>AP027102.1:84801702-86056702 GCA_028142955.1 Pinctada fucata | reverse complement strand
TTTGACCTACTTTTCAAAAACTTTAACATTGGGCATAACTTTTGAATGGTAAGTGATAGGGCTTTCATATTTCGCATGCGTATTCCTTGTGACAAGACCTTTCCATTGATACCAAAATTTTTGACCTCGTGACCTTGACCTTTGAACTTTTAACCCAGCGACCTCCCATACATGTACTTAACAGAAAATAGTGTTCATACTAACAAAGATGCCACCGGGGGCATTCGTGTTTCACAAACACAGGCTTTATTGAAATTGCTGACGTCAAAATATTATCAAAATGAATGATTTCTACTACAAATTCATGATATATTTTTCAAATATTACGACTACAAAAGGGGAATTGGGACTTAATCTTATGAAATATGTATATTAATAAAACAATTAAGCTATGCTTCGAAAATTCCAGGGGGGGGGTCCGGACTCCCCCCCCCCCCCCTCTGGATCCTCGCTTGAGTTTGCTTCATGCTTGCACAATATTGACCAATAGAAGCCTTTTTCACATAACTGGTGCCGTCCTGTTCCCGCAATATGATGTCAAGGACAATCACTTTTTAACTGTGAAGTCATGAAAGTCGGTACTTACCGTCCACAATTTGCTAGTCACGCAGTTATGTGAAAAGGGCTTATTGATCGTAGATTTGAGAAAATTCATATTATCGAAATTAGACTATTAATTTAGACATGTTAGAAGGGGGGGGGGGGGAATCAAAGGGTTAAACTTACAATACATGCATGATCAGTTTTAATTGCATGTATAACTTTATCTTATTTATGATGACCATCTAACAGGAAATACATGTTCTAGTAGGGTAATGCGTAATTTATTTGCAATATAGCTGCTCTGTGATAAGAGCAATGTTGCCTAATATGAATCAAGGCAAAGCCTTTTGTGCAAATGGAGATTTAATGAACTAGATACTAGATTTTTAAAACCTAGCTTGCACCTATTATCTCAAAATCAAAAACTTTTTTACCTCCTGACTGAAAAGTAAGCATATGCATATTTCAAAATTATAACCTTTGGATTGTTGTCGGGCAGGACCCCTTTTCCCTTTGTTAAAAAATTTTGGATTGTGCCCATATGAAAGTCCCTGCCTATACACAGATGTAGATCTTTAGAGAGGGAGTCTGAAATCCTGGCCTCCCCTTTCCTCTCCACTGACCTTGAAATCCATTTTAAAAAATTCAAATCTTTCTTCTTTAGTACATAATTATTTAGATCATCTATCTTGTTTGTTTGACGCACGTGAAAAATGCTTGAAAATAGCAACAGTCTTTATATATATAAAACATTAATTACTTTTCCTTCTTGCATTACTACATACATGTACCATTGTTGCATGTGAAAACATGCACTGCTACCATGACATCACATATAGAGGAATGATGACGTCTGAAGGAAACACAGAGTTACGTACCATTGTGTCGTCATTAGTGATAAAGATGGCGGATACGTTGCTGCTGGTTTTCTGATTTTCAGACCAACAATTCAGCATGATTCACTTATTTTTATTACGTATGCCATAAAATAAAAGAATTCAATCCATTGCGAATTTGTCGAGGTAATTCACGGTTCTCCTGCTCTGTCGTTAAAAAAAATCAAGCCACTTTTACCCATATCTGTGGCCCTTTTACCAAAGTTTTTCAGCTCTAAGTATGTACACTGTATATCTTTTGCTTGTGCATTTTCCCAAACTTATGTACAGGCGTTACCATAAATGCGAGCTTTGCTCGCTATAAATTATAATTCTTTGTGAAGAAACATCCTCACACCTAACCATATATATTGCATATTTCCAGCTTCGTAGGACACATTACTATTGAAATTACAGTAGCCATGCCGTCAGAAGATGGTCTCATAACTATGGAGGAGATCAAGGCTGCCCAGTCTGTGCTATCACAGAGTCCTCTAAAGGTTCACCGCACTCCATTGATGAAGCAAGTCACTCCCATTTACCCACAGATTGATCCTTCTGTTGATCTGTACCTCAAGCTGGAAAATATGCAGACTACTGGTTTGTAACGAGGTCTTACATACAAGCATTTTGCCTTCATTTAGTTTTTAAGAATAAATGTACTCATAACAGGTCAAAAATTAGAATGAGATACATGTATCAGTAAAGATTTAAGAACTTGTGATACTTCTATACATTTCGATAAATTCATGTTTGATTGAAGAAAATTTTCTTAAAAGACAACAATTCTTGGCACTATCTTACATTAAAGTGTATTGTGTTCAAATGTTTATTTTCAAATACTTATTACATAGGAATAATGTTTTGTTTCCATTTTATATATAGGGTCTTTCAAAATTAGAGGAGTAGCTAATCAGATGTCAAATTTACCAAAGGAAGTGATGTCAGGAAACAGAAAGTTAGTAACAATGTCTGCAGGGAATTATGGGAAGGCTTTTGCATATGCTCTGAATCAGTTGGGCTTACCGGGAGTTTGTGTCATGCCTTTAACGGCCCCATCGAGCAGAACTGAAATAATAAAGGTACTGTCAAAAATTAAAATAGACATGTCTGCAAAAACCGTCATGTTTGAACCACAAAATTGTTTACTGTTACCTTATTCTGAAAATAAATAGCCAGGTCTATCACTTAAATAAATTAGGTTCTAATTTCTTTGA
This sequence comes from Pinctada fucata, assembly GCA_028142955.1. Classification (NCBI taxonomy): domain Eukaryota; kingdom Metazoa; phylum Mollusca; class Bivalvia; order Pterioida; family Pteriidae; genus Pinctada; species Pinctada fucata. The sequence goes on along the minus strand of AP027102.1, from coordinate 86,054,067 downwards.
ATGATAATGCTTGAACATATAAGTAAAATTTGAGTATAATAAAAGAAACATATCATATCATGGTGATTTTTTTCTAGTTTAACATGTTAAGACTTTAAAATTGTGAAGCTCTTCTGTGTTCTTGATGTATTTTAGTTAGAACTGATGTTTATTTAAATTTGCTTCAGATTATTTATAAAATACTTCTGTCTGAATAGTTTTTGTATACATGTACTTCAGACATTTTGATTATTACCTTCCAAAGTTAAATATTTTGTTGAAAAAAGACAGTATGATTTGTAACATGTTTTTAATTTCTTCAAATTGTCAAACCCCTGATGAATAGGTATTAAGAATGTACATAATTGTAATATTTCTTTCATGTAGAAAATATTTTGTTGTCTGACTTTTCTCAGGAGAAGTTTGGACAGATATTCTAAAACATGGAGATCTTCTTGAAGGAAAATTACAAGGGAAACCTAACTGAACCATGACATTTATCTTCCAGTTTGCAACGTAATTGAACCATGACATTTATCTTCCAGTTTGCAACGTAATTGAACCATGACATTTATCTTCCAGTTTGCAGCATACTTGAACCATGACATTTATCTTCCCGTTTGCAACGTAATTGAACCATGACATTTATCTTCCAGTTTGCAACGTAATTGAACCATGATATTTATCTTCCAGTTTGCTTTCAGGGGTTCGGCATTAGTGTAACGCAGGCATTGACGTCGGAGCTGAAGAATGTAGTGGACAGTCTGGTTGAGAAAGAGGGGCATATTTATTTCCATTCCTTTGATGATTTGGCCTTAATAGCCGGCTATGGAAGGTAGACGCCATATTTTGTTAATACACGTCCAAGTTATGTTTTAATTTCAGCGTGGTTAGTAGCGTGTACCTGGTATAAGAGTATAATCTGGTATACTGTAGATGTGTTTTCCTATGATTATTTTACACTCTATTGTGGTATATTGTAGAACATCTAGATATAAGCTAATATGCGTTCACATCATAATCTTTGTTCTCCAATTTAACAGCACTTTCCCGTTAATATTTATTTCGTGTCATAGACATCACAATTTGGAAAAATTTGCCTTTAAACATGCTTGCTTATGCTTCACTCTTTTGTCATTCCATCACACAATTTGTGTTTTTGATTCATTGAGTTTATGGGGTTTTTTTATTAAATCTACAGAATTTGAACTTTTTATTTCTTATCAATAGGAATAAAATGATTAATGCTCCACTTTGTTGCTGAGGGCTTATAGTAATGCCACTAGTACTACATGTATGTGTGTGGTGGGGGACTCTACAAGCTTGTTGACACTCTAGAGGTCACAGTTTATTTTGAATTTTGAGCTGTCCATGATTAGAGGACAACACAAAGGTCAAGGTCACAAATGAAAATTGATTAAGAATTTGAAGTTTGGGTTTGGGAAGAATCATATAAGAATGACCCTGTGTCTCTAATCAAGAAGTTCTGATAGCAGGTGTCTCTTTCTCTTTAACGTGGCTCGCGGCTTTGCTGTCGTCATCTGTTCATGCGTTCGTAAATTTAGCCTTTAGCGTAAGTTTTGTGTACTTTCAGTCAGTTACGTCATAGTAAAAAAAGAGCAACGTTACTGCATTTGTTTTGACGGGGAAGTTAGTTGTGGTTTCAAAATTTCAATTCAATCAAATCTGAATGCTTTACTTGAAGATAAACATGATAAAGGAACTTATTTACGTTTACGTTTTTCATATTTTATTCAGACTGGAAAAAAATAATATTTAATAAGAGATAAACTGAAGAAAAAATTTTACAAACTAGCATATAAAATTCGGGTCTCTCTCCACCTTCTCGTACATGTATATGTAAGATAATGTAATAAGTAAATAAAAAATGAAACAAATTTATTATAGATTGATATGTAAATAGTTTGATATGATACACAAGAACGAATGAAGTCCGGCTTGGAACCACCGTCGCGAATGAAGAGGAGAATGAGCTACAAATTTAATTAAAGAAAAGTTTTCGAATGTTGTTGGAGATTCGTGACGCATTTCTCTCGCATTTGTGGGCATTCTTGTCATGTGTGTGCCGTATTTGTCTGCATTAGAAATTTCCGTGTCTAATTTATCATTCGGCTCACTTCGTGGCGCATTCGTGATGCATTCTTCTTCATTCGTGGCGCGTTTTTCTTGCATTCGTATGTATTCATCTAAAAAATTTAAAGAGAAAAGAGACTCGAATGTGACACGATTGCGCCACGAATGAGCCACGACCTAGGGGAAATCACGACGACTGAGATAGGAAAAAGCACAAGCCCCAATCTGCCATGATGGCGTTACGAATTTTACACGATGATGCCACGAACGTGACACGAATAAATTTCGTACATGTTTAATAATCAAGTTAAAAAAAACTACATAAAACATTGTTATTTCTCTTATCCCTAAACTATTTTTTTTACCATAATTCGTAAAGAAAGGGAGGGAATACGTCAAAATTTGCTGCATAAAAATAAATAGCATGTTATTTTTTTTTAAATAAATAAAGAATAATCATACAAAACATAAATTGTCGTAAAAAATTGTGTCAGACTCGTGTCTATTATACTTGAGTATCATTAAGCTAGCTGCGTCCGTCTGACATATTAAATTATATCAACTTTGCAAATGGAAAATAAATAAATTCAGTCAGAGAAAGGGAAAGCGAAAAAAAAAAGCATTCTCATTATTCTATTATGAAGAATTTATGAAGAATTTATCTTCCACAGTGAATGGGTATCGAGAGAAAGTATAGCAAAACACGGGCACGTTTTCTATTCATCTAATTCAACGAGATCAAACTTCGATAAAAAAAAAATCAGCGCTCAACCCACCCAACACCCCTCTTCCACCCTTTTGAGCGTGAACCACAGATGTCCTGAATGAATTCGCCCGTTATCTTATCCAGGGCATTCTCGATGTTTTTGGGGAATGGTATCCTGGAGGGGGGGGGGGGGGGGTGATTTAAGACATTTTACTAACAAGGGGGAAATTATTTACTACTGTGAAATGATCAAAACCAAATTTTTACACCGAATTTTTAACTGGAACAGATTGATTCTTTGTCATTGAAGCATTTCTTTTAACTCTTCAGAGCTTGTTAAATCATATGCCAAATACTTGCGGGGATTTTTTGTAGCAAAGTAGTTTGGTATAATGGGGAATTTTTTCTCCATTTTAGGGGAAAAAACATACTATTTAGTGGGGGACGGGGCCAAATTTCGGCCTCATTTTAGGTCGATCGAGTGCCCTGTTATCACATATTTGTTGTTTTGTGTTTTGGATTAACACCAATGACATTATAAAAGCTATGACTTTCACACATTAAAACTGGAAAATCGTGTGTGCGAGTAGAACTCACGGATTGAAAGTTGCGTATACACTCTCTAATGTGGCCTAAACTTTCACAAGAAACTTTGGTTTCTTGCAAAAAAAGATAAGTTGAGAAAGATTGACCAAACTGTTTCAAAAGTGGTCTCATACTGCTCCATTTGCATCTATTTTTCACAATATTTTCCGGGGGAGGCCATCCTGACAACATCCCACTGCAGGAGGGGATATCGCCGCACCTAACCCCCACCTCGGCGCTTAGCGTCCCCCCTCCATGACTCCATTAAAACTATCGTATAAGCTTGGGAATCTTGCAAGCGAGCTGACACCTACATTGACGCTCATTCTGCTGACGGTGATGTTAATATTTTGCATCATTTACTAAGAAATGCCTAAGTTCATCAAATGTTGAAGAAATGCGTTGTTTCTGTTGAAGATGTGAAGAAAAACAATCAGAAAATAACAAACAAGTACAAGCATATCAAAAGCTATGTAGAACTTGTAGAGGAAAAGGTTCTTTCCAAGGCACATTAAGCGAGTCTTTGACATCTAGTGGTCTAAACTCTGAACATATACGCATTAATTTACGTACCGTAGAGGGGGAGGGGAATGCTTTCTAGCTGTTTTGAAGGGCAAAGTGACAAAAACTGAACAAGTGGCTACACGCCTTGGTTCATTTTATGACTAAAGTTTTGTCTGTTTCGATTTACATATATTACATGTATTTAGGGTTATGTAGGCAAAAATTGATTTCAATGTGACTCAAAATTTGGTTCAAGAAAACTACGAAACTCTCGTTATAACGATTATATTTATACAAATGTATATGACAAGAATTCATGTCAATTTTACCTTTAACACGAAGTTTTAATTATTAATCACATAAAGGAAATTAAAACAGTAAAATGCAATGACACCGAATGTTATCTTTTCCTAATGATAACAAAGGCGTGCTTCAAAACTTTCAACCTAATGAAGTGACGTCAAGTGCTACTTTTCATCGTTTTCAGTGACATCCGGTGCAATGGAATGTTATTTTAAAAATAATGACACTGTTAACATCTATATATTTATACATCAATCGATTTGTCTTATCTTGAACTTCATTGAGGTGAAATTTTATTACTTTCGACCGTAAGATATGAAATCTATTGGCAATTGTACTTAGTTTAGTGCATTCCCAAAATGAAATTTTCATACAAAAAAGTGTGTAAAAACAGCTATAAAATTTGTTCTTGTCCTTGAAATTCAACAAAATTCACATAGAAATAATTAATGTAATATACATGTATGTTCAAGAATGTGAACTCCACACGATATCAGAGAGGGTAGGTAAATAAGCTACTTTGGAAACGCCGCGAGCCACCTTAAGTGATCAGGCTTTGATATTTTAGCACTCACTTTTGCAAAAAAGAATTAGATTTTGATACCATGACAATTGATCTCATGAACTATGCATTAATTACATGGTGAAGATGTACTGAAAGCAGATTTCTTTTTTAAGTTTAATGATAAAGCTTTCATATTTTATATACCATAAAAAGTGCCAGACTTTCATATCAAGACCTTTGAGTTAGTGACCTTAACCTTTAACTCTGACCCTGTAATAAAATTTTCTTTTTACATCAGGGATTTAATTTTCTTATTTCACATAAGTATTCAACATTTAAATTTCATATCAAAGCATTGGACATTGTCTTTACAGTCAATTCTGACTTACTTAGTGTGAGAGTATTCAATGCGGAACAAAAGCAAAAGAAACCTCATCTTCAACATGCTTGTTTTGAAAATTAATGCTGGGGGAATTTGGGTTAACTTATAGTACACCTTCATGTAGCATTTCACTGATTACATTCAAGTCCAGGTTATTTTTGTGCAAAATTTTGTATGTTTAAGTTTTTGCAAGGAGATACGTAATTTAATTTGCATAGATATGTGGTAAAATCATGGTCACATTAGCTCTACTTCCTACATCTCTTCCCATATTGACCTTAATTTTGCTTTACCCAAGCTAGCTCTAAGTAGAAGTAAGTTACTGCATTCTTGATTCATTAATGCCTCCCTTAACATGCCTGCAGCTTGATTTTCCATTTTAGTAATATAGTGCAATGACAACAATATGACCTTGACCTTAAAATTTTCATAGGTATTTAAAAATCCTTAAGGATTTCTTTTTGCCAGATATTTGACATTTTCAGGTCATGTTTATGTGGTGAGACTTTCTTAACTGGAGGCCACTGCATTAGCATGGGTAGTATGAGTACAGAAATGTTATCAGTATCTTTTACATGTAGTACATGTGCTAAGGAACATGTATACAAAATGATTTTTTTAAAGTGAAGTTTTGAAATTTTCAATTTAGAGCATGGGTTGTGAGGTACTAATGGTTCCAAGTTTTGAAACTGAGGAAACACTAAAGTGCTATGTGAAGAAAGGTTTTCACTGTCTTCAACCTCATTCTGAAAAAGTTTATATAGCTGGATGTGCAAGGTACATATCCATGGCTTACTATCATATATATGCACTCTTAATATATTATAAGATATATGCTATGAAATTTTAGATTTACACCTTGCTAAAAATTTTATACTGCAATTCATCATTGCTTCATTACATATACATGTACTCATGTAACAATCTTAACATAGCTATATGTACTTGTAATTATCTTCCATATAATATTTCTGAACATCTTTTGCACTGTGTAAATTACATCCACAAGGTTTAACTTCAATTGTTATCCCACTTGTCAACATACATGTAGTTGAGGCAGATATGCAGCTTTTTATGATTCCCACCAACAAAGATTAGAGGTACCTTGGTTCCACTTTGTTTGTCCATTGAACAATCCCATGCACTTTTCCCCATATATAATTTGCTCGTGTCCTATGGAGAATCTCCATTGACTATGGGTTTAAAAGGTCAAAGGTCAAGGTTAAACATTTTGCATTTGAAAAATACAGTCAATACAGAAACTCCACTGTTCCTTGACCTACAATGATGATACTGAACTTGTGACCTAATAGGGACCTTAATAGAGTTTTGGTTAAATAAATGTCAAAAGTAATTATAAAGGTCAAACTTCATGGTTTCAATGAGTTTTGATGTGATATAGAGAGGGAAGGTGCAAATATAAATTTTGCATATTTGCTTGGTATACAAAAATAATGAGTTTAAAAATCTGTGAAAAAAATCAGCACTTATTATTTTCTTTCCAATTTTTACCATACAGCTGTGCTTTGGAGGTCCTTGATGAGTGTAGTGACCCTGACATTGTACTGGTATGTTGTGGGGGAGGAGGTCTGGTATCTGGAATAGCTGCAGGAATAAAGTTGTCTGGAAAAGATGCATGCAGAGTGTATGCAGTGGAGCCAGAAGGATGTAAGCACAAATTTTTTGTAAAAAAATTTTCATTAATACAGCATAACATTTGATCTATTGTCCTTGACTTAGACCTACAGTCAAACCTGTCTTATGTGACTTTGCAAGGGCCGATATAAAATAGGTCACATAAGACAGGTGGTCACTGAATACAGGTTCAAGCTGATCTGACTTTGACCAACAAAATTTTCGTAGTATAAGAGCAATACTATTAAATGAATCACTGCATATATCAATTCGTGTATTTATTGATTAATCGTATTGCACATATAAAATCACATTAGATTTTATTTATCAAAGAAAATTTGATCATGAAAAACACTGATGAAGAGATTTCATGTAAAATATTAAGTAGTTTGGGTCCTTTTCAACTCTAAAAGTCGTAATATACAGGTTCGGAATTCGATTCCGGACAGAGAAATTACGGTCGTTGTCGCGTTAGACAGGTTGACGCTATAAACAGGTTAATTTGATAGGAAAATTTCTCTGGAGGAATAAAAAAGGTCACATAAAGCAGGAAGTCGCTAAAAAGAGGGTCACTTTTAGACAGGTTTGACTGTACTTTGAAAAAGAACCTAAACTGGCATTTAATAATCTCTTGAACTATTCTGTCAATGGAAAGGACTTTGATATTTTACATGTATGTAGATTCAATGTATTAAGCGCTTCTATTTGATACCATGAACTTTTCTCTCATGTCATTAAACTTGGAATTTAACCTTCTTTTAAAAGAAGTTAATTTTACTTTGACGACATTCTTGTGACAAGATCTTTATTTGATACCTTGACATTTGACCTAAAGACTTTGGTATACTTATTCATTCATCAGCAGCATACTTTAGCTATTTCTATATCTTTATACAATATGAATATAGGACTTGACTATCTTACAGTTTATCCATTTTGTTGATTTCTGACTTTTTGCCTTTGTAGCTAGGACAATGTATGAAAGCTTCAAGAAAGGAGAACCTGTGTCAATGTCTGTAAAGTCAGTAGCTGCCGGACTGTCACCGCCATTTGCTGGTCAGTTTGAAATCTAAGTATCCTCAGTAAAAATTTTATTTATTAGAAAGCTATAGACCTTCCAGTAACTGTTTTAGACATATGGTAGAGACAACTACTTGTAAAGCAATTTTACCTCCAACCTCCTATTTCATGTAGAAATTGTATGTACAGACCTTTTTGGTCCAAATAATTGTTTCAGTGTTCATTATCTGCAGCATTCATACATGTACATGTATTTCATAAACTTCAGAAAGATATAAAGATGATTAAACCCTACAAATCTCATTGCGTACAATGAATCCACTAAGGATTAGCATCCATAAATTTTATTTGACGTTACTCTTTGATGTTTTTTCAGGTACATTGACGTACAAACACTGTAGAAAGTTTGTAGAGGAAGTGTTATTAGTGTCCGACACAGAACTGATTGAGACAATGAGGACGTTTTATAACACTGGACTCGTGGTCGAACCGTCAGGATGTGCAGCTATGGCTGCACTGTTATACGGAAAAGTTCCTGACGTTAAAAATAAAAAGGTTGTTGTGGTCGTCACTGGGGGTAATGTGACAATTGAGGAAATGTCACAGATGTTACATTGAGATACATGTATGTGTGAAAGTACTCAAGACATATAATTGTTGGTATATGAGTTTGTGTATCAAAGATTTGAATGAATTGCTTGAGGGATGGATACCTGCTTGTATTATGAGATGGCAGGTTTAACATTTTAATTTTTGCAAGACCAATAATTGCTAAATCTATTAGTGAATTTCCAAATGTTAATGTTTGTTATTACATTTATTTTTATGAATGGGTGTTTTAAAAAGAGGATCATGTACAAGTATAATTATTAGTTTTAGCTTCTCTTTTTAAATTGAAGCAATAATCCACTAGAAGCTCAGAGAACAGTCAGTCATCCATCTTTTATTCTGAAAATATTATATATTTTTCTCATTATTTCAGCAGCTCATGTCAAAAATACTTGATCAATATTTGATTCAAAACTTTTGATTTTATCTGGAATTTATTACCATTCAAATGATTATTTTTTTTATGGAATCAAGAAACACATACTTTATTTTGAATATTTTTTTTTGGGGGGGGGGGTTCCTATAAAGGGGTCAGCAATTTAGAGTCTTACATAAATACATGTATATGTACAGCATGCAATCTAAGGGAAATTTTGCCTGTTTGTCACAGTTAATATGGTTTCCTAAAAAGATTTCATTTTGAAGGTAACAGGTCAAAGTAATTTTCAAGGTCAAAATTTGAATCTAACATAGGAGTTTTAAATTGTAATACATGTATATTAAGTAAAAAATAAAGATATAATACCTCAGAAATATTTCTCAGGAGTTTATAGCGTTTTTACGAAAACAGACATATATGTTATACTGTAGATATGGAAATTTTGTGGAATCAATCCACTTCGCAAAAATTTCCTCCAAGCCAAAATAATCCTGCAGCATTTTGAAGTTTCCGTCACAAATATTTCCCCAACAAGGAACGTCTTGATGTAATAATCGCAAAATTTCCATCCAGCAAAAAATAACTACATTTACATTATATTACATCTGTGCCAAGGTACATGTAAACTCAATCTCTCAGATAAGCATTACTTTTATAAAGGAGTTATTCTTGCCATTTTTTTTTAAAAATTATATCCTAAACATGTTTAACGAGATATCACACGCGTTTCAGTAGCCTCCCTTAGACGAGAATTTTTAAGAAATCTCCACGCTGAAGATTTCCGATTTTCGTAACTTAAAATGTCTTGATGTTCTGGCTTTGTATAATCGCTCAGTCGGCAAGTCGATCCAATAGCTCAGAGGTAGAGCTCTTGCCCACCATGCGGGAAGACCGCGGTTCGAGCCTGAGTGCAGGATTAATAAATAGATTGTTATTCGTATGTAAACGCAAAGATTTTTTTTTCTTTGCAAAGTAAAAGTAAGCCTAGAGTGACCAACAATAGTCAAATTTTTGCTGAAACATTGAACTTACAAATGTATGTGAAAATTTTATGAAGACTTTTTTACCTACATACATATGTCGTATCTATTCAGAAATAAGTCGGGTGTCAGTAAAGTGTTTGAATGTAGAGAAACTTATAATTTAGTTACCCATATGTTACATATGGTAATATCATTACACATGTTCACATACTGTCGTGTCACACAAAATCTGTATTCGGCTCTATTCATTTACATATTGACATCTTTGTGAGTGAAGGAACACTGCTGTGATATTTCAAAAAGATGATTATATAAATTCGGATGCTTTTGTCTTTGGTCACATAGTAAAGAAAGATAACTCGAATTGTACTTTTAATTTTTTACATGATAATTTACACATTCAGTCAGATTTTGCAACATATGACGTGGTCATTGAATGATTTCTTTCTATAAGAATTTGCACAATATGTTGAGGGAATCATATGTGAAGTTTCATTTGAAAATCTTGGGCTTAAGAAATAATATAGTCAAAAAACGAGCATATCCATTACAATCAATGGATGTCTAAAAAGTCTGATCAATTGTGACCTCCTAATATTGTCCCTTACATTTGAATTGAATTGGGATATCAGAATTATGCCTTTTTTCTGAAAATAAGTGTTGTATAACACGAAACGTGTGATATCACCTTAAATTGTATTTATATGTGAACATACATGTATACATGCACAAGGATGTGTAAGAATAGCTGAAATTTGACTGTGTAATTAGTTTTGTACTTATTCATTTCCAATTGTAATGATATTATTGGTTTAAAAGTTTTTTGATGGATGTACAAAAAAACCTTCATGATTTTGAATCAAGTTGAATGAAAATGTACTGTACACTGATATGAAAAAATTGGGTTTTTTTTTTTAAGGTGCACTTGTATTATTTTTAATCATTCTAAATTAAAATTTTGAATACAAAGTGTACTAAGATTTCTACTGTCCTGTTCACAAATTCCAGAGCACCCTGTTTGGGCAATTTATTCTTTCGTCTGAAGAATTTTGCTATAAATCATTGCTTCCGAGAATTAACCTCCTTTAGTCGTACACGTAACTGGAAATTAACATCAACTTACCCTATCAGCTACCTTCAAACCGCAACAAAATGTCTACGGGAAATTCCCATGTTAATTTCAAGCCGCCGCCAGATTGTTCTCTGTGTCAACAATAGTAAACAGTGACGTCAAAGCCTCCGACGTCACAAATTTTCAGCAATTTTACTATAGAAAATCCCCCTAGACTTTTTATTTTCCGTCCTATTTCTAACTTAGCTGACACACAGCCAAAACAATGGTATTTTCTGTTACGACTAAAGGAGTACATTTTTTTGTACTATAAAATTGATATCTGATTGGAAGATGACATTATCATATTTTAGAGAAAACCGGGAAAACAGGGTGCTATGGAATTAGTGAACAGGACGGTAGTAGTCTAATAGCATTTGAGTAGATGTGTCTGTCTAAAGTCAAAATTACCTATACACATGCATGTATTAATCATTATATGAACAAGAAATACATGCCTGACCCATTAAAATAGAACATCTAAAGTAATTTTTTCTTGAAATTCAAAGATCTTCATACTATCTGTTTAAGTTACACAATCCTCTCTGTCATTACATGTACCTTAGGAAACATCCATACATGTAGTTGTATAGTATTCCATTTATCCAAATATGGAACTCTCAAACATGCCATATAAGAATCAACTGTGATAATATTATAATGTGCTCAGAATTTTTATTTAATGTTTTATTGATTCTAATTTAAAAAATCAATACCAATAAAAATAACAGATGTTTAAACTTTGAGTTTGTTATAAAAACAACAAGACTGCATGTGTGAATTGGAAGTACTGCAATTTTTTCTACCTACAGGGTAATTTACACAGTCCAAGAGTCACAACTATTGTGTAGAAATAGCCAATTGAGATGAAAGATGGCCTTGATCTATATGCTATGAAGATATATTCATATACCAAAGATTACCCGTAGTTTCAGACAGAGTTAAAGAGACAGAACAACTGCTACATGGACAAAAAAATTCTTTGAAATTTCAAAGGTCATAACTTTTGCAAAATACTGTAAGTTGGTTAATACCAATCTTGATGTGTAGTTTTTAGCTCGACTGCACTTTAGTGCAAAAGAGCAATTGCAATGCCCCTGGCGATGGCGTCGTCCGAACTAAATGATAAAGTAAATGTTAAGATCACACATTTTCCTCTCATATATTCATATTTTGTTGGTTCTTTTTGTTGTTTTAAAATGTTTAATTATACTTTGTTTGATATTACCAGATGGGGATGTAGCCCCTGGGGTGGGGATTTTTAAAATTATTTCAAATGATAAGGTAAATGTTAAGATGATAAGGTAAACGTTAAGTTAGCAATTTTGCTAATTTCCTCTCCTATATAAATATTTTGTTGGTTCTTTTTGTTGTAAATGTTTAATTATACTTTGTTTAATTAGTATTACAAGATGGGGAAATAGCCCCTAGGATGGGAATTTTTTAACTTATTTCAAATGAAAAGGTAAATGTCAAGATGATAAGGTAAATGTTAAGATAGCAATATTGCATTTAATGGCCAATATTAAGCAAAGTTTAAGTGCTACATGTTCCAAACTTACATGGTGGATGTATCTTTGATCAAACTATCATAAAATTACCTTGACCTACTTTTTCCACTTGAGTGATTTTACCTTTAAAAGCCAGTATTGAGCAAAGTATAAGTGCTACATATTCCGAACTTACATGGTGAATGTATCTTTGATCAAACTTTCATAAATGACCTTGACCTACTTTTTCCGCTTAAGTGATTTTGCCTTAAAAAGTCAATATTGAGCAAAGTATAAGTGCTACACGTTCTGAACTTACATGGTGAATGTATCTTTGATCAAACTTTCATGAAATGACCTTGACCTACTTTTTGCGCTTGAGTGATTTTGCCTTAAAAAGCCAATATTGAGCAAAGTATTAGTGCTATTAAGTTCCAAACTTACACGGTGGATGTATCTTTGATCAAACTTTCATAAAATTACCGTGACCTACTTTTTTAGCTCGCCGGGACGAATGTCCGGAGAGCTATTGTCATACCCCCGGTGTCGGCGTTGGCGTTGGCGTGCGCGTGCACAAAAACTTTAACCTTGCTTATAACTTTTAAACCAATACAGATTGGGCTTTCATATTTCACATGTGCATTCCTTGTGACAAGACCTTTCCATGGATACCAAAATTTTTGACCTTGTGACCTTGACCTTGGAGATTGACCTACTTTTGAAAAACTTTAACCTTGGCCATATTTTTTGAATGGTAAGTGATAGGGCTTTGATATTTCACATGTGTATTCCTTGTGACAAGACCTTTCCATGGATACCAAAATTTTTGACCTTGTGACCTTGACCTTGGAGATTGACCTACTTTTGAAAAACTTTAACCTTGGCCATATTTTTTGAATGGTAAGTGATAGGGCTTTGATATTTCACATGTGTATTCCTTGTGACAAGACCTTTCCATGGATACCAAAATTTTTGACCTTGTGACCTTGACCTTGGAGATTGACCTACTTTTGAAAAACTTTAACCTTGGCCATATTTTTTGAATGGTATGTGATAGGGCTTTGATATTTCACATGTGTATTCCTTGTGACAAGACCTTTCCATGGATACCAAAATTTTTGACCTTGTGACCTTGACCTTGGAGATTGACCTACTTTTGAAAAACTTTAACCTTGGCCATATTTTTTTAATGGTAAGTGATAGGGCTTTGATATTTCACATGTGTATTCCTTGTGACAAGACGTTTCCATGGATACCAAAATTTTTGACCTTGTGACCTTGACCTTGGAGATGATTGACCTACTTTTGAAAAACTTTAACCTTGGCCATATTTTTTGATTGGTAAGTGATAGGGCTTTGATATTTCACATGTGCATTCCTTGTGACAAGACCTTTCATGCCGTACCATTAATTTTGACCTAGTGACCTTGACCTTGTTTATTGTTGTTGTTGCAATTTACATATGGTTGCCACCGGCGAGCTATGTTGTCATTCTGACAAGTCTGGTTGGCTCAAGTGACTTTGCCTTTAGAAGCTAATATTGAGCAAAGTGTAAGTGCTACATGTTCCAAACTTACATGGTGAATGTATCTTTAATCTTTAACTTTCATGAAATTACCTTGACCTACTTTTTTCCAATTGAGTGATTTTGCCTTTAGAAGCCATTATTGAGCGAAGTATAGGTGCTACATGAGTATACAATTGTGTATAATTATCTAAATTGGAGAAAAAAGTGAGCTTCAGAAATTGGCAGTCATTAAAGACATTATGCAATGCAGTCAAGCATTAGGTGACTCTGGCAACTATTTTTTATTCACATACCAAACATCAATTCAATATATGCTAAGAAAATGCATGAGTGTGCCCAAATGTGCATCCTTACTTTTGCCGAAAGTAGTTTTTATTTTTTAGCTCTACTGATCATAGACCAGTCATGCTTATGCAATACCCTGACGTCTGTCTGCTCGTAAACAATTCTTGTGCTTGCAATTCATCTGAGACTATAGGAGATAGAAATGTTACTCTTTTGCATTACACTTGGTCTGTGGTCTACTTGTGCACCTGACATTTGTTTTGAGCCCCTGACCCCCAAGGTTCTAGCAAATGGGCAAATCTTCAAAGATCTATGTAACCTTGTGCTTGCAACTTCTCTGCCACTATAGATGATGGGGACTCGATTTCTTTTGCAATATTATGGGCCTGTAGTCTAGTTGTGCACCTGATAGTTTGTTAAAGCCCCTGACCCTAAGGGACTTAGATAAAGGTTGTGGTCATTTCCTCCAATATAACTATGTAATCTTGTGCTTGCAACTCCTCTGAAGCTATAAATGATAGAAAGTTAATAATTCTTTTCGCTATATGATAGACCTAATTTTCTCCAATACATGTATAACTCTTTGTAATCTTTTACTCGCAATTCCTCTTCATTCTTTTTGCAATATGATAGGACTAAGGTCTGTGGTCTAGTTGTGCGCCCGATATTTTGTTTGGTTATTTGGCCCCTAGGGACTTCGAAAATGGGTGTGGTCATTTTCTCCTATGTAAGTCTATGTAATCTAGTGCTCTTAATTCCTCCGACACTACTTATGAAGAGATAATACTTTTTTCAATATGATCAGTCTGTGGTCTAGTTGTGTACCCGATATTTTGTTTGAGTTCCTGGCCATTTTTTCCCTATTTTACTCTAATGTAAGACATGTTCAAATGCCAAAAATTAGTTTAATTTCTGCAACAAGGAAAAAATGTGAAAATAAAAAGGGATAGTCAATTAAAGGGAGGAATCAACATTTTGGTAATCCCTACATTAAAATTGGAAATGATGTTTCAAGGAAATGAACGTGTACATGATTGATATATCTCCTTCATATCGTATCGTTTCAATATTACATGTACATGTACTTTCTAGGTCTTATATTGTCAGTAGTTGAAATTTATTGTAAAGGAATATATTTTACATACCATTAAGAGGTGATGGTAAATCATGGTACTAAACACAGGGAGCAAGCTCAGTGTGCGTGTGGAATTTCATAGCCTAAGAAAAAAGATTTTTCTTAGGCTATGAAATTCCACACGCACACTGAGCTTGCTCCCTGTGGTACTAAATGGGGTTTTTCACATCCAGGAAGCTAACCAAGAGGCAAAGTTTTATAATCATCATGTATTTATTCAAAATATACATATAAAAAACAAAAAGATACAAAAAATTGGTCATTGCCACTTTTGCTGTATTATACATAAGAACAAAATTCTTTAAAGAAATAGAGTAGTGATGATTTAGGCCATGCAAAAAAAATTTCTGGTTCTCAGATAATTGATCTAAAAAAAATGGGTAGGTAGGTAGGGTTTTTATTTTTTGTTTTTATTTTCCGAAAACTACTTAGGCACAATTTTTTTATTCAGATATTATAGAGACTGTGATCTATAGTGACTATATTTGTTGTAAATGTTCACCTTCAAGCTGACAATCACTTGTTCCTCACCCCCGGTCACCATTTTGCATCTTGTGTACAATAACAAAGTACAGTATTTCCCTCCACAGAAGTCAGAGCACCTAAGTGTCTTGGTCGTGTAAAGTCTTAACAAAACCGACAAGCGCCGTTAAAACGTAAAGTGCTGTACTGAAACAGACATTTCTACTTTTCGTTTGTACAGAAATCCCTGTTCTATTAATAGAAAATTATATTAATCAGCATGAGAAATCTGGCGGGCGGCGGTTATTTTTTTCCCTTCCCACGATAAAACGTCTCATCGGGAGGAATTTTGAGCGCGCGGCGGTGTCTGAGAACCAGGATTTTTTTTTTGATATGGCCTTAATGTATGATATAGCATACATTTGAGTAAAAGTGCACTGGTTTCTACATACCCCTGTACATGTATTTTATAAAATTCACAATATCTAAAAACAGATTAAAGTGAAAAAAAGCACATTGTGAAGAAACATATCATAATTGTAGATACTCAGTTACAACTTACAGAGGGGACCTTTGGTAACAGTTCCTATATCTTTAATTTATATAAAAAGAAAAACTTCCTAAAAGCATACATTTCATAAAATTCTGGTTAAGAAAAAGAAAAATTTGACTTGTACAGTCATGTGATTCATGATTTGAATTTCCATCTTAGTCGAAAGAATTTTTTTAATAATGTTACTACACTAAGTCTATTGTAAACATGTGCACTAAGTCTCTTAGTGGCATTTTAACATAAACACAAAGTTATGGCTGTAGCGATTTGATTCTTATGGATGTAGTTACATTCATGTATGTGAACCAATGTTTTTTTTAATAAATTATGCATTCATGGATATCAAAATAGACATCATGCGCATTAATGCTAAAAGACCATTCTACCATAAAAATGTAAAACATATTCATGAATAAGGTCCATAACATTTGCATGTATTATATACATAAGTACATGTACATATTTGCATGTACAAAACAAAACAAATAAATCTATTTAAAAAATACACTATAAGTATAGAACATTTGATCAAACTTAATAGAATTACACATATCATAAATATCACAAGTATGTGCATATAACTGTACACAATGTTTGTATATATGTAATATGGTCAATCTAACATTAAACGTCATGGAACACAGGAATAACAACATAAAGATAACGGTAGCACATAGGAATTATTTACAGTAAGTTAAATACATTTTTTTCACGACAGAAAAGAACAAAGTTCATTCTAGTACAGACATTTTTATTACAAGCTTTGTGTAGAATATGAATCACAGCAAGCCTGAGCATTTTACTGCACTAATTACTGGTACATTTGTTTGTTACAAATCTTGTTTCTTTCACTTCATCATTCAATATAAAACATTTATCTATACATAACGCAGTAAACAAGAAGTTGGTGCAACAACAAATGCAAAAACAACCTCCCCTCCCTATCAAACATTGATAACATTCTAGTAACTATCAGCTAATAAGCATTTCATTTAAATCCAAAATAATTGTTTCCTAGAACTTTCACCTAGGAACTTAAAATCACTGGAATTTTCACCGAGGAACTTAAAATCACTGGAACTTTCACCTAGGAACTTAAAATCACTGGAACTTTCACCTAGGAACTTAAAATCACTGGAACTTTCACCTAGGAACTTAAAATCACTGGAGCTTTCACCAAGGAACTTAAAATCACTGGAACTTTCACCGAGGAACTTAAACTCACTGGAATTTTCACCGAGGAACTTAAAATCACTGTAACTTTCACCTAGGAACTTAAAATCACTGGAGCTTTCACCTAGGAACTTAAAATCACTGGAACTTTCACCTAGGAACTTAAAATCACTGGAACTTTCACCTAGGAACTTAAAATCACTGGAACTTTCACTGGGGAACTTAAAATCACTGGAGCTTTCACCAAGGAACTTAAAATCACTGGAGGTTTCACCTAGGAACTTAAAATCACTGGAACTTTCACCGAGGAACTTAAAATCAAAAACTTTCACCTAGGAACTTAAAATCACTGGAACTTTCATCTAGGAACTTAAAATCACTGGAACTTTCACCTAGGAACTTAAGGTATCCGATGTACAATAGGGCATTTTTCCATGCCTGGTAAGGTACTATAAACTAGATATTTTCTGAAAGGTTATAATGCCTACTGTTCAGAAATGATAATTTTGGGGCCAGAAAAACAAAGGGGGATAACTGATGAACCATTTAAATTGTCTATTTTCTCTATATAACATATGCAAAATAACAAAGTTGTACAATAGTTTTTCCCCTTTGATTTTTAAGACCTGGGAGTCTTATATCTGAACTCAGGGCATCATTACCTTTCAGAAAATATATAGTTTATAGTACCTTACCAGGTATAACATTTACCATACTTTACAATGGAGATGATTAAAACGCTATGTAAAACGACTCAGTTGTACAACGGATACCTTAAAATCACTGGAACTTTCACCAAGGAACTTAAAATCACTGGAACTTTCACCGAGGAATTTAAAATCTCTAGAACTTTCACCGAGGAACTTAAAATCACTGGAACTTTCACCGAGGAACTTAAAATCACTGAAACTTTCACCTAGGAACTTAAAATCACTTAAAATCATTTGAACTTTCACCGAGGAACTTAAAATCATTTGAACTTTCACATAGGAACTTAAAATCAATTGAGTTCTTCCTTTCAGCACAATCAATAGGTGCACAATTAGTTTGACTTAATTCTCTTGAAAAATACATCCTCTTTAATGTAAACAATAGATTAGATAAAGTCCAACCTATGACCTTGACTGATCACTTAGGAATTGACCTTGACTGATCACTTAGGAATTGACCTTGACTGATCACTTAGGAAACCTATAGGATTTTCCCTCACTCCCTCACCATTAAATGAAATATTCTTCCTTAAAAGTCTCAAGCTATAAAATTTGCCAAATTTCTGTAAAAATTTTGACCTCTATTAGGTATATCAAAGAATTCAAACAATCCCATCTGTTATCCTTAAAAATGGCATTACTACATTTGTACTGTATATGTAGAATCATTCGCTGCGCATAAACCTTCGCTGCTTACCGCGAAAGTTTGTCTCAGTGAATGTCAATACTAAAGGCATAACTCAAAGGAACCTTAGATAAAACCGCCAATCATTGTCCATGCGAAAAGCTTTCCTTTTAAAAAACTGTGAAAGAATGTACCAGCGAATGATTCTACTTCTACAGTTTATTCTCCTGTAACTAAGGTTACCAGTGTATATAAATGAAAAGTAAATGTACATAAGATCATACACATACATGTAAATGTTATATATTACTTGATTTCAGGCTCCTTTACTTATATGTAAGATGGTTCCTGATACATGTATATCGCCATCAAACACAATATTTCTGTCTGTTCTGGTAACCAATGGTGACGGAGACTATCTGGTAACACGACGTCCAGTAATCAAGCTGGTATTTTCTGTGACAAAGGAGTCAAAAGCTGAAAACAGAAAGAATTCTGCATCAATGGTATTCTATAAAGAGAATAAGTGTCTTAATTTGTGTTTAATTACGGGTATACAACACACAGCAAGTGTATTTATCGTACATGTAATGCATATATACATGTATAACCATAGTAACTATCATAAGTGTACATGAAATCTATAATGATTTTGTAGCTGTACATACTTTTTGCATTTCCGGAAGCAGATAAAAATGTAAGATAAAAATGTTAGGTAAAAATGTAAGGTAAAAATGTAAGACAAAAAAGTAAATGTAAAACGTAAGTTTTCTCACTTTTCCCTTAGTGCCCATTCCCATCACAATATACAAAATACAAATGTATCACATGTATATAAGATTCCATATAATATACATGTACTATTAAAGAAGTAACCATGACTTAAACCACAAAACCTGGAGTGAAGGAGTTAGTTTTATCCTATCATTTTTTCAATACATTAGTGTAGAAACCTTACCTCTCTCCTTTAGGCCTTTACCAAAGTTCTTATACACCACCACTAGCTCAGCCATGATTATAAGCCATAACAAAAATGCCAATGAAACTGAAAAAGAGATTCATATATATGTATAAGTATAAAACTTAATTATGAACATATTACATGAGAATGCATCTGGCCTCAAACTTTGTTAGATACTGATGAAAGTACTCATGCATGTCAAGATTGGGTCTTCACTCTTGACTCTGTCCCTTTCCAAAATGATCTTCGGAATTTTTCAATAATGCTTTTTTTCCCTATATGATTTACAGTAATTGAAAGATAACACTAGATGTGTATTTGCCCTCAAAAGCTGTCTATTGACAAAATTTCTTCATTCATTGCCAAACAGAAGAATCCACACAGGCATTATATACATGAAATGTATTATTGAAACAGTATGCATAAAAAAAAATAGATTAAAAAATATTTTCTGAAATAAAAAAATTGTTTTTCAGAAAAAAACAGATGTCTCCCCCCTCCCCCTAAGTTACTTTGACCTTAGGTCAAGATGATGTGAAACCTTTGAGTCATGGGCAACATCATTCTAAAACATGAAAGTGATTCATTATATTGTTTGAGGTGAAGCCCAAACATGATTAGCATGTACAATTTCATTATAAGCATATTTAGTGAAATTGACTTTGGTCACATGACCTTGGATATAAGTGATCTGAAACCTACATTGTATGGATCATGAGCAACTAAAAACTGAATTAGTGATTGGATACACGGTTCAAAATAAAGCCTAAACATGATAAGCATAGACAATTTCAGCCTGGACATGATTAGCATATGCAATTTCATTACAAAAGTAAGAAGTGACCTTAATCATGTGACCTTGGGACAAATGTGATAAGAAACATTTAGTCCTGAGAAACAACATACTAAAATATGAAAACAATTGTAAGAAGGGTTCAGGAGATATAGCCCAGGCAAGATTAGTATGTACAATTTCATAAAAAAGAAATAAATTATCTTGACCTTGGGCACATGACCTTGGGTCACGATGATAAGAAACCCTCCAATCCTGAGCAACAGCATACTAAAGTATCAGAGTGATGCAGTATACAATTCCACAGATATAGCCCAGACTCAATAGCATTTACAATTTCATTTAAAAATGTAATACTTGACCTTGACCTCAGTCATATGACCTTTGATCAAGGTGGTGTGAAACCTTTGGGTCATCAGCACCATCATACTAAAATATGAAGTGATCCGATCACTGTTCAAAAGATTAAGTCTGGACATAATACATGTAACAAATACAATTTTATTTTTAATATACTCATCAAAAAAAGTAACGCATAGTATTTGTTCACTTAATCCTTGGTACACATATGAAATAATCGCATTTATCATAATATTAGACAAAATGATACCAAATGTAAATAATGATATTTTCAGACCCTAAGCATTCAACGGGAACCTCTTCAGTGTTTTAAAATGTTAGTTTTAAAAATGACTCAAAAACAATATGCCCTTGATGTTCTTTTTGAGACCAAATAGTGTATTTTTCGGAGATCCGCATGTGCTCGTTTTCCATATCATTTGAAAATTTTTTGATTCGATGGACGAACAGATGCAGCATACTAAATAGCAACAATATCATAATGGCGATATCACGACGCATGATGAAGTTTTATTCTATGACGCCATCGAAAGTTCTTCGCATTCCATGAATTTGCGAATCAGTTTTATCGAGAGAAATTTGTTTCATAAGGAGAAAAAACCTCTAAATTTGACTTTTTGTTCGTTGAACTTTACAGGGTATTACTCACTTACAAATGGGAGTCATTCGATCACTTCGCAGTGTTCAAACGCATGACATCGGATATTGTAAGCATGCATTGCATTAAAGCAGAAGTGACCCGAAGAAGTTAAAGTCCAAAATTATTTATGGGCATCAATGAAATTTGACTTGGGCAAAATTCAAATTTCTAATAATCATGGAAAATGCATAAAAACATAAAAAATCGAAAATTCAAAATTTCATGTTTTTACCCAAAAAAGACTAATAACTTATGATTGTTAAAAAATCTTACTTTAGCCCAAAACTGTTTGTACTATCTTTATACCATCATTTGTGCAATTAAATAAGGTCACATAATTAATAGCTTGTGCATATTGAATAATAATGATACATTATAATAATGTTATACATGTATGTGTTTCTTCTTTTGAAGAGTATATATTAATAGACCTTGACCTTGGTCACATGACCTTGAGTCAACGTGATGTGAAACCTTGTGATAAGCAACAACATACTAAAATATGACAGTGATCTGATAAATACTTAAAAGAGATACAGCCCCAATGGGATAGCATGTACAATTTCATTAAAATGTACTTAGTAACTCTGACCTTTGAATAAATGACCATGTGTCAAGGTGAAACCTTTTGGTCATGAGCAAATACATACTAAAACATGAAAGCAACCCAGTAAGTGGTCCAAGGATAAAGCCTAGAAAGGAATGTATGTACAATTTCATTAAAAATGTAGTAAGTGACCTTGGCTTTTGTCTCATGACCTTGGGTCAAATATGAAAGCGATCAGGTTAACAATTCAAGAGTTATAGCCCAGACAGGTATGCATGTACAATTTCATTAAAAATGTACTAAGTGACCTTGACCTTTGCCACATGACCTTGGGTCATAAGCAGCAACATGCTAAAATATAAAAGTGATTGGGCAAACAGTTCAGGATATATAGCCCGAAAAGGAATGTAAGTACAATTTCATCAAAAATGTACTAAGTGACCTTGACCTTGGTCACATGACCTTGGGTCAAGATGTGAAACCTTTGGGTCATAAGGAACAACATACTAAAATAAGAAAGTGATCAGGTAAACGGTTCAAGAGATATAGCCCAGACAGGAATGTATGCATAATTTCATTAAAAATGCATGAAGTGACCTTGACCTTGGACACATGACCTTGGGTCAAGGTGATGTGAAACCTTCAGGTCATAAGCAACAACATACTAAAATATGAAAGTGATCCGGCAAACGGTTCAAGAGATGAAGCCCGGACAGGAATGTATTCATAATTTCATTAAAAATCATTCCAAGGAATGCATGTGTCACCTGCGAAACATAGCGACACTTAGGAATCACTTTTATATAGGGTGTGACAGACATCCAAGTGTGACAGACACACGGCAAACGGACAAAGTGATCCCTAAGTGTCGCTATGCTTCGCAGGCGACACAAAAATGTACTAAGTGATCTGGACCTTGGTCACATGACCTTGGGTCAAGGTGATGTGAAACCTTCGGGTCATAAGCAACAACATGCTAAAATATGAAAGTGATCTGGCAAACGGTTCAAGAGATGTAGAAGGCTTCAGCCAAAACGTTGACAAAAGAGCAATAAAGCCTACACTCATGCAGCAAGATACGCCCGTTGGGATTTTTTTCACAACACCAAAATATCTAAGTCCCATAACTCCATAACGACAAATCGGATGAACCTGAAAATTGAAAGGCGGCTTCCTCTTCAAAGTCTGATCACAATGTACAAATATCATGAAAATCTGTTGACGCATATTCAAGTTATTGCATTCCATGCACCTATATTTTGCCCTAAGCTTAACATGTATGTGCATATAACCCCCCCCCCCCCCCCCCCCCATTACACATAATTTCTGGATAATGTGACAAAAAATTTAAGAATCCATTATATTTGTGAAAGAACATCCTTTCTACTTGAAGTATACAAAATTTCAAAACATTTTGACCAGAAATAGATTTTTAAAGAATTTTTAACTATTTTAGTATATTTTTACATTGTATCTAAAACATCTAAGTCCCATAGCTCCGTAACAACAAATCGGATGAACCTGAAAATCGAAAGGCGGCTTCTTCTTCAAAGTCTGATCACAATGTAGAAATATCATGAAAATCCGTTGACGCATATTCAAGTTATTGCTTTCCATGCGCCTATATTTTGCCTTAGCTTAACATGTTTGTGCATATAACACCCCCCCCCCTCCCATTACAAATATCTCAATTATGCGACCAAAAAATTAAAAACCCATTACATATGTCAAAGAGCATCCTTTCTACCTTAAGTATACAAAATTTCAAAACACTTCGATCAAAAATAGATTTTTAAATAATTTTTAGCTATTTTAGTATATTTTCACTGTATTTTAAAATATCTAAGTCCCATAACTCTGTAACGACAAATCGAATGTACCTGAAAATGGAAAGGCGGCTTCCTCTCCACAATCCAAACATAATGTATGAATATCATGAAAATCTGTCGACGCATATTCAAGTTATTGCGTTCCATGCGCCTATATTTTGCCCTTAGCTTTACATGTATGTGCATATCATCCAACCCCCTTCCCATTACAAATATCTCGGTTTTGCGACAAAAAAATTAAAAACCCGTTACAATGTCAAAGAACATCCTTTCTACTTGAAGTCTACAAAATTTCAAAACATTTCGATCAAAAATAGATTTTTAAATAATTTTTAACTATTTTAGTATATTTTCACTGTATTTTAAAATATCTAAGTCCCATAACTCTGTAACGACAAATCGAATGAACCTGAAAATCAAAAGGTGGCTTCCTCTCCACAGTCCAAACATGATGTATGAATATCATGAAAATCTGTTGACGCATATTCAAGTTATTGCGTTCCATGCGCCTATATTTTGCCCTTAGCTTAACATGT
Source organism: Pinctada fucata (assembly GCA_028142955.1). Classification (NCBI taxonomy): domain Eukaryota; kingdom Metazoa; phylum Mollusca; class Bivalvia; order Pterioida; family Pteriidae; genus Pinctada; species Pinctada fucata. The sequence continues at coordinate 86,029,645 of AP027102.1, read as the reverse complement.
ATGTGCATATAACCCACCCACCCCCCCCTTCCCATTACACACAATATCTCCATTATGCGACAAAAAAATTAAAAACCCGTTACATATGTCAAAGAACATCCTTTCTCCTTGAAGTATACAAAATTTCAAAACATTTCGACCAGAAATAGATTTTTAAATAATTTTTAACTATTTTAGTATATTATACATTATGATTGGACTGTGGAGAGGAAGCCGCCTTTCGATTTTCAGGTTCATCCGATTTGTCGTTACAGAGTTATGGGACTTAGATTTTTAAAATACAGTGCATAATCAAGTTATTGCGTTCCATAGGCGGATGGACAGACGGACGGACAGACGGACGGACAGACGGACGGACGGACAGACGGACTTCGCCATACCATAATACGACCCGTCAAATGACGGGCGTATAATAAAGGGGTAGGTTCACTAACTGCCAAAATCGGACCTAAATTTTTGTGAAAAATAATTTTATGAAAATTATGATTCAATATCTCTTATATTTATCTCAAATATCTGCCGATATAGAAAGTAAATATTTTTCATTGTCAAAACATCACATGCATTAGTAATGACGTCACATTTTGACGTCATTTGCTCTGTATGATGGAAAATGAAGGAAAATCGCCATATTTTTTGCATAAATCTTCAAAATAAGTATAGGCGCCAACCCTCACCCAACATAAATTTTATGTTGATCGAAAGATATATTGCAAATTTAACTTTTTCTATAAAAATTATTTTGGGTGAGGGCTGGTGCCCTACTTATTTTCATTAATTTTGACCAGTATTATGCCAATTTCTTACGATTTTTCAGCATTTTACGACTTTAAGCCGATTTTGAAGCCATATCTTTCGGCGTATTGCACGTAAATTAAAATATTTATTTGGTATTTCAAACAACCACACATTTAACTTCCTTGATAGGAAATACAATCGAAATCTAAAACATTCTGAAATTAGGGCCGCTTTTCCATGTTCCCGAACCTGCTCCTTTACAGAACTTAAACTACATGTACGTTCCCTGTGGAATTTTATTTACCCAACATATGTTTTATTGTACATTATTTAGTTTTCAGTTGCCAGAATTAATCTGCTGATAATTAAAGGTTATTCATCATAACGACATACATGTAAGAGAGTGAGACCATAAAAATGAGACAGATGTCAAACAAAAGGATCCCTACATGAAGCTAATGCTTTGTAGTTGACATAGAAACTCTTTATTGGAATTATACAAGATGAGATGGATAGTTTAAGTGAACTCACCAGCTGATAGTAATGAGTATATGATGATTGTGTCTTCCTGGACTTTGTCTACGATCCTGTCATATTCCTGAAGAGAATATACATGTACAATAAAAATAGACATTCTTTAAAATTGACACCTGAAACTTATAGTAAATCAAGTTTCACTTCCATGTATTATATTAAAATGCAGAATGGTTAGCTTTTGAGACCAATGTTTCATACTTTACTTACTATAAATGTGGACATCGTGTGGGGGTAATTTTCGTGTACCACAAATGTCGGAAAAAAGTTCGCAAGAGAAAATAGTCCGCATTGGAAAAATTGGAATGAAAATCGCGGAAAAAGCTCTAATCTTGTAAATAATACGCATTTAAAAAATCAAAATTTCGTCCGTTTTTTCCATCCAAATATATGTATATTTACATTAAGAAATACCAAAGAAAAGGCCCCCTTCAGTAATTAAAATTAACAGATTAGAATGTACCTGTTTTTTAAATGAGTTTAATTAGATACGTAACTTGAAATTAGTTAAATAATAAACTTAATTAGAAATAAATAATTAGAAAACATTGCGGTCGCTTTGATAGCCTGATATCGCTTTTTATAGGAGTTACATAAACGTAATTACTTTAATTAGATACCGATTACAAAATAAACAGTTGAAATTTTTAAGGTTGACGGCCGTATAATGTATCAATTTACTGAACTGACCATTGAAATTTACCTTTGTAATAAAAATATTACACCAGATTAGAGGAGTTCACAAAAACTCGTCACGTTATGACTTTGGGTCGATTTAACCACACGCACTTGTACGATCTGACCTTAGTTGACCAGGTACCATAAATACTTCTGACAAAATGTCATTGTCAAACGTTTATTTTCATACGCACGGGCTGGTAGCGTGAATTAAAGCCAAATATACCTACAAGATTGATCTTTTGATCAAATTTCCGTGCGGGAAAAAAGGTCTTGATATTCTAAACCAGTGTATTGACCGCATTAAAAAAATATTTGATCAAATTGCCATGAAAAGTAGCGAGTAATACACATAAAATGATGGTACTTCACAATCAATGGACTTTGTGAAAATTTAACCCATGCCAAATAACCCTGCTGCATTCTTACAATGGAGGATACATTTATATTGCAAATATTTCCCCAATCATAACGTCTTGATGTTATAATCGCAAAATCCGCCCCCCCCCCCCCCCCCCCCCCCCCCCCCCAGCAAAATTAACCACATTTACAGTATCATTTCCAACAAAATTAAAAGGAATATCTTCAAGTATTGATTCAGTTTCTAACTGTACTTTGAAAATGGAAGTGGATATCATTTTCTTACCTTAACAACTTCTAGTATGTAATATACAGGCTTTGCAAGTCCAAGGAATGCAAAAAGATAAGCTCCAAATTTCCATTCTCTCCTTAACTTGAAAAGGAAATTAAATTATCTTTAAATAGGAAACAAAACAGAATTATAACTTCACTTATCCCCCTTACTTCATTAAAAGTATTTTTCACCACTGTATAAAAACATACCTGCATATGTCTTACAGAGAAGGCCCATGAGATCAGCTATGTGAGCGACATCTGCACTACATATCACGTGACAGCTGTATCTCAAATCATGTGACGCTATTGTTTCGATTGTTTACACTATTGTGACGTCATGATTTCAGCCAGCAATACAAACAAGCTAGCTGTGACGTGGCAATGAAACATAGATTTTAAGATCGTTTTCAATGTATTCTTGCGTTATGTTTTGAAACGCCAAATTCTTATAGAATAAACCATTTTCGGGGGCGCTAATTTCGAATGTCGCAATGTTTTTGCGATTAGTTCAAATTTTTTTTTTTCAAATTTCATCTCTTTTCTTTCAGTTTTGACTTTGGCCCGAAGATATCAGAGAAAAATACTCTTTCATGTTCCTCTATGAAAGATACATCGTTTCCACCCTTGGGGTCTCAAAATTATGCAAAACACTTGGCAAGCTTTGGGTTTTACATGATTTTGAGACCCGCTAGGGTGGAACCGATGTACATTGTATCTTTCATAGAAAACCATGAAAGAGTCTTATAGTATTAACAATTTCAAATAAAAGGAAATTATATTTGTACTATTAATGCCAAGTCAATAAAAAAATTAGATCACAAATTGGAATACATACCACAAACCATCCAAGGATGTTCCAGAGCACTGAGTACGGCAGACCTACACTTAGAGCTATCACCTCAAACTCTGATACGGAGGTGCCGTCTTTCAGGACAAGTATTACTACACTCGCCTGAAAATCAACAAAAAGATGCTTGTTTTAGTGTACGTGTACATGTATCAGGTATGTTATATCTGAATTATATACACATGCATTTTTTAGCATTATCATTTCCTTAGAATACATGTATAAAGTTCTGGATGTCATTATGAGAGGTTGTTACTTAAATTATTCTATTTGAAATGTTTCTTTCCAAACTTTTTGGCAAGTCTAGAATGCTAAAAATATTGAACGGAATGAAGAACAGAGGGTAAGTGTATAACTTCAGAATTCTCCTTCTCAACTTCGTACCTGATTGTTTCAAAAGAATCCCTTTTCATCATATCCATTATATAAATTGTCAGTTTACAATACATATGTATTACTTACAGTGACTTGAATGTCAAATTTTAGGAGGCAGGAGAAAATAGATGCCTGTTGGTATAAATCTGAAAAAAGAAATCAAGATAGAATATACTTAGATGGAAAATCAAATGACTCAATAAGTAAACATGTCAAAGGTAAATTTGTGTTTACTTTGTACTATTGAATAATCTTTTTAAATGTATTTCTATACATGCAGGTCTTGTTTCAAATCCAACTCAGTTTACACAACCTTCAAGACATGTTGGGCAGAAAATGATGTTAGATGTAAGAGAAATACACATAGGTCTTGTACAAAGTAAAACAAAAACAATGTGAAGCACTTGGAATTTTAACTTAACTCCAGTGCTTAATGTCCTAATAAAACACCGCAAAAGACGGTATGGCCGGATTGCAAAGTAAGTTTTTGTCACCAACTGGGCCAAGGTCACTAGGTCAAATATTACAGCATACATTGAGAGGTCTTGTCAGAGGCAACCTACATGTATAATATAAAGTTTCTACTGCATACAGTTCCTTAGATTTTGCTTAAACCAGAAACTTTAACCAAAATCAACTAGGTTAAAATCCAAGGTCAAGGTCACAATGTCAAATGTAACGGCATAAATTTAGGTCTCGTCATGGGCAACCTACATGTATAATATAAAGTTTCTACTGCATACAGCTCCTTAGATTTTGCTTAAACCTGAAACTTTAACCAAAATCTTTAACTAGGTCAAAGTCCAATGTCAAGGTCACTAGATCAAATGTTACGGCATACAGCAAAAGGTCTCGTCATGGGCAACCTAAATGTATATTAAACGGTTTCTACTGCATACAGTTCCATAGATTTTGCTTCAACCAGAAACTTTAATCAAAATCTTTAACTAGGTCAAAGTCCAAGGTCAAGGTCACTATGTCAAATGTTACGGCATAAATTGAAAGGTCTTGTTATGGGCAATCTTTATGTACAATATAAAGTTTCTACTGCATATAGTTCCTTAGATTTTGCGTCAACCAGAAACTTTAAACAAAATGTTGACGGCAGACGGACGGACAGACAGACGGACAAGACATCGTCAATCTATAGACCGGAATTGCTTTGCAATCCGGCCAAAAATGACTTTCGGACTTTATAAACCAAAACTTTACAAAGATTATTCATGTATCACTGAATCGCAATATTTTTATATATATATACTTGAACATGTTGAAACCAGATGTATGTGCAATAAGATAAAAATGTCAAACTTCCTTATGTGCCATACTTACGCTGTAAAAATTCTGAAGCTCCGACAATTTTAAACTGGAGATAGCCAAACTGCTGAGCCACACTCCATGCCAAGTAAATGTTAGGTGGTGCCAGGACACATATCAATATCAGTCTCACCTAACCAATCAAAACAAGCATTACAAATGGATGTAACTTTTATGCAAAGAGCTTCATTGAGGAATTTCATTTTAAGAATTTCAATTAATAGTATGTTGAGCTACTATGTGATCCAATTTGGTTATATTTTCTAAAACATCTACTTATTGAGGATTTCAAGTTAAACTATTACATCTATAAAGAACAAATATAGATAATTCACTCACCAGTTTTACAGTTGTCCTACCATCAACATTCATAAATGCATACTCCACGATACAGTATACTAAGACAACTATGATTGCCACTATCAGAACATACAGCTCATAGATCCTCTCTCGTAACAGGCCGTGGAACGTATAAAACAGGCAGAACACTGAAAGATGTCAAATGTATAAATTTAAATTATGTACATTTTATAAATACCTTTTTGTTGTATATTTGAAGAGATTTTTTACATTAACATGCAAATGCTGCCTACTGATTTTTTTTATTTTGAATTCACAAAAAAAAAGCCATGTTTTGCAAAAAAATTCAAGAGAAGTAAATGCTTCATTTTGCACGTCATTTGAATTTCTTATCAACATGCCTTTGTATGCCTTATAAGCATACCGGTAACAAACATGTAGTTTAAAAAGCCTATGAGCATTTGATAAAGTACATAATATGAAAGCCAGTAATTTTTTTCAGTAATTTGGGAATGGGGTCGCAGCTCATGCAGTTGGGAAAATTAATGATGTTTGGGAATATTTAGGGAAGTACTTATATAAAAGTAAAATGACAGTTTATACATTCAAAAGTTCAGAATTGAATGTTTAATCAAATAATTTTCTTATAAATATGATTTAATTTCTTATGCTTACACCAATATGGCAAATAATTATAGTAAATTTGCTACTTTTGAGCCAGAAAATTTCACCAATTTCAGTGAAAATTCCATATATATATGATTGGGAAATTTTAGAGTCACAATTGGGAAAAAAAGATACTATTTTTCATTGGGAATGGGGCCGAATAACGGCCCCAAAAAGAGGCAAAAAAATCCCTGAAAGCACTTTCATCCTCATACCTGCATTTAAGAGCAGTAGAAGAGCAAATGTAAAATCTGCCGAGCTAGGATCATCTATGGATACTTTGACCAGTCTGTATATAGTAAGTCCTACAGCCGCTAAGATATTACACACAGATATAATCAGGAAAGACCACTCTCTGTATGAAAGACGTGCGCAAGTCTTAGTCTGAAATAAACAGTATTAAACTACATAAACACAGAGGCTTAGGGGAGGAATTTGTCCCCTGTGTATCAAGATACATACACCCAGGCACCAAAGTAAAATCATATTCAATAGATCACCGCTTACTAGTAATTTTTGGAATAAGTTGCATGGTCATGGGTGCATGTATTTAAACTGTATACTTTTTTTAGACACTCTTTTCAGATAGATCATGCAAGTCCTTTACTATTTTGATCCACATTAAAGATCAAATCTTGCTAATTATATGGGAAAAATTACTATCAAAACATAGTGTAATCAAAGATTACGAAGCTCACCTCGCGGCAGCAAAGTTCAATTTAAACATATCTCTAAGTACATGTATATTAAGAAAATCACTCAAGTGAAAAAAGTAGGTCAAGGTCATTTCGTGAAAGTTTGATCAAAGATACATCCAATATGCAAGTCTGGTACATGTAGCACTTATACTTTGCTCAATATTGGCCTTTAAAGGCAAAATCACTCAAGCAGAAAAAGTAGGTCAAGGTCATTTTATGAAAATTTGATCAAAGATACATCCAATATGCAAGTTTGGTACATGTAGCACTTATACTCTGCTCAATATTGGCCTTTAAAGGCAAAATCACTTAAGTGGAAAAAGTAGGTCAAGGTCATTTTATGAAAATTTGATCAAAGATACATCCAATATGCAAGTTTGGTACATGTAGCACTTATACTTTGCTCAATATTAGCCTTTAAAGGCAAAATCACTCAAGCGAAAAAAGTAGGTCAAGGTCATTTTATGAAAGTTTGATTAAAGATACATCCAATATGCAAGTTTGGTACATGTAGCACTTATACTTTGCTCAATATTAGCCTTTAAAGGCAAAATCACTCAAGCAGAAAAAGTAGGTCAAGGTCATATTATGAAAGTTTGATCAAAGTTACATCCAATATGCAAGTTTGGTACATGTAGCACTTATACTTTGCTCAATATTGGCCTTTAAAGGCAAAATCACTCAAGCAGAAAAAGTAGGTCAAGGTCATCTTATGAAAATTTGATCAAAGATACATCCAATATGCAAGTTTGGTACATGTAGCACTTATACTCTGCACAATATTGGCCTTTAAAGGCAAAATCACTCAAGTGGAAAAAGTAGGTCAAGGTCATTTTATGAAAGTTTGATTTAAGATACATCCAATATGCAAGTTTGGTACATGTAGCACTTATACTTTGCTCAATATTAGCCTTTAAAGGCAAAATCACTCAAGCGAAAAAAGTAGGTCAAGGTCATTTTATGAAAGTTTGATCAAAGATATATCCAATATGCAAGTTTGGTACATGTAGCACTTATACTTTGCTCAATATTAGCCTTTAAAGGCAAAATCACTCAAGTGGAAAAAGTAGGTCAATGTCATATTATGAAAGTTTGATCAAAGATACATCCAATATGCAAGTTTGGTACATGTAGCACTTATACTTTGCTCAATATTGGCCTTATAAGGCCAAATCACTCAAGCGGAAAAAGTAGGTCAGATGCTGCATCCGATGCATGGGTTCACCTCAGCATCCCAAGATGAATCACTTGTGCAAGTTTGGTTACTGTAGCATCAGTGCTTTGTCAGATACTGAACTACCCCAAAAACTTTAACCAGAAATTGACAAAGTCATTCAACCGGAAAATGTAGGTCAGATGCTGCATCCGATGCATGGGTTCGCCTAAGCATCCCAAGATGAATCACTTGTGCAAGTTTGGTTACTGTAGCATCAGTACTTTGTCAGATACTGAGTTACCCCAAAAACTTTAACCGGACGCGGGGTTATAGCATAAGCTCATCTCAACTTCGTCGAGGTGAGCTAAAAATAGTTTTGTCTACGATTTTGAATACTTATACCAACTTAGTGCAAGATTTATTGAAAGATATCAACTTAAATTAATATGAAAAATCTTGTTTTTAATACATCCAGTTTCAAAAGTGAGCAGTGCATGATAGGGCTGGGTCAACTTAATTATCAGTACGTATCGATATTGCATGGCCATTGACACGAGTATTAATATTTTTGCTCCGATACATTTAGATACAGTCATTCAATGTATATATATAGCACAAAACATGCTTTTCATGTGGAATTCAAAGTATTTTCATGAAAATGTATGTTTGATCATAGTTGTTGTGTTCGTAAAAGGCAGATATGTTCTTAATTGGATAGATCATGCTTGCCTTTCAAGCTGTCTATTCAAAATATTTCATGATTTGAAGTACATACGAATAACAACAATGATTAAGGAATATTACACATACATGTAATGTTAATTGGAGGGTCGGCATGTTATGATGTAGGTTATATTTTTGTCATTCTACATGATTCATTGAAACTTCGACTCAATTTTTAGTTTTTCTTCCAGAAACGTTGGATGTCACCTCATGTGTTTGTTTTCTTTAAAACACATTTCTTCTGAGACTTCTGAAAAGAGTTTGACGGGAAAGTTTGCGACCGAATGAAAAAAGGATTGATCTATGACTACAGGCAAAATAAGAAGAAAAAATAACATCAAAAGGACCGGACATCAGGGAACATGATTGTATGTAAAATATCAAGAAATGCACAAGAACTATAAGTATAGATCTAACCACAAGGAAACCATTTGACTTTATGTGTGTGGGGGGGGGGGGGGGGGTAAATTATTAGTGAATAAAATTGCTAATTTGTGCGTTTCACAAAATAGAAAATTAGATAACGTATATCGGGAATTTTTCGTGTGTGCCGAAGCCGGCATCATTGATGCTTAATTAAACAAGTGAACTGTATAATGTACATTTGTATTATCATTATTCATGTATGTGTATTGATATGTAAACCCAGCCGACAAATGTTCGCAGTTGTATATGTAATCAAGCATGATCATATTTCATTTCACATTAAATAAATCTTTGCACAAATTTTGAATTAATTTTGGTATCTGATTAGCGAAAATAATACACTCAGTGAAAATAAGACACACCTTTTTAGGGTCAATTTTGAAAATTACCCGATATACGGTATACGATATATTGGATATCGGTACTTTTTGTATGTACTGTATCGTATCCAAAATTTGGTTTCGATACCCAGCCCTAAGTGCATGTAAATGCAAGAATTAACGATTATACGCAGAGTTTAATAATACTACTATTGTCACTCTGTTTCCGGACAGTAACAGTTTCCGGACAGTAACAGTTTCCGGACAGTTGCCCTTTTCCACTATTGTGAAGGAACTTTTTTCATAATTTTTAGACAATTTTGTATATTTTTAAAGGATAATTCAAATCATGAATCATCATAACAAAATTTTGCATCTTATTTGCTTTATCACCTTTTCACACCTTTCTGCCCTGTTTTAAATATTGCACCTGTGGGAAGTCGCCGAGAACCATCCTTTCTTTAGTCTACAAGTTTTGGTACTACATGTATTTACCAAGATCATTTTTAGACAGTCATTTGTGGAAAAGATTGAAGAAAACAAAATCCAGAAATCATCCAGTTAATAGGCTGAAATTAATTTATCCCCCCCCAGCAAAGGGGGTGCTGGATCCGCCACTGGATATTGTCAAATATATTGTCACAAACAGAATGAATGTTGAATCTTCTAAAGGCCCTGTCACACAGCACTTGCACATGAATTATGCATAAACTATTAGACAAACGTGGAGATAAATAATCCATGCGCAAAAATACCTAATTCATACATTTTAAATAAATTTCAAGCGTCGAGTTTCATTCGCGATTCATTTGTCGTTATGCGCAACGAGTGGATTCCAAGATGAGAATACATGGACTAATGTGTGAAAATGGTTTTGAACTGCTCAAAATTTTTTGACCTCTTGGATTTGTGTAATTTGCTATTTTTACGTCCGTTCCATGTAGTTCCACGTATGTCTGCGTATGATTTAAACGAACGCATAAAACATGCATATTTTGTGAATGCATCCCTCATATAATGTGTATACCGCTAAGAACTATATATAACTCACAAAATTGGCTTTTCCGTAGATATACATGTTCTTTGCGCCGTTTATTCATATTTCGTGGGTAGTTTATAAGTCGTTCTTGCAAGATTCATCTGTCAAAATCATGAAAATTTCAAGCATTAATACTGAATCAACTTTTTCCATGTATTCCCACGTATAAATCCAGGTTTTTAAATTTCATTCGTAAATTATTCATAATTTATACAAAAACCAGGCTGTGTGACAGTGCTTAAAGAGACGGAATAGCAATACGTATCCATAAGCCGACATATTGTTATTTTACCTGTCCTAAAGCAGTGGCAACTGTTGTTTTAGGGATATTTGTGATGCCATACTTGGAATATCCATTTGATTCCTCCAGTTGCCCACCTTCTTCTGAAGATCTGCCTCTGTCTTCAGACATGTTTTCTTGTTTTTAACTCTGTCATACTCAAAACCTAGAGTAGACCTCACAGAAACTAGTTCTGCTCTGCGATCCTACCTTGTCATGTGATTTTTTCTATTTTCAGTTTGGGAAATTCCGGAATGTCAACCGTTTTAAGTTTGTGTTTTATGTTTTAGGCAGTTTAAACATTTTTCAGATCCCATTGCTAAGCTCAATTTTGACACCGAGCATCTGCCAACATGACAGAACGGGAGGGTTCTGAGCCTCCTTCAGCCTCCTCTCAGGCTGCAAATCCTTTATCAAGAAAGCTGAACAAGATTTTGGAAACAAGAATAGACAATGACAAGGTGCATGCTTATCTTAGTCTGAATTTTCGTACCCTCTTGCAACTCTATTTGGCCTGTTGACAAATGGGAGAAATGCCCATCAAGTGAAAAAAGAACATTCTTTACCTTGGAATTGAGGTTTAATGTTAGGCTATGTCCCTTAGATCCATTTTGTTGTCTTGCACTGTTCCTGGCTGCTTTCGGTCCCCAGGAACTCGGAACAAATTTATGATAAAAACCTTTCCAATAAACAGGTTGGGGAAAACTTCAAATCGAGCTATAATAGCTTGATGAGGCTATAATAGCTAGAACAAGCTATTGCCTAATAACATTTTTCAATACAAAATTAAACTAAAATCAAAATTTTTGAAAAATGTTTACTGATTCCATTTGTACTCTATATATATCAAAATTTTTAACAAGACATATATATTCAAATATATACCGATGATGAGCAACAAGATTTTGAAAAATGAAAACTTTGAGGTTCCTTATCTCCTAATTTGTTGGTATTTCAATAGGGGTTTCTATACAAAAGTTGTAGCATTTTATCAGTACTAGTGCAACTTGTAAACAAAATTTAATTATCATCAATTTTTTTTTTTTTTTTCTTAAGAAAAAAATGGTTTTAAGATAGCTACATGGAGCTATTATAGCCCGATCGAACTATTATAGCTCGATCTGAAGTTTTCCCCAACCTGATTAACATTATGATACTTTAAGACTCATGCTGCAATCCTCCACTTAATCCAATTTGTTGGTATATGATGGGTTGCGGGAGAATGTCAGAAAGAAATTTGTCATGAAAATTAAGGGTGAAACCTTTACACCAGTACACAGAGCTGTTTCGTTTTGTGGATGTGAATTAATTTACATCATTGCACGGGCTACATATACATGTGATTGGAACATCATCTGTAATATCTTTATTACATGTACTCTAAATTAAAAGAAATAGTTAACCAAATGTTGTGTTACTTAAGTCATGAGGCAGCGGCTTTGATCATTATGGAGATTCTTCATGTTTACATACCAGTATGTAAATAAAAAATAATTTAAAAGCTGTGTTAGTGAGCACCAATGAAAATCGATGTGATCCTTTTATTGGCCGGATTGTGAAACAAAATCTTGTCTATGAAATGGCTAAGTCATTCCATCTGCCTGTCAATTCATCTGAGTGTATGTCCGTCAGTGCGTCAACATTTTGGTTAAGGTGTTCATTGAAGTCCATTGGGAGTAAACTGCTTGGAGCACCAACTTGAAACTTAATATGGCGATAGACCATGATGAGACGAATCGAACTCAGCAACAAAATTTGACCTAGTGACCTTGACCTTGGAGTTTGATCTACTTTTTAAAAAGTTTATAGGTGACCTGGGCTATATCTCTGAACTACATTGTATAGAGAATATTGGCTTTGATATTTCACATGCAGAATCCTCATGACCAGACCTTTCATTTGGTATCATGTTTTTTTGACCTAGTGACCTTGACCATGAAGTTTGACCTACATTTAAAAAACTTTAACCTGGGATACATTGTATATTTCCTGTGCTATAAGGTGTAGGGCTTTGATATTTCACATGTAGATTCCTCATGACCAGATCTTTCATTTGATATCATGACTTTTGAACAAGTGATCTTGACATTGACCTGTGACCTACTTTATACATGTAAGAGGTAGGGTTTTGATATTTCACATACAGATTCCTCATAACTAAATCTTTCATTTCATGATTTGATATCATTACTCTTGACCAAGTGACCTTGACCTTTGACCTACCTTTGAGATATAAGGGGTAGGGCTTTGATATTTCCCATATAGAATCCTCATGACCATAGCATTTTTCATTTAGCAATAGTGTTAATGACCTTTGACCTTTCTGTCTGCACAAAAAAAGTATTCATCATATAAATTATAATACAAACACTTCACAATCCGGCCTTACGGTCTACGGTTTATGGTCTATTAGGAAAGAGCTGGTATCTCTGACAAAATTGACACCTGTCATTGCTGTCTATTTCCCTGCCACTTGTGCTCCTTTCTCCATGTACATGTATGCCTTCGAACCCTGAATCCAGTGCCCTCCTTGTCGACACAACCAACATTTTTGTAACTCGTATTTATTTTGAATTTTAGAAATTTTTCAAACTTGTTTAAAAATACTGTAACAGTTTTTGTGTCGCCTGCGAAGCATAGCGACACTTAGGGATCACTTTGTCCGTTGTCCGTCTGTCCGTCCGTCTGTCTGTCTGTCTGTCACACTTCGGGTGTCACAGCCCATAACTTTTGATTGGTAAGTGATAGGGCTTTGATATTTCACATGTGTATTCCTTGTGACAAGACCTTCCTACACATACCATAATTTTTGACCTAGTGACCTTGACCTACATATTTGACCTACTTTTCAAAAAAATTAAGAATGGATATATCTTTTGATTGGTAAGTGATAGGACTTTGATATTTCACATGTGCAATCCTTGTGGCAAGACATTTCTACACATACCATAATTTTTGACCTTGTGACCTTGACCTAGATATTTGACCTACTTTTGAAAAAAAGATCAGATTCGCTATATCTTTTGATTGGTAAGTGATAGGGCTTTGATATTTCACATGTGTATTTCTTGTGACAAGACCTTCCAACACATACCATAATTTTTGACCTAGTGACCTTGACCTACATATTTGACCTACTTTTCAAAAAAATTAAGAATGGATATATCTTTTGATTGGTAAGTGATAGGACTTTGATATTTCACATGTGCAATCCTTGTGGCAAGACATTTCTACTCATACCATAATTTTTTACCTTGTGACCTTGACCTAGATATTTGACCTACTTTTGAAAAAAAGATAAGATTCGCTATATCTTTTGATTGGTAAGTGATAGGGCTTTGATATTTCACATGTGTATTCCTTGTGACAAGACCTTCCAACACATACCATAATTTTTGACCTAGTGACCATGACCTACATATTTGACCTACTTCTTAAAAAATTAAGAATGGATATATCTTTTGATTGGAAAGTGTTAAGACTTTGATATTTAACACGTGCATTCCTTGTGGCAAGACCTTTCTACACATTCCATAATTTTTGACCTTGTGACCTTGACCTAGATATTTGACCTTCTTTTGAAAAAAAGATAAGATTCGCTATATCTTTTGATTGGTAAGTGATAGGGCTTTGGTATTTCACATGTGTATTCCTTGCGACAAGACCTTTCTACAGACCATAATTTTTACCTTGACCTAGATATTTGACCTACTTTTCAAGAAAAGTAATATTGGCTATATATTTCACATGCATTTTCCTTGTAACAATGCCATTCTACACATACCTTAATTTTTTACCTTTTGACTTTGACCTAGCTATTTGACCTTCTTTTCTAAGGTTGTGTATATCTTCTAATTGGTAGGTGATAGGTCTTTAATATTTCTTATGATGACACCTTTTTGTTACCAATTTTTAAGTATAGTGACCTTGACCTAGATGATTGACACTCTTTTCTGAAAATTTGAGAATGACCATATCTTTTTATTTGTTATTAAGAGGTCTGATATTTCAAATGAATTTCATTTGACAAGACTTTTCTACTGATACCAATAATTTTGATCCCCTTTCTAGAATAATAATCAAACAGCTTCGCAGGCGACACAAGCATTCCTTGGATTGCTATTTTTAGCTCTACTGGTATTATTTACAGATTTTAAGTTTCCTGCTTTATTTGAATCTTAAAAAGTTGTTTTATTGATAAGCGAAGCATCAGCATGTCTCATTAAGGTTATTGATTGAATCTTGTCAAGCATAATTAAGTTGTATTTTTATGTCAACTTTGACAATGTCTGCAAATAAACTCAACTCAACTCAACTCAGATTTATTGGCATTAAACAAACATGTTCATAGCCTAATACATATTAAAAGACAAATGCATATACAATTTTACGATGGAATATATATAGTTACAGTGGGTAGCCAGAGGGCATATATATATATATATATATATATTATACAGAAATATTTAACAATGACGTTCTATGTTTTAAGGCTGTATCAATGAAAAAACACTACTGGAAATCACTTTTCACAGTAGAAATTCAAAGAAGTGTTTAAATGTTTAAATTTTGTTCATAGCCTTCCATGGCATGTACAGAAAATTTAATAAACGTTTCACCCTTAATGAAAATACAGAATCTTTAGTACTTTATGATCCGCTGAGGACAAATACATGCAATTTAGGAGCTCCTTAAATATTTCACTCATTAAAGATAATTTTTTTTTCTACAACATGCACAAAGAAAACTATCAATATTCCAGATCATGAAATGCCCCCCCCCCCCCCATACGACCTTTCTACATGCCCGGTAAACTCTTTTTCGTCTGTCATAACGTAACTACAAATAAATGTGAACCAAACTATATTCAAAGGAACAAAGTCAAATTCAAATGTTATTAGCACCATATAGACTGTCTGCATTGAGTATCATTTATTTATAGTGTGAACATATTATAGGTACATGTATCATATGCTATTCCAGAAATTAAAAAGAAGTGATCTGCTAGCAAGAGATGCCTTAATGTACTCTTCCTTCATCCTTGGTACCTGATCTCACTCTGTGTTTGATATTTAAAATATGGCTGAAAAAAAAAATTATGCTGAATGATAAACTTTAAAGAGTAATTTTCAACCTTGGAAAATTGACAAAAAAAATCTGGCCCAAAAGGTCATTGAAAAAAATTTTCTGGCTCTTAAAATTGCTGAAAAAAAAAATTCCGGCTGGCAGGCAAAAGTCTTCCCGCCCTCCATAAAAATCAAATGGTTGCTCCCTAACTGCTACATGTATAACCTCTGTGGATGCCAGCTTATCTGTAAAAGACATTGTTAAACTGATAAAAATCTAAGTAATTCAATGATTCATTTGTGTAATCTATAGGAGTGCAATATATTGCGATACTCACTTTGAATGGCGATACAATACAAATTTATTAAATATAAATCCTATACATGTATAATGATATATTGACATGAATAACGATATATTGTTACACCCCTTTTATATTGCTGAAAAGTATGCCTCAAAAGTCAAATTTCTAGATCACTGCCTTTAAAAATTTTTATTGAAAATCCTGATCTAATGAAATCATGCGTGCATTTAACTGAGTCATTATTCTACATATAAGTTGGTACATGTAAAACTTTCAACTACAAGTGATATAATCATGATTATATAAATAATTTATAAGTAAAAAAAATATAAATAATTTATAAGTAACTTTCTATTGCTTACCAGTATATATGAATTATGATCACATAATATTCATATTGTATCATAGGAAATGTTGGAAGCTCTTAAAGCCTTGTCCTCATTTTTCACGGATAACAATTTGAGGACCCGACGTAACCTGAGAAGTGACATCGAGAGACGCAGCCTCAGCATCAATGAGGATTTCTTACAAACATTCCAGGCAGTTAAAGAGGTATTACATATATTTGTGTACTTCCTAGTTTTTTGATAATTTCTTGTTGTTTACATCATTCAAGTTTATGCTCTGCATCTGTAAAGATGTACATGTATTACAATATATTTCATACTTTTATGAATGCATGATTTTAGCCATCTATCAATGTTGCAGATTAATGATATATCTAATTATCAAATTTAAATATAGCATTAAACATTTTTTAAAACTTGATCAGTAATGCATGTTACAAGTGTCAAGAAAATGTATATGACTTGGGTTACAAGTGTTAAAGTGTATATAACTTGTATATTACAGCAACTGGACAGTGTATACAGTGATGTAAAAGCCATGAATGACTGCTGTCAGGATATGACATCCAGACTTAAGGTTAGTTTTCAGCATTCTTTATGAGATATACAGGTAAATTTTTATGTTAAATCAAGAGAGACATGTAAACTTTCCTTCAAATACCATTTGTAAAGTAACATTTTATCCTCGGATGTGCCATATACTTCTTTTATGTATTTTCATTTAAGGCTGCCAAGGAACAGACACATGACCTCATAAATCAGACAACCAAGCTACACGCTGAAAGGTAAAATGGAGAGTCTATAACCTTTTTCAGTAGAATATGTCTTCCATTTTGAAAACACCTGTACATGTACATGCTTGACTGATTTTTCAGCCACAGGTTTCATTTTGACGTCATTGATAAACACTGAATTTAATTGTAAGCATGATATCACCATGAGTGTTGTGGATTTGGATATACATACATGTATACCATATTTTTTAAAATCTGTAATTATTTGAAACAAGTTACTTTTATAAAGATACTAAAGATAAAGCTTTTTAGATACTGATTTGTGTATTTATTCTATGATTCAATAGAAATTTGAAAAATTATAAAATTGTTATATAGATGTACTGTTGTTTTGATCAAGCAATAGAAATGAATTTTTTTTATTTACAGTCAGAAATTGCAGATGAAGTCCCAAGTAGCTGATGCTTTTCTAGATAAATTTCAGCTGAAATCAGAGGAAGTGAAATCTCTACGTGGAAATCGTGACGGCTCATTAAGTCAAGAATTCTTCCAATCTTTAGATAAAGTGAAGAAGATACATAATGACTGCAAAGTATTACTACGCACCAATCAGCAAACAGCTGGGTAATGTTCAAGGTTTAAAGTACTCTGGATTTGTTATGTAGCATTGTGATTCTTAAAGGGAACATATTTTTGATATGCATTTAAAAAGGAGTAAATCTAGTTGTATATACATTGTATATACATTGTATTACATAATTCCAATGTCAAAGACAAGTAAGGAGATTTTATTCACATATTATGCCTTGGTATTTGTAATACATGTACATGTACCTGCTGATTTGTGTAAATGAAAATATAAACATGTAGGTTAGAATGTTCATTAAGTTCAAATGCTTTGATACTTGTCCAAGAATTATTGTGTAGATGTTTCACCAAAGGAGAATCTCTTTAGAATTACTTGATTGATGATAATTCAATAATGGAACCAAAGAATGGAGATTTTAGTCGTCTCTGACTCATGTGTTTCATATAAGCTACACCTAGAAACTAAAGCATTACTTCTTTGTTCTAGATTGGAAATTATGGAAACAATGGCCTTGCACCAAGAGTCAGCTTACGAGAGACTTTATCGCTGGGCACAAAGTAAGATTCCATTTTGTAGTAGTAAGACAATTATGATACTAGTCTTGACACAAAATATTATACATGTACTGTTAATGTGGTTCTTTTTGCTGGGGAAAAAATTTTGCATTTATAACATCAAATCGTTACGCTTGGGGGATATAATTGCGATATAAGAATTTCTTCCATTGTAAGAATGCAGAAGGATTATTTTCACGTGGGGGAAATATTCGCAAAGTCCATTGATTTAGAAGTGTCTATAACAAAATGAAAAAAAATCAATGTTCATTGCTTGTCTGCTGTTTTCATGCAACTCACATACACATGTACATGTACAAGAAATTGGAGTAAATTTTATGGAAGAAAAAGAAAGGGGCTAAAAGCTATACTCTAATTGTTCTTTAATTAAGAAATGACTGTCTTACTTTTGGTGTTCATGGGTGTATAATTCTGGTTGGTCATGTGCAAATTCTGTGAATCACGAAGCGATTCTCGGAAAATTTGCACGTGTCCAACCAGAATTATACACCCATGAACACCAAAAGTAAGATAGTCATTACTTATATTTACATTTATTCTAATTATCGGTCATCTTTATTTGCATGCACATCGCACATTTTGCCTGTAAGAGCGTCAAATGTATTTTAACGTTGGTAAATTCTCCCTACATGCAAATCTTAAAGGTGACGTCACAATAGCAACCCAAGTTATTGGAATATAATTCTAGATGCCTAATGGGTGTTTAACATGGGGAATCTACTAGTAATGTAAATATTTGATGATGTACCATTATTGTTTACAGATGATTGTAGGACATTAACAGGGGATTCCCCTGACATCTCACAGATGTTATGCCAGGCTATGGAGGCATTACAAGACAGACCAGTACTGTTCAGGTTTGACTTTTAAAACAGTAAAAGTACCTATAAAATTATATATTAGTAGTACAATATGATACTGTAATTTATAGAGAACAATATATTTGACTATTTTCTTCAAATTTTGCAATGATTATTACTGAAATAAATGTTTCCCAAAAGTATGAGATTAGTATACATTGATTGATTCCTTATTTATTATTAGTAGGTTATTGTCAGAGAATCCTCCATTATTAAAGCTGTTGCCAACATTATATCATAAGAGAATTTTTGCCATATATATACACAGTCTTTTCACAAACTAAAACTTTACAAAGTGCAGATAGTGATTATGTTTTTCCAAACTAAGTTAAGAAATTATCTTAAAATGAAAACATTGCATCAAACAATTTTCTAACAGATATACCTTAGATGAGTTTGGTACTGCTAGAAGGACGGCTGTGGTACGTGGACTTATTGATGCCCTCACTAGGGGAGGTAAGTCTTATAGTTTATTACATTTCATACCTAAGTTGTACATGTATCTGTGAAAATAAAAATCCAGGTCAGAGGACAGTAATTAGTCAATTTTTAGCACTTATTGGAAAATGTTGATCATTTGACCTGCTTTAAATGATAGAAAAGTAATTGTGCATTCTGCACACGGCTGTTATAAAAAGTATGCATATTCCTGAAAATGGCATTATTTATACATAACTAGAGAAAAACAACAATCCTTATATGGAGAGTTAAATGCAAATTGTATTCATACACCAAAACATTGATTCTGATTTTGAAAACAATAGATAAGCTTGATAAAGTGACCTTAGTTAAGATGACTTACTGCTTCTTGTTTATATGTGTACATGTACATGTATCTTACATGATGTAATCTTGTGCACTCTCAGGCCCTGGTGGAACACCTCGCCCTATTGAATTACATTCCCATGATCCTTTGCGATATGTTGGTGACATGTTGGCATGGTTACATCAGGCTGCTGCTTCAGAGAAGGAACACCTCCAGTCACTTCTTAAAAAATGTTCAGGTAACATTTACATGTTATTGGCTTCTGTTGGAGTTACATGGTTGAAAATGCCTTATGAATTCAGTGTACCAGCATTTCACACAACCTTGTTTGACATTCTGTAAAATGAAGACGTATCTCTTTTATGCCAACTCATTGGTGTTTCACACATGAATTGTATTTAAATCTAAAGCCAAGTACATTTATCATCTGATAATTAAATTATTTGATTACCTTAATGTTTGATATTCATGTACATGTTTAATTGTTGTTTTTTTTTTTTTTTTTTGATTAGTGAATGAAGATCAGATCCATGACGTATTAGGACACGTCACAGAGGGAGTCTGTCGACCATTCAAGGTAAAAATATTATGAAAGTCAAAGGTCATAATTAGAAGTAGACTTTTATTTTACATCAATCTCCTCTCTTTATGCATACATGTATCTTCTTATTGTATTCTCATCCAAAGAACTCTGATTGGTTAACCTTAAAAAGTATGAATCTACTGTAAAGTTGAATTATCCCAATTCAATTCAATATCTTATCTTATAATGTTGACTTCATCCTTATGTTAGATCTACAAGTACAGAAATGAATCCAAAAGCACTCTTTACTGAAACAGCAGCTGCACTGAACTAGCTGTCATATCTGCTGTCCATGATAAACAAAACATCATCACTTACATGTACATCACCAGTATAGTACTTTGAGTGAAAGATGTTCAACAGGGGGGTCCCTGTAAAGTGCGAAACGAAACTAAAACGAAACGAAACAAATCGAAACGAAACGTTTCGTTTCGATCTGTTTCGTTTCGTTTTGTTTCATTTTGTTTCGATCTGTTTCGTTTCGTTTCGATCTGTTTCGTTTCGTTTCGATTTGTTTCGTTTCGATTTGTTTCGTTTCGATTTGTTTCGTTTCGATTTGTTTTGTTTCGATTTGTTTTGTTTTGTTTCGTTTTTGTTAGCTCTACTGGTCTCAGACCAGTCGAGCTTATGCGATCACCCTTCGTCCGGCGTCCGTCCGTCTGTCCGTCTGTCCGTCTGTCTGTCTGTCCGTCTGTCCGTAAACAATTCTTGTCCGGACAACTCCTCTGAAACTGTTAGAGATAGAAACTTAATTCTTTTTGTATTTTACTTGGTCCATGGTCTAGTTGTGCACCTGACATTCAGTTTCAGTCCCTGACTCCCAGGGTCTTAGAAAATGGGCGTGGTCATTAAATTCTATGTAATTTTGTCCGGATAGCTCTTCTATCACTATAAATGATAGAGACACAATTCTTTTTGCAATATGATGGGTCTGTAGTCTACTTGTGCACCTGATATTTTGTTTGAGCCAATGACCCCCAGGGTCTTAGAAAAGGGTGTGGCCATTTTCTTTTATATTATTAGTCCCCTACTGGCAACGCCGAAGGGGACTCTTAGTTTCCTCTCGGTCTGTCTGTCCGTCCGTCTGTCCGTCCGTCTGTCCCTCCGTCTGTCCGAATATCAGTTTTCCGGACTTTTTTCTGCAACGGATGGAGATATCAAGATGAAATTTGATACACAGCTTGGTCTTGGATAGTTACAGAGCAAGTTTGACTTTCGTCACGCTTGACCCATTTTTCGAGGAGTTATGCCTCTTGATGACTTGGAAAATTCACTTTTTGTCAGTTTTCCGGACTTTTTTCTGCAACGGATGGAGATATTCAGATGAAATTTGATACACAGCTTGGTCTTGGATAGTTACAGAGCAAGTTTGACTTTCGTCACGCTTGACCCATTTTTTGTGGAGTTATGCCCCTTGATGACTTGGAAAATTCACTTTTTGTCAGTTTTCCGGACTTTTTTCTGCAACGGATGGAGATATTCAGATGAAATTTGATACACAGCTTGGTCTTGGATAGTTACAGAGCAAGTTTGACTTTTGTCACGCTTGACCTATTTTTCGAGGAGTGATGCCCCTTGATGACTTGTAAAATTCACTTTTTGTCAGTTTTCCGGACTTTTTTCTTCAACGGATGAAGATATTCAGATCAATTTTGATATACGGCTTGGTCTTGGATAGTTTCAGAGCAAGTTTGACTTTTGTCACGCTTGACCTATTTTTTGAGGAGTTATGCCCCTTTATGTCTTGGAAAATTTAGTTTTTGTCAGTTTTCCGGACTTTTTTCTGCAACAAATAGAGATATTTAAGTGAAATTTGATACACAGCTTGGTCTTGTATAGTTACAGAGCAAGTTTTGTTTTCGTCACGCTTGACATATTTTTCGAGGAGTTATGCCTCTTGATGACTTGTACAATTCAGTTTTTGTCAGTTTTCCAGACTTCTTTCTGCAACAAATAGAGATACTGTATTCAGGTAAAATGTGATACTCAGCTTAGTCTTGGATACTTACAGAGCAAGTTCGACTTTTGTCATGCTTGACCTATTTTTCAAGGAGTTATGCCCCTTGATGACTTGCACAATTCAGTTATTGTCAGTTTTCCAGACTTTTTCCTGCAACAAATAGAGATATTCTGCTGCACTGACAGTAAGTTTAATTAAAACTCATACCTGTTTAATTGAAGAGTAATTCATAGGCAGAGTTGCAGGACATAAATATATGCCGCCGGTAGGGGACTATATCGCTCAGCGATCATAACATTTTTATTCAATATAATCTTATGCTTACAGCGCTGACACTATAAATAATGGAGACTAAATTCTTTATGCAATATGATGGGTCTGTAATCTCGTTGTCCACCTCATATTTTGTTTGAGTCTCTGACCCAAAGGGTCTTAGAAAATGGGTGTGGTTGTTTTCTCTCTATTAAACTACATGTGATCTCATGATAGCTAATTTCCCAGAATTTATGGATAGTAGTTAATTGATTTATTCCAAAATATTATCGGTTTGCAGTTTAGATGTCATTACAGTATTTTACTTCAGTCCCTGTTCCCTAGGATTCTGGAAAATGGGTATATGGCTATTTTCTCTTACCCTATCTACATGCATTTAGAGTACATAAGTGATAGAAACTATAAATAAACAAAGATATTGCAATTTTACAATATTATCAAAGATGAGTCTGTAATTTAGTTTTTCTCATATTTTATTTGGGACCTGACCCAGGATTTTATCTTCAATTCTATAGAAACGCTAGGGGATAGTTTCGGAATTTCCTCTGATCAATCAATCAACATGAAAATCTTTTCTATAGTGTTTATACAGTGCAAGAAAGATATCAAATAGTCAAAATGCATGTATTTCTCACTTATTTTTTATTTGTTTAACATGTTTAAGGTGTAAGATTTTTGGGGAGAGTAGTGAGAATTTTTGTTGCAAGAGTAGAATGTCCGAAGTGATCACAGACTTGAGCTGTGCTTTCTGTTAAATGGGATCACCAGAATCACAAAGATTGATCATTTTATCAAATAAAATAGCAATAATGCATCCTTCACATTGCCAAATGAAAGGAATATTGTGCTTGTGTAAGTTTTTTTTTTGAGGGGGGAGAGGGGGGAGGTAACTAGAATGTCCTAAGTGATCACAGACTTGAGCTGTGCTTTCTGTTAAATGGGAACACCAGAATCACAAAGATTGATCATTTTATCAAATAAAATAGCAATAATGCAACCTTCACATTGCCAAATGAAAGGAATATTGTGCTTGTGTAAGCTTTTTTTTTTGGGGGGGGGGGGGGAGAGAGAGGGGGGAGGTAACTAGAATGTCCTAAGTGATCACAGACTTGAGCTGTGCTTTCTGTTAAATGGGAACACAAGAATCACAAAGATTGATCATTTTATCAAATTAAATAGCAATAATGCATCCTTCACATTGCCAAATGAAAGGAATATTGTGCTTGTGTAAGCTTTTTTTTTTGGGGGGGGGGGGGAGAGGTGGGAGGTAACTCTTACATCTTTCTTTCTTCTTATAAATTCCTCCACTGCTTGGAGTACCACCCCCAATGGGATGTAAAACTGTGTGGTTTGATAAAATTTTTCATAATGTTTACATTAAAGCAAGTGACACATGTTTTAATAGAAGATAATATGACAAGAGATGCCTTATTTGCATATCTACTATGTGTTAATCAAATTTAAAAAAAATTAAAATAAAATACTAAAAAAAATCATTTGTAAAAGCCGACTCATACAAAAATATTTCAACCCAGGAAAACTTCTACCAAAATTTTCCTTTATTGCCATTTGACAATATTATCATAGATGAGTCTGAAATTTAGTTTTTCTCATATTTTATTTGGGGCCTGACCCAGGATTTTATCTTCAATTCTATAGAAACGCTAGGGGATAGTTTCGGAATTTCCTTTGATCAATCAATCAACTTCAAAATCTTTTCTATTATGTTTATACAGTGCAAGAAAGATAACAAACAATCAAAATGCATGTATTTCTTACTTATTTTTTAATTGTTTAAGGTGTAAGATTTTTAGAGAGAGTAGTGAGACTCTTTGTTGCAAGAGTAGAATGTCCTAAGTGATCACGGACTTGAGCTGTGCTTTCTGATAAATGGAAACACCACAATCACAAAGATTGATCATTTCATCAAATAAAATAGCAATAATGCATCCTTCACATTGCCAAATGAAAGGTGCTTGTGTAAGTTATAGAAGTTGAATTTGTAACAGGAGAGGGAGAGATGTGACTGTACCGGGAATCGAACCCGAGATCTTCTGCTATCAAGGCAGACGCTCTTACCAACTGAGCTATCTGGGCACGATGCCTGTTCCTGCCACACTCCTCTCTACCAATTTTTCAGGTTTCCATGCACTGGAAACCTCACACAAAACTCCACTTCACCTTGAGTCATTTAGTTTGGTGGCAATTCTGTAACAGGAGAGGAAAAGATGTGACCGAACCGTGAATTGAACCCGAGACCTTCTGCTATCTGGGCAGACGCTCTTACCAACTGAGCTATCTGGGTACGATACCTGTTCCTGCCATAAATTAATGGTAATAAACTAATGTTTCAGGCCTTTTTGTCAATTGGACCTCGAGTCATTTTGTCCTTTTAAAATTTGACCAATCAAAAACATCATTTCAATCTCATGCAGATTTTGAAATATTTTTCTGAACTGGGATATATGGTAGAAATGTTTTCTATAGAGGCCGGATCAAATATTTCATACCGGTATGTAAAAATATTTTGTATTATATTTTAATAATTAGCTTCTGTCTACATTAATACCACATTCGCCCTAAAAGTTCATGTTCTCTGTTCAATATTCCATTTACATTGTTTTACATTTACTAAATAAATAGCCTAAAACCTTTTTAGGTTTTAGAACAAAATGGCCGATACTTTTAAAATTTCACTCGGTAGGACACATGTCCTATTATATTTAATTTCAATCTGAAACTGCCTGATTACTTGATCTAAGTATTTTCACTGGTCAGTATAAGAAAGAAGGAAATATCTCTTATAATAGAGTATCCTATGCAATACTATTTCAGCTCAAATGAGAGGTTTTTTATGCCTTTAGTCTTAATTTTATAAAAGGGCATATAGTGGTAGGTCTGTCTGTTCATCTGTTTGTCTATCCATCCGACTGTCAGTATATCATTCCATTCAACTAAATTCTGATGAAAGGGTATAAGATAATAGAGCTGTCATATATTGCATGTCTATGAACCTTGAGAAGGCTCATCTTTTGGAGCCAAATTTTTAACCTTTGACCCCATCACTGACCTTTGACCCACATTTTTTGAAAAATAAAAACATCTGTTATTTTAGTTTTGATATGTATGGTATGTTATACATGTTGTATATACACGTTTTTAGTAATTCTCTCACATTCTAGAGAAATCTAAGGCACGGTCCATTTGATATTCTTGGGGGGAGACTCCGTTTTTTTCAAAAAAAAAATTTTGCTCTGAATTTTGATGAAAAAAATTAATTAGGAATTGATGGATATGCATTGGCATGTGGTTGTTGGTTCTAATAAAAAAAAAACTTGATACACATTTATCCCGCCTCTGGCAAATTTCTTGCAATCTGATTGGTCGAGAAGAACCAAATTTTATGTTGTATTATTTTACTAACAGAATATTATTTTGATATCCTGCTTCTACTAAGATGCTTTATGCTTTTGATGTCACCAAAATGCTTTAGAATATGTTGACGTAACATACACAAACCAAAAGCGATTCAGCGGGATAAATTCGTTATAGAGTGTTTTACAGGGGGATACAGAAATATATTGGGTCGATGAAAAAAGTGGTATTAGGCAAGGTGAAGTCCAGCATTCATTCTCTTGAGTGTATATGTACAAATCAACCAGGAGAGCTTCAGTCTCATCAGAGACTTCTGGTTTCGTTTTGCACTTTACAGGGACCCCAACAGGGGAACCAATTTTAAAAATGATCATTGCAATAGTTCGTTTTTCATTTTATGATTAGGCCTAACACTACACTTTCTCCGAACTTTTTTGAATGAGTAATTATTTTTTAGAGGTGAATATGACAACTAAATGTTTAAGCCTGTGTGAGTAAACTGGTTCAATCAGCTGTTCAGTGAAAATATGTCTAATCACAGAAAAACAGAGTTTGCATTAGAATAGTGATAACATCCTTGTGTTTTAAATTAAAGAACACAAGAATGGTATCCCTTAATTCTTTCACTGTGTTCAACTGTTAAATTGAAATCCGTTGACGGGCTCAAGTGCTGTAGTGAGCAGTTTTCTACAACAGAGCCCTCCCCCCCCCCCCCCCCCAAATGAAATGAAATCCACTATAACACGTTTTTATAAGGTACTGAGCTAAGTCTGATACATGATGACATGTAATACTGAGGGTTATATTTTGTTTCTGGCCATCTTTGTAGGTGAGAGTGGAGCAGGTGCTGGTAGCAGAACAGGATGCTGTTACACTTTATAAACTACACAATCTTCTCAAGTTCTACCATAATACTATAGGGTAAGTGTTACATACATGTATACGTATACATCTACATGCTGTAACACTATATAAACTACACAATCTACTCAAGTTCTACCATAATACTATAGGGTAAGTGTCACATATACATGCTGTAACACTATATAAACTACACAATCTTCTCAAGTTCTACCATAATACTATAGGGTAAGTGTCAAATATTCATGCTGTTACACTTTATAAACTATGCAATCTTCTCAAGTTCTACCATAATACTATAGGGTAAGTGTCACATATACATGCTGTTACACTATATAAACTACACAAACTTCTCAAGTTCTACCATAATACTATAGCGTAAGTGTCACATATACATGCTGTAACACTATATAAACTACACAATCTACTCAAGTTCTACCATAATACTATAGGGTAGGTGTCACATATACATGTTGTAAAACTATATAAAATACACAATCTTGTCAAGTTCTACCATTATAATACTATAGGGTAAGTGTCACATATACATGCTGTAACACTATATCAGTGTGTGAAATTGACTTTTGAAGTCTTATAGACATTCGGTCTACAGAGATTTCAGTTCCTACAGACCGCAGCAATTTCCTGCAGACCAAAATACCCCCTCTTAAAATCTTATATTTTATGCATTTCATTTTAATCTGTCAAAAAATGACATGCATGTACCCGAAATTTCATATGATTCACATTCAAAACAG
The DNA here is from genome assembly GCA_028142955.1 of Pinctada fucata. Lineage (NCBI taxonomy): Eukaryota > Metazoa > Mollusca > Bivalvia > Pterioida > Pteriidae > Pinctada > Pinctada fucata. The sequence goes on along the minus strand of AP027102.1, from coordinate 86,001,860 downwards.
TACCTTCAAAACTACATGTACCAAGCCCTTGACCTTGAAACTTGAACAGAGATGGAAGATTCTAAAATATAATATTACTTCATTATATCAATATAATTTAATGGAATATTCTATTTTATGAAGGGGCCGCAATTCAAGCCGATGCTACAAAGGTAATATCTGACTTTGATGTTCAAATTTCCTATAGACAATTTGGTCTATGGCTTTTTCCATTGCTATAGACCGGTCCAATTTACTGTAGACATTGGCCATCGGTCCACTGTTAATTTCGCACACTGTATATAAACTACACAATCTACTCAAGTTCTACCATAATACTATAGGGTAGGTGTCACATATACATGCTGTAACACTATATAAAATACACAATCTTCTCAAGTTCTACCATAATACTATAGGGTAGGTGTCACATATACATGCTGTAACACTTTATAAAATACACAATCTTCTCAAGTTCTACTACAATACCATAGGGTAAGTGTTACAAGCTGCTACACTTTATAAACTACACAATCTACTCAAGTTTTACTACAATACCATAGGGTAAGTGTTACAAGCTGCTACACTTTATAAACTACACAATCTACTCAAGTTCTACTACAATACCATAGGGTAAGTGTTACAAGCTGCTACACTTTATAAACTACACAATCTATTCAAGTTCTACTACAATACCATAGGGTAAGTGTTACAAGCTGCTACACTTTATAAACTACACAATCTACTCAAGTTCTACTACAATACCATAGGGTAAGTGTTACAAGCTGTTAAACTATATAAACTACACAATCTACTCAAGTTCTACTACAATACCATAGGGTAAGTGTTACAAGCTGTTACACTTTATAAACTACACAATCTTCTCAAGTTCTATCATAATACTATAGGGTAAGTGTTACAAGCTGTTACACTTTATGAACTACACTATCTTCTCAAGTTCTACCATAATACCATAGGGTAAGTGTTACAAGCTGTTACACAATATAAACTACACAATCTATTCAAGTTCTACTACAATACCATAGGGTAAGTGTTACAAGCTGTTACACTGTATAAACTACACAATCTTCTCAAGTTCTACCATAAAACTATAGGGTAAGTGTCATACATTGTATATATTTATGTAATTTTAGTAAATGTATCTGAAACTTTGTAATGTTACTTTTGTAACAAAACTGGATATGTAACTTAATCTGGAATAGAAAGTCTACGTATCTTTTTAAGTCAATTTTGTTTACTTAGTTTAATCAAATCATGAAATTTTCAAATTACTATTAATAAAAGAGGAGTCAGGTAAGTTTACATTCTGTCACAAATGATAAAACTTGAAGTTTGGGTACTTTTCAATACATATCTGCACATACATTCTATTTACCATTGCTTATTGTATCGTATATTTCAGAGGGAACTAATATTATTTTTGTTCTTTGGCGCATGCTTATTTTTTATTTTGATCACACTTCTTTATTGATTTATCCAGAAATTAAGATTTTAGGAGTTTCTTTATCAGAACTATTCAATTCAAGGTCATGGATAAATTTTATTCCACTGTTGTAATGTTCTTTTTTCCTTTCCACCAATTTTTAATTGCATGTAGATAAGTTGACCTATAGTAACAACTACTTCAACGTTCCAAGGGAAATTTTCATTCAAAAAAATGTAAATTACTGTTTTGCTAATAAAATAGTTTTATACTGTTTTAAAATTATACATTTACATGTATGTCTGTCATGAACAAAATTATCATATAATGAAAAGTTTGTTTTGCAGCATTATATTTCGCAACATTATCATATGTGCTTCGACTTGTTCTTAATATTCCTTTTACAGACAGATACTGAGTAAGGAGGCAGCTCTTCTAACAACAGTCACAGAAATCCAGGATCTCAGCCATAGAATGTTCTTTAACAGTCTCAACTGTCACGCTAATAAACTTTTGGACAAGGTATGAAAAGTTTGTTTTTTATTGGCTTATCTTGACGAAGTAGAGGGGGGCTAATGCTATCACCCCTACATCAGAATCTGCACTCAATAGGAAAACAAAACACCTCCATTCCTAGCTCCCTAGAAGTCCTTCATCAATCATACTTATATGGATGATGCCTTTAAGGATGCTTATTACATTTCATGGTACGGTTGCTGCATCTGACCTATATTTCACACTTGAGTGACCAGGTTAAGCAAAATGACATGGGTCCATTTCCAGCCTAATACATGTATATATGTAAGTTGTAATACATGTACAACTATATTTGTGTGGGTGATGATTCTGAGGATGGCCTTTGTTATGCATGGTGTGGATGCTGCATCTGACCCAAATTTCATGTTTGGGCTATCAGGTTCAGTAAAATGAGACAGGTCCATTTCCAGCCTATTAGTTCTAGATTAAACAAACTTGCGTGAATAATGCATCTGAAGATACCTACTGCAATGCATGGTACAAATGCTGCATCTAATCCAAATTTCAAGCTTGAGCAACCAGGTAAAGCGGAATGGGACAAGTACACAGGTGATTCTTAATCAACCAAACTTGTATTGGGTGATGCATTTGGAGATTCTTTGTGCAATGTAGATATAGATGCTGGTCAGAATGTAATGTTGCCATCGAGGTGAGCTCTGTCATTTCTGATGACACTATGTTTATGCTTAAACTCCTACATGCTAGCAAAGTAAGCACTTCATCTAAATGATACCTGTATATTGCATAGTATTTTGAAGATGTAAAATTCATAGACACATACATGTGAACCTTTTGCCTTTTTCAATTTTCATCTGGAGATTTGGCCTCTCGTCGGGAGGTTTTTATAATTTTTCATCAGGAGGATTTATCGCTATTCGGCCCTCCCCCCCCCCCCCCCCCCCTTTTTTTTTTTTAATCTACGGACGAATTTTCTCAACTTGCTTTTCAACAAGGACAGATTCCGCTCACATACAACAACAAATTCCGAGAGTTGTCTCAATGACGGCCGTTGATTTCTTTTACCTTGCTTCTGCTACTTGAGTACACCTGTACAGAAAATCAATAACTGCTCTTCATGGGGTTTAAACTGACCACTCATCAGATTTAAATCCCATTATTAGGAGAATAATAAACGAGACGGCCATTATCTGCCTCAGGCTATACAGGCTTATACAGAGTACGTGAATTACATGACGTCGTTTTTCCTACGCATTTATTTATTTATTTATTTATTTATCAGCGAACTTTTACTGCATTTCCTCACTTTTTCGTGTTACATATAAATATAATATGATTTTACGGCATCAGGAAGATTCCCCAATTAACCTTGTACATCAATTTCATTTTTTTTGGTACGTGAATTTGACGACCCGTGTTAAGATGTACTGGGTATAACGTCCCCCGGGGAAGTCGAGTACCCGTGACGGTGAAGGGAACGCGACGCTAATTGCGTTGTTTTTCCAGCAATATTACCTGTCACCTGTATAATTAGCACTTATTAAATTGATTGTCTGGTAACTACAGACGGCGTAATACGTAACATAATACACAAATGGGGATTTTGCATTTCATCTGGAGAAATCTGGAGGATTTTTCGTTTTCGTCGGGAGGATTCTGTTTCGTCGGGAGGAATCGGGAGGACTATTTTTCATCGGGAGGGTCCTCGTTTCGTCGGGAGATTTCGTCCTCCCGCCGGGAGGTTCACATGTATGTAGACATTTAGCTTTACTGGTATCTTATACTTGAAACCATCTCTCTCTGAATCTATAACAGAAAGTCTGAAGAATTTGGTACATATGTTTCCAAAATTAAATTTTCTTATTTATATTAGCCTATTTTGTTAGTCCCCTACCGGCAACGCCGAAGGGGACTCTTAGTTTCCTCTCGGTCTGTCTGTCTGTCCGTCTGTCTGTCTGTCCGTCTGTCTGTCTGTCTGTCCGTCTGTCCCATTTTCAGTTTTCCAGACTTTTTTTTGCTGTTGTTGCATATATTGAACTCATTTTTGGTATGTGGATATATCTCAATGTGATACAGATCAAGTTTGAGTTTGCTTTCGATTGACCTAATTTTACAAGAGTTATGGCCCTTGGACTTAGGAAATTTTATGAAAGTTTCAGTTTTCCGGACTTTTTTTCCGCTGTTGTTGGATAAATTGAACTCATTTTGGGTATGTGGATATATCTCAATGGGATACAGATCAAGTTTCAGTTTGCTTTAGATTCACCTATTTCTACAAGAGTTATGGCCCTTGGACTTAGGAAATTTTATGACAATTTCAGTTTTCCGAACTTTTTTCCGCTGTTGTTGGATAAATTGAACTCATTTTAAGTATGTGGATATATCTCAATGGGATACAGATCAAGTTTCATTTTGCTTTAGATTCACTTATTTTTACAAGAGTTATGGCCCTTGGACTTAGGAAATTTTATGAAAATTTCAGTTTTCCGGACTTTTTCTTTGGTTCTATTGCAAATAATGTACTGATTTTTGGTAAATGAATACATCTCAGTGTGATACAGACCAAGTTTGAGTTTGGTTTCCATTGGCCTATTTTTACAAGAGTTATGGCCATTGGACTTAGCAAATTTCATGAAATTTTCAGTTTTCCTAACTTTTTCATGCCTGTTATTGCAGATAATGAGCTGATTTTTTGTATGTGAATACATCATAGTGTGATGCAGATTTGAGTTTAATTTAGATTGACTAATTTTCACAAGAGTAATGGCCCTTGGACTTAGCAAATTTTGTGAATTCAGTTTCCCAGGCTTTTCTTGGCTGTTGTTGCAGAATATGAACTGATGAACAGAGATGCAAGTCATAAATTTATGCCGCCGGTAGGGGACTTATATCGCACAGCGATCATTGCATTTTTATTACAGGTAGAGTTACCTCCCCCTGACCTTGGCCCCACCTCCTCCCTTACCCAGACAATGCAGCTTCTGCGTGACGTCTTGGCGTGCCATGATGCCTCTGTCGTACCAGTTGATGACAAAAAAGAGGATTTTAAACGTATTCTCTCATGTGTCGTTGATCCGTTGGTACAAATGTGTTCTGTGTCTGCGAGCCATCTCAACACATCAGACATGGCGGCTTACATGCTGAACTGTATCTATTTAATGCAAACAACCCTGGCACTCTATGAGTATACAGACACAAGACTGGAGATGTTACAAGCTCAGGTGAGATACATGTACATTTACTTTGGTCGCTAACTAAAGTTACCATTATTATTAGGTATATCACCGCCATGCATCAGTGTGTTTGTATTTATTTGTGCACTATAATATTTCATTTGTGTATTCCTTGTACAACACTTTCCATGGGTACTACATTGTGACCTTGACTTTTTGAGATTGGCCTTGTTTGCAGAAAAACAGCATTTATATTTACAAAGATGCATACAGGGGCATTCACGTTTCACAAACACATCTAATTGTACCTGATTATGGCTTCAATTTGATTATTCAAACCATGACAGAGAAATGGCCAGTAAGCTTAACTTCTTACAGATCAAAATCACTGTAAATGATCATTCAGCGGGTAAAGGATCAATGAATAGCTTCATCCTGCACTAAAATTTCAGACCCAAATATTTTTGTATTTTCTTAGTATTATTTCCTATGTAGGTGGATGCTCAGCTTGACACCTTGGTGAACGAACAAGCAGCTCACGTCCTGAACTCCGCGGGTCTGGCGGATATATATAGATCTGTCCAACAACACCAATCAAAACAGGTCTGTTAATAATTTCACGCACCTTGAGGACCAATTATTTTTTATAGATATGTAATAATTGCCTTAAAATTAATTATAAAATGGGTTGAATAAGTTCTTAGAACGATTTTAGCCTCTTTTGTTTAACAAAGCTTTTGATTTCTAATAAAATAATTTACTTAATGAATATACATGCATATACATGTATTAATATTTTATCAGGGACCTCTAGCCTCACTACATGGATGTGATGCCTCAACTGTAAAAACAGCTATGGTTAGTAAATCCCCATAAATACTTTATGATGCTTTTTCAATTAACTTTCATCTCCGTAAGAACAATTAACTGAAAATGTTTATAAACATTTTCAGTATAGAAGAATTCCAAATTATGTAGAGTATAGATATACAGTGTATCAAATTAATTTTACCAATTATACACTATCAGATTTAACAGATTTAAAAATAAAGTGATCCATTTTCAAAGGATTTTAAATTTTACTGATAATCATTGAATATACATGTATTTGTAAAAAAAAAACTTATGTTTTATTGAAATACCTTTTCATCTATTTTATACAGAGCCGATTTGACAGCTATCTTGCCAATCCAGACTCTGTCATAATACCACAGTTTGGACTGATCCTAAGTGGAAGAGTTAGGTAAGTGTAAAATGACTGGCTGTAACAAAAGTCCTGAGAGTTATGGTAGAGCATCCCTTAGGTCTCAGATGCTCATTTTCCCTAAATAACAACTTTTGCACTATTTTCATTTCCATATAAATATACTAGCTTGTCATCATTGCTGTGGTTATTAGTGTCTAAGGAATTCTTCTACCTTAAAGCCATAACTTTGTTATTGTCATCATTGCTGTGGTCATTAGTGTCTGAGGGATACTTCTACCTTAAAGCCATACCTTTTGTATTGTCATCATTACTGTGGTCATTAGTGTTTGAGGGGTACTTCTACCTTAAAGCCATACCTTTGGTATTGCCATCATTGCTGTGGTCATTAGTGTCTGAGGGGTACTTCTACCTTAAAGCCATACCTTTGGTATTGTCATCATTGCTGTAGTCGATCATTAGTGTCTGAGGGATACTTTTACCTTAAAGCCATACCTTTGGTATTGTCATCATTGCTGTAGTCGATCATTAGTGTCTGAGGGATACTTCTACCTTCAAGCCATACCTTTGGTATTGTCATCATTGCTGTGGTCATTAGTTTCTGAGGGATACTTCTACCTTAAAGCCATACCTTTGGTATTGTCATCATTGCTGTGGTCATTAGTGTTTGAGGGATACTTCTACCTTAAAGCCATACCTTTGGTATTGTCATCATTGCTGTGGTCATTAGTTTCTGAGGGATACTTCTACCTTAAAGCCATACCTTTGATATCGTCATCATTGCTGTGGTCATTAGTGTCTGAGGGATACTTCTACCTTAAAGCCATACCTTTGGTATTGTCATCATTGCTGTAGTTGATCATTAGTGTTTGAGGGGTACTTCTACCTTAAAGCGATACCTTTGGTATTGTCATCATTGCTGTAGTCGATCATTAGTGTCTGAGGGATACTTCTACCTTAAAGCCATACCTTTGGTATTGTCATCATTGCTGTAGTCGATCATTAGTGTCTGAGGGATACTTCTACCTTAAAGCCATACCTTTGGTATTGTCATCATTGCTGTAGTCGATCATTAGTGTCTGAGGGATACTTCTACCATAAAGCCATACCTTTGGTATTGTCATCATTGCTGTGGTCATTAGTTTCTGAGGGGTACTTCTACCATAAAGCCATACCTTTGGTATTGTCATCATTGCTGTGGTCATTATAGTTTCTGAGGGATACTTCTACCTTAAAGCCATACCTTTGGTATTGTCATCATTGCTGTAGTCGATCATTAGTGTCTGAGGGATACTTCTACCTTAAAGCCATACCTTTGGTATTGTCATCATTGCTGTAGTCGATCATTAGTGTCTGAGGGATACTTCTACCTTAAAGCCATACCTTTGGTATTGTCATCATTGCTGTAGTCGATCATTAGTGTCTGAGGGATACTTCTACCTTAAAGCCATACCTTTGGTATTGTCATCATTGCTGTGGTCATTATAGTGTTTGAGGGATACTTCTACCTTAAAGCCATACCTTTGGTATTGTCATCATTGCTGTAGTCGATCATTAGTGTCTGAGGGATACTTCTACCTTCAAGCCATACCTTTGGTATTGTCATCATTACTGTGGTCATTATAGTTTCTGAGGGATACTTCTACCTTAAAGCCATACCTTTGGTATTGTCATCATTGCAGTGGTCATTAGTTTCTGAGGGATACTTCTACCTTAAAGCCATACCTTTGATATTGTCATCATTGCTGTGGTCATTAGTGTTTGAGGGATACTTCTACCATAAAGCCATACCTTTGGTATTGTCATCATTGCTGTGGTCATTAGTGTTTGAGGGATACTTCTACCTTAAAGCCATACCTTTGGTATTGTCATCATTGCTGTGGTCATTAGTGTTTGAGGGATACTTCTACCTTAAAGCCATACCTTTGGTATTGTCATCATTGCTGTGGTCATTAGTGTTTGAGGGATACTTCTACCTTAAAGCCATACCTTTGGTATTGTCATCATTGCTGTGGTCATTAGTGTTTGAGGGATACTTCTACCTTAAAGCCATACCTTTGGTATTGTCATCATTGCTGTGGTCATTAGTTTCTGAGGGATATTTCTACCTTAAAGCCATACCTTTGGTATTGTCATCATTGCTGTAGTCGATCATTAGTGTTTGAGGGGTACTTCTACCTTAAAGCCATACCTTTGGTATTGTCACCATTGCTGTAGTCGATCATTAGTGTCTGAGGGATACTTCTACCATAAAGCCATACCTTTGGTATTGTCATCATTGCTGTAGTTGATCAGTAGTGTCTGAGGGATACTTCTACCTTAAAGCCATACCTTTGGTATTGTCATCATTGCTGTGGTCATTAGTGTTTGAGGGATACTTCTACCTTAAAGCCATACCTTTGGTATTGTCATCATTGCTGTGGCCATTAGTTTCTGAGGGATACTTCTACCTTAAAGCCATACCTTTGGTATTGTCATCATTGCTGTGGTCATTAGTTTCTGAGGGATACTTCTACCTTAAAGCCATACCTTTGGTATTGTCATCATTGCTGTGGTCATTATAGTGTTTGAGGGGTACTTCTACCTTAAAGCCATACCTTTGGTATTGTCATCATTGCTGTAGTCGATCATTAGTGTCTGAGGGGTACTTCTACCTTAAAGCCATACCTTTGGTATTGTCATCATTGCTGTAGTCGATCATTAGTGTCTGAAGGATATTTCTACCTTAAAGCCATACCTTTGGTATTATAGTCATCATTGCTGTGGTCATTAGTGTCTGAGGGGTACTTCTACCATAAAGCCATACCTTTGGTATTGCCATCATTGCTGTAGTCATTAGTTTCTGATGGATACTTCTACCTTAAAGCCATACCTTTGGTATTGTCATCATTGCTGTAGTCGATCATTAGTGTCTGAGGGATACTTCTACCTTAAAGCCATACCTTTGGTATTGTCATCATTGCTGTGGTCATTAGTGTCTGAGGGATACTTCTACCTTAAAGCCATACCTTTGGTATTGTCATCATTGCTGTGGTCATTAGTGTCTGAGGGATACTTCTACCTTAAAGCCATACCTTTGGTATTGTCATCATTGCTGTGGTCATTAGTTTCTGAGGGATACTTCTACCTTAAAGCCATACCTTTGGTATTGTCATCATTGCTGTGGTCATTAGTGTTTGAGGGATACTTCTACCTTAAAGCCATACCTTTGGTATTGTCATCATTGCTGTGGTCATTAGTTTCTGAGGGATACTTCTACCTTAAAGCCATACCTTTGGTATTGTCATCATTGCTGTGGTCATTAGTGTTTGAGGGATACTTCTACCTTAAAGCCATACCTTTGGTATTGTCATCATTGCTGTGGTCATTAGTTTCTGAGGGATACTTCTACCATAAAGCCATACCTTTGGTATTGTCATCATTGCTGTGGCCATTAGTGTCTGAGGGGTACTTCTACCATAAAGCCATACCTTTGGTATTGTCATCATTGCTGTGGTCATTAGTTTCTGAGGGATACTTCTACCTTAAAGCCATACCTTTGGTATTGTCATCATTGCTGTGGTCATTAGTTTCTGAGGGATACTTCTACCATAAAGCCATACCTTTGGTATTGTCATCATTGCTGTGGTCATTAGTGTCTGAGGGGTACTTCTACCATAAAGCCATACCTTTGGTATTGTCATCATTGCTGTGGTCATTAGTTTCTGAGGGATATTTCTACCTTAAAGCCATACCTTTGATATTGTCATCATTGCTGTGGTCATTAGTGTTTGAGGGATACTTCTACCTTAAAGCCATACCTTTGGTATTGTCATCATTGCTGTGGTCATTAGTTTCTGAGGGATACTTCTACCATAAAGCCATACCTTTGGTATTGTCATCATTGCTGTGGTCATTAGTTTCTGAGGGATACTTCTACCTTAAAGCCATACCTTTGGTATTGTCATCATTGCTGTGGTCATTAGTTTCTGAGGGATACTTCTACCTTAAAGCCATACCTTTGGTATTTTCATCATTGCTGTAGTTGATCAGTAGTGTCTGAGGGATTCTTCTACCTTAAAGCCATACCTTTGGTATTGTCATCATTGCTGTGGTCATTATAGTGTTTGAGGGATATTTCTACCTTAAAGTCATACCTTTGGTATTGTCATCATTGCTGTAGTCGATCATTAGTGTCTGAGGGGTACTTCTACCTTAAAGCCATACCTTTGGTATTGTCATCATTGCTGTAGTCGATCATTAGTGTCTGAGGGATACTTCTACCATAAAGCCATACCTTTGGTATTGTCATCATTGCTGTGGTCATTAGTGTCTGAGGGGTACTTCTACCATAAAGCCATACCTTTGGTATTGTCATCATTGCTGTGGTCATTAGTTTCTGAGGGATACTTCTACCTTAAAGCCATACCTTTGGTATTGTCATCATTGCTGTAGTCGATCATTAGTGTCTGAGGGATACTTCTACCATAAAGCCATACCTTTGGTATTGTCATCATTGCTGTGGTCATTAGTGTCTGAGGGGTACTTCTACCATAAAGTCATACCTTTGTTATTGTCATCATTGCTGTAGTCATTAGTTTCTGAGGGATACTTCTACCATAAAGCCATACCTTTGGTATTGTCATCATTGCTGTAGTCGATCATTAGTGTCTGAGGGATACTTCTACCTTAAAGCCATACCTTTGGTATTGTCATCATTGCTGTAGTCGATCATTAGTGTCTGAGGGATACTTCTACCATAAAGCCATACCTTTGGTATTGTCATCATTGCTGTGGTCATTAGTGTCTGAGGGGTACTTCTACCATAAAGCCATACCTTTGGTATTGTCATCATTGCTGTAGTCATTAGTTTCTGAGGGATACTTCTACCTTAAAGCCATACCTTTGGTATTGTCATCATTGCTGTAGTCGATCATTAGTGTCTGAGGGATACTTCTACCATAAAGCCATACCTTTGGTATTGTCATCATTGCTGTGGTCATTAGTGTCTGAGGGGTACTTCTACCATAAAGCCATACCTTTGGTATTGTCATCATTGCTGTGGTCATTAGTGTCTGAGGGGTACTTCTACCATAAAGTCATACCTTTGGTATTGTCATCATTGCTGTGGTCATTAGTTTCTGAGGGATACTTCTACCATAAAGCCATACCTTTGGTATTGTCATCATTGCTGTAGTCGATCATTAGTGTCTGAGGGATACATCTACCTTAAAGCCATACCTTTGGTATTGTCATCATTGTTGTGGTCATTATAGTGTTTGAGGGATACTTCTACCTTAAAGCCATACCTTTGATATTGTCATCATTGCTGTGGCCATTAGTGTCTGAGGGATACTTCTACCATAAAGCCATACCTTTGGTATTGTCATCATTGCTGTGGTCATCAGTTTCTGAGGGATACTTCTACCATAAAGCCATACCTTTGGTATTGTCATCATTGCTGTGGTCATTAGTTTCTGAGGGATACTTCTACCTTAAAGCCATACCTTTGGTATTGTCATCATTGCTGTAGTCGATCATTAGTTTCTGAGGGATACTTCTACCTTAAAGCCATACCTTTGGTATTGTCATCATTGCTGTAGTTGATCAGTAGTGTCTGAGGGATACTTCTACCTTAAAGCCATACCTTTGGTATTGTCATCATTGTTGTGGTCATTATAGTGTTTGAGGGGTACTTCTACCTTAAAGACATACCTTTGGTATTGCCATCATTGCTGTGGTCATTAGTGTCTGAGGGGTACTTCTACCTTAAAGCCATACCTTTGGTATTATAGTCATCATTGCTGTAGTCGATCATTAGTGTCTGAGGGATACTTCTACCTTAAAGCCATACCTTTGGTATTGTCATCATTGCTGTAGTCGATCATTAGTGTCTGAGGGATATTTCTACCTTAAAGCCTTACCTTTGGTATTATAGTCATCATTGCTGTGGTCATTAGTGTCTGAGGGGTACTTCTACCATAAAGCCATACCTTTGGTATTGCCATCATTGCTGTAGTCATTAGTTTCTGATGGATACTTCTACCTTAAAGCCATACCTTTGGTATTGTAATCATTGCTGTAGTCGATCATTAGTTTCTGAGGGATACTTCTACCTTAAAGCCATACCTTTGGTATTGTCATCATTGCTGTGGTCATTTGTTTCTGAGGGATACTTCTACCTTAAAGCCATACCTTTGGTATTGTCATCATTGCTGTAGTTGATCAGTAGTGTCTGAGGGATACTTCTACCTTAAAGCCATACCTTTGGTATTGTCATCATTGCTGTGGTTATTATAGTGTTTGAGGGGTACTTCTACCTTAAAGCCATACCTTTGGTATTGCCATCATTGCTGTGGTCATTAGTGTCTGAGGGGTACTTCTACCTTAAAGCCATATCTTTGGTATTGTCATCATTGCTGTAGTCGATCATTAGTGTCTGAGGGGTACTTCTACCTTAAAGCCATACCTTTGGTATTGTCATCATTGCTGTAGTCGATCATTAGTGTCTGAGGGATATTTCTACCTTAAAGCTATACCTTTGGTATTATAGTCATCATTGCTGTGGTAATTAGTGTCTGAGGGGTACTTCTACCATAAAGCCATACCTTTGGTATTGCCATCATTGCTGTAGTCATTAGTTTCTGATGTATACTTCTACCTTAAAGCCATACCTTTGGTATTGTCATCATTGCTGTAGTCGATCATTAGTGTTTGAGGGATACTTCTACCTTAAAGCCATACCTTTGGTATTGTCATCATTGCTGTGGTCATTAGTTTCTGAGGGATACTTCTACCATAAAGCCATACCTTTGGTATTGTCATCATTGCTGTGGCCATTAGTGTCTGAGGGGTACTTCTACCATAAAGCCATACCTTTGGTATTGTCATCATTGCTGTGGCCATTAGTGTCTGAGGGGTACTTCTACCATAAAGCCATACCTTTGGTATTGTCATCATTGCTGTGGTCATTAGTTTCTGAGGGATACTTCTACCTTAAAGCCATACCTTTGGTATTGTCATCATTGCTGTGGTCATTAGTTTCTGAGGGATACTTCTACCTTAAAGCCATACCTTTGGTATTATAGTCATCATTGCTGTGGTCATTAGTTTCTGAGGGATATTTCTACCTTAAAGCCATACCTTTGGTATTGTCATCATTGCTGTGGTCATTATAGTGTTTGAGGGGTACTTCTACCTTAAAGCCATACCTTTGGTATTGTCATCATTGCTGTAGTCGATCATTAGTTTCTGAGGGATACTTCTACCTTAAAGCCATACCTTTGGTATTGTCATCATTGCTGTAGTCGATCATTAGTGTCTGAGGGATACATCTACCTTAAAGCCATACCTTTGGTATTGTCATCATTGCTGTAGTCGATCATTAGTGTTTGAGGGATACTTTTACCTTAAAGCCATACCTTTGGTATTGTCATCATTGCTTTGGTCATTAGTTTCTGAGGGATACTTCTACCATAAAGCCATACCTTTGGTATTGTCATCATTGCTGTAGTCGATCATTAGTGTCTGAGGGATACATCTACCTTAAAGCCATACCTTTGGTATTGTCATCATTGCTGTAGTCGATCATTAGTGTTTGAGGGATACTTTTACCTTAAAGCCATACCTTTGGTATTGTCATCATTGCTGTGGTTATTAGTTTCTGAGGGATACTTCTACCATAAAGCCATACCTTTGGTATTGTCATCATTGCTGTAGTCGATCATTAGTGTCTGAGGGATACATCTACCTTAAAGCCATACCTTTGGTATTGTCATCATTGCTGTAGTCGATCATTAGTGTCTGAGGGATACATCTACCTTAAAGCCATACCTTTGGTATTGTCATCATTGCTGTAGTCGATCATTAGTGTTTGAGGGATACTTTTACCTTAAAGCCATACCTTTGGTATTGTCATCATTGCTTTGGTCATTAGTTTCTGAGGGATACTTCTACCTTAAAGCCATACCTTTGGTATTGTCATCATTGCTGTAGTCGATCATTAGTGTCTGAGGGATACATCTACCTTAAAGCCATACCTTTGGTATTGTCATCATTGCTGTAGTCGATCATTAGTGTTTGAGGGATACTTTTACCTTAAAGCCATACCTTTGGTATTGTCATCATTGCTGTGGTCATTAGTTTCTGAGGGATATTTCTACCTTAAAGCCATACCTTTGGTATTGTCATCATTGCTGTGGTCATTAGTGTCTGAGGGATACTTCTACCTTCAAGCCATACCTTTGATATTGTCATCATTGCTGTGGCCATTAGTGTCTGAGGGATACTTCTACCATAAAGCCATACCTTTGGTATTGTCATCATTGCTGTAGTCATTATAGTGTTTGAGGGGTACTTCTACCTTAAAGCCATACCTTTGGTATTGTCATCATTGCTGTGGTCATTAGTTTCTGAGGGATACTTCTACCTTAAAGCCATACCTTTGGTATTGTCATCATTGCTGTAGTCGATCATTAGTGTCTGAGGGATACTTCTACCTTAAAGCCATACCTTTGGTATTGTCATCATTGCTGTAGTCGATCATTAGTTTCTGAGGGATACTTCTACCTTAAAGCCATACCTTTGGTATTGTCATCATTGCTGTAGTCGATCATTAGTGTCTGAGGGATACATCTACCTTAAAGCCATACCTTTGGTATTGTCATCATTGCTGTAGTCGATCATTAGTGTTTGAGGGATACTTTTACCTTAAAGCCATACCTTTGGTATTGTCATCATTGCTTTGGTCATTAGTTTCTGAGGGATACTTCTACCTTAAAGCCATACCTTTGGTATTGTCATCATTGCTGTAGTCGATCATTAGTGTTTGAGGGATACTTCTACCTTAAAGCCATACCTTTGGTATTGTCATCATTGCTTTGGTCATTAGTTTCTGAGGGATACTTCTACCTAAAAGCCATACCTTTGATATTGTCATCATTGCTGTGGCCATTAGTGTCTGAGGGATACTTCTACCATAAAGCCATACCTTTGGTATTGTCATCATTGCTGTGGCCATTAGTGTCTGAGGGATACTTCTACCTTAAAGCCATACCTTTGGTATTGTCATCATTGCTGTGGCCATTAGTGTCTGAGGGATACTTCTACCTTAAAGCCATACCTTTGTTATTGTCATCATTGCTGTGGCCATTAGTGTCTGAGGGATACTTCTACCTTAAAGCCATACCTTTGGTATTGTCATCATTGCTGTAGTCATTAGTTTCTGATGGATACTTCTACCTTAAAGCCATACCTTTGGTATTGTCATCATTGCTGTAGTCGATCATTAGTGTCTGAGGGATACTTCTACCTTAAAGCCATACCTTTGGTATTGTTATCATTGCTGTGGTCATTAGTGTCTGAGGGATACTTCTACCATAAAGCCATACCTTTGGTATTATAGTCATCATTACTGTGGCCATTAGTGTCTGTAGACTTCACTTTAACATGTATAACCTGGCCTTTTGAATCTGATGGATTGGACTTTGATATTCATTATTGCTTAGGCTCTTCATAACAAGACCTTTCATGTATAGGCCACAATTTTTGACCCGGTGACCTTGACCTTAGACTTTGAACTACATTTCAACAACTTTAACCTACCATGTAACTTTGCTACATGTACCACATCTGTCTGTTATTACACTACAGATTACACATAAACATTTCATTTTCACAGACTTACTAACATATTCTAATTCTTTATGTTTTAGAGATTCCATCAAGAAAAGAGCCATAGACCTTATATGTGAGGCATACAAGCTGATGTATGAGGCCATATTTAAATCAACCAATGAATATAAAGAACCACAAGGAATTGTTCCAAGAACTCCTGATCAAGTCCACAAACTATTGTCATAGGAAACGAAAACACTCCTATTTATAATTGATTTAATATGCAGTATGTATAATTTGTTATAAAGTATGTGATATGATAAAAAGAATGTATTCTTATTTGTTTTTTTATGTTGAAAAATAAATTATTATTGCATAGTGAAGGCAATGTCAAACTTATTTATTTTTATTTTTCTCCAAAATATCAACAATTTTACAAAGCACAAAATAAAAAAAAAAATACTAAATATATTTTAGAAATATTTTTATTTTACGTGCATTGTAGGAATTTTTTTTATATATGCTTCCTTGTCTGACAGGAAGGTACTCTTGGGGAAATATTTGGAATATCTTAAAACAAAATATTTTCCTCCTATGTCCGAACTCTCACTGCTTATTTGAGGTTCAGTGTCGATCAATCATTTTGAAGCTCATTTTCAAGATTGTAAATTGAGAAATTCATACTAGTGTGGATGACAAAAGTGATGATTTTTGATTCAACATATAGTAAGGTTTCCTCGGCTTGATGGCGAGTTCCTAGACTATCCTCAAATGGTATTTACATGTCTCGACTCGTGTTGTGGATTTTCATAGAAGAAATTTACAAATTGCAAAGAAACTTTTAGGTAAATGCTTCCAATTTCATAAAATAGTCGTAACTTTCTGAAAATTTTACATAAATTACTCTCAATTTCTTTTTAAATTTGGACCTTTATTGTGATATATTTAACAAAATAAGGGGATCAAAGGTAAACAGTTTCCATAAAAAAATGTGTCGTATACATCAATCGCCTTTTATACTGTGGTTATGTATGTGGTAACACCAGAGGAACACTCTGCATGGTACCTCACCTATCTACCACCCTGCACCAGTGTATTTTTTAAGAATCTCACTCTGAATGACTGTGATTGGCTCTGTCTGAACCTCATTAGAGAACACAGGACCCAAATCACCCATCCTCGCTGAATGTCAGTCGGACTTCTCAGGTGATAACAATCATGAGCTTGCTCTAGCTGGCAGAGCATGCAATTATTGTTTTTGTATCCCCTGTATTATCTTCGACATCCATTTATATATTCATCTGTGTTACTTTGGTCCTCTGTGTTTCACCGTCTTGTTTTGTATTCTCATCTTACAGCGAGGCGGCTATTATACACAACAGTTGTGTGTTTTACGAGACCACTTAGTAAACAGAAAAGTAAAAGGATTGTTCGCATGTAATCTTGATAACCACACCACTTTCTACAAACATTGCAAATGGCTGTCTTAATAAGTCCGCACCCACTGCCCATTGAACTTGTTACTTCATGTATAGTCTTTTCGATGCCCTGTTTGGTTCCCTTGTCCCTTTTGTGTTTCTTGTTATGCTTGTTTACTTTATATTTTCACATATGGGGTGTTTTCCTGTGGGTGCTGCCACCAAGTCTTGATGGAGATCCCCTCTTTCCTTTTAGGTTCAGCATTAACCTCAATAAAATTCTGTCTGGACAGTTCCATATCAAGCTTTTGGGATATAGCAACACAACTGGTTGTTGCTGGGTGTGCAAGTGGTCTATGCAATCTTCTACAGTTTGCAGCTTACTTTGTTCATCAAACTTTGCATGCGAGTTGCCCATGATGAGAGGATGGCTCACCGATTTTTAAGGTCGGGATCAAAGGTATAATTGACAGTGATAAACCTTATCAACACTCTAGTGGTTGCAGTTTACTTTGGTAGTTTATCAAACTTTGCATTGCATGTGAGTTTGTCATACTTTGCATGCGAGCTGCCTTGTTGAGATGACCGCACCTATCGATTTTTAAATTAGAAGTCAAGGTCACAATTGGCAATAATGGAGAAACCTTGTGGTCACTCTATACTGGTCACACTTTACTTCAGAAGTTCATAAAACCACTGTTTAACATCACGTGACTTAAGTTGGTGAAACCACGAACACAAAATGGAGGTATACCGCTCGTTTCGGGGAGAGAAAAAAGGTACTGTGGTGATTGTTTTGATTCAACTTTATCTTTTCATAACCGATATTCTTTATTTGTCAATCAAGAAACCATCGTAGTTTTTGTAAACATTCTGACATGTCACAAAAGAAACGTCGCAGTATTAAACACAATGTTGTGGTGGTTTCCACATATCTACAGCTTTTGTCACAATGTTTGTAAAGACAACGACGTTTTACTTACTGACAAGCCCATGATTGAAAAAGTATTAGTTTAAACAAGGTTATAGGCTTCGATAATATAAAATTTAATCAAAGCAATTATCATTAGGCCTAAAAAAATAATATGTGTGTTTCCCATAACATGCTGAAATAAAATAAGGTAGGTCGGTCGGAATTTTTTTTTTTTTTTGAATTTTTTTTTTTTTTTATCTACTTTTGTAGCCTTGTTTAGAAAAATATATTAAATGTGATTTAAAGGTATCATTGAATCATGCTCTTCAAATATGTGTTGTCTGTCAAATAGATGGAGAAATCATCAGTAAACACAGACATGTTAAACCACGTAGAAAGAAGGGGGGGGGGTCATTTTGTGTCTGTAACCTGTGACAAATAGCAAAATATTTATAAATGTTACTGAGCATTTTAAAACTGGTCTCCCAAGCATGGTGACCTTGAATCTGCATTTTTATCATCTATACAGAACCCATTGGTTTTTCCTGAAAGTGACCATGACCTTTGACCTGTTTACCCAAAATCAAAAGGCTTCTCCTCCTGATTATAAGCATATCGCCAAATTTGACCTTTAGACCTTTCCCTCAAAATCGATGGGCTTGCTTCCATATTAATCCCTATATTGTCGAGTTACCATATATTCTAATGCAATGTTTCAGATAAGAGCCGAATTTCATAAGTTGTTCCCTCCTCAGATACGGCCATAAAATTAGAAAATACTCGCAGTTAACGTCAGTAGAGATTTCATGAAAATGGGAATACGGTAACTTGCATTTAACGTTAAGTTTGTAGCCGGTAAGTGCTGATTTTACAAACATCCGGGGTTTTTTCTGGTTCCAGTAACGTATTGCAAAAAAGACTCAGTTTGCGACCATAAAATCAGCATTTACCGGCCGCAAACATGCATTGTAACGTCAGAAGCGCAATATCCCTATTCAGACCGACACGGAGGCGCGTGGTCAATAGTTATACAATTTTCGTATTAAAATTTTATTTATAGGCGTGAAAATGTCGAGATGTAATCGTTCTATTGTACTTCTTTAACTTACGTTGCCGTAAAATAACCCGTTGCGCAGCGTTGAAAACAACTAACGCACTGTATAGTTACCGAAATATTTATACCTTGTATAAGGAAAAGTTTTTTTTTAAACAGATTTTACAGGACAACTAGTCCTTTTGAACACATTCAATTTTCATATTAACCTGCAATTGAAATTTAGATACGACGAATATTTTTTTTTACGAAAGAAGGCGGCGATTTTACCATAAGTAGGAGATGAGATATCGAAGGTCGCCGGCTGAGTTAATGAGAAACCTGAGTCAGACTGTACGTTTTTATAACAATCAGTGAGTACAAACATTGTCAGGCGTTAATCCTTTTGTGGGAAAAAAGGGAAACCAACCCGGTAGCGCCGTAAAGTATTAAGTAGCGTTTGGAGAGAGAAATTATAGATTGCTGTGTATTTTTACAAAATTTAAAAAAGTGGAAGAATGAAAATGAATGGTTTTGCAATAGGTAATGTTAAAAGGCAGATAAAATTACACCAAAATCAGTAGATTTAACATTTCTGGCATGTATTTCATAAAGCGCGACGGTCATAAAATTGGTGCGAAAAACCTAAATGCAACTAAAAATCGGGAAAAAAAACATTAGGGTCGGCAGCTTTGAGTAGGGTCGGTCGGGTGATGGGAAACAAAGGTATTTTTTCTTTTGGCCTTATATGTTTTCTTTCCTCCAACTGAGTTTTTCATTCATTCGTGGTTCCACCAACGTAGGTCACGTGATGCTACACAGTGAAAACTGCATGCGAGTTACCCGTGGTAAAACGATTTTCTGGGCCAGGGAGCAAAAGTAAAAGTCACTATTAGCAAAAATCAAAACACTCCAGAGGTCACAGCATGCTTCCAATAATCATCACACATGTGAGTTTTCCAAGGTGAGAGGAAAAGCCTAGTGTTGTAAAAGGTCAGGGGTAAAAGGTCAAGGTCACGATCATCAATTATCTTGAGAATCATTCTCCCTACTTTAAGGGATAATTTTGTTTGACCTACTTAAAAAAAAACTTGGCGATAACTCTTGAATGGCAGTGCTAGGGCTTTCATTTTTTACATGGAGTTTCCTTGTGGCATGATCAACCTATCCATTGGTAAGAACAATGCCTATTGACCTCGACCTTGGATTATGATTTACATTACTGACAAAGACGCTGGTGGCGGAATTCATGTTACGCCAAAAAAAAAAAGTTTCATTCCTGAAAAGTTTTGAAACCAAGACCTATATTTCTCGCCCGAGTTCCATAATGTTTAGAAAGTGTCCTTTGTATGAATCAGCCTGTTAAGATTTGATGAAGTTCTGTACAGCTGTTGCAGAGAAGTCTAGAAACAGTTCACTAATAAGAAATAAAGATATATTGTGCCAATCTTGTTTGACAGAAAAGGTAAAATCAACATTAGGGCCTCATAGCTCACCTGAATTGCAGACAAAAAATAAATAGTGGACAATTTGGTGGAGACCCCCGAGTACTTGCTTCCTGCAAGGTTTTAAGAAATTCTGTGCAGCGGTTGCAGAGAAGTCGAAGAGCCCTAGCTGGTAAAATTTGTTGACCTTTCGCCAAGAAAAACGCAAACATGAAAGAGCAAAAATTCTGAGCGGTGGTAACAGAAGAGAAGTCAAAAATATGTTAGCCAATCAGATCCCTTGGCGGCCATATAAATGTATGTTGACCAATCGGCACGAAAAACACAAAGGTGGTAAATGACCTTGAGCACTTGTTTCCCGTAAGGTTCTTGAAATTCTGTATAGCCGTTGCAGAGGAGAAGAAAAAATGTGTCAGCCAATCATAGTCCTCGGCAGCCATATTTGTTGACCGTTCAACACAAAAAACACAGACTTGACAGAGGACCATGAACACTTGCTTCCTGTAAGGTTTCTTTAAATTCTGTGCAGCAGTCGCAGAGAAGTTGAAAATGCGTTGACTCAGCCAATCAGAGCCCTCGGCGGCTCTATTTGTTTAAAGGACCTTCAGTACTTGCATCCTGTAAGGTTTCTTGAAATTCTGTGCAGCGGTTGGAGAGGAGAAGTCGAAAATATGTCAGCCAACATGCCCTAGTTGGTCATATTTGTTTACCAATCGGCACGAAAAACACAAGCTTGGTAGATGACCTTCAGCACTTGCTTCCTGCGAGGTTTAATGAAATTCTATGTAGCCGCTGCAAAAGAGAAGCCGAAACCAATCAAAGAACTCGGCAGCCATATTTGTTGACCGATCGGCACGAAAAACGCAACTTTTTGAACATGGTATAGGACCTTGAGCACTTGCTTCTTGTAAGGTTTGTGAAATTCTGTGCAGCGGTTGTCGAGAAGTCGAAAATGTGTCAGCCAATCAGAGCCCTTGGCAGCCACATCTGGTGACCGATCGGCACGAAAAACACAAACTTGGTGGAGGACCATGAACACTAGCTTCCTGTAAGGTGTCGTGAAATTCTGTGCAGTGGTAATGCCGAAAATGTAAAAAGTTTTATGCCAAACGGAGGACGGATGGCGCGCTACTATGACTATAGCTTCAGGTGAGCTAAAACAATTTCAGTGGACTTGCTCTCTGTAAAGTCTTTGAAAATCATGTGCAGCTATTGGGAAGGACACGCCGTCAATAGCCATTCATTTCTATTTGTAGACATCTTGTTGATGGATGAGGAACATATAATTTCAGTAAAGCACCTGGAGTACTTACTAGCATGAACCCTGTAAAATTTATAAAGTTCTCCATGCTACAGCTGCATAGAAGTCGATCGACAATACCGGTATGTCAACTATCCAGGCCCATTGTCAGCCAACTTGGTTCAACAGAAATTCTGAATATTAGTTGAGAAGGGGAAAGTATGTCAGTCAATTTATTCCACTGGCGACCATCTTCTTTTGAAGAATGGGGAAGAAAAACGCAGCTTTGGTAGGAACCTTGAGTTCTTGCTTCATAAACGATTTGTTGGAATACCACGATGTAATGATTGCCGAAGTGTCAGCAAATCAGATCAAATGACTGTCATTTGTTTGACATATTGGATTAAACACAATATTTAGGTAGAGAAATTGCTTCATATGAAGTTTTGTGAAAGGAGCTGATAAGATAAGACGTAAAATCTGCCCTAAAAAGTGGAATTTTGAAAATGGAAATTTTAAGAAAAATCGTTCGTTAATTTAATACAAATACAGTATCCCATCAAACTCTGAAGTTATTTTAGATCTATTATACATAATATTGCTAATATTTGGGTCAAAACTTGTCTTTTTCTCATAGAAATCAATAGAAAACGAAAAAGTTTTTTTGAACATTGTTCCCCCCGGAGATACAGAACGCCACTTATACTGGAGGTGTATATCCATGATACAAATTTTCTGGAAAAGTGGGGTTCTGTATCTCCGGGGGGAACACTACCCCAGAGACGAAAAACCGAAAAAGGAAGGGGGTGCATTTGTTAAAGAATCGATCTTTAAGATCATTAAATATGGAAAATTTGACCATTTCTCCTCCTTAATCCATAAGAAAACGTGTCCTAAATACGATCGAATAAAATGTACAACAATTAGGAACGAAATAAGCAGGAGCGATGTGGATTTCTCCGCTAACGTGTATTTCGCGCTAAAAAGCTTCTATTATAGCCATTACATACAAAATAAGACGGAATTTTGAGTTCCGGATTTCATTATTTACCGATTAGAGGAAATAGAACTTTCGAAATGTATTTCTGATATACAATGTAGATGTATTTGATATCTTTTAGTTAGTATTTATCCATCACAAGCAAAATATTCTAAAATTTCTACGTTTATGGTCGATATTATCATTTTATTACTCGAGTACCCCCTACCTCTTTGGACCTTCATTTTAGAGTCTTATGAGTATTTCATCGAAAAGTAAAACATACAAATAGTCTTCAAATACATTATTTTTCAATAATGATTATCTTTTGTCTGCATATGTACCGTCATGTGGAAGAAACAAGGCACAAGATTTAGGGCTAAAAACGGCCCTTATCTTATCAGCTCCTTCCATTCAATGGTTGAAGAGGAGGAAAATGTGTTGTTCAATAAAACCATTGGAGGCCATCTATTTTTGAGAATCAGATAGAAATATCAATTTCGGTAGATAACCGAGTACTTGCCTTGTAAGATAAAATACTTATCAAGCACAATGTTGTTTATTTTGTTTTCTCCCTTTATTTACAACGAAACGAACTTAAGTACGACATTATTCGATTGCACACTTTGTGCATGCCAATCACTGAATCCTATCAACAAAACCATGCTGCTCTGGTATGAGGATATCAATATTGAATTAAAATGCATTTGAAACAATCTCTAGGACTTTTATTCAATAATCATATCAAATGATTCTTTTGAATCACAATAACTTTATAATTACATGAGGTTTTAAATGAATTTTTAACATAGACTATTTTAATGTTACCTTATAACTCAACATTAATGTGAATATAACATTCATCTGATTTAGATGAAGTTACATGCATTAACTACTCCAGTCCAGTTGCAGAAAAATCTAAACACAGTTTTAATCTTGACTCAAATTATATAAGATCCAAAATCTTGAACATTAATTTTCTATTCTTTCACTTCTGACCTAACAAAACATGTACTATTAGTTATACAGTGTTTTACAGGGGGGATACAGAAATATATTGGGTCGATGAAAAAAGTTGTATTGGGCGAGGCGAAGTATCCCTCCTGTAAAACACTGTATAACGAATTTATCCCACCGATGGCTTTTGGCTCGTGTATGTAACGTCAACATATTTTAAAGCATTTCGGTGACGTCAATATCGTAAAGCGTCTTAGTGGAAGCAGGATATTAAAATGATATCATGTCAGTAAAATAATACAACATAATATTGGGTTCTTCTCGACCAATCAGATTGCAAGAAATTTGCCAGAGGTGGGATAAAATTAAATGTCATGCATTTTATTACGAACACAAATTGGTACTGAAGATCAGATGCTGCATACAAAAGTGTAAATATCAAATATATCAAATAATTCTCATTTTGATAGTCATCTTTGATCTTTTGCATTATATGAAAATATATCAAAATATTCTTAATCATTTTCAGTACAGAAAATTACATGTAAAATGAAAGTTTTTCCTTTGTGTGACCCTTTAATAATAGCTGAAAATGTTTGAAAAATTGGTATCAGTCCTTCTATATTGACAATGACATTGAAGTGGGTTTCCAAATCTTTCTACTAAATTTTGTTAATTTCATAAACAACCCTTCAAAACCTACCCTAATATTTTCAAAAAGTGTCTCTGTATAAAAAAACTGTCATTTTCCAAAAGTGTAATGACAATAAATTTCATATAAAATAGCTAATAATTATTCCATATTCTACAAAATTACCCCTACATTATCAAATGTGAATTAATTCAAAACTAACTGCATTTCATCTCAGATTACATTGTATCTAAAACATAGAAAAAAAAATTCATTAGTCATACATTTACAGAAAAAGTTAACACATATATCAAATTTTAATTATGAAATAAGTAATCACACGCTCATAGCATATCAATGATGTTTAGTCTTTGAAAATTGGGAACATATTTTTCAATATATGACAAATACACACATATTTACACATAAATATGAAATAAAATGTCTAAGTACATATGTAAAATAAAAAAATCATTTCAAAATGCTACTAGTAATTATATGAAATGTATATCAAAATAGAAACTCAAGAGATGATATATATTGCGGTCTTTTTGTCATAAAAGCTGACGGCCAAACTTCGAGCCAAATATCTAAGTTACACACAAATAAAGTGAATAAAGCTACAACTGCAAAGTAGTCAACATCATGTAATAAAATCTATCTTAAAATATTAAACATAAACAAAGATAATGAAAATTGCAAAATGTCGACTTGTTCTCCACACTTTTTTAAAATAATTTACCTACAACTATAACAAAGTTGTTTTCTCTCATTACAATATAAAAGCCGAATTTCACCTTACAAAATGTTGATACAGGTATATATCAATATCATGATACACGTAATTTAATTTTTGAAAATGACTGGCCATTTTCTAAACGAATCCCATTGCTTCAGAACAAGAAACAGTAAGATTTCTTTGGGAAACACTTGTAAGTAAAATTGAACTCCAAAGTAGTCAAGGTTACCGGTAACGTTAACAATTACCAATAAAAAGTTATGTGAAGATATTGTCTACAGTTTTACAAAGAAACGAAGACTAAAACTAATATTCCGCCGATCAGTGAAGCGGCATATAAAAATAATTAAAAATCGATTGTCGAACGTACATTATAATATTCACACATACATAAAAAACTACAAGATGATTAGTCGTATCGAAATACTTTTCATTCTATCTACAGCGCTATTATACTTTTATTTAAAATACATTATTTCCAATAAAATACATTATTTCCAATTAAACACATTATTTCCAATAAAATACATTGTTTCCAATAAACATATAATTGAGAACCATATCCATTGACAAATCACGTCAAGAAAGTAAACAGCGTAAATCTCTAGGTAAATATAGTGTTAAAATTTGGCTCCGAGACCTAAAACAGCAAATCCCTTCATGACGAAGAAAGGAATATTTGAATTCTAAGTTCATATGTCATGAATTCGAAAAGATGCATTGAACGGCAGAATCAAGAGATCGAAATCTTTCATCAAATTATCTGTTGGAACCTTTGGAAACAGATTTGCGTCACATTTTTGGTATAGTCTTAGACAAAATGCCAAAATTTATGCACATTTTGGAGAAAACACGTACGACTAAACATATATTGAAATCGTTTGGTACAAAATGTATGGGCAATTCTTGAAGATATTATAATACGGACTTGTTCCAACTCTTAACCTTCTTGAAGAAAAATTTAAATCAATTTTAAAACAATCATAATATACCGTTCTCGAAGACAAACCTATAATAAATATAAAAAGAAGTACCCATCAGTTGAAAACTGTGTACGTTATAATAGCTGCGTACTTGTACTTTATTTTGTCTAAAGCTGTCACAAACAGATGAACAATGTATAAGTTTTAACTTTGTGTTGTATATTCCAAAATAAAGTAAAGCAGTCGATATACTATAAACTATACTTCGGCTCTAAAACTAATACTAAAACTATTCTTGGGCACTCAAACTCCATCTTTTTTTATACAAGTACCCTCAGCATTGCGACCAGCTTGTTGAAAATTAGAAGTTACAAGATGCATATAAAGCTTTTACCGTGAAAAAAAACCCCCAAAAGTGACATCATGATGTCCTCTTACAAAAGGATATGCGAGTATATATAAATGTCTGTGGACAATCAAAGCTATAGAAATTATAAAAGGAAAACTCTTTAATCGGACCACGATTAAATCCCCATTCACACGACAGAAAGAATTAACATGAAAACAGGGTCAGCATTCTATGATGCAAACTAAAATACTACATGTACATTTCTCATGCTAAAATACAGTACTACGTGCACATTTGTCAAGCTAAGCGATATAGTACATGTATGTCCCCTACTGGCAACTCTACATAGAAAACATCAAAGTTCATTCAAAACAGATCATAAACGCGTGCATCTCAACATTTTACAAATCACTGTGACATTGTGACACTGTTGAGCATGGTTCAAAGTTATGAAATTTTCATAGGTTCTGGGCAAGAATATTAAGAAAAGTTCAAATCTAAAAAAGCAACAAAAAATATTACCAGGGCACTTTGACCTCTGACATACTAGTATGGCCTTTGGTCATGGTCACAACACATCCTTTGGTTATGAGCTATAATTCAGCGATATATACTATTAAAATACACAGACAATGTAACGTAACGTAAAGATCCTGAGAAAATGTTTCAACCCGCATGACCTTGACCTATGACCTTAGATCTAGGTCATGGCACACCTTTGGTTTTGAGCAACAAATCTATGAAATATTATTACGATCCATGACAACAGTGAAAATAATGGAAAGACAGGATTGTTCAACCTTCATGTACTGTGATCGTGACCTTTGATGTAAGACCTTTGATCAAAGTAATGTCACATCATCGGATCCTGGGCAATATATGTGAAATAATATTCAGACCCATTTTGGTAACGAAAGGGTTATTGTCCAGACAACATTTTTAAATCTGCATATACTGTGACCTTGACATACCCTTGGGTCCTGGGCAACAATTCTGTGCAATATTAATCAGATCCCTGTTGGTAGTGAAAAATTATGGCCCGGACAAGAGTTTTCAACCCACATGAACTGTGACCTTGACATATGACCTTGCATCAAGGTCATTACACACCCTTGAGTTCTTGGCAACAATTCTGTGAAATATTAACAGCAATTCTCTGTAAGAACCAAAGAATTTCAAGACATGTTGGCACGGCATGTCATGGATTTTTTAGATTTTTGGTATGGAAGTTCAATATGAAGCACTAGTATGTAAATCAACCCCAGTTTTTTCAAAAAGGTTGTCGTTGCCATGGAAACCGTGTCTGAAGTTTCAAAAATCGGGAAAATCTATAGGACCAGGCATATTTGTAGGCTTCGTTACCATGGAAACAGGTACTTTTTTAATCTGAAATTGCTTTGATTGTTTTCTTTTAATCCATATTATTATGCATATTTGTAAAGTTTTTTACATTCATCTCGGATGCTTTGTGTATACAAGATGAAAAATTGGGCCAAAACAGGGTATCAAATGGCTCTGTTTTGGGCACTTAAAGGCCCTTTTTTGCATGTTTTTACTGTTTTGCAAGGTTGAAAATTTCATAAAAGCACCAATTTTTGAAGTCCAAATTCTAGTTATCCAATTAGAATCATCTTTGAACTGTACATGTATACAAAAAATTAATTGGGCTAATTTGACCTTTTATTGCAAAGCAGCATCAAATTTAGTTGCTATGGCAACAATCGGCTGAAAGGTTTTCATACGATGAATTTAAACACAACCTCTATCAAACGATCTACGCATTATATTGGAACAGAAGTTCATGTATACATCTATCAGAGGCGTTTTGATATAAAAATGACCTTGAAAATATTTCAAGGTCACCCACTGAATTTTCAAGGTCATTTAACTTTAAGTGACCAGATTTGACGAAAAATCCTGATTTTTCATAAAATGAAGGTGTCAGTATTTTAGAAACCTTGAAATATTGAACTTAACAGTTATTTGCCATAAAATGATAAATGTATCACTTATTTCTTAGAACTATTGATTACGTTTCTTCACATCATCGAATATCTAAATTCTTGGTGAATATTTTGATAAAAAAGGGACGAAATCTGTATTTTTCTTGTTTTTTGACGGAAAAATATTTTCCTATTGAATTGCTTCAATTCAATAAATTCTAAGATTTGTCTTTTTTATATTCATGTGCTTTCATAATATATATAACCTATGAAAATATTTAAATAAAAAAATCACTAAAATCGGTAACAAAAAAATTAAAAAATCAATATTTTATGCAAAATTTGAGTCTCAAAGTATAAATGACCTTGAACATCAAGCCAATGACCTTGAACATTTTAATTGTTCTTATGTAAAAGATATGAGTCATATCTATACATGCATACATTTTGACAATCTTATGTAACTCTAAAGAGGAATAAAATCAATTTCAAAGATAGTATGAAATAAGCAAAAAGGTCTAATGTTGCCATGGCAACGGTCTTTGACGACAGAATTTAGGTAAAACTCTTAAATACCCACTCCAATTTTTCGTTCATTTTATTTGTCAATAAACATACATTTCCATTGATGAAAATCACTAGTCTCCTATTGGTGCCTTTTGTGATATTTAAGATTGAAAATGGTCAAAAACACACTAAATTGGCCCTTATTTTCACATCTATTTTTCGCTTCATTTTGACTTATTTTGGCTTAATACAATAAGCTTCCTGTAATTAATATCACATAATCTAAGTGTACTAAGTAAGAATGGAAGTAAGGAAGAATATATTATATAAAGATGAACAAGCTGTTACAGTGGTATCCATGGCAACGAAGTCTCCGGAGCTGGCTTATTTCATGGTCCAAAAAGTGCTATAAATAGAATGACCTCGTTTCCATGGCAACCAGAGGTCACATTGGCCGAAAAGTGTTATTTTCATGGTCAGTACTTAATATATACCCATTATACCGAAAATCATCAAAATCCATGACATGCCGTGCCGAACGATTTTGGTCCTTACAGAGAATGGCTATTAATTAGGTATGTACGTAGTGGAAATATTTTCAACCAACCTATACTGTTACCGTGACCTTTGACCTTGGTTCAAGGTCATGACATACCCGTCGGTTTTATATCTTAACTTTTAGCAGTTAAAATAAGAAAAATCAAATATCTAAACTAATCTCATCTTATTAATTGTAAAAAAAAAATGTTATAGATTTCAAATAAAAGGCTAGTGGAATTCAAGAATCTTTCATCAAAATCTCAAATAGTATTGTCATACATTGTATAATCCTAGCTCATAATACATGTAATCCCTCTAAACGCATGCATCACTTGTGGTATTTTCGTCATACTCATGATAATCGACAGTCATAGCCAGTTCGTCGTCGCACAGAAATCCGGCAGCTTCTTTTAAAGCTTTACACAAAGGTGCCCCTAAACTACTCAATTCTACGTCAGGCAGCTCATGGCCAGTCATACGACTCTTAGTACGTACATTGCTAATTGACTTTTCTAGCAGAGACTGCATCTGTGATTTATCTGCTTTGGTTTTACCCAAGATCAATTTACGAATATCTTCGTGATGAGGATTCATACTGCAGAAATTTGTAACTGACATCTGTTCACTGTCTTTTGTATTTTTCGCCCCACAAGCAAGCAGAATGCATACACGCGCTAGTCGTTCTAAATCTACTAAAGGTTTGAATCCAAGAGTTTTCATATTGACGATACAGTTGAGAAGAGGTGTTCGTTTTAGCTCATCCGTAGTATCAACGTTACATTTGTTCACTCGTAAAAGCGTCAACATAGATAGCAGTCGGCTTTGATTGCATATAGATGCTGCAATGTTCAAGGGAGTCATTCCTGAAGTATTCTTTGCATTCACTATTTGGACATCTGAATTTTGTGAGAGTAGCATTTGCAGGTAATGTTGACAGTCAAAATCGTTTTTGTCTTCATTCCCTACACTAAGATGTAATGCGGTTGCGTTGCAATTGTCTCTTAGGGTTACATCTGCTCCATTTTCTAGCAAAAATTTTATTGTTTCACCACGGTCTTTCTTGCAGCTAACAGCTAGAGCGAGTGGTGTCTTGTCACTTTCGTCCTTGTGATTCACACATCTGCTGTCCTTCAAAAGGTGCTTTTGCAAAATAAGACGAACGTCGCTGTCAGACCTGTCAGACTCTATGGCAATTTGGGCAGGGATCTTATCCTCGGTCGTTCTGCTATCGATAAAAGCGCCGCTGTCCACAAAATTAAAGATGCAAGCAAGTGGTGCATCTTTACATGCTAAATGTAATGGGGTATTTGAATTCCCGTCCTTTTTGTTTATATTGAAGTACTTTTGTAAGTCAACCATTATATTTTTGTCATTCTCATATTTAAGAACGTTGAACCCTAACTCCCCAGTTAATTCCTTGTCTTTCTGTTGTTTAACTAAACGAAAGCTTTCGAAGCCTGTCTCTGCAAGGTAGTGGAATAAATTTGAATCAGTATTCAAGTCAGAAGTTTTATCTTCAATTAGAATCTCTTCCTCTACAAGGTATTGAACTAAAGGCATGCGCAAACAACCGGGGCGTACAAGCATTTCGTACACTTTTCTCTGGGGCCATGACCTAGCTTTCTTGCTTGCACTTATAATGCATTTCAGGAGCTCTGACCTCTGAGGACATAATTCTAAAGCAAGGATAATCGGGGATTTTTCATCCTGGTCTTCTTGGTCTACATCAAGACTTTCCTGAATAAAGATGTTACACCATTCAACAGCATCCTTTTCAGTAAGGCATGTCCCCATCAAGTGATGAAGACAACTTCTCTTTCTGTTGTCAAGTCCATTGAAGTCTTTGACACACTTTCCCATCATATCCAGTAATTTCTTGTCACTTCTAACTATAGGTGTATGAGTATCAGCCCACTGAACTGTTCCATTCTCATGTAAAGAGGACATCGATTCCGACTCAACTGTTAGTGACTTCATTGTGGGGTAAATTCTTTCATTGAATATTTTACCAGCTCGAAGAGAATAATGTAGTGTCTGTGCAAAACAATCCAGTCCACCCATGTCCTGTAACGACAAATCAGACCCGCAGCCCAATAAGCGCTCCACTAGTTGCAAGTGTATTGTATCCTGGCGAAGAACTATCATGATTGCACTCAATCCTGACCTATTTTTCACATTTACAATTCTTTTCACGTCGTCACCAATTTTTTCTAATAGCTCCATTTTGTTCTCGATGCCACAATCTGCTTGCACTATGTGATGTAGTACTGTGCAGTCGGAATTGTCCTTAACGGTGATGTCCAAAGGCCACGAAAGAAGAAATTCAAATACGTCAACCAAATGTGGATCATGTATGATGCATGTCATCAGCCCTGTTCTGTTAAAATTATCTTTTTCGCTTCCAAGTTCAAACAAGTTTTCTTTAAGAATCGAAAGAACTTCAATCTTGTCTTTAACATCAAAAGGGATCTCAAGAACATAATGAAGAGGCATAATTGTTTTGGAACCTGACTTCAAACTCATTATATACGGTTCCCGTAAACTCTTAAGGAGTTCTTGCAAAACTTGAAGTCTGGGTTTCGTTTGCCTTGTAATGAAATCAATCGCCAAAGAAAGTGGAGTGTCTCCTTTGTTGTTTTTAATGGCTACATCAGCTCCCTTGCTAACTAATATCCTTACAGCTTCCCTTGCTTCAGAATCTTCTAGTTTCGATGATACAATATAGTGAAGTGGGACACATCCACCTTTATCCTTGACATTTGGATTTGCATCCAGTTCAAGAATTTCCTTCAAAAAGAGGAGATCAATTTCTTCTTTCATTACTTCAAGGGTGAGGACAGTCTCTCCATTGACATTTTCATCATCGATGTGGCATCCATGTTTCACAAGGTGTCTCATTTCTTTTACTTTGATCATGCGCTCTCTTCTCTCCATATATTCATGCAAGCCCTCTTTTCTTCTTCGATAAAGGACATAAGATGAGGGTGGGGTTGAGGTATAATCCTCCGCAGACGATCCCTCAGGGACAGAATTAGACTGATCATCTTGTAAACTTTCGACTTCAGAGAGAGAAAGATCCCGCCTTAGAAGAAACCTCTCTGAAAACTTTGCTTTAGCAACAGCATGAAGCAGGCAGTAGACATAAACTCGATTCCCAGACTCATTAACAATAGCTATTTCACTGGCACTATCTGAAGAGTTCTCCCTGTTGAAAGGTCTAGTGTGCGTGTGAGGAATTTTGCTTTTGGAGGAACAGCTATCCACTCCCTCAAGACCAGATACCATGTATTTGTGATTGAAACTCTCTCCAATGAAGATGTTGTAAGCTTCAAATACCTTTAAGATTTCAGGAGTAAGTTCAAGTTCGGTCAAGATTCCAAGAAGTAAATCAAGAAGATGTTCAAAGTTTGAGGGCTGACATCTGTGGTGTATCAAATCAGCAATTTCACATAAATCATTCTCCTTCCTTCTCACAATAACACCTTCCTGATTGCCTCTGGATGATGTATGGTATTTCTGAAGTGCATCAATGAATTTGTGATTGCACAGTTGTTCATCACTATGCTCAGCACAGGTGTGAAGGAATTTCCACCCATTCCAACGGCTGTGAGGGATGTATGCTTTTTGTTTAAGCAAAGTCTGCACAGCTACATCATTTCCAACCAAACTGGCCCCTTCTAAACAACAATGATGCTTTGACTTCATTGGAGTAATTTCATCTTGAAGATTTCTTCCACGACAAAACTCACAATAGCTGCAATTTACATGAAAACTCTCTGTAAATAATGTGAAAATCTCTTTAAATAATGTGAAAATCTGTTGAAACACTGAGATATTGGCATAGGATATAGAACAAGCTTTAATCAGTGCACATGAGAGTCTGTTCTGGACAATCTTTTCCCTTTCCTTTTCCCTTTCTGTTTGTGTCTCACTTTTGTTCTGCTTGGACCCATGCTGCCCAGTGCCTTTCTGTTTAAACTCTCTCATAAGTTCCAACAGACATATCGCTAAATCCATGGCCTTCTGTTTAAGTGCAAAAGACAAGAGATTTTCCTTGTTGTATCTCTGGTCCTCCTTGTTGGCAAAAAGGAAAATATTTTCAAGATTTTCCAAAGCTATTCTATGATTGTCATCTTGGCAAGACTTTCTTAATCTGTCAGAAAACTCTTTCAAGAAATCAGGGTGCTTCATAACAGGTGATTTGCAAACCGATTTTGCATTTCCTTTTTCAATTTCAGCAATGAGGCGCTTGGCAAACAATGAATAATTCTCAGACTTGAGATTTATATTTGGAATAGATCCCTCAACTTCCACACGTTCCACTAAAACATCTATATCTACACTCTCTACTGCTTGATTGAAAAAGGTTTGCATGAAGAAAATTTCCACTGCTTCATGGACACTATCATGTAAGAAAGCATATCCTTTGCTGCCTTTAGAAATCAAATTTTCCATGTTCTCAGCTGCTGCTTTTTCACAATCAATAATATCGATTGGCTCATTTTCAGACACGAGAAGATCCTGCAAGTTATTTCTAGCTATGAGTTGTTTGCAATATTTCTCATTATCTTGAAAACACAACATTTTTGTATCTGCTGCTTCTGATGATTTTTTCTTTTCGTTTTCATGGAACAGGAGGGAAAGCAAAACTATTCTGTTGACATCTGCATCTTCTACTGCCTTGTGGATTAAATCTAACAAATGGTGGTGAGGTTTTGAAAAAAATTCATGACATAATTTGGTGAATCTATCTTCAGAAGCAAACAACTTAGCACACAGTGGAAATCCTTGAGGCCCTACTGTGAACGAATCAGCAATTATGTGAAGGTTATTCCATACATTTTCTGGTACCTCTTTCCTCAAAAGTTTGAACTGCTGAATAACAATTTCTTTTCGTTCATGTGTTTGAAGAGAACAAGTTGGAGACTTTTTCCCTGAGGGTTCAATAGGTTCCATGGGAGAAAGGTCAACTACAACTCCTTTCTGAAGAAAAGGGTGTGTTCTACTTATCTTGTATGCTGAGTCAAATGGATGGGTCCCAGATGTAACAATGAAGAAGATTCCACTTGGAGTATCTCCCTTTCCTGTCCTAGATTCACTCTGAATGAAAAACTTGAAAGTTTCTGCCCAATTTCGTACTTCTCTTGACTCTGCTAAACCCTTACCAAATATGTCATCAATAAATATGATCTGATTTTCCTCTGGAGTTACAGTTTGTAGGTGGTCAGGAGTGCAAAGTTTTCTAACATAAAACATCCTTGGATGACTTCTCACAAAGTTTAATACAAGACGAATTGCCAGTTTTGTTTTTCCAGTACCTGGAAATCCTTTGATGGTCACATGGTTGAATTTCTTAAGAATTGTTTTAGCATCCTCAAGACATTTTGTCTCAACAATAAATTCGTCCTCTTTGAGATGTCTCTTGAAGAAAGTATTTGTCATATCTGAAAAAGAAGTTGTATAGAAATGGAACTTTTGTTGATAACAAGAGACTCATAGGCAACATCACTCACCTGAGATTTCTGGAAATCTGACAGTGAATGTAAAAATCCCTAACCCTTATAGTTGAAGAGACGTAGCAAAGTTTAATATCAAGGTCAAGGTCTCAAATAAAAGGTCTTGTCATAGGGAATCTTTATGTGAAATATGAATGCAAAAACACATACGGTTCAAAAGATATAGTCAAGTTTAAAGTCTTTGAAAAATTATTCCAAACTTCAAGGTCATACCCACTGGGTATAAAGTCAAGATTTCACATGAAAGGTGAAATATGGAAGCTGTTTTCGCCGAGGTCAATATTTATGAAATGTCAAACTTCAAGGTCAAGGTTACATATACTAGGTCAAAAGTCAAAGTCTCACATGAAAGGTCTTGTCAAGAGGAACTTATGTGTGAATAATAAAAGCCTTATCCCTTATGGTTCAAAATTTTTATTGAAGTCTTAAGTTTTTGAATAATAGGTCAATCTTCAAGGACAAGGCCACTTAGTCCAAAGGTCAAGATTGAGAGTCTGGTTGACTTTATCGGGGTTCATTATTATGTAATTGTTGTGTTTTACTCATCCCATCATTATCTATCACCATGTCAAGTTACAAGTTGATCTAACAGTTTCTTCCCAACAGACTTGAACACAAACAAACTTCTATCAGCAATTGGTTACCTAAATCCTAAAATTACTTTTATAAGGGAACTTGACCGGGGAGTTTGAAACACAAAAGGTAAATCAAAATGTTGGCACAGACAGACATTGTCAGACAGAATGATGGATAGATGGACTTGAGGCTGGATTTTGATGCACAATCCAGCCAACAAATTCCACAGGGGTTCGTTGTGAGGATTTTTTATTTCCATATAATCATACTTCAAAGTGTCAGCCCCCTCCCCTTTTCCTGCTTTTTATATATTACACAGTATATATTCAATCGGTGGGAAATCATTACAGCTGATCAAATGGAAAGTGGGAAAAGGGGATGGGGCATTTTTATTGCGTTACAATTTCATGGAAAGCAAATATCCTCACAATGGTCCCATGTGACAAATTCAGTGCAGCACTTCCAACTGGGAAGTCTAAAGCAAATCGCAGGCTTTGGTGGCTAAGTTACATCAAAATGTTTCCATCAGAAATGGAATATATAGTTGAAAATGTATGAAAATAGCACCCTCCAGAAAATAAATTCCTAAAAATTCAAAATAATTAAATATAAGCAAATAAATCCTAGATTGATAAAGGCGGTATTGCCAGATTTAATTGATGTACAGATTATCTATAATCTAAAGTATTTTTAAAAGAAATCTACAAGTGATACAAAAATCCGCACTCTTTGAAAAGCAAATTTTAATTTGGGGGGAAGGTAGGTCAAAGTTCAAGTTCAAGATCAATGCCATGATCTAAAATGAAGGGAAACAACAAAAGGAATCTTCATGTAAAAAAATATGAAAGTCATAACAGATTAAGGGGGTCCAGAACAGTATCCGAAAGAACCCCATCGGAAAGCTCTGGATCAATTATGACGTCACAATAGAAACGGCGACATTGGTGCGTTTTTCGCAAGAACGTAAGGACTAGGTCACGTAAAAATAAGGGGGAGGGGGTAACAAAATCACTATAACTTAACCAGAAGTCTCTGATGAGACTGAAGCTCTCCTGGTTGATTTGTACATATACACTCAAGAGAATGAATGCTGGACTTCACCTTGCCTAATACCACTTTTTTCATCGACCCAATATATTTCTGTATCCCCCCTGTAAAACACTCTATAACGAATTTATCCCGCTGAATCGGTTTTGGTTTGTGTATGTTACGTCAACATATTCTAAAGCATTTTGGTGACGTCAAAAGCATAAAGCATCTTAGTAGAAGCAGGATATCAAAATAATATTCTGTTAGTAAAATAATACAAAATAACATTTGGTTCTTCTCGACCAATCAGATTGCAAGAAATTTGCCAGAGGCGGGATAAATGTGTATCAAGTTTTTTTTTATTAGAACCAACAACCACATGCTAATGCATATCCATCAATTCCTAATTAATTTTTTTCATCAAAATTCAGAGCAAAATTATTTTTTTTGAAAAAAAAACGGAGTCCCCCCCCCCAAGAATATCAAATGGACCATGCCTTAGATTTCTCTAGAATGTGAGAGAATTACTAAAAATGTGTATATACAACATGTATAACATACCATATGTATCAAAAGTAAAATAACAGATGTTTTTATTTTTCAAAAAATGTGGGTCAAAGGTCGGTGATGGGGTCAAAGGTTAAAAATTTGGCTCCAAAAGATGAGCCTTCTCAAGGTTCATAGACATGCAATATATGACGGCTCTATTATCTTATACCCTTTCATCAGAATTTAGTTGAATGGAATGATATACTGACAGTCGGATGGATAGACAAACAGATGAACAGACAGACCTACCACTATATGCCCTTTGATAAAATTAAGACTAAAGGCATAAATAACCTCTCATTTGAGCTGAAATAGTATTGCATAGGATACTCTATAGAGATATTTCCTTCTTTCTTATACTGATCAGTGTAAATACTTAGATCAAGTAATCAAGCAGTTTCAGATTGAAATTAAATATAATAGGACATGTGGCCTACCGATGGAAATTTTAAAAGTATCGGCCATTTTGTTCTAAAACCTAAAAAGGTTTTAGGCTATTTATTTAGTAAATGTAAAACAATGTAAATAGAATATTGAACAAAGAACATGAACTTTTAGGGCGAATGTGGTATTAATGTAGACAGAAGCTAATTATTAAAATATAATACAAAATATTTTTACATACCAGTATGAAATATTTAATCATTTCTACCATATATCCCAGTTCAGAAAAATATTTCAAAATCTGCATGAGGTTGAAATGATATTTTTGATTGGTCAAATTTTAAAAGGACAAAATGACTCGAGGTCCAATTGACAAAAAGGCCTGAAACATTAGTTTATTACCATTAATTTATGGCAGGAACAGGTATCGTACCCAGATAGCTCAGTTGGTAAGAGCGTCTGCCCAGATAGCAGAAGGTCTCGGGTTCAATTCACGGTTCGGTCACATCTTTTCCTCTCCTGAACTTACAGAATTGGCACCAAACTAAATGACTCAAGGTGAAGTGGAGTTTTGTGTGAGGTTTCCAGTGCATGGAAACCTGAAAAATTGGTAGAGAGGAGTGTGGCAGGAACAGGCATCGTGCCCAGATAGCTCAGTTGGTAAGAGCGTCTGCCTTGATAGCAGAAGATCTCGGGTTCGATTCCCGGTACAGTCACAATTCTCTCCCTCTCCTGTTACAAATTTAACTTCTATAACTTACACAAGCACCTTTCATTTGGCAATGTGAAGGATGCATTATTGCTATTTTATTAGATAAAATGATCAATCTTTGTGATTCTGGTGTTTCCATTTATCAGAAAGCACAGCTCAAGTCCGTGATCACTTAGGACATTCTACTCTTGCAACAAAAAGTCTCACTACTCTCTCTAAAAATTTTACACCTTAAACAATTAAAAAATAAGTAAGAAATACATGCATTTTGATTGTTTGTTATCTTTCTTGCACTGTATAAACATAATAGAAAAGATTTTGAAGTTGATTGATTGATCAGAGGAAATTCCGAAACTATCCCCTAGCGTTTCTATAGAATTGAAGATAAATCCTGGGTCAGGTCCCAAATAAAATATGAGAAAAACAAAATTTCAGACTCATCTATGATAATATTGTCAAATGGCAATAAAGGAAAATTTTGGTAGAAGTTTTCCTGGCTTGAAATATTTTTGTATGAGTCGGCTTTTACAAATGATTTTTTTTAGTATTTTATTTTATTTTTTTTTTTAAATTTGATTAACACATAGTAGATATGCCAATAAGGCATCTCTTGTTATATTATCTTCTATTTAAACATGTGTCACTTGCTTTAATGTAAACATTATGAAAAATTTTATCAAACCACACAGTTTTACATCCCATTGGGGTTGGTACTCCAAGCAGTGGAGGAATTTATAAGAAAGAAAGATGTAAGAGTTACCTCCCCCCTCTCCCCCCCCCCCCCCCAAAAAAAAAGCTTACACAAGCACAATATTCCTTTCATTTGGCAATGTGAAGGATGCATAAATTGCTATTTTATTTGATAAAATGATCAATCTTTGTGATTCTGGTGTTCCCATTTAACAGAAAGCACAGCTCAAGTCTGTGATCATTAGGACATTCTAGTTACCTCCCCCCTCTCCCCCCCCCCCCCCAAAAAAAAAAAGCTTACACAAGCACAATATTCCTTTCATTTGGCAATGTGAAGGATGCATTATTGCTATTCTATTTGATAAAATGATCAATCTTTGTGATTCTGGTGTTCCCATTTAACAGAAAGCACAGCTCAAGTCTGTGATCACTTAGGACATTCTAGTTACCTCCCCCCTCTCCCCCCCCCCCCTCAAAAAAAACTTACACAAGCACAATTTTCCTTTCATTTGGCAATGTGAAGGATGCATTATTGCTATTTTATTTGATAAAATTATCAATCTTTGTGATTCTGGTGTTCCCATTTAACAGAAAGCACAGCTCAAGTCTGTGATCACTTCGGACATTCTACTATTGCAACAAAAATTCTCACTACTCTCCCCAAAAATCTTACACCTTAAACATGTTAAACAAATAAAAAATAAGTGAGAAATACATGCATTCTGACTATTTGATATCTTTCTTGCACTGTATAAACACTATAGAAAAGATTTTCATGTTGATTGATTGATCAGAGGAAATTCCGAAACTATCCCCTAGCGTTTCTATAGAATTGAAAATAAAATCCTGGGTCAGGTCCCAAATAAAATATGAGAAAAACTAAATTACAGACTCATCTATGATAATATTGTAAAATTGCAATATCTTTGTTTATTTATAGTTTCTGTCATTTATGTACTCTAAATGCATGTAGATAGGGTAAGAGAAAATAGCCATGTACCCATTTTCCAGAATCCTAGGGAACAGGGACTGAAGTAAAATACTGTAATGACATCTAAACTGCAAACCGATAATATTTTGGAATAAATCAATTAATTATTATCCATAAATTCTGGGAAATTAGCTATCAAGAGATCACATGTAGAGAGAAAACAACCACACCCATTTTCTAAGACCCTTGGGGTCTGAGACTCAAACAAGATATGAGGTGGACAACGAGATTACAGACCCATCATATTGCATAAAGAATTTAGTCTCCATTATTTATAGTGTCAGCGCTGTAAGCATAAGATTATATGGAATAATATAAAAGAAAATGGCCACACCCTTTTCTAAGACCCTGGGGGTCATTGGCTCAAACAAAATATCAGGTGCACAACTAGACTACAGACCCATCATATTGCAAAAAGAATTATGTCTCTATCATTTATAGTAATAGAAGAGCTATCCGGACAAAATTACATAGAATTTAATGACCACGCCCATTTTCTAAGACCCTGGGAGTCAGGGACTGAAACTGAATGTCAGGTGCACAACTAGACCATGGACCAAGTAAAATACAAAAAGAATTAAGTTTCTATCTCTAACAGTTTCAGAGGAGTTGTCCGGACAAGAATTGTTTACGGACAGACGGACAGACAGACAGACGGACAGACGGACGGACAGACGGACGGACGCCGGACGAAGGGTGATCGCATAAGCTCGACTGGTCTGAGACCAGTAGAGCTAAAAACTGACGGTCAAATTTCAATAGGAATTTATCGGTGGTTCACTTGACATATAAAGAAGATAATATCAAGTTTTTACGGAAAATAAATGATAGCGTTTCAGATCAACGGACTTTATGATTAAAACTCAAAGACGTTTTGAAAATAGACATAAATTTAAATCCTTTCGACAATATTCTTTTTTAAGTCTTAGTGATCATGTATAATTCTGTACATATCTAATTGCCCACATCATATCTAAATGAAAAATACAGAACTTGTTAATATTCTGCCTCTACAGAAGATTTGTAACTTTTTTGCATTACCTAAAGTGTATTAATTTTAACGTAACATTTACGGCCCACTTTGGGGCTATCAATGGGTATTTATGTACGTTCGTAGCTTCAAAACTAATGGTAAAAAATTTATGAAACTTTGCATGTAGAAAAAGTGTGTTTCAAATATTAACATTTATAATTTTCAGGAAAATTAAATGAAAGGATCAAATTTAAGTCTTGCTGTCCTCAACCTCCTTAACTGCATGTTTATGCTATTTTAAAAAAAGTAGGTCAAACTTCAAGGTCCATGTAAACTAGTTCATCTATCTATCTATCTCTCAGTACTATACGTCCTCATTACTGAGTACTCTGCATAGGTTCAGGCAAAAATAATTATCATGCTGAGCTCATTTTATCATGGTCCATCATCATGTAAGCTATTTGTCAATACTCCTTATAGGTTTCTCCGTATCGGCTAAAACACGACTTGCATATTGCATATCTCAGATGAGAGGTCAAGTTCAAAATATTTTGTTACCCATTTCTATCAGGGTCTATCATCATGTAAAGTAATTTTTCAATATCCCTGATACCATAGTTTTTCCCTATTGGCTAAACCACAAATTGTGTATTTTATATCTTAAGGCCAAAAGTCAAGGTCACAATATTTTGCTATGTTAGATTCATCTCATCATGGTCTATAACAATGTAAACTTACAAGTTGCTACTCCAAACATTTTATTCCCGATTGATTTAAACCCAACAACTTACACAGAGTTCATGAAAAGTATGGGGTTTATCGGATGTCTCTTCTATATATTGATACAGAATTTTGAAAACTTCATTTTGGGATTTCTCGGTCCTTAGTTCAACTTGAAAGTTACAATGTGAGATTTTATCGGACCAAACAAAGAGGTAGGGCCACGAAGCCCCTGAAACGGCCCTGCAATTTTCCTTAAAATTAAACTTCATGAGAAATACTTGATATATGCATTATTTACAAAGTCTAAACACATAATTTAGTAAAGAACTTAATAAAGTATCAAGTCACAAAAAATAATAAATCAATTCAAAAGTTAAGAAACAGGGTTGATTTAGGCAAGTCCGATAAAAACAACACTTTTCAGGAGCTCTGTTGATATGTATTGTCATGTTCTATACAATGGGGTGATTTTTTTTTGTATTAGGTTAGCAGAGTAATCTTAAAAGTTTTCATAGGATTGGCTGATAAAAAGGAGCTGTTAAGATAAGGGCCGTATTTAGCCCTGAATCTCATGACTTATTTCTTCCGCATGGCGAATCGTACACAGACAAACATGAATCATTATTGAAATATAATGTATTTGCATACCTTTTACATGTTTTACATTATGTTAAGGAACTCTTAAGGTTGTAAAATTAAGGTCGAAAGAGGTAGGGGTGCTCGGATAGAAAATCCGATAATATCGACCAAAAACGTATACATTTTTTGAATATTTTATCTAAAATGGATAAATATAAGCTAAAAGACATCAAATATGTCTACATTGTGTATCAGAAATAGATTTCGAACGTTCTACCTCCTTTAATCGGTAAATAATGAAATCCGGAACTTAAAATACGGTCTTATTCTTCATTCAATGGCTACAATGTAAGCCTTTTAGCGCGAAATACACATTGACGGAGAAAAGAACATCACTCTTGCTTATTTCGTTTCTAATTCTTGTATCTTTCATTCAATCATATTGCGTACACAATGTTTGATGGATTAAAGAGGAAAAATAGTCAAATGTGCTATATTTAATGGTCAAAAAGATCGATTCTTATAAAATGCACCCCCCTTTCCATTTTTAGTTTTTCGTCTCTGGAGTAGTGTTCCCCCCGGAGATACAGAACCCCACTTTGCCAAAATATTTGTATCATGGATACACATCTTCAGTTATAGTGGCTTTCTGTATATCCGGGGGGGAACAATGTTCAATAAAACTTTTCCGTTTTCTATTGATTTCTATGAGAAAAAGATAAGTTTTGACCTAAAAATTAGCAATATTATGCAAAACAGATAAAAAATAACTTCATATTCTAATGGGATGCCGTTAAGGTATACATTTTACCAGAAAATGTTCTTGAAATTTCAATTTTCAAAATTCCATTTTTCAGGGCTGATTTTACGCCTTATCTTAACAGCTCCTTTGTTTGGTCAGATAGACACTCCCTTTTTAAAAATCTATTATTTGGACCGACAAAATTCTCCAAATGTCCAGCATTCCATGGAGGTTTTCAATAACTCTGAGTTTGACATGAGCATGTATCAAGGTGATTAACTCATTTCTTACTTTGTATCATGTCTGCTGAATGATTCAGTCGTACAAAGTCTTCCCATCTTTCTGGTTGTTGATCACCTGAAATAAAGATGAAATGGATGTCCCATGAACAAAGAGATGTTGAATCAGAACTTTCAAGAATTATTATGAATGGTCTATATCTGCCGGTAAGTATGTTGTTCACATTAATAACACTGACTTACTTTAAACTAACTTTAACCCTTATTAAACCATGAAGACCTTTGCCTGAAAAGTCTTGAGCAAAACAGTTTGAGAAGTTTGATCAAATTATGAGAAAAGGAGTTCCAACAATAAGGTCTTTTTTATGACTTAAGTGTTAGTAAACAAATGACCTTGACCTTTAAGAAATGACCTTGAGTGTCTATTGTCATTAAATCTTACAATCTATTAAGCATTTTGTTGATATAATATATACATGTAATCATAATTAATGCATGACGTATATCACCCTCCTTTCCCCTAGAATTTTTTTGTTCATAAACATCCTCCGTACCACAGCTAGTATCCAAAATGCAATTGAGTAAAACATGATCTTCTTATGAGCAGCATACATCTCCAGAAGTTATATATATGTGCAACATCCCCCCATCAAATTGGGTACATTTATTGATGACGTCACGAGGACTTTTAGTGATGACGTCACGTGGCTAGGTTATAATAACTTGACAAGGATTTATAAACTAACGAGATTAGAGTATAGGATGTAGAGTTTAGCTCAAGATTGCATAGCAAATCGCGTTCCCTCGTTTCTAAATGTGATTACTTGTAGAGCAAGAGACCATATTTCGCCGCATTTTTCGTATATTTCAATACTTGGTGGCCGATTCAATGACTGGTTTTGCTATAGTTTAATTTAACTCCATTCTCGATCGAAATACCACAAAAATGATTTATTTTACTTAGTTCCTTATTTCCTTATTAAACGTCAAAATAATTCGTTTCCATGTTTCCTGGGGTGACCATATTTCGTCGTTTTTGCTGATAAGTATCCATTTTGCATACAAAACGGACAAAATTGCGATTTTCTTTTCAGGAGATCTTTCGTCGCCACTACTTCTACGAGATGATGTCAAATAAAATGTTTTCTTTGTTTGGTTTTTGTAAAAAATTTGGATGTTTACTTCTAAAATTTAGTGATTTAATGAATTTTGCCTCATTTTTGATTTTTTCGTCACATTTGAGTGGAGATGTCACAATATATCAAAACATGACTGCTACGGTCATATTTCAAGGGCGTAGGAGAAGGGGGGGGCAGCGGGAGCACATGTCCCCCCCCTCATTTGAAAGGTGGGGGGCACAACCATGTTAACAATGTTTAAAATAGCAACATTTTGTACAATAAATCTACAATTTTTCGGTCAATTTTCAAAATATTTCTTTGGCTCGCTACCGCTCGCCAATCCTTTATAGACCTTCTGAATAATCTAGCTTATTCTGATCCATCCTATAGACATATTACTTTATCAATGTACATGAAGACATTTAACTCAAACTATATCATGTATATAGAACATTATTACATGTACTTGTTAATAAAAGAGGGTACAGACAGTATTTTCTGAT
This sequence comes from Pinctada fucata, assembly GCA_028142955.1. NCBI lineage: Eukaryota > Metazoa > Mollusca > Bivalvia > Pterioida > Pteriidae > Pinctada > Pinctada fucata. The sequence goes on along the minus strand of AP027102.1, from coordinate 85,957,027 downwards.
ATGTCAATATTTTGATAAAAAAAATGTTCTGGCTCGCTACCGCTCGCCAGACATTTCTTCGTGTACTTAAAATTTATACTTGCACCAGAAATGTTAAAATTTGTGCATACAGAACATGAAACCGCCATACATGTATTTTGCTTTTAACTCCCCCCCCCCTTCCCCCCCCCCCCCCCTTTTTTTTTTATTTTTATTTTTATTTTTTTTTTTTTTTGCTTGTTAGAAATTTTGGGATGTTGTGCCCCCCCCCACACACACACTTTTTCAGGCAGAGCTACGCCATTGTATTTGATAGGATATAGAAAAATAAGTTTGACAAACAATATCGATAACCAACGAGAAGCAATTAACTATGAAACGGCGAAATATGGTCACCGCGGCGAAATATGGTTCCTCGCTCTACCCATCCCAAACCTTTTGAAATTATCTGATTTAAAAGAACGAGTCTCTAAAATCGTCGGTGCCATGTTCAACTAAGTACTGATTAGAGCGTCGAATCAATTATGGAAAGGTTCCTGGTTCGAGTCTCCCTGAAGCAGGGACACTTAATCTCACTTCTATTGAATTTGAAGACGTTTGCATGTTTCTCATAAAAGGATCACTATGCCACTGCTGGGTTCGTCTCATCAGAATTGTGACATGTATTTTCCCAAAACGGGTCGTTGAATATACTCTTCTATGATCTCTTTTATATAGTACTAAGTAAATTGTCCTGTCTGTGTATTGTTGACATGAATGTGGCATTTTCTTTCAAAATATCGACCATAAGTCTCTGACGAGACTGTAGCTCTCCTGGTTGTTTCTAAAACATCAATTTCCTTTCTTTTTTTTAAACCAAGACCATAGGGAGCAGGCGCTCTAACAAATTATAAGTAGCATGACAAAACTACATATCCATTATACTGCAACTATAATAGCACTCATATAATTCATAATATCCGAGATAAAGTATTTCTAAAAAGAATGTCACACCCATTTTCCAAGATCCTAGGGGCCAAGGGCTGCTAGCTCAAATGAACTATCAATGACACATCAAGACTACAGATCCATAATATTGGATAAAGAATTAACTCCCCATCATTAATAGCTTTAAACGAGTAGAGAGCACAACTATACAGGAAAAATTACCACACCCATTTTTAAAGACCCTGGGGGTATAGGGCTAAAACAAAATATCAGGTGCACAACTATGCCACAGACAAATCATTGCAAAAAGAATTAATTCTACATCATTTATAGTGTCAGAGGAGTTGCAAGCACAAGATTACATTAACTTATATAGGAGAAAATGACCATACCCATTTCTGAGACCCTAAGGGTCAGGGGCTAAAACATAATATCAGGTACCCAACTAGACCAGAGACCAATAATATTGCAATAAGAATTTAGTCTCCATCATTAATAGTGTCAGAGGAGTTGTGAGCACAAGATTACATAGAGTTATATAGGAGAAAATGACCACACCCATTTCTAAGACCCTGGGGGTCAGGGGCTCAAACAAAATATCAGCACAACCAGACCATAGACCCATCACATTGCAAAAAGAATTAAGTCTCCATCATTAATAGTGTCAGAGGAGTTGCGAGCACAAGATTACATAGAGTTATATAGGAGAAAATGACCACACCCATTTCTAAGACCCGGGGGTCAGGGGCTCAAACAAAATATCAGGTGCACAACAAGACCACAGACCCATCATATTGCAAAAAGAATTAAGTCTCCATCATTTATAGTGTCAGAGGAGTTGCGAGCACAAGATTATATAGAGTTATATAGGAGAAAATAATCACACCCATTTCTAAGACCCTGGGGGTCAGGGGCTCAAACATAATATCAGGTGCACAACTAGACTACAGACCCATCATATTGCAAAAAGAGTTAAGTCTCCATCATTTATAGTATCAGAGGAGTTGCAAACACAAGATTACATAAAGTTATATAGGAGAAAATGACCACACCCATTTCTAAGACCCTTGGGGTCAGGGGCTCAAACAAAATATATCAGGTACACAACCAGACCACAGATCCATCACATTGCAAAAAGAATTAAGTCTCCATCATTTATAGTGTCAGAGGAGTTGCGAACACAAGATTACATAGAGTTATATAGGAGAAAATGACCACACCCATTTCTGAGACCCTAAGGGTCAGGGGCTAAAACATAATATCAGGTGCACAACTAGACCAGAGACCCATCCTATTTCAATAAGAATTTAGTCTCCATCATTAATAGTGTCAGAGGAGTTGCGAGCACAAGATGACATAGAGTTATATAGGAGAAAATGACCACACCCATTTCTATGACCATGAGGGTCAGGGACTCAAACAAAATATCAGGTGCACAACAAGACCACAGATCCATCACATTGCAAAAAGAATTAAGTCTCAATTTATATTGTCAGAGGAGTTGCGAGCACAAGATTAAATAGAGTTATATAGGAGAAAATGACCACACCCATTTCTAAGACCCTGGGGGTCAGGGGCTCAAACAAAATATCAGGTCACACTTAGACTACAGAACCATCATATTGCAAAAAGAATTAAGTCTCCATCATTTATAGTGTCAGAGGAGTTGCGAGCACAAGATTACATACAGTTATATAGGAGAAAATGACCACAACCATTTCTAAGACCCTGGGGGTCAGGGGCTCAAACAAAATATCAGGTGCACAACAAGACCACAGACCCATCATATTGCAAAAAGAATTAAGTCTCCATCATTTATAGTGTCAGAGGAGTTGTCCGGACAAGATTACATAGAATTTAATGACCACGCCCATTTTATAAGACCCTGGGGGTCAGGGACTGAACCTAAATGCCAGGTGCACAACTAGACCATGGGCAAAGTAAAATGCAAAAAGAATTAACTTTCTATCTCTAACAGTTTCAGAGGAGTTGTCCAGAGAAGATTACATAGAATTTAATGACCAAGCCCATTTTCTAAGACCCTGCGGGTCAGGGACTGAAACTAAATGTCAGGTGCACAACTAGACCATGGTCCAAGTAAAATGCAAAAAGAATTAACTTTCTATCTCTAACAATTTCAGAGGAGTTGTCCGGACAAGAATTGTTTACGGACAGACAGACGGACGGACGGACGGACGCCGGACGAAGGGTGATCGCATAAGCTCGACTGGTCTGAGAAAGTTTTCTTTACAGCCTACTCTCTGCTCTTTTCATTGAATTTCCAAATTCATTGTTTCATAGGAAATTGTGTTTAAAAAGTTCTTTCCCTTTGAAAACGATCTGCTGAATTATAACTGAATTGATAAGATAAACGATATTTTCTTATAATGTTAGGTCGATCTTTCCAATAAACATAATAATTTATTCGTATTTCAGAGAAAAAAATCGACTTGGTTGCACGAATGATCCTCACTTAACTTTTAAAGATTGATAAAACAAGTAAATCAATGAATTAACTACCGGTATATATCCATTCCTTTATTTCGAGAAAACCTCGAACATTCTGTTATTTTCATGCACAAAACAACTACAAGAAGAAACCAGAAGTCTCTGATGAGACTGAAGCTCTCCTGGTTGTTTGCTTAAATTAATATCATTTTCCAAGACCCTGAGATCAGGGGCTCAAACAAAATACAAGAACAGAGAAAGATTACATGATGGAAAAAGAATTAACTCTCTATCAATTATACTCTCTGAGAAGTGGTGTTCAAAAGATTACATGATAGAGTTATACATGCATAGACGAAAATTATCACACCCTTTTTCCATGACTCTGGGGGTCAAGGGCTCAAACAAAATATCAGGTGCATATCTAGACCACAGACTGAGAATAAAGAAAAAACAATGATCTTTCTATCAATTATACATTTTGAGAATTGGTGCTCATAAGATTACATAGACTTATATAAGGTTAAATAACCACACCCATTTTCCTACCCCTGGGGGTCAGAGGCTCAAACAAAATATCAAGTGCACAACTAGACCACAGACTGAGAATAAAGCAAAAACATTTATCTTTCTATCAATTATACTTTCTGAGAATTGGTGCTCACAAGATTACAAAGAGTAATATATAGGAGAAAATGACCACACCCATTTTCCAAGACTCTGGGGGTCAGGGGCTCAAACAAAATATCAGGTGCATATCTAGACCACAGACTGAGAATAAAGCAAAAACAATTATCTTTCTATCAATTATACTTTCTGAGAATTGGTGCTCACAAGATTACACAGAGTAATATATAGGAGAAAATGACCACACCCATTTTCCAAGACTCTGGGGGTCAGGGGCTCAAACAAAATATCAGGTGCACATCTAGACCACAGACTGAGAATAAAGCAAAAACAATTATCTTTCTACCAATTATACTTTCTGAGAATAGGTGCTCACAAGATTACATTGAGTTATATAGGAGAAAATGACCACACCAGTTTTCCAAGACCCTGGGGGTCAGGGACTAAAACAAAATGTCAGGTGCACAACTAGACCACAGACTGAGAATAAAGCAAAAACAATTATCTTTCTATCAATTATACTTTCTGAGAATTGGTGCTCACAAGAATACATAGAGTTATATAGGAGAAAATGACCACATCCATTTTCCAAGACCATGGGGGTCAGGGGCTCAAACAAAATATCAGGTGCACAACTAGACCACAGACTGAGAATAAAGCAAAAACAATTATCTTTCTATCAATTATACTTTTTGAGAATTGGTGCTCACAAGATTACATAAAGTTATATAGGAGAAAATGACCACACCCATTTTCCAAGACCCTGGGGGTCAGGGGCTCAAACAAAATATCAGGTGCACATCTAGACCACAGACTGAGAATAAAGCAAAAACAATTATCTTTCTATCTATTATACTTTCTGAGAATTGGTGCTCACAAGATTAAATAGAGTTATATAGGGGAAAATGACCACACCCATTTTCCAAGACCCCGGGGGTCAGGGGCTCAAACAAAATATCAGGTGCACAACTAGATCACAGACTGAGAATAAAGAAAAAGCAATTATCTTTCTATCAATTATACTTTCTGAGAATTGGTGCTCACTAGATTACATAGAGTTATGTAGAAGATAATGACCACACCCATTTTCCAAGACCCTGGGGTCAGGGGCTCAAACAAAATATCAGGTGCACAACTAGACCACAGACTGAGAATAAAGCAAAAACAATTATCTTTCTATCTATTATACTTTCTGAGAATTGGTGCTCACAAGATTACATAGAGTTATATAGGAGAAAATGACCACACCCATTTTCCAAAACCCTGGGGGTCAGGGGCTCAAACAAAATATCAGGTGCACAACTAGACCACAGGCACATTACAATGCAAAAAGAATTTATTTTGTACTATTCACAGATTCAGAGGATTCGCGCTCACAAGAAAAGTTTAACGGACGGACAGACAGACAGACGGCCGGACGCCGGACACAGGGCGATCGCATAAGCTCGACTGGTCTTTGACCAGTAGAGCTAAAAAATTGTTTGATATGACTGTCTCGTTTTTTATTTCAACTCAAAGTCAAAGAGCGCAGTCAACCAAATCGGTCATCTATGGTTGTGATGAGAAGTCTTTAAGTTTGCTTATTCAAGGTCAAAATTTGGGGCAAATTTCAGGGGCCCTGACAACCTCTCCGTCATATTTCTTAACCTCCACCCACTCCCCCTTCCCGCGTTAAAAAAAATCTTACTGGAAAAAGCACTCTTCTCCGGAACCCCCCCCCCCCCCCCAAAAAAAAAATATACAGAAAAGAAATAGAAAAACCCCTGGGCTAATGTAAGGGCGTAGATTTACATGTAAACATTATACTCCTTTCAAAGATCAAAGAAATATAGAATTTCAATGTATTCTTTCCTGCAAAAGCGTACTTCTTACATTGTGAGTTTGTGTTCTGAATATGAAAAGAAACGAAGAAATGATGTGAAGAAACAAAATAATGATGAGGAGGAATGATACGGAGAAGCGAAAAAGAGAGAGAGAGAGAGATAATTTCTTCGCTTCCTTGCATCATTTCCTCACTTCAATTTTAAAATTGCTGAAAGTTTCCAATAATTTTCTTCGATAACATTTTTCATATTTATTCCCAACTATCGATTACACAATTTCTGAACAAAGAGTTTGACCTTGACCTGCGTGTGAAAAGACATGATCAAATCAGCTGTGGTCACAACTCACCGCACATGTATGCGTATTTTTACGTGTGCAATCTTTCGGATTCCGTATGCGGTCGGTACGTTACATGTATCGGTTCGCCTCCATACGGATTTGGGTTCAGTCACAAAAAACATGCAGAACTCTCGCTGCGTGCGGTCTCGATCAGTGCGTTCTACGGATTCACCAAGATGCAAGATAGCACGTTGTAAGTGAGTTTCAAGTACATTCAACGCCCCGTGACGCAAACGATGTCGTTCGCCTTAATATATTATTATCATACATGTATGTATATAAAGATATAAGTGTATGATTCAGTGATAACGAAAAGAGACCCCCTTCTCAAAAAAGTGGACGTATGTATCAAATCTACTCCTGTCATACTTCAGGGTCATTGTTGCAAGTTATGTTATGTTATTATTTGTTTGTTTGTTTGGTTTTTTTTAATCATATTGATATTTTTTAAAAAATCCCCAAGACGTCACGGAGACAATTACAGCTAAATGTTAATCTTTGAAATAGACATTTCACGGCATGTATTTCTACTTTCTATGAAGTTTAAACTCATTGGTTTGTATTTTTGAATTAAACTATATTTCTGTATTTAATACATGTACATCTATGTTTGAGCAGTATGTTCAAACTCATCTGACGGTTTTTTTTTTAATAAAAAAAGCTATTCACGTCTATTTTCGTTCACATTTTTTACGACGCAAAAATTCACTTTGATGCATATTTAAACTGTCTATATCTCGATACATAATTATTTGGCATCGGTGGATTTTTCAGACATTTATAAGATTAAAGCAAAGAGTTAAAAGTTGAAATTTGAAAAAAAATCAAACTTCTCTTACAAAAGATATCGGTGCGTGAAAAACGTCTAAAACGTCGTTTTCTCGTTAAGCTGATTTTAATACATATTTTAACTGTCTATATCTCGATACTTAATTATTTGGCATCGGTAGATTTTTGATATATTTATAAGATTAAAGCAAAGAGTTGAAAGATGAAATTTGAAAACAAAAAAATCAAATTTCTCTTACAGAAGATATTGGTGCGTGAAAAACGTCTAAAATGTCGTTTTTTGGTTAAGCTGATCTATAATTATACATATTTTAACTGTCTATATCTCGATACGTAATCATTTGGCATCGGTGGATTTTTGATATATTTATAAGATTAAAGCAAAAAGTTAAAAGATGAAATTTGATAAAAATCAAAGTTCTCTTAGAGAAGATATTGGTGCGTGAAAAACGTCTAAAACGTCGTTTTCTCACTGAGCTGATTTTTACCTCTTTTTAAGTTACGTTTTGGCTGTCTTTGGAAATTTATTTTTCATACATAATGTTATCCTAAGATAGAATAAAATGTTATATTTCAATATATCAATAACAATGTTTAGTCCAATTCAATTTATACTTTAAATTTTAGAGAAGTATATCAGCGAAAATAGGGATATTTCTACGTCCTTTTTGTAAATTTGGCGGGAAAAATGATGGGGTGGCATATCTCTGTAACCATGGACATTTGAACGAAAATATTTGACAGAATTATTCCTAGTCATTTTTCTATTAGAATAACTTAAAATCATTAAATTTGGTTACTAGGTCATTTGGATCAATTTGCATGGTTTTATGCCGGTTTATATTGCATACAGTTCCTTAGATTTTGCTTAAACCAGAAACTTTAACCAAAATCTTTAACTAGGTCGAAGTCCAAGATCAAGGTCACTAAGTCAAATGTTACTACATAAATTTAAAGGTCTCGTCATGGGCAACCTACATGTATAATATGAAGTTCCTACCGCTTACAGTTCCTTAGATTTTGCTTAAACTAGATACTTTTACCAAAATGGTGACGACAGACGGACGGACAGTCGGACAGACATTGTCAATCTATGGACAAGAATTTCTTTGCAATCTGGCCAACAAAAAGGCTATTCTAATCAAAAAAAAAAGTTTTTCAGAAAAAAACAGATGTCTCCCCCCTCCCTCTAAGTTACTTTGACCTTAGGCCAAGATGATGTGAAACCTTTGAGTCATGGGCAATACCATACTAAAACATGAAAGTGATTCATTATATTGTTTGAGGCAAAGCCCAAACATGATTAGCATATACCATTTCATTATAAGCGTATTTAGTGCAATTGACTTTGGTAACATGATATAGGTGATCTGAAACCTACATTGTATGGATCATGAGCAACAAAACCAGAAGTCTCTGACGAGACTGTAGCTCTCCTGGTTGTTTTTTCTAAAACATCAATTTCCTTTCTTTTTTTTAAACTAAGACCATAGGGAGCAGGCGCTCTAACAAATTATAAGTAGCATGACAAAACTACATATCCATTATACTGCAACTATAATAGCACTCATATAATTCATAACATCCGAGATAAAGTATTTCTAAAAAGAATGTCACACCCATTTTCCAAGATCCTAGGGGCCAAGGGCTGTCAGCTCAAATGAACTATCAATGACACATCAAGACTACAGATCCATCATATTGGATAAAGAATTAACTCCCTATCATTAATAGCTTTAAACGAGTAGAGAGCACAACTATATAGGAAAAATTACCACACCCATTTTCAAAGACCCTGGGAAATATATGGCTAAAACAAAATATCAGGTCAGGGTTTTTTTTCCCTTGTTTTGGGGCCGAATTTCGGCCCCTTCCCAATGCCAAATTACCTCTATTTTTCCCAAAAAAATCACCCTGAAATTCCCAAAGAGGAATTATGAAAAAGTCACCTGAGAAAAGAAGACTCAAAACCTGGAAGTCAGCACAAAATGTCCTATTTAGAAGTGCATATTTTAAAGTTTTTTATTCATCCCTTGTTCAGTTCAAGCAAATAAATAGATTATCAGTGTTTATAAATGATACTTTAGGGTTATACTTTGGTGAGAATTTGTTCCAAAATTTTCCCAATTTTAGCAAAATGTCGCAAATTTTCCCAAATGGGACAGGCACAGGCACCTTCCCAAAATAAAAAAAAAAACCCTGCAGGTGCACAACTATGCCACAGACCAATCATTGCAAAAAGAATTAATTCTACATCATTTATAGTGTCAGAGGAGTTGCAAGCACAAGATTACATTAACTTATATAGGAGAAAATGACCACACCCATTTCTGAGACCCTAAGGGTCAGGGGCTAAAAAATAATATCAGGTGCACAACTAGACCAGAGACCCATAATATTGCAATAAGAATTTATTCTCCATCATTAATAGTGTCAGAGGAGTTGTGAGCACAAGATTACATAGAGTTATATAGGAGAAAATGACCACACCCATTTCTATGACCCTGGGGGTCAGGGGCTCAAACAAAATATCAGCACAACCAGACCACAGACCAATCACATTGCAAAAAGAATTAAGTCTCTATCATTTATAGTGTCAGAGGAGTTGCGAGCACAAGATTACATAGAGTATATAGGAGAAAATGACCACACCCATTTCTAAGACCCTGGGGGTCAGGGGCTCAAACAAAATATCAGGTGCACAACAAGACCACAGACCCATCATATTGCAAAAAGAATTAAGTCTCCATCATTTATATTGTCAGAGGAGTTGCATTCACAAGATTATATAGAGTTATATAGGAGAAAATAACCACACCCATTTCTAAGACCCTGGGGGTCAGGGGCTCAAACATGATATCAGGTGCACAACTAAACTACAGACCCATCATATTGCAAAAAGAATTAAGTCTCCATCATTTATAGTGTCAGAGGAGTTGCAAGCACAAGTTTACATAGAGTTATATAGGAGAAAATGACCACACCCATTTCTGAGACCCTGGGGGTCAGGGGCTCAAACAAAATATATCAGGTGCACAACCAGACCACAGATCCATCACATTGCAAAAAAATTAAGTCTCCATCATTTATAGTGTCAGAGGAGTTGCAAACACAAGATTACATAGAGTTATATAGGAGAAAATGACCACACCCATTTCTGAGACCCTACGGGTCAGGGGCTAAAACATAATATCAGGTGCACAACTAGACCAGAGACCCATCATATTTCAATAAGAATTTAGTCTCCATCATTAATAGTGTCAGAGGAGTTGCGAGCACAAGATTACATAGAGTTATATAGGAATAAATAACCACACCTATTTCTAAGACCCTGGGGGTCAGGGGCTCAAACAAAATATCAGGTGCACAACAAGACCACAGACCCATCATATTGCAAAAAGAATTAAGTCTCCATCATTTATAGTGTCAGAGGAGTTGCGAGCACAAGATTATATAGAGTTATATAGGAGAAAATGACCACACCCATTTCTAAGACCCTGGGGGTCAGGGGCTCAAACAAAATATCAGGTGCACAACTAAACTACAGACCCATCATATTGCAAAAAGAATTAAGTCTCCATCATTTATAGTGTCAGAGGAGTTGCAAGCACAAGTTTACATAGAGTTATATAGGAGAAAATGACCACACCCATTTCTGAGACCCTGGGGGTCAGGGGCTCAAACAAAATATATCAGGTGCACAACCAGACCACAGATCCATCACATTGCAAAAAAATTAAGTCTCCATCATTTATAGTGTCAGAGGAGTTGCAAACACAAGATTACATAGAGTTATATAGGAGAAAATGACCACACCCATTTCTGAGACCCTACGGGTCAGGGGCTAAAACATAATATCAGGTGCACAACTAGACCAGAGACCCATCATATTTCAATAAGAATTTAGTCTCCATCATTAATAGTGTCAGAGGAGTTGCGAGCACAAGATTACATAGAGTTATATAGGAATAAATAACCACACCTATTTCTAAGACCCTGGGGGTCAGGGGCTCAAACAAAATATCAGGTGCACACCAAGACCACAGACCCATCATATTGCAAAAAGAATTAAGTCTCCATCATTTATAGTGTCAGAGGAGTTGCGAGCACAAGATTATATAGAGTTATATAGGAGAAAATGACCACACCCATTTCTAAGACCCTGGGGGTCAGGGGCTCAAACAAAATATCAGGTGCACAACAAGACCACAGACCCATCATATTGCAAAAAGAATTAAGTCTCCATCAATTATAGTGTCAGAGGAGGTGTCCGGACAAGATTACATAGAATTTAATGACCACGCCCATTTTATAAGACCCTGGGGTTCAGGGACTGAAACTAAATGTCAGGTGCACAACTAGACCATGGACCAAGTAAAATGCAGAAAGAATTAACTTTCTATCTCTAACAGTTTCAGAGGAGTTGTCCGGACAAGATTACATAGAATTTAATGACCACGCCCATTTTCTAAGACCCTGGGGGTCAGGGACTGAAACTAAATGTCAGGTGCACAACTAGACCATGGTCCAAGTAAAATGCAAAAAGAATTAACTTTCTATCTCTAACAGTTTCAGAGGAGTTGTCCGGACAAGAATTGTTTACGGACAGACGGACAGACGGACAGACGGACAGACAGACAGACGGACAGACGTACAGACGGACGGACGCCGGACGAAGTGTGATCGCATAAGCTCGACTGGTCTGAGACCAGTAGAGCTAAAAATGAATTAGTGATTGGATACACAGTTCAAAATATAAAGCCTAAACATGATAAGCATAGACAATTTCAGCCTGGACATGATTAGCATATACAATTTCATTACCAAAGTAAGAAGTGACCTTAATCATGTGACCTTGGGACAATGTGATAAGAAACATTTAGTCCTGAGAAACAACACACTAAAATATGAAAACAATTGTAAGAAGGGTTCAGGAGATATATCCCAGACAAGATTAGTACGTACAATTTCATTAAAAAGAACTAAATGATTTTGACCTTGGGCACATGACCTTGGGTCAAGATGATAAGAAACCCTCCAATCCTGAGCAACAGCATACTTAAGTATCAGTGTGATCCAGTATACGATTCTACAGATATAGCCCAGACTCAATAGCATTTACAATTTCATTAAAAAATGTAAAACTTGACCTTGATCTTAGTCATATGACCTTGGATCAAGGTGGTGTGAAACCTTCGGGTCATCAGCACTATCATACTAAAATATGAAGTGATGCTATCACAGTTCAAAAGATTAAGCCTGGACATCACACACAAAACAAATACAATTTAAAATATACTAATTGACCTTATTCACATGATCTTGAGTCAACGTGATGTGAAACCTTTGGGTCATAAGGAACAACATACTAAAATATGAAAGCGATCGTGAAAACAGTTCAAGAGATTTACTCTTCTTCTTCCTTCTAAGTGCAGCACCACTGAAGTATTATCGCACTTTTTCAGCATAAAAGGACGAACATCCTATGTACAGATAAAAGGCTAAAAACAGGATAAAAACTGGAAGCAACTTAATATGTGGGTGTGGACCTGGACAGCTGAGCTTTGAAGCTGTCCAGGCTATCTGCTACTACCAAGGACCCGGGTAGGTTGTTCCATAGTCGAATGGCTTGTGGAAAATATGAGTTCCGGTGCACGCTTGACCTTGAATGTGGGACCAGGAACTTGATGGAATGGCCACGGGTGTTGTAAACTGATGTCTGCTGTAAGTGTAAGGCAGCGGGTATGTCAACCAGGGCGTACACTATACGGTACATCATGACTATACGGGCGTTGTTCCGTCTGACCTCGAGCGGTGTCCAGTTTAGTTGGCGCAACATGGAAGTCACGCTACTGGTTTGTTGGTAGTTACCAGTAGCGAATCTCGCTGCATGGCGTTGTACTGCCTCAATTTGGTTGATGCTTCCTTTCTTAGCTGGGCTCCAGACACTTGATGCATATTCTAGGGATGGTCTCACAAGTGTGGAGTAACATTGGGCCTTGATGTTGGTAGGACATCGGCTGATGTTTCTGCCTAGGAAGGACAAGATGTTGTGTGCCTTTCTTGTGATTTTGCTGATATGGTCATCCCAGCTCAGTGTCTTATGTATGTTCAATCCCAGGTATTTGGCGGAGTTGACATTTGCCAGTGCTTGTCCATGGATGGTATAGGTGGACTGTATAGGACATCTTCTGGTTGTAACTTGAAGAACCTCACACTTGTCAGGATGGAACCGCATCAACCACTGGTCTTCCCACCTCTGTAGGTTGTCAAGGTCTTGTTGTAGGGTACGTCTGTCCTCATCCGACTTGATTTTCCGGTATAGCAAACAGTCGTCAGCAAACAATCTGGCGGTCGATTTCACTGCTGCGGGGAGGTCATTAATATAAAGCAAAAACAGGACAGGAATTGCACTAAATGACCACTCTGGACAGGAATTGCACTCTGGACAGGAATTGCACTAAATGACCTTGACCTTGGTCACATGACCTTGGGTCAAGGTAATGTGAAACCTTCGGGTCATAAGCAACAACATACTAAAATATGAAAGTGATCGGGCATACGGTTCAGGAGATATAGCCCGGACACGATGTGTTGCAGACAGACAGACAGACGATGAAGGCAAAACCAATGTCTCCTCCCCGTTGGGGAGAGACATAATATTATAACATGTAGCCTGAAAATGACCTTGACCTTAGACAAATGACTAACAATGGGGTCTCCAAATGAACAATTATGTGAAATATAATGAAATTCTGATGAGGGGTTAAGGAGGTATGAGCTTGGATAGACAGACAGAGTCACACACATACTTGACTGCAACTACATTCCCCTGATTACTAAGTTCAGATAAGATAAGATTAGCTTTATTTAAAGTTGGCATGTCAAAATATTGAAAATAACAAGTACAACATAAGCTCTATCAAGCTTTTAGGTCGACATTAATTGGTAGGAGCAGAATGATAATAGAGTGTGGTGGTCCCAATTTACCCCACCTCTGACAAGTTTGCCAGGAAATTCCAGATAGAGATTGGCTAATAACAGTCATGTATACCAGGTCACTAGATGACTAGGTAACTAATAATCCAACCCAATAGCTTTGTTAGTGTCTGCCAAAATAGCAGAGCCCCTCTTAGGTTCAATTTCTAAAATTTGACCTTTATTTATTTATATTATAACCAAAATTTTTAACCAGGTCAAAGTCCAAGATCAAGGCCACTAGGTCAAATGTTACTACATAAATTGAAAGGTCTCGTCATGGGCAACCTACATGTATAATATGAAATTTCCACTGCATACAGTTCCCTAGATTTAATGCTTAAACCAGAAACTTTAACCAAATGCTGACGGCAGACAGACAGACAGACAGGCGGACAGACATCGTCAATCTATAGTGGGTAATGACACATTTTACACTGTATGTATTAACATATTGAAAACTTATCCACCCATTAGTACAAGGGGTAAATCCCAAAAGCCGTCCACAACTGAGTGATCATGAGTCTGACATGATGGACCCCTAAACTGACAAACCAAGGGACAGATGGACCGACTAACAAACAGACGGACAGACGGACTAACAGACAGAAAGAAAGAACTCTTAGATACCATGTGATCTACATGACTGAGGGCTTTGATAAATTGTGTCTAATCAATTCTAGAATATCAATCTTTTGTGAACTTTTTAATTTTGATTTTTATTTTTTTTTTCAAAAAAAAAGAAATATTATAGTCAGGTTTATGACATTATTCTAACATATATATATATACCTTTCAGGATCCTGATATGCTCTTGTTTTTTCTTTATAGTTTGTGACAAATTGTATGCTTGATTCTGTACCTCCTCATCATATTGACCTACAAACAGAAATAGGACAAAAACATCAAAACCAGATTACTCTAATACACTTAATAATAAGTTACCCAAGCTTAAAATTATACTTACTTCAGCAAATAATCGGTTAACTTAAAACATAGGTAATCACAGATTATGAAGCTCACCTCGTGGCAGCAAAATTCTTTCTAATTACATGTATATTTGTATTTAAAGACAAAATCATTCAAGAGGAAATAGTAGGTCAAGGTCACTTTATGAAAAATTTGATCAAAGATTCATCCAATATACAAGTTTGGTACATGTAGCACTTATACTCTGCTCAATATTGGCTTTTAAAGGCAAAATCATTCAAGAGGAAAAAAGTAGGTCAAGGTCATTTTATGAAAGTTTGATCAAAGATTCATCCAATATGCAAGTTTGGTACAAGTAGCACTTAAACTTTGCTCAATAATGGCTTTTAAAGGCAAAATCACTCAAGTGGAAAAAGAAGGTCAAGGTCATTTTATGAAAGTTTGATCAAGGGTACATCCATTATGCAAGTATGGTACATGTAGCACTTATACTTTGCCTAATATTGACTTTCTTAGGCAAAATCACTCAAGCTGAAAAAGTAGGTCAGATGCTGCGTCCAATGCATGAGTTCATCTCAGCATCCCAAGATGAATCACTTGTGCAAGTTTGGTTACTGTAGCATCAGTGCTTTGTCAGATACTGAACTACCTCAAACTACTTAACCAAGTCACACTGAGCTACCTCAAACTTCTTTACCAAGTCACTCAAGCAGAAAATGTAGGTCAAATATAGTATCAGATGCATGGGTTCCCCTTCACATCCCAAGATGAATCACTTGTGCAAGTTTGGTTACTGTAGCATCAGTACTTTGCCAAATACTGAGCTACCCCAAACTTCTTAACCATGTCACACTGAGCTACCCCAAACTTCTTAACCGGACGGGGACGGGGATGCAGACTTGGATGCGCAAGGGTACAGCATAAGCTCACTCAACTTTGTCGAGGTGAGCTAAAAATGAGTCTTCATTTTTTCAAATTTAAAAGAACATTTATTATGATTACTCATATGATCAAGTAAAATGGTAGTGGATAAACTATAAGTCATTTGTAGTTGTATTTTAATATGGTTGATCAACTAAGTGTATCACTACATTTATACATATTTTACTGTAAAGCAATTCAAAAAATACAGTTTATTTAAAAAAGAATTATAATCTTGATCATTATAAATGCATTTGAGGAGATAATCAATTATTCAATTTATTGTTAGTAATTGAAATCCGTTTGATTTCATTCAATATATAAAATATAAAATCCCTTTCCTTTTTGTTAGGATTATATTATCATAATTCTAAATGAAAAAGAAATTGTTTATCTTTTTTATTTTATGTAAAAATGTAAAAGTACTACAATGATTCAAGACATTGCATAGCCTATCATTATTTTGTTGACTAAAATCTGTTAAGATAGTAAAATGAAACAAGTTACTTTGAGATTTCATATGAAATTGGAGCTTTGTTTTATATGCTTGTTTGTTTTTCTCCCTGGCTGGCTGGTAGCTTTCTCAATTTTGAAAAGATGCAAAACAGAAAAATTTATGGTTGATCTAAGGATCAATGATACCCCCACCCGGCATATTTTTTTTAATAAGCAATGTATAAAAAGTTTGAAGGGGTACAATTCAACACAAAATTGAGGAACATGACTCTTTATTTGAACTTGACCTGTATTTCTCAATGTAAAGCTATCTCTAAGAAATAAATATATTCCCTGTGACAGTTTTCATTTAAACGTCAAGCAAGCCCAAAATATTGATTTTTTTTTTTCCAAGTTTGAAGGGACACAACTCTGCAAAATATTGGTAATCACAGATTACAAAGCTCACCTCGTGGCAGCAAAATTCAATTCAAACATATTTCTGAGTACAAGTATATTGGCTTTTAAAGGCAAAATTATTCAAGTGGAAAAAGTAGGTCAAGGTCATTTTATGAAAGTTTGATCAAAGATACATCCAATATACAAGTTTGGTACATGTAACACTTATACTTTGCTCAATATTGGCTTTTAAAGGCAAAATCACTCAAGCGGAAAAAGTATGTCAAGGTCATTTTATGAAATTTTGATCAAAGAGACATCTAATATGCAAGTTTGGTACATGTAGCACTTATACTTTGCTCAATTTTGGTTTTTAAAGGCAAAATCACTTAAGCGGAAAAAGTAGGTCAAGGTCATTTTATGAAAGATTGATCAAAGATTCATCCAATTTGCAAGTTTGGTACATGTAGCACTTATTCTTTGCTCAATATTGGCTTTTAAAGGCAAAATCACTCAAGTGGAAAAAGTAGGTCAAGGTCATTTTATGAAAGTTTGATCAAAGATACATCCAATATACAAGTTTGGTACATGTAACACTTATACTTTGCTCAATATTGGCTTTTAAAGGCAAAATCACTCAAGCGGAAAAAGTATGTCAAGGTCATTTTATGAAATTTTGATCAAAGAGACATCTAATATGCAAGTTTGGTACATGTAGCACTTATACTTTGCTCAATTTTGGTTTTTAAAGGCAAAATCACTTAAGCGGAAAAAGTAGGTCAAGGTCATTTTATGAAAGATTGATCAAAGATTCATCCAATTTGCAAGTTTGGTACATGTAGCACTTATTCTTTGCTCAATATTGGCTTTTAAAGGCAAAATCACTCAAGTGGAAAAAGTAGGTCAAGGTCATTTTATGAAAGTTTGATCAAA
This sequence comes from Pinctada fucata, assembly GCA_028142955.1. Lineage (NCBI taxonomy): Eukaryota > Metazoa > Mollusca > Bivalvia > Pterioida > Pteriidae > Pinctada > Pinctada fucata. The sequence goes on along the minus strand of AP027102.1, from coordinate 85,939,498 downwards.
GATACATCCAATATGGAAGTTTGGTACATGTAGCACTTATACTTTGCTCAATATTGGCTTTTAAAAGCAAAAACACTCAAGTGGAAAAAGTAGGTCAGATGCTGCATGGGTCCACCTTGGCATCCAAAGATGAATCACTTGTGCAAGTTTGGTAACTGTAGCATCAGTACTTTGTCAGATACTTAGGTACTCCAAGCTTCTTAACCAAGCCACTCTGAGCTACCCCATACTTCTTAACCAAGTCACTCAAGCGGAAAATGTATGTCAGATGCAGCATCCGATGCATGGGTCCATCTCGGCATTCAAAGATGAATTTCTTGTGCAAGTTTGGCTACTGTAGCATCAGTACTTTGTCAGATACTGAGCTACCCCAAACTTCTTAACCAAGCCACTCTGAGCTACCCCAAACTTCTTAACCAAGTCACTCAAGCGGAAAATGTAGGTCAGATGCAGCATCTGATGCATGGGTTCACCTCAGCATTCAAAGATGAATCACTTGTTGCTAGTTTGGTTACTGTAGCATCAGTACTTTGCCAAATACTGAGCTACCCCAAACTTGACGCAGACGTGCAGGGGTATAGCATAAGCTCACTCAACTTCGTCGAGGTGAGCTAAAAATTGAGCGTCATGACCCATATTCAAACCTAACCTGTAATTTTTGGTATAATACATGTAGCTACATTCAAGAAATGAATTGGTTATCTGTAACAGTTTTCCTTCCAATGTCCGGAAAACACAAAATTTTGAATTTTTCTAAGTTCCAAGGGGCATAACTCTGCACAAAATTGAGGGACATCACCCATATTCAATCTCGACCTGTATTTCTTGGTGTAAAAGCTATATGCAAGAAATGAATTGATTATCTGTAACGGTTTTCCTTTAAATGTCCATTACTCTGCACATAATGAAAAATTAAACGAGACTTACCTGTAAGTTGAAGTTTGATTGGGATTCTACTTCATCACTGGAAAAAATGGAGGAATCACATGAGATAGCACCAGCTGATCTGACTTCAGTTTTTAAAAATCCAAATTTATAGCCTAAGATCACAAACTAGGAAAAAATTACAACCTTCCAAGGGCGGGATAAATTAACAATAAAAAGGGTTGGGCATGTGATTCCTCCATTTTTTCCAGTGATGAAGTAGAATCCCAATCAAACTTCAACTTACAGGTAAGTCTCGTTTAATTTTTCATTCTACTTCATCACTGTCAAGGTCATTCCGGAACCACATGAGATTTTAAAGCTCTGAGGCTATAAATTAGTGAACAAAGGCAACGTAGCTGAATGATTAATATGTTTACTAAAAGTACTGTTCAATCAAAAAATGATAATAATATGTACATATTGTGTCTACATAGTACATGTATCAATTTCCTAATTTTCACTTTTATGTGATTTATTGTTTATCATTAGCATTGCTCATCATAACCTTGTTACAAAAGTCATTCTCTGGTTTCATAGAAACTTTATTGTAATATGTGGCAAAAGTACCAGCACTTGACCATCCGACATGGGTCAGTATGTCATTAATTGTACAACCATTAGCGGCCGCCGCCGAAGACGATGCAGCTCTCGTGCTGTGAGCGGAATAAATGTTTGTGTCTACGCCGCTGTTTCGCAACACCAATTTAATCCAACGTGCGATAGTATCAGTAGTAACTGGCGAGTGTGGCTTTTGATAGCTAATTAATAGTTTATCCGATTTCCTAAGATCCTTTGTTTTTTCTATGTATTGCTTTAAATGAGTAATAACACACAGCTGCCGATCGTCATAACATTTGAAGTTAATTACTGACAAATGATGACCAGGTCTACTCTGTTTTAAAAGCACTTCAATACGAAACTCTGCCATAGTATCCGTTAAAGTCATGTTGTTTATTGACAAAGCTTTGAGAGTTTGTACCCGTTGTCCAGACAAAAGTGCAAGTAGCATCACAGTTTTCATTGTTAATAGCTTCAAAGAAATTGTATCAATATCTGTTATCTTTAACCAATCAAGTACCACAGACACATCCCATACTGTCGTGTAACGGGGAAGTGACGGCTTCTTATTAAATACTCCTTTTAGAAACCGTTTAACAAGCGGGTGGTCTCCAACAGTTACATGTTCTGCATTTGATAACACAACAGTGCAGGACAATGCTGATTTGGCTGTATTAATAGCAGAATATCCAATATTTTCTCCATAAAGTTCCGCTAAAAATGTTAGGACATTATCTACATTTGTTCGAAACATATCAATCTCCCGTCTACGACAGAATGTTTCCCACTTGCGCAGATAGCACTCATACTGTTTTGATGTGTTTGGTCGCCATGAGGACAGTAGAATTTCGGTAACTGATTCCGGAAGGTTTCTATCTCTGATTGATTTCCTGATAATAGGCATATTAGAAGATCTAATTTGTCCCAAATTTTGTGAATTTCGTTCGTGTGCGCAAGTTGAAGTAATGTTTTCCTTTTGTGAACAAAAATTGGCTGTGCTACAAGCATTTTCATCACCGTTGGAAAATAAGGTTGGGTTGGCCAATTTGGCAGTACCAAAATGCCCCTTGCCTGGTCCATTACCATCTTTTGCAGCACAGTTGGTATTAAGCTGAAAGGTGGAAAACAGTACATTTTTAGATTAGCCCATGAAATGGAAAAAGCATCTATTGCAAACGATTCGGGCTCTGGATGCCATGAAACATATTTTGCTACTTGACAATTATTGCGTGAAGCAAATAAATCGATATCTGGATGGAATTTTAGCCTTGTTATTGCTTTTGTAAAGACGGACTTATCAAGCATCCATTCATTTTCTCGTTTGAAATGTCTACTTTCAAAGTCTGCCTTACAATTTTCCTTTCCAGGGATGTGTGCAGACGACAACCAAATTCGTCGTTCATATGCCCACATCCATATTTGTCTTGCTATTTTGTTACATTCTAACGAACGACTACCTCCTTGTTCTCTAATGTATGCTACTGCAGTGGTATTGTCAATCAAAATATGTACATGGATATTATGTTTTTCATTGAATAATGATTGCAATGCAAAATAAACAGCTTGAAGCTCAAGAACACTGATATGATGATTAGCTTCTGTTTGTTTCCATGGACCACCTGTTGAAATGCCCAAGGATTGACAATTACAGCCCCATCCCAGTGTACTCGCATCGGTTTCAATTACAAGGTCTGCTTGACCCCTTGTTATAGGAGCACTGGACTTTGATATGTTCCCAACCCACCAAAGTAGATCGTTTGAAGCAAGCTGGGATAGATTAACTTCACTCTCAAAGTTACCATGTGCCTCCTTAAGGGCTACTATTTTCTCGTTTTCTAACTGCCGATAGAAAAGTTTCCCATGTGAAACTGCTGGAAAACTTGCAACTAAATTCCCTATTACTGTACACAATTCTCTGATTGTATTCTCTTTGGAATTTAAAAATTCTTTACAGATTTTTCGATTCTTTTTCGGACTTTTTCTTTGTGATAGATATGGTCATATCAACCGAATTCAAAATGAATCCAAGAAATTCTAATTCCTGTGTTTGATGAAAAACCGACTTTTCTGGATTAATTACAAATCCGTATTCACTAAGCATCTTTGCTGTGGCAACCACATTTCGTTTGCACAAATCAGAGGTATCACCCTGAAGATAAATGTCGTCTATGTATATGACAGATTGGTGACCATTCTGATGAAGCTCAGAAAATAGTGGTTTAAGCACTTTAGTGAATAATCTTGGACTCATACACAAACCCATCGGGCATGCTTGATACATATAAAGCTTTGAATTCCAACTGAATTTCAAATACTTTTGATGATATGTAGCTATTGGTAGACAGTAATAAGCATCTTTTAGATCTATGGAAGCCATGTAACAGTTGGGCGTTATCATTAGAGAGAATCCATTTTAAAATGGCGATACTGAATAAATTTATTTAGACCTTTTAGATTACATATTAATCGAAATTTGCCGTCCTTTTTAGGTCTAATGAATATAGGTGATACAAATTGTTCCACTTCCGTTGAAGTTTCAACAATAACCTTTTTGTCTAAAAGTTTCTGTACTTCTGTATCTACAACTTTGCTTTCAACTTCTGTAAAACGACATTGTTTTATAACAAAATCCTGAACTGGCTTAGATTGAAATTCTAATTCGATTCCAGATATTATCTGAAGAATTTCTTGATCAGAAGTTAGTGCTTTCCATTTTTCTAAAAAATGTTTTACTCTGCCACCTTCAAACATAGATATATCTATATTGGCATTCAATTTAGTAAATTATGTTAACAAACTGATCATATTCATTCATATTTGTATGTGCATTAAAATTCTGTCTCACCTTATCACAAGGTTCTGTAGAGCTACTTGGCCCGTTGTATCTGTTTACTTTTTGAATTTCTTTTGACTCTGGTTCTGGTGACTTTGGTTTTTCTTCTTCCAGTAGTCGTTTCGGGGTTTGTACCCGAATCGCTTCCCGTTTTTTGACGGATAGTCTCTTCCGACATTTTCTACCTGTCGTACTTCTTTTAGTGACTTCGGTAAATCGTCTCCAAACAACAAAGATGTAACAGGTATGTTACTGTCACACAGTCCCGCGTGGTCGCTTTTAAGGACTGGGCGTAATAATTCACGCCTTTGCATAGACAAAGCTGTATTCGTGTGACCCAAGAGGTAAATCGCATCTAAACAATGCTTAATGTCCTCGCCGTGCTTTTCACTATCTTTGTTCAGTAAACTTTGTGCAACATTAAGAATGGCACAAGTACTCTTTGTTACTGCACTTTGTATGTTCATCAATCTTAAATCACGTTTCTTCGTGAAGTTTTGTTTTTGCATTTGTCTCCAAATTTCTTTATTCACTCTGGGGACAATAACTTTCTCGCAATTTTTTGGCCTTCTGTGGGCCTCTTTCTTCTTCTTTACGGCCCCCTTGCTAATTGTTTTGAGAAAGCTTTGTTTGTTATGCTAGCCAATTTTTCCGACACAGCAGGTCCAACATCATCATTATCTTCAAGTAAAGACTCCATTTCATTGAAAAGAGAGCCATCCTTTGATGAGGATTGTTGTGCATCCTTGGTTTGATTAGAGTTCAGTAAACTCATCACTTCGTCAGTGTCATCATAATCAAGGATATCATTGTCATCATCATCATCATCATCATCATCTCTCTCCCCCTCCTCCATTTTTTCAGCAGTGCGTTTACTGGAGTCGGGTTGATCATTGATCTTAGTGTTAGCTTCGGCCAAAGTTTTGAATGCCGAGCCCATTGTATTAATGCCATTGGCAACACAATCCATTGTGTTTTGAAGTTTACTCAAAGCACCCATGATTTGCTTTGAGTCAGTTGACGATCTGTCATCGTCTGTCCCCAGTAGGATATCTTCAGCATGACCAGTAGCCATGATAGTAATCCTTGTTTAAGTTTTGTTCACAAATATATATATCACTCGAAGTAGATAAGACTCGTAAATAGACGTCCGCACTGAAGCCAAGTAGTTAGCACTCTGAAGTCAGATCAGCTGGCGCTATCTCATGTGGTTCCGGAATGACCTTGACAGTGATGAAGTAGAATTAGATGACATCACCTATATGAGAATTTGACTTGTATTTTGTAAGTAAAAGCTATATGCAAGAAGTGAATTGATTATCTGTAACGGCTTACCTTTAAATGTCCGGAAACCACAAAATTGTGAATTTTTCTAGGTTTCAAGGGGCATAACTGTGCACAAAATTAAGGGACATGACCCATATTTGAACTTGACCGGAATTGTTTGGTGTAAAAGCTATAAATGAATTGATTATCTGAAATAGTTTTCCTTTAAATGTCCGGAAACCACAGGTAGGATGGACGCACGCATGGACGCACACATGCACGGACGGACAAGTGCATCACTATTTACCCCCACCATTATATGGCAGGGGTATAATAATTATTCTTCTTGAATCATTTTGAGTTTACTAAATAGCTTAGCCTTGGATTGAACAGAAATGTGTATCATAATAGTGTCAAAACAAATTATTTTTCCATTACAGAGGAATCCCCATGTTAAGCGCCCGTTAGGCAAACAGATTTATAAACTATAATTCTGGTTGCCTACTATGATGTCATGCTTTAGTTTTGAAAATACTGAGAATTTACCAACGTTCAGATCCTTTTGACGTCATAACATGCAATAGGCTCATTATTAATGCTAAACGGGGTGTCTGATATTTAGTACAAATGGAAATATAAGTAATGACTGTCTTACGGTACTTTGGGTGTTCATTGTAGTATAATTCTGGATGGACACATGCAAATTTTCCAAGAATCGCTTCGCGATTCAGGGAATTTGCATGTAACCAACCAGAATGAGAATTATACTACCATGAACATCCAAAGTAAGACAGTCATTTCTTAAGTAAACCTTATTATATCGCTATACATGTATATACAACATATAGTGAGCTAACTGTATATTTGCACCCCTGATCTTTTTTTTTTTGTTTGGAGAAGGAAAATTTCATTTCTTTCATACATGTAAGGATCTACATCTCTAATACATATGTATCTTTTTTATAATAACTCACCACTGACTTCTAATATTTCTTCTAAAATCTTTACTTCCTTCTCATACTTTTCCTTCAGATCCTTCACAAGGGCTGAATCTATGGGTTGTGTTAAAAGTTTAATCCCCTCCTCTTTGTTTTTGAGATTGAACAATTTGTCTATGATCTCTATGGCTTTCATCATCCTGTTCCACAGAGGCTCAAAGTCCACTTTGGGAAGTTTGGTGCTTGCGACATGACCTATGGCAGAGTTTCTAACGGATCGGATTCGCTCAATAGTTGCAAGAAGAGATTCATCACTATCGTCAGGTTCCTTTCCCCATTTTGCTTTCGAATTATCAAAGTTTCTAATATCAGATTGCAAGACGTTGCGACACACTTTGTACATGACAGAAAAATCGAGCTTTTCATACTGTACTTTTGGAATGAGAACTGCCTTCTCATGATCAAGAAGCTTTAAATTATACTTTTGTATCTCTTTTGAAAATTCTATCTCGTCTTTCTTGCTGATATGTTGTAGAACCTTTCTCATGGAATCCTGTCCAACATCAAATGCCAACATAGACAGACGAGCAAAGTGGCAGGATTCTTCGGACGGCCCTTCATCCCCATTCTCCTCCTCCTCAGACATTATTGCACATTCAAGTTGACTGTAAAAAATTAAGACAAAATAAGTTAAAACTGATAGATTCTCTCTGAATACAGCAATTTTGATACTGAAAATTCTATTTCCTGAATGTCTTTGACATTTCAGAAATGATCATAAATGACCTATGTCTGTAAACCTTTTGTTTCATTACGTTATTTACCTTGACCCTTCTAAATCATAAAATTGACAAAGTAAAAAGTAAATTACAAATATTTTGAAATCTAACTGTTACATTTACATTGCTGTCCTAATCAAAAAGCTGTTATTTTGATTGAACAGCAGTTGTTCAGGGCTAAATAGTGTTCCTTTTCCATCTTAAAAAGAAGCTCAGTGTAAGCTAGAATAAGGACATAATTTAGCCCTCAAATCACTCAATTATTTCTAATGCGGTGTTAGAAGATGGTTAGGATAAAAATATAATGTAGTTATTGGAGGAATCCTTAATATAAGTATTTTATTTTAAAAGATGTGTTGCAAGGTTTTTAATTACAGTTTGAAGAGGTAGAGGATAACAATGTCAGAAAATGCAAAATAGCGAACAAATATAAAGAAATAATGAATTTACATGTCAAAATAAAAACCATAAAAGATATTGAAATCCTATGTCAAAACCCATCTTATTGAAAAATATTTCTGCTTTTCTAAACCACGCTCATTTTGTAAACATTACTGATAGTGCTGAAACGAATATTTGAATATTCATGAATGAATAGTTATCAGTCAATATTAGAATGGAAAATTGGTATTCGAATGTTCTTAAGTATATATATATAAGACCCGTAATTATACAGAAAAGAAAGAAATATAAAGCATTGTATAACTTAAGTTTATGGAAAGTGACCCTCTTTTTAGCAACTTCCTGCTTTATGTGACCTTTTTTATTCCTCCCGAGCAATTTTCCTATCAAATTAACCTGTATATAGCGACAACCTGTCTAACGCGACAACGACCGAGATTTTTCTGTCCCGTACCGAATTCTGAACCTGTATATTACGACTTTTAGCGTTGCAAAGGACCCCAACTACATAATATTTTACATAAAATCTCTTCATCAGTATTTTTCATAATAAAATCTTCTGTGATGAATTAAATGATATGTGATTTTTTATGTGTAATAGGATTAATCGATAAATACACGAATTTATATATGCAGTGATTCATTTCATAGCATTGCTCTTACATTACGCAAATTTCGTTTGTCAAAGTCAGATCAGCTTAGACCTGTATTCAGTGACCACCTGTCTTATGTGACCTATTTTCTGTCGGCCCTTGCAAAGTCACATAAAACAGGTTTGACTGTATCAATTGACACACTGACATTTGCACAACAAGTCAATGCAGTACACTACATATTAATTTAAACATGCATGGGGCTGTCATGTGTCATTTGCATTAAATAAATAAATGATTAAGACGTTTCAATGTCTATCTATAACAAAGATTTCATCTGATAATATTTTAAAGCAATATTAGCTGTCAGCAATTGCAAAATTTTTCATTTGCTAATTTTCACGTATGTTATTACTCATAGAAAATGATGACTGTTTGATAAAAAGGTTGATTAAAAAATTGTTGGATTAATGCCTTTCTGGACAAGAATAGCAGTTTTCTGAATTTTTACAGCCCCAACAAAAATTCAATGTAAAGCCTGCCATATTCAAGTGCCCTTACGCTGACCTTTCTCAGCTTGCTTTCTACCCATGCGCAAGCTAGATTTGGTCAATGAACATTACCCAGTTCCAACATGCACATGAACATGTGTAAAGGAAAGAAAATATTTTTTTATTGATTCAGAGGTTAAGATGACAAAATAAGGACGATCTATAGTCACATTACACAAGAATTTACATTGCAGATCTTATAGAGCTCAATTTTCTCAGATAAAATTCATTAATAAGCTTTACACGTCTGCGCAGGATTTGACCAGATTTATCTCAACATGGCACATGTGGTCACTCGGCGGAGATGGGACTTAGTTGCCGAAGTATAATTAATCAGGCGTCGTAGTGCAGACAGCTCTGTAGACGTATGTTTTCAAGCTGAGTTTCTTTATGTAACATGTTTATTTTAACCTTGGATGACTTATGTATCATCTTTTAATAACAATTAGAAGGTATTAAGAGACTTTTTGCAAGAAAATAATTATTAGCTGCTGACAGCTAATATTGCTTTAAGCAAAAGCGTCACCTGAATACGTAAAGCTGCATAACATGTCCCCCCCCCCCTTTCCATTTCCAGCTGTCATATTATTAAAGAATATATAAAAGTATAAAACACCGCTAAATACAGTATGGCCAGATTGCAAAGTAAGGTTCTGTCACTAACTGGGTCAAGGTCACTAGGTCAAATATCATGGAATAAATAAAATGTCTTGTCATGGGCAACCTATGTGTATAATATAAAGTTTCTATTGCATACAGTTCCTTAGATTTTGCTTTAACCAGATACTTTAACCAATATCTTTAACTAGGTCAGAGTACAAGGTCAAGGTCACTAGGTCAAATGTTATATCATAAATTAAATGGTCTTGTCATTGGCAACCAACATGTATAAAATAAAGTTTCTACTTCACACAGTTCCTTAGAATTTGTTTCAACCAGATACTATAACCAAAATCTTTAACTAAGTCAAAGTCCAAGGTCACTAGGTCAAATGTTACAGCTTAAAATGAAAGGTCTTCTCATAGGCAACCTACATGTATAATATATTGTTTCTACTGCATACAGTTCCTTAGATTTAATGCTTCAACTGGAAACATTCACCAAAATGTTGACGACAGATGGACGGACAGACATATGGACAGACAGACCGACATCGTCAATCTATAGATCAGAATTGCTTTGCAATCCGGCCAATAAAACCTGTGTTTGTGAAACAAACAATGCAATGCCCCAGTCTGCATCTATGTTAGTATTAACACCATTTTATGATCAGTTAATGAAAGGTTAAGGTCACAAGGTAAAAAATGTTGGTATCAATGCAGTGATTTCTTTACTACCCCAAAAAACGGCCGAATTTCGGCCCTTTCCCAATGCCAAATTCCTACCGTTTTTCCTCAAAAAGTGACTTAAAATTCCCAAAATTGAAAGTATAATTTTATTCAACATGGAATAGTTTTACACGAAATGTTTACCTCTAGAAACGCCATGATCAAAGATCAGAAAACAAGAAAAATGCATGCATGACCTTCTAACGGACAATATTGGTGTTGGTGTTCAAGCCTGTCGGTATAGGGGGTTCCTAGCTGTAATCCAGCTTATGAATTTTACAAAAACAAAAAATGCATAAATGTAAACAACAACAAAAAAATGGCTTTTACTGTTGGCAAACATCAGCGGGGGCGTCCTGACTCCCATACAGATCTGCGCATGTTTTTTTTTTCATGTATTGCATATCTGTGGGTCCGAATAAATAGAGCTGTGATTCAAAGAATTGTGTCCTCATGTTGGTCAAAATTGTAACTTGAAAAAGAATCAGAAATTAAATATCTATAAGATTTAAGGTTATACAAATTCTTTGTGTCTTTTTTTTTTTCCTGCTCCGCTCGCACATTAGGCTTTGCCTTTATTCATATTAATGTTAATTATTTTTCATAGGGCGCAGTGAAAAATCTAGAGGCACATCCCCCTGCAAACATAGCGGAAATTTGGTCCCCTTCTTTTCAATTTTTACATTGATGACTTGACTGATGTTTTGCATGCAAAATCATTTATCACTGATCCTGTTTAAGTTGGTGACACATCTTTAAATATTTTATTACATCATACCTGTCAACTTTTTTCAGACGAAAGAGGGTCAATAACCCTCTTTGGGAAATGAAAAAGAGGGTCATAGCGCGCGAAACAAAATCGCGACCTTTTGGTTGTGTCATTATGAATAAAATTTAACCCCCCCCCCAAAAAAAAATACAGGTCAATAAAGTTCATTTTATTGTGAGACATGTAACGCATTTATTTAAATTGTAATACTGCATAACCATGATAATGTAGCACATGTAAAAAATTTGGACCTCTTAATCAAGGCCTGAAGGTTCATAGTTGAATTTGCTAGGCTAGATATATTTTTATTTAGTTATCGCTATACCATGAAGAAGATTTTGTGTGAAATGAACTCTACATTCACTACTTCAATTGCTTTAAACACTATAAAAACGTTTGTCCCTTTTCGTCTGCATAAATCTCCGTGTTTATGATCGTCTTCCCATAGACATTCCCATAATCGTTAAAACAACATTAAAGTGGCTAATTACTTCCCATATCACTAAACAAACAACCCAATTTACCTGTAATTGCAGGTGTTTTAATTGAAAAGTTAGAACTGAAAATTTAAAGTCCCAAGTAATAGACAGAACCAAATCGGAATCGGATGATTCCCAGGTCAGCAACGAAAAATCGGATGAAAGACATGAGCCGCCCGCGGGTGATAAAAAATAATCGGGTCAAAGGGTAAAAAAGCGGGACTGACCTGCCAAAATCCGGTCAGTCGACAGCTATGTTTTCTATTCAGTTATTTTTTGTGTGTGAAAGAGCTTCTATTACTCTTGTTACAGCTGTAACAGGGAGGTGATTTTTGCTTTGTCATAGAAAATGCATTGTTGATCATCAAGTTGATATCAGACTGGTCACAAATTCAAATTTTTTTTTTTTCTATAAATGGTCACTGCCGATGAAATACAGAAACAGTAATTCAGGTAACATGGCATATAGCATATGTATTAATGATTACGTTAATAAAATTGTACATGTATATACATTACATGTAGCTTATAATTCTTAGACGAATGAATTAGTGATGAACCAATTGTCGCCGACAATCGATTGTCGATCGCTTAAACTCTTTCGATTCCGATTATCGATTTCAAATAGGGTGATTTCCGGGTCAGCAACGAAAAATCGCGTGAAAGACATGACCCATGCGGGTGATAAAAAATAATCAGGTCAAAGGGTAAAAAAGCGGGACTGACCCGCCAAAATCGGGTCAGTTGACAGCTATGTATTATATGTAGATGATCTAGTTCTAATCTTTTAAAGCAAATCAGGTCTGCAAAGTTGTCTTGATATTTTATCTGATTACTGTTTATCTTGGAAATTAATACCAATAAATCAAAAGTATTTATATTTAATTCAAATGGGAAAACATCATATAAGAATGACTTTGATTACTAAGGAGTCCCATTGGAAACTGTCCAACAATATTGTTATTTAGGTATTATCATGAAGTACAATGGAAACTTTAATATTGCAATATCATCCTTAGTTGACAAAGCTAGGAAAGCTCTCTTCAAAGTAAAGAGAATAGTTGGTTTGAATAACCCTTTTAAATTACTTGAAAAACTTTTTGACACTATGATTGTTCCAATATTATTGTATGGTAGTGAAATTTGGGGTTTGTATGAAACTAGCTAGTTATAAAGAATCAGAATCTCATGAAAAATTGCATTTGAAGTTTATAGAAGAAATTCTAGGTGTCCATTGTAAAGTGACCAATGATGCTTGCCGTGCTGAACTGTGCCGTTTGCCCTTACCGGTAAGCATGTTAAGAAATATAATAATACAATCCTCTTTAAAGTTTCTAGCTCATATCCAATCTCATAGGGATTCTGTAGCCTACAAAATATATATAGGAACAGGACGACCAAATCATTGGGTTAAAAACGTCAAAAAATTTCTAAATGATATTGGGTTTTCTTTTATTGGTCACGATCGATGAAGTCGAATTGAAACCATACATAAATGCCATATTAAGCAGAGGCTAACAGATCAATTTCTACAAATGCAAAATGCAAACATAGAGAATTCTTCTAAATTACATTTCTTTAAGAAATTCTTCCTGATGAACGAATGTCCAGAATATGTTGATAAATTAATTAATAAAAGTGAAAGGGACGTTGTATTCATTCATTTAAACTTTAATATAAGCTACATTGTATTCATTCTAGTGTTGTACACCAGAGGACTTTTAAGAATCGATTATCGGAAAATAATCGGAAAGAGTAAACTGATCGATTATCGATTTAAATCGGAAAACAAAAGTCCATGAAAAATGGAACATAAAAGATAGAAAAATTGTATTTTTCTGCATAAAATTCAGAAAACTTTGCTGAAAACAAAATATAAAGCATTCAATTTCAAAGTGTCTGCCTGTTTACATGCAAGACAACAAGCAGCAGTTCATGTGACATGTGAAAAGAGGAAAATAAATAACTTTACACAAAATGCCTTTCTTTCAGCGACAATCGACTGTAAGAAAATGAAATCAATAATCAGAATCGAAAGAGTTTTAGCAATCGACAATCGATTGTCAGCGACAATTGGTTCATCACTAATTCATTCGTCTAAGAATTATAAGCTACATGTAATGTATATACATGTACAATTTTATTAACGTAATCATTAATACATATGCTATATGCCATGTTACCTGAATTACTGTTTCTGTATTTCATCGGCAGTGACCATTTATAGAAAAAAAAAAAATTTGAATTTGTGACCAGTCTGATATCAACTTGATGATCAACAATGCATTTTCTATGACAAAGCAAAAATCACCTCCCTGTTACAGCTGTAACAAGAGTAATAGAAGCTCTTTCACACACAAAAAATAACTGAATAGAAAACATAGCTGTCGACTGACCGGATTTCGGCAGGTCAGTCCCGCTTTTTTACTCTTTGCCAATTTTTCGTTGCTGACCTGGGAATCATCCGATTCCGATTTGGTTCTGTCTATTACTTGGGACTTTAAATTTCCAGTTCTAACTTTTCAATTAAAACACCTGCAATTACAGGTAAATTGGGTTGTTTGTTTAGTGATATGGGAAGTAATTAGCCACTTTAATGTTGTTTTTACGACCTGGGCTTGGATGATTATGGGAATGTCTATGGAAAAGACGATCATAAACACGGAGATTTATGCAGACGAAAAGGGACTTGTAAATGTATTTCTAGTGTTTAAAACAATTGAAGCAGTGAAATGTAGAGTTCATCATGGTATAGCAATTATTAACTAAATAAAAATAATCTAGCCTAGCAAATTCAACTTTGAACCTTCAGGTCTTGATTATTAAGTCCTAAAATTTTACACATATGCTACATTATCATATGATTATGCAGTATTGCAATTTAAAAAAATGCTTTACATGCACAGGCGATTGTTTCATGTGAGCTGATCGACACACCCCCTACAAACACCCACACCAATAATTTATCAAACTGAATGTAAGGAAAGGACATGTGGTTGTATGTAGGGGGTGTGAGCTTGCATGAAACAATCGCCTGTGTTTACATGTCTTACAATAAAATGAACTTTATTGACCTGTATTTTTTTTGGTGGGGGGGGGGGGTAAATTTTATTCATAATGACACAAGCAAAAGGTCGCGATTTTGTTTTGCGCACTATGAATCTCTTTTTCATTTCCAAAAGAGGGTCATTAAACCTCTTTTGTCTGAAAAAAGTTGACAGGTATGATAGAAAAACAAGTGACGGACGAAATGTCGTCACGCCCCAAATACAATAATGGAGCAAAACAAACCGAAAGTAGATTCTTTATATTATGAGTTACCACGTTCACAATGCTAAATTTCTAAGAATGCACCTTCCAGTACCTCCGTATTTCATGTCATTTTCTTGAATGCATGTTCATAGCATCCATTACAATGTGTACTACACAAGGATTTTTTCCTTTCGCTGGCCTGGCCTTGCCCTCCTCTGTATGCATGTACAAAATACAAACCAAGAACGGATCCGGATTTAAACATATGTAAAAAAAACAACATAAAAAACACACATTGAAATACACAATACAAGGTGTAATTAGTAATGCTAAACCCATGACACGCGCGACGACCTGATATTGAAAAGAATTGGAGAAAGGAGATAAAAGATCATTCAAAATCAGTTAAGTTGCGCCAATTGCAACTTCAAAACGGCCGCAAACTTTAAGATCAGGAATATTTCAAAACCGTGTCGATTTTGAAGCTTGGTATATATGTGTTTTGGAAAAGGCTATAGAAAATTTTTTCACCAGCATTTTAGCCAGAAATGTAATTAGATGTAGACTGTTGTGTAATTGTATGTGAATTACGTTACATATGAGGGCAAATGTTAATAATAAGATTTTCTGACAAGGTGTTCAATAGTTTGCTTTATTTGGTAACTGTAGTCATTATGGTGGTCAACGAATGCATTTAGTATAGATTTTCATATTTATCAGCATTATCTGATGACTATTTTTCTCAATACACATACGTATGAGATACATTCAAATGTTTCAACTACAAACTTTGTCAAATAACCTGGAAATTAAAGAATATTGTGATTAAAGAATACCTACCAGCTAAAAAAAAATGGTAAATTGTATATATTTGACATTTTAAATAGGTTTCCGCCCACAAACTAAGTATAATCACTAGCTAGCATGTCTGAAAGTAAAATAATTACGATAAATCCCATCTAGACACCTTAGGAATGGAAATTTCGCTGAATTTAGTATCTACTACGTAACGTAATTCATCGTAACGTAATTCACGGTCATGTTTTTTTTTCTGTGTTTATTATCTACCTCTCCGTACGTAAGGGAGCTTTAATCAAATTGTGATTGTCTTTACATGAAGGCATAAGCACCCGATTACGTCATGACCATAGTAATGCACTTTGCTATTATTATCACAGTGAAAGCAGCGTAACGTAATTCACAAAATAAGTGAATTTTTCAGAAAATAAGAAATTAAAGAATTTTTTTCCTAAAATGAAACGAATGTAAAACATTCAATGAAAAACTATTAAAGTTTGGTCTATTACAAGTTAGAAAAGTATTGTTATGATATTATATAGTTCTAATTTTAACTCATCCTAGATCTCCAAAGATGGTAACGTAATTCACCGTAAATCTTGTGACAATCGAGTTTAGTATAACTCAGAGTAAAATACTATGAAGCGTATGAACTGAACTCGATTTTTTGAAATACTGATATTACTTTAATTAAAATATGTGCAAAATATTTTGAATTTAATACATTTTCGCGTCACTGACAACCCATTTTATTATACACCTCAGTTTGTGACATGTATTTTTTGACAAATACAACCCTTATATGATAGAAAAATTCACACATATCGAGTTCCAAGGTAACCATAGGGCATATTGAGGAATAGCAACTAATGTGTTGTGACACAATTTTTGCGTATTGGCGCAACTTAACTGATTTTGAATGAGATTCATCCTGTTTGTCCCGATATTGATCGAGATCGACAGCTTTAAAATTAGGTGTCCGGAAACTTTTTCAGTGATTTGCGAAAAACGGCCGAAAATTCAAATATAGGGTCATAAAATCGGTCTAGAAACCATATTTTTAGATAGATTTATCCGTTTCTTTCAACATGTGCTTAGATCTGTGGGAAGGGCATAGTAATATTTCATAGAAATTTGAACATTTTCCATCAAAGGACAGAGGAGTTATCGCTGAAAACCTTCAAAATCGTCCGGAAACTTTTCCGACTCCAGTAGAGTGCAGTGCAATGAATTTAAACGTACGTTCTACGAATTTCTTTGAACATGTACATCTGTGGGAAGGGCAAAGCAATATTTGATAGAAATTTGAACATTTTCCATCAGAGAACAGAGGAGTTATCGCTGAAAAACCTTCAAAATCGTCCGGAAACTTCCGACACCAGTAGAGTGCAGTGCAGTGAATTTAAACGTACGTTCTGCGCGAATTTCCTTTGCTTGAAAGTCGACTTTCAATCAAAAGAAAATCTTAGAACGTACGTTAATTCATCTTCGAGGTATCCCCCCCAAAAGGGGGAAACGTATGCACCTATCACTACGTAACGCGTACGATTCGATTTTCAAAATTTACAATGATTTCTTAAATTAACCGTGCAGGGTACAATGTACGTTAACTTTACTAGTGCCGTTACCAGGTATTGCCATGTGTGAAGGAATCTATCTATAAATCTATCTCCGTATACTGCATCACCCCCTGTTCGGGTATTAGTTGCAGCGCGCGCGTCAGTGCTGTGAAATTAAAGAAAACGGTTTTAGCTGTGCTGTTTAAAAGATCAGTAATTTACATGTTAAAAGAGAGGTTAAAATCATGATTTCGGACCTTAGGGCCTAGAATGAGAGATGCTAGCGACTGCTGCCTAGCTTAAAGGTGTCTGGCTTTGCTAGCTCTACTATGTGCTGTGGTAGGTGGTTCCATTGCACAATGGCAAGAGGAAAAAAAAAACACTTATAAATATCTTTAGTGGTAGGGATCTGCCGAAAAGAAAGGGAGTGAGCATTTCTAGTAAGTCTGATGGGAGAACGATAAATGTAGGGAGGGGGACTGCCACATGTCCATATACGATGCTATAGAATAGAGACAGTATTGTGCAGGATCTCCGATGCTCTAGTGTTTCTTACCCAAGTCTGTCAAGTATTTATAAGGGATACACTGGAGGTAGAGGAGAAATCACTTACCGTCCATCTTGCAGCTCTGCGCTGCACCATCTCAATTTTGTCGGACATTTACCCCATGCACAAGAAGTATATTCTAGCTGCGGTCTTACCAGCGTTTTATAGGCAGTAGCTCTGGTGGTCTGATGCTTGGTCTTGATTTCTCTTCATAACTAGGGGTCTAGGGATCTATTAGCTTTACTTACCATACTGTTTACGAATTTCAACGATTTTATGACAACCATATTAAATTATAGGATTAATGTCAATTAAGCATTTTACGAAGAAAAAATCACAGGTCCGTGATGAAAATCAAATCTTTTGCTTATTTGGAAAACAGGGTAAAAATGTTTGATGTTTGTTGCTAAAAATAGCACATTTGCACTCATTTGATTTTAATTTTAGTTTTCTTCGTTAACATACAATAAAACAGGTTAGAAACCTTGTGTAGAATTTGATTTTGATACAGTTTCACCGTATAGGTACAAAATTCACAGATCATTTAAAATTTTCTCGATTTTACACAAAAATTACGAAAAGCATCGAAGTTGATGTAAAAATATCAGAGATACTCAATATCAACGATTTTTCCAAACATACAGTTAAATTTGATCCTGAGAAAGTCTTTTCAAAAAATTGAAGAAAAAGTAAATGTCCGTGTTGAAATAAGAGAGAACATTTTCAAACGCCCAAGAACAGTACGTGCCGTTTTGTGGTTTCTTGAAAAGTGTCAGCACGATGAAAATTGCATAATTTGGGTGGAATTTAAACAATATACAATTTTTCGTTATCCATCAGCCCTACCTTACAAAACAGTTTAAGTCAATAATATTCCATAAGTCAAACGAAATTCATGGGTTATTACTTACGTAAGAGAAATCGGAAATGTTCAAAAGAACCTCTTGCTAATTTTTTATAGAAATTACCTCGAAACATTTTTTACGGATGCTTCATTCAGTTTAGATCAAATATTCAAACTTATCCGCTTTTAGGTATGTAATGAATTAAAGTCTCCAATAGAGTCTGTTCAAAATGATACATTGGCCCTAATAAATTGAAATATCTCTCAAGGAGTGCTAAAACAGGAGATGCGCAAGAATAGTCATTAATCGTGACAAAATACGCACTTTCAGGCATGTCGACCATTTCTGAACTAAACATGTCAATTGTTTCTAATCATGTTATGAAGTGATGAAAATCAAGACTTTTACTTAATTAGAAAACATGGTAAAAATGCTGGAAATTTGTTGCTAAAATAGCACATTTGTAACGAAAATACAAAAAGTGCTAAAATACACTAATTTGATTTCAGTTTTAGTTATCTTTGTTAACATACAATTAAACAGGTTAGAAACATTGTATAAAACTTGATTTTGATAAAGTTTCATCGTAGGTACCAAATTCAGAGATCATTTACAATCTTCTCGAATTTACACAAAAATAACGAAAATCAACGATTTTTTTCAAACGCAAAGTAAAATGTGCTAAAGAGAAAAGTTTTTCAAAATATTGAAGAAAAAGTATATGTTCGTGTTGAAATAAGAGAGTACGTACGCTCTAGAGAAGTGTCATTTTGTGCTTTTTTTTCAAAAAGTGTCAGCGCTGTAAAATTTGCCTTAATGTGGGTGGAATTTAAACAATTTATTATTTTTCGATATCCATCAGCTCTACCTTATATAGTATAGTTTATTAATCAAATGCTTAATACAGTATATATAAATATTCATTTGTGACAATACATATATCACAAGGGATATTATGACTTTTCATATGAATTGTATTTTTCAATATTCGGACATTAACTTTCATCTGTTTTCATCCATTTTATTTCTATGTAAATTTCTACATTCTTTACATGATAAGGGAAAGAGTGTCTTGTCCACGTAAAAACCTATTGATATGTTTGCTTTCTTTGTGACTCACATATGTCCTTTTATTTTTAATCCTCAAATTGATCTTATTTACTTGATTTTAGAAAAGAAATCTTTAGTTCGGAGGTCAGACGTTGAACTGACAACATACATCCCGTCTTTGTTAAAGTTTGATAAAGTTTTGTTATTTTTATTCATATCGCATCTTCGACTTTTCAATATCCATCGTTGAAGTGTACAATAAATCATCGAAACGCGGATTCATATTACTGACTTATCCTTTACGCCTTTATTCTTTCCTTATTTGGAGCGCATCGGGAATACAGTCAGCGACGCGCCAACATTCCAGGCTGTGGTCGCCGACAGACGACGTCGGGCGAACCTTCTGTTGTCAGCAGTCGACAACATGTTTTCTATATTTTCTCTTCGTTATATTTATACATGTATATACAATAATCAAGTCAAGACACATGAGTAGAGTATGGATAAATCGTAAGAATGAAGTGATATACCTAATATGAAATGCTTTCTTGATTTTACCTAAATTACACAATTCTTTTGTATTTTGAGAACTTATTTATTCAATTGATTTAAAGACAAAGGGGCGACGATAGTAATATGGTTTCAAAAACCGAACTCTTTAATCATGATTTGCAGGACATTTTAACATAAAATGGAATTCATCTTCTATATCTTCTTTACAAATTGAGATTCTGTTATCAAAATTTTTTGAAATTTCTAAAAAGTGGGTCCTGTAGCATCATATCCCACCCATCCTGCTACGTCTTTCGGTACACTTTTTCGACAAAGAAACTTCCATACTTTTTGGCATATTACATTGTTTAGATTTAGGATCACTGATGAGGGTTATGTACCCGAAACGTGCATGTCTGGTCCACGTTGCCAATTTATCTGTTCTTAAATGATGCTGTTCAATTTGAAGACGTTTACATTTATACCACTTGGTGAGTGTCACTGCTGGTGGACCAGGAGTCCCCGAGGGCACATGTAGCCAAGTTCGATCAATTTCGGTTGATCGTTTCTTCAACGCATTCTAAATTTCTGTTATCAAAATTTCTTGAAATTTCTAAAAAGTGGGTCCTGTAGCATCATATCCCACCCATCCTGCTACGTCTTTCGGTACACTTTTTCGACATAGTAACTTTCATACTTTTTTTGGCATATTACATTGTTTAGATTTAGGATACCCGAAACGTGCATGTCTGGTCCACGTTGCCAATTTATCTGTTCTTGAATGATGCTGTTCAATTTGAAGACGTTTACATTATCAAATGGTATTTCTATAGCCAAACAATGAGAAGATAGACGTAAGTTTTATACTGCATATAGATAGGTTGACATAGGTAACATGATCAATCAAATGTCATAATCAATGCCTTTTAGATTGGCACATCTGCCATTCAGATAACATACAAATATAACTTTGCCTTTTCAGCAACTTGATTCTCAAATTCAAAAAACATATCGCAATCATAATGCTTAAAATAGGAAGATTTCTCATGTGGTATTATAATAAACACAATAAATGTACAAATCATCATCAAGACCAGAGATCGATTTACAAACTTTTAGCCATACAAATGTATCAAAAAGTTTTTCGAGACCTCTGGGTAATCGGAAAAGTGGGAGGGTTGTGCGCACGTAATCCAGGATAACCATACCTTCTGCTATTTCCAAGGCAGATGGCCGTCCTAAGTCGGCACCGGTTGCCCATTGGTCTCGTTGGTTTATGTGCAGTCCTTTGTCTTTGATGTTTCTGTGTTGTGCGTTGACGTTCCTTGTCCCTTTTGTGTCTCTTCCTGTGCTTGTCTGCTCTGTGTTTTTGTATTGGGTGTTTTGGGGTTTTGCAGTGGGTGCTGCAGACTGGTGTTGTTGGAGATCTCCTCCTTTGTTCAATAACAGATACATACTTATCACACGTATCTTTAATAGCAATCATAATTCCCCCTTCCTGTTTACATTTAGTCTGTCTCCCAGGAATAAATTTACATGAAAATTCTGGAATATGAAAACCACAGCTATTTTCAACATTCTGTCAAACAGGCAATAATGTCATATGAAGAAATATAATTACAGAAAGGTACATCTTCTAGTCCTCCATTAATGTTCCAACATAGAAACTTAATATTTGACTTAAAACTATTACAAGTCTCATGCTCTCTGAAATGCCACGGACCCACTTATCCCTCCTATCTGGAGCCCGTGCCAGCGCGTTTTCTGTCCTGTTGTGAAGGCGTTCCTCTAACGGAGGCACCTGTCGGTCCCGCTCTATGAGCCGGTGGAATATACTCAGAGCCGTTAATAAACAATCTGTCTCTCACTAGTTTAACTTTATTCTTCTTCCTCCGTTCCTCCTCCATTATGGGGTATAGGGCCTTCCTCCCTTGTTCTAATTCCGCAGGGAATTGCTCCTGGACCCAATAATTGGAACCCTTTAGTGTCCGTGGAGCTTGGCTTCGTACGAGTTCACGGTCCTTAAAAAGCTCAAATTAGCCACTATCGGACGCGGACGCTGGTGTTGGCCATCTCTGGGTGCGTGTTTCCTCCGCACTCTATGAATCCTCTCAAAGGAAATGTCAGTACGTATTTTCATCGTATCAGTGAGGAAATCAATCTTCTTTCTCAGGGATGCCCGCCAAAGAATAAGAAATTGTCCCTCATCGATCTACTGTGTAAATCCAGAATATCTTCGTGAATTTCATCTCTCGACATTTCAACTTCACTTTTCAGGTCTGCAACAGCTGATTCCGAATACGTCACTCGCGTTTATAAACGACTGGTTTTGTGTTTGTAAGTCAGTGAATTACCATATGCGTCTAAACTCGTCTCTATTTCTTTACAAATTTTCTGAACATCTTTTATTTCTCTTTTGGCAGCACCTAATTCCGTTTCAGTTTTTCCAATACGGATTTCCAAATTCTATAACTTCCTTCCCTCTATACGTATCAATCTGCTATCGCTATCATCAATTTTCCCTAGTTTAGCATTCAAACTTTGTAACATACTGTAAATCCCGTCAAGATCCTTTGTCGTTAGTGTTCTATGATCGCTATTTTCATCGATCACCACGTTAAGACTGTCAACTTCGATATTACCGGTTTCATTTAAGGAGTTATTGAACACTTGGACGCCAAATTCATTTTTCCTCATATTTTCTAAAATCATATATTTATTGTCTGTCCTTGATTTTGACTCTATCCACAAGAAAATTTTCTACGAGACTTTGAAATATGCATTAATCGACGTTTTCGTGAATTTCTTGATGGTGTCATATTATTGAAAGCGTCATTCCAGATCTAGTAAAGCTATTGGAAATCAATTTTGATTTAACTTCGAAATCTTCATAAATGTATTGCACTCACATATGGAAAAGATGAGAATAATTGTGTTTTAAACAAAGGCAGGATACTTGAATAAAAGATGACACTGTCGCTCAAAAATTGCAATTTCGAGTCAATTGACTGTAGTTAATTATAAGGAATTCTGTGGATGAACCTTTGTCAAAAACGAACACAATTTTCAACAATATTTTTATGATTAAATGCGAAAAATTGAATTTTGGATTAGAATATTACAAAGCTTTATATTTTCCAATTTTTCTTTCGAAATTAGTCCATTTTCAATGAAGTAACATCTGCTTTCCTGTACCGTTAATTTGTCAACGAATGCACCGTGATGAAGATTGAATTTTCTATTTTATACCTGCAAAGTGTCAATGCGATACGTTTGGTATTAATGTTATTATTGCATTTTGAATGCCAATGTTTGTGATGCCATTTTCCCTGATAACGTCGAAATGACGTCGTGGTGTGCTCATTGATAAAACTCCCAACGTCCACAATTTTGAAAATTGCCATAATTTCTTTGAATGACGCCGGAAAGTATTAAAAGTTCATAAGGATACTCAAATATGTATATCAATCAGTATATCAAATGTTTTGAAGAAGTTAAGATTGTACTTTTCCTAGGAAGCGAGAAAACAAATAACGCCGCCGCCATCTTGGTTTTCAAACCCTCAGGTGATGTACCTTCAACCAGCTGCCACTCGCACTCTCTGGCTAAACCCCCTCTTAATCTACCCTGGAACACCCCCCTCTTTCCACCTTTTAACAATTGTTATTCATTTAATTCGAAGTACATGAATAAAGAGGTTCGATCTCTATTCCATCAACCCAATCTTAGATCCGCCGAGAAAAGAGCAAAATGAAGCTATAAATGTACATTACATAAGGTGGTATTAGGAACCTTCTGTATCGAAAGTCTCCTCCCATACTTTTAAAATATCTTTGTACATGGTCAAAATTTCCTTTTATTTATCACGGAAGTTAACGACGTCTAATAGAGCGAAGTTAGAAGGAAAAGTTTTTTAATCTTACGCAAATGGCTAACACAACAGGTGAGTTGAACATTACCTACCTTTGTTAAATTTCATTTATAATATTTGCAACTTATTTCGATCGAAAATTATACTTTAGGATACAATGAAATACATTCATACATTTATTTACATATAATGTTTGATAAACACTTTTGAATAAGTGTATCGTCATATGTAATATGGGTAATTTTGAGAGATTACCATTATCATTAATTGCTCAAAACCCGCATTACATATGGCGGTATTTATGTAACGCTTAAAACATGACATGCGTTATATTTTCTATATACAAGTATCGTCATATTACATTGTTTAGACTGAGGATCACTGACGAGGGTTTAGTACCCGAAACGTGCATGTATGGTCCATGGTGTAAATTTATCAGGTTTTAAATGATGCTATTGAATTTAAGGACGTTTAACATCAACGTGTTTGCCCCTCTACCCTTTTATATATTTGATTTGAAAAAACCACCCTTTTTTCAAATTATATTGTACTGGCGCTAAATATCAAAATTTATATTATGCATGCAGTTGCTGAAAAATGTTTGATTTGTCTTATATAGTTTTTAATTTTTTAATTTTTTTTTTCGTACACTTCATTCTTTATATCAATTTTTTTCTGCGTGATGTATAGGAGGAAATTGTATCTGTTCAATACCCTTTAACAATAAAGCCTTGATATCATGGCGGGAAAAGTCGCGTGTAGAAAATGTTTGAGGTGGGTTAAATTCCACTATTTGGCCGATGACTGATGAAAACTCGTTTTTGTCCAACAGATTTTTTTTCATTATTTCATTTGATTTCTCATCTCAGTAACCTCAATACAAGTGTTATTTTTGAAACTATGGCATGGACATCTTGCATGATTTTTACTTTCTTTTACACTATTTCATCGACCCTAAAATGATTCGCGAATAGAGAGAAAAAGTGGGGAAGCTTTCAGTCAGCAAAAAAAAAAAAAAAAAAAAAAAAAAAATCCAGTCTCTGAGTCCAAGAGAAACGACCAACAACTTTTTGCTATTTGGATGGATAATTTGGTGTGTTGGACCTTTCTGTATAAATATCAAATGTAGTTTTACACCTAGAATATGAGCCATTTATGAACACAATATATACACTCGTATGCATGATTACAAGTGTGAGTCTGAAATCATTGGGATTTTTCATAAAGGTCACACACTCTCTATATACAGAAAAAAAAATCCAACAAAATATTACAAACATCAGGAAAATGGGAAAAATAACTAACTAAAAAACTTTAAAAGAATCATAAGTAATGGGTCGGTATCAAGACCTGTAACTGCATGATGGCTGATACATATATATTGTACTGGTTAATATTAGATAGTCATTCGATGTCTTAAGGAGGAAGCTAGACTTTATATACGTGCATGTTCAGATATATGAAGAGTGCATCATGAATAGGCAAATACTGTCGAAGGTTGAAGTGACGGTCGGATATTGTGTAAACTTAATCGTCAATTTCCGTCACTGGAAAACAGATACACTTCCCTCAAATTTACGGTAAATGTGCGTGCATTGACGAAAGTTACTCTACTGACTTTGTGGCGCACTTTAAACATGGCCGAAACCAACGACAGGCCATTTGGTTCGTATGTTCTCTTTCTATGTTTAAGGATAAACTATTTGTTGATGACTGAAAATGATTTTGAATTGATTGATATACGATAAGGGATGCAGTGAAGCTCTCTCTCTCTCTCTCTCTCTCTCTCTCTCGTGACTCTCATTATCTGTAGGTATCAACAGCACAAATGTACATGTAAATAGTACCTTTATCAATAAAACATATTGAAGTATAGAAATAATTGAAATGTAAAGATTAATGCTAAATTGTACAGAGCTAACGATCTAGGCAAACGTAGCATTAAAAAAAAAAACGTTTCAATAAAAGTATGAACCATGATCTTTTTAAGAGAGGGCAATATACAAATACAAAATAAAGGAAGTTAAAATGCATTGTAGCAATCTTTTCCCTAATGTGATAAATGATGAAAAGTTCAATTTTAAGATAAAGCAAACAAAATGACTGCCATATTTTCATATGTTCCTACACGAGTCATACAGGGACGTTTTCTGTATAGGGCAATTATATTTCATTTGATACTTCCTTCAAGTGAAGAAGGAAAGCTGTCTGGTACATGTACATTCAAATACCCGTGGTTATCAATACATCACAAGACTTCAGTTATTCTTAAAGCATGTCATTTCTGAACTAAGGAATTTCAACGATTTTATGAAAAACCACATTAGATCATAGGATCCATGTCAATTTATCATTATATGAAGGTCTGAGATGAAAATCAAGACTTTTGCTTATTTGAAAATCAGGGTAAACAATGCCGGAAATTTGTTGCTAAAATAGCACATTTGTAACGAAAAAACAAAAAGTGTTAAAATTCACTCATTTGATTTTACTTTTAATTTTCTTTGTTAAAATATACAATAAAACAGGTAAGGAACTTTGTATAAACCTTGATTTTGATAAAGTTTCACCATTGGTAGGTACCAAATTCATAGATAATTAAAAATTTACTCGATTTTACACAAAAATTACGAAAATCATCTAAGTTTAGGTCAAAATATCAGAGATACTGAATATCAACGATTTTTTTAAAACACACAGTAAAATGTGCTTTCGAGAAAGACTTTTCAAAATATTGAAGAAAAAGTATATGTCCGTGTTGAAATAAGAGAGAACAATCGCTCAAGAATAGTGCCATTTTGTCGTTTTCTTCAAAAAGTTTCAGCGCGGTAAAATTTACCTTAATTTGGGTGGAATTAAAACAATTCATAATTTTTCGGTATCCATCAGCTCAACCTTATCAAACAGTTTAAGTCAATAATATTCCATACGTAAATCGAAATTCATGGGTTATTACTTACGTAAGAGAAATCAGAACTGTTCAAAAGAGTATCTCTAGCTCAAATTGTAAAGAAATTACCGCGAAGCATTTTCTTACGGATACTTCATTCAGTTTAGATCAAATGTTCAAACTTATCCGCTTTGAGGTATGAAATGAATGAAAGTCTTCAAGAGTCAGAAATGATACATTGGTCATGAAATAATGAAATAAAATATCTACATAATTCAAGCTCAATGAGTACTATAATAGGAAATGCGCAAGAATGGTCCTAAATCGTGACAAATGACGCACCTTAACACTGTTTTTATTGATAAGTTTCCTTTCTTGCAGACTTTTTCCATTGCGGGTTTCGCAGAACAAATTTCTACGATTTGGAGAACTTTCAAGAATTCCAATGTATTAAAGGAGGAGTATGGGTGGGTGGGGCACTTCTGGTGGTCGGACTCTTGTTGGCAGTTATCCTGGGTGTTGTCAAGGGCTTCCAAAGGTAAAACGAAAACATTTTATGTTGGTATATGAAATAACTAGTATCAAATCATTTTATTTTGCAAAAGTTTAAATGTTTCTTTCATTTACAGGGTGAGTGAAGGGTGGTCATGCTGGAGATCATCCCCTTTTCTTTCAGAGGGCAGTCGTGGAAAAAATGATACAGTCAAAAACACAAAAACGTGTCAAGTTCACTTGTAAATGATCGTACCCTTGGCTTTTATCAAGTGAAAAAGAACAGTGCACTAGTTTTTGGCTCTTGGCCTTTATCAAGTGCAAAATCGAGAGTGACATACACATTGTCGTTTTGGCATATGACAAAAGCCAAGGGACCAAAGATTTGTTCACGTGCGTGTTTTTGTTTTATTCATTTTATTTAGTTTTCCTAATCCATATATTTACCTTGTGTGATTTTATTTTGAAACCAAAAAGATGTTGCACCTTGCCATATTACATTGCATCTCTTGGTTGTTCATTCATTTTATCATTTTCTGTCATCCTCACCAAACAAGACATACTTACCTGATATGTACATCAAAATGTACATCGAGACAATCACGTGCACCGAATTTGACAGGTTGCCATGGAACTGTTGCGACGGGTGTTGCATGCAATGAGGAGATGTTGACTCTCCCCGGACACCTGGTCTCACTTCGGAATTTTGTTCATTCCGAGGTTCGCAACCGTTCCTGTGGAAAATGTAATGATTTTGCCTTGCCTTCTCCATTTGAGACTGAATAACTGATGGGTACTTCTGTTATGTTTATTTGTTTGACACAAACAAATGAATTGTTAAGAATATTACCAAATATATGAGTACAAATGTATATTCAGTCTTTATTTGATAACTATACATAAAAAGTATTAATGTAAATCGATCAATACATTTTACAGACTTTTAAAAACTGAGGACGATCTCTCAGTGTCCAAAGGAAAATCTACCAGTACTCATCATATCATTGAATTAGAGGAGTCTAAACTAGAGGAATCTAAGCCAGGGACGAGTGACGGAGATCAGCTACAGAACAATGAGACAGATGGTGAAGAAAAACCTTACTTTAAACGCGTGGTATATCAAAGTAAATACAACCCCAAAAATAAGAAGAAAAGTTCCAGACGAAAGAAAAAATCTTTATTACGTTCTTTACGCCGACTGAGCCGTATGACGGATTCCTCCGATGAAGACTACGAGAATGCCACATCTCATAGAAACGAGGCGATACAGGAAGATGACGAAGATATTGACTATGAAAATGTCGGCTCGAAACAAACCCCACGAACTCTTAATCTGCGCATGCCCACTGGGAAGCAGGCGAAGAGTAATTCTGTGGACGATGATGAATTAGACTATGAAAATGCACCGGACAAGCAATAAAGGATGTTTTTCTTTTGAACTCGAGTCTTTATAAATATTCTAATGATGAATTTGTAATATTAACAAATTTAATAAGGCAATACTTTTAATGTATTTTGTATAGAGACTAATTTATTGACAATCTAATGTTGTTTCGTTCCTGTAACCTACAATTTTGTAAGCCTTGCTTTGTGATGAAATACTTCCTTCAGCATAATATTTTTTCCTTGGAAATTTTATCATATGATATTTTTTCTCAAGAACTTTTATTATGTGTCAAAAATTCCAAAAGGAAATTTTATTATGTAATGTCTTATACCATGGAAAATATATCACATACCAAAAGTTCCATCTGGATTATTTAAATGTTCATAATAAAAGTTCTGATACTAGTGCCATCGAAAAATCTTACATAACAAGAAATTTAATAAGGATTTCATATATGCGCATAATAATTGTCACTGGAAGAAAACATTATAATGAACTTCTTTACAAACGGAATTCAGAATAAGAAATGTAATAATATATTTCAAAAATCAGGTACTGTACAATGTACGTTATGTAGCTTGAAAATGTGATCCCTAAAGTATTTCTTCAGATAGCCAAATGTTGTACTTGTAGAAAAAAAAATAAAAAGTATGAATTATATTATTATAATAAAATTTAAAAGGTAAATGTATTAATTAATACCCTGACTAAAATATGAACCTTTCCAGAGAATTGTTGCATTGAATTTTAATAACAGAACGCATATTTCAATATTGATAAAATTTACGAGAATCAATATGTCCAAAAATGCATATCTAGAACTAGGTCTTTTCCTGTAAACAAAGAACAATAACTTTTTTCTGAATATTTCAGAAAAAAGTAAATGTTGCGCTCAAGTGTTTATACAAATGACGCAAGGTGTGTTCTGACCTCGATTTTCACACTCTTATCCTCTTTGTTTTCGACTAAACCGGTATTCATAATTGTATTGAAACAAGCTCTATGTTTGTGAAACATAAATGCCCAGGCCCCCGGTGGCAACTTTGAGAATATAAAACATGTTATCCTAACAGAAGGTCAGAATCTTAAGTCAACGTCACAATGTCATTTTTTTTATATTCATGTACAATCATGGTAATGATATTCAAAAAGGAATGTATATAACAAGGCCACATTATCAAAGGTCATGGTTTAACAGTAATGGTCTTGTCATAAGTAATCTACATGTGAAATATTAAAGCCCTATAACACCTATGGTCCAAGGGTTATAACCAAGTAACTTATTAGTTTGCATCCCTTCCTCCCTTCTGCTGAGATATCTAAAAACGTGAGAAAATTTTCGAAAAATACGTAATATATAATATATACATAGCATATGTATCACTTGAACTATACTTGAACTAATTTGAAATTGAAACTACTTAAAATTTTATACCCTTTTATTGAACGCGGGAAGGAAAGACAGACGGACGAACCAATCGCAATATGCCCCTTGGTAAAATGACCGATGACATAAAAACAAGGGTCCCTATTTCAATCTCGTAAACATCGACGTCTTCCGCAAAATAAGAATTATCTTTTAAAAGCTTACAAAGGTAAGAGAACACACTCTCCGAAAACAACAGGGTAAAAGAAAAAGTATGTCCTAGAAGAGTCAAGTCAAATTACTATTTTTATCAATACTACGGATGGGCCATTGGTTGAAATGACTACGGATTGCTACGATTACGACAATATTATCTGTCGAGGAGTAGAAAAATGATACCGTATTAATAAATGCGTGAACTATTATTAGTCTTTCGTGTTAGGTGTTTTGATGTCGTGTTTAGTGTTCCTTGTTCCTTCATTTGCTGTGTTTGGATACTCGGCATTTTCACTTGGATTGCTTCGGAATTATGCTGTATATTGCAACCGAGTCTTGTCGGAGATCCCCTCTTTATCTGATTGACAATGTTATTGATTATTAAATTCTTTCCATCTTTACACTTTGAGAGTGTATTTATGAATATTTTGGAAACGATTTAGATTTTCCTATAAATTAAAGGAGGGGATCTCCAACAACACCAGGTTGCAGCATCCACAGCAAAACACCCAATGCAAAAACACAAAGAAGACAAGCACAGAAAGAGACGCATAAGGAACGTCAATGCACAACACAGAAACATTAAACCGAAGGACTACACATAAACCAACCAGACCAATGGGCAACCGGTGCCGACTTAGGACGGCCATCTGCCACGAAAATAGCAGAAGGTGTGGTTATCCTGGATTACGTGCGTACAACCCTCTCAATTTTCCGATTACCCAGAGGTCTCGAAGAACGTACAATTGTGGTGTAAAACAACCTCCTCACTGTCAGATGACCACACACAAACAAGACCGCAAAACACAGGGGCCCAAGCAACACAGATGAATATGTAAATGGATATTAAAAGAGGGCGTACGTATAGTCCATGCTCTGCCGGCTGTAGCGAGCTCATGTATGTTATCACCCGAGGAGTACGACTGCCATTTAGAGAGGACAGGTGGTCGGGACCCTGTCTTCTCTAAAGAAGTTTGCACAGGGCCAGTCATGGAGTCCCGTCGTTACAATCAATCAGAGTGCAAGTTTTAAGAATGCGCTGGTACAAGACTGTAGATTGGTCAAGTACCAAGCCTAGTGTCCCTCTGGTGACATTAGGATCATATCCACGGTATAAAAGGCGTTTGATGATTCTGACACATTTTCGATAATGATGTTTTCTATCTTTGATCCTTCTTATCTTGTTAATTATGTCACCATAAAATGCAGGTTGTGAAATACCCAAAGTAATATACTCTGTTGCCTGTATTGGTCCGAATTTCAGAAGAAGTTGACAAAAATGTTTGTAAAATTTCCAGAAAGTCTTTCTTCGTTTGGTATCTCTTCTGATTGACTGTTAGCTCTTGAGGATATCGTTCCGTACTTCGACACTTGACTTCGTAAATTCTCAAATTTGATACTAAGGGGCATTTCTCTGACGGAGGCATAACTATGTCAAAAACTGATATTTTGGCATAAATTTTCGCTTTTCATATATTCATTATTTGGAAGTCCAGTTATTCGGCATCGAGCAACACTGAATAGACACTAGTTGTTGAAATGCTCGTATGGTATATCGAAATTTTTATAACAGAATATATACCGGTATTTCAATATTGACAAAAACCAGAATGACTTCGTACTAAAAAATAATAGTTAAATATATCCAAAATGCATATCTAGAACTACATCTTTACATAGAATTTTTACCTGTGAAAAAGAGACTTTTCAGACAAGAACTTATTTATTTCAGAATATTTTAGGTATGGCGTTCAAGTGTTCAATACCTCCTCAAAATTCTATATTAGGACGCTCAAAAACAACTACAATTGAAAGCATGGAAAAATAATACCGGTATTCAGG
This sequence comes from Pinctada fucata, assembly GCA_028142955.1. Lineage (NCBI taxonomy): Eukaryota > Metazoa > Mollusca > Bivalvia > Pterioida > Pteriidae > Pinctada > Pinctada fucata. The sequence goes on along the minus strand of AP027102.1, from coordinate 85,907,468 downwards.
ACAACAAATAAAGTGAATAGAGAAGCCGAAAAGCCAACCTCCCTCCCACCGGATAGATAAAAAGTTTATGCACACCTCTTCCTGAAAGATGTGTGTGAAATCCGACATCTGTGTACCTAGATAAGTGGTTGAGTTGTACGTAATTCGGATATTAAACCATCCAAAGTCGATTCCAGGTACACGTTATTCCACATCAAATCCATGTGTTCTCATTTTTTTATGGTCTGCTTTTGTTGTTTTTGTCCATTTTAGTGTTTTTGTTTGTCTCGTTGCCCGTATTGTTTTTGAAGTTGTTTCGTCTTATTTCCATTGTTTGTTGTAATCTTGAGGGCAATAATGTTCCGTTGTGGTCAGTCCGAGATGGTGTTGCTCAAAATCTTCTCTATCCTTTTCTTAAGCACTCCTGAAAGTGGTCGTTATATAACGGTACGCATGGTCCTTTAGTCTTCGCAACTTATGTGTGATGAATAAGCCCCAAAGTGTGTAAATGTAAGGTTTCTTCCTTCTACACGTGTGTATGTGTTTTAACATTTTGGGGTTTGGATGCAATGCATTGGGTCTTACGATATGGAATATTGATGGAGGTATTTGCCATTATAAAACAAACAGCTGACAAAGTAAAAAAAATGTGATAAACGAAACGTAATTAAAAAATGAAACAAAATAAATCTTTGAAAAAAAATACAAAAACATAAAGCATTGAGCTCCAAAATCAATAATGTGAAACGTCTTCAAATTCAACAGCATCATTTAAGAACAGGTAAATTTGCAGTATGGACCACACATGATCATTTTGGGTACTTAGCGCTCGTCAGTGATCCACAATAAGCTTAGACTTTCAGAAATTTTCAGCAATCAATAGGCTTAGTTTCCAGGATATTTTTGTTTTACAACTGTTAATGGGAATGTCTTAAAAACTGAATGAATAAAAAAAAATGCAACTGAAATATTTCTTGAAAGAAAGGAGTGGATTTAAAGTGATCGGATCTTTCAATTATCTTTTTTCTTTATTTTTGAAGACAGATATCTCACAACATAATCAGAGGAGCCATCCTCAAATCATAAATCTGAACACGGTAATGTGACCAGTTTTTTCTCCATTAGGGTTTTGACAGGTATAGATAAAATATCATTTGTACAGAATAGTACCCATTCTTTTCTTCAAATGATGTGGAATATATGAAGCATTTTCGATCTGATAGTTCTAAGACCGTCAACCAGACCATTGTCCTCTTAAAATTTATTTCTGTATTTTGCAATTTGCCAAGTATAAAACTCCTTCTTCGTATGAAAGAAATCACTTTGTCTGCTGCTGTATCTGTGAAAGTAAGTATTCAGTTCTAAAATACAATGTATACAATTTTAAGACGATATCATGACATTTTCTTTTAGATTATTTGATCCTTAAAGTACGGAAGCGTATAAGTGCCAATTATATATTTTTTATTTTCTGATTTTCCGACTTTTAATCTTGGAATTTCCAACTTTAAAGTCGGAATTTCCAACTTTAAAGTCGGAATTTCCAACTTTAAAGTCGGAATTTCCAACTTTAATCTTGGAATTTCCAACTTTAATCTTGGAATTTCCAACTTTAAAGTCGGAATTTCCAACTTAAATCTTGGAATTTCCAACTTTAATCTTGGAATTTCCAACTTTAATCTTGGAATTTCCAACTTTAAAGTCGGAATTTCCAACTTTAATCTTGGAATTTCCAACTTAAAAGTCGGAATTTCCAACTTTAATCTTGGAATTTCCAACTTTAATCTTGGAATTTCCAACTTTAATCTCGGAATTTCCAACTTTAAAGTCGGAATTTCCAACTTTAATCTTGGAATTTCCAACTTAAAAGTCGGAATTTCCAACTTTAATCTTGGAATTTCCAACTTTAATCTTGGAATTTCCAACTTTAAAGTCGGAATTTCCAACTTTAATCTTGGAATTTCCAACTTTAAAGTCGGAATTTCCAACTTTTAAAGTCGGAATTTCCAACTTTAATTTTGGTAATTCCAACTTTTTTTCAATACAATTCCCTTTATTGTTAATAGTTAACTTTATATACCTTTTATTCCCCTGGTCTTTAGACCAAGGGGGCATATTGCGTTGGATTCGTCCTTTTGTCATTCCGTCCGTCCGTCAGTCTTTCCCCCTTTCAATGAAAGGGCATAGAATTTTAAAAAGAGATTATATGGCTTTCAGATTTTGCATGTGTAAACATCTTGAGAGGACCCATCTTTCGGTACTAATTTTTGGAGCTTTTGACCTTGTTCTTGATCTTTGATATACTTTTTCCTATTTTTTGTAAAAAACATTTGAAAAATCATTAAGAAATTTATTTCTCTGTGATTTGCCCACAAATTTTGTACAGCTCAAGTGATGCATATGTTATGTTGTATATATAACGGGTTTTTAGAAGTTTTGTCATGCTTTTGAGATCTATCTCAACGAAAGGAAAGGGGATGCAAACTAATAAGTTTAAAAGTTGGCTAAATCTCTTGTACCATTAGTGGTAGATCTGACATATTTCACATGTAAATAACTTTTGACAAGATCATTCACCTTAGACCATGATCTTTGACAGTGTGACATTAGACCCTGAAATTTGATCTTCTTTTCTCAAATTTTAAACTTGGTATAACTTTGGAATAGTAAATGATAGGGCCATTGTATTTCATATATGCATTCATTTTGGAATATCATTGCTGTAAGTATCAAAAGTTGGGTCCGTGTAAACTGCGAAACGAAACAAAAACGAGAAACGAAACGAAACGAAACAAACCAAAACGAAACGAAACAGATCGAAATGAAACTAAACAGATCGAAACGAAACGAAACAAAACGAAACGGAGCAGATCGAAACGAAACGAAACAAAACATAAAACTTAAAGAATATGAGAAAAAGAGGAAAAATCGCCAAGAACGAATATTTGAAGACGAGATCAGCTCTACATTTGTAACTAGTGTCGAGAAGGTTTCTTGAAAAAGTCGAAGTTGACAATTAGAAATAGTAAATGTCAAATGCCATTCATGTATTTAAGAGGAATAAAGGGGAGGGGAAAGAAAACCACGCTATGACACCGTAATGAGATCATAAAACTGGAGGGGGCACATTTCAGGAAAAAAATCTTATCCTTTTTCAAACGAAATGTGCCCCCCCCCGTATTTGTTCTGATTTGTCTGATAAAGACAAAGTTTTCAAATACACATAACGGAACAGTTCCATTTCCTCTGTACTAGACTCCTCCCTGCTAAATAATACATGTAATTTTTTTCGCCTATGACGAGGTTATTCATCCCGCTCACTCTCCTTTCATCCTTTAAAATGCAACTGTGCTATATACCGTATAGTATATATTATGTTTTAATCGTCAACTTTGACCCATTAAAATCCCTCCAGCCACAAGAACTAATGGCTGAAGGCAATAACATAATATTATGCAGATATTGATATCCTTGCTAGTTCTCTGGATTAAAATCAGTTTTTCTCAAGTTCTTTAAGATTTATGTTTTGTTTCGATTCGTTTCGATCTGTTTCGTTTCGTTTTATTTCGTTTCGTTTCGATCTGTTTCGTTTCGATTTGTTTCGTTTCGTTTCGTTTTTGTTTCGTTTCGCACTTTACAGGGACCCTCAAAAGTTTGACCTTGTGACTTTGACTTATGATTTTGACCTTCTGTTTTGATAACAGGTTAAATATACAAATGTATTCTCAAAGCTGCCGCCGGGGACATTTATATGTTTCACAATTAAACAGAGCTTGTATTTACGTTTATAGATCTCAACAGTCTAGACTACGTTGGATTGTCAATGCCAGTAAACTAAATTGGGGGGGGGGGGGGGGGGTGGTATTGTATTCTCGGAATGTCGTATTAAACTTAATTAAACTCGTGTAATATGTTAACAATATACTTAATTTAACTAACACATGTATGCATAGAACGATCTCTCTCTCTCTCTCTTGTAGATGTTCGAGACATATATACTATTTTGTATCTGGAAAAAAAAAATATTTCAGCAGTACATGCATCTTGCTACGTTAAATATAATACAAGACAACATTTCAAGGGACTTGGTATTTTTGGAGACTTCAAATTTATATTCAGAAGAGGGGATGATTGCATACAATGCATATGGTTTTAGATGTACTTTACTTTTCAAATTTTCATATGTTAGCTGGAGAGCACACATGTAACGAGTCGGACAGTTTTACGATGGAAGTTTGATTCTACGACCCGGCGAGCGGAGTGAATTTACTTTCCTTCTCTCAAGCCCCCCCCCCCCCCCCCCCCCCCCCACACACACACACACAAAGAAATTAAAATCTTTATTCTAAAATCAAATTAAACTTTAACAACTTATATAACAAATTATCATAATGTCTCAGATTCCATGATTTCCATTGCATAACATTCATTATTCTGGTCGCATTATGAGAGCACGATCTCCTACGCATGCGTCCGGGGACTCCGATTTCAGTTCCGCTTTTTCTTCACTTTGAATTTATAATCAAAAATTTATTTCAAGGTAAAATCATATGAATAAACGATCATTTAGTTAACCACTGAAAATGTTTTCTTACAGACTTGAGAATCGGGATCGAACGTTCCTCCGGACATAGGTTACAAAATACAGTTTTTTTTTTCATGACGTCCACCGTTGACGCGCAGTCTAAACCCAGCGTCATATAATACTCTCATAAAATATAAACCTAACAAAGTATGTACATGGTGAAAAGAATTAGTCTAACACTTTATCATGCTTACACAAGATTATACCTATAACTTAGAATAAGAATTAGAAATGTGCTCGACAAAGGGGAAAATAGTAGAAATTTGGCAAATTCTATAGCGGAAACGACATCGTTTCGTAAATGTTTGGGGAATAAATTTTATATGAAATAAAGAGTGCATCTATATCAACAAAATATATAAGTGAATTAGATAGACTCCTTTAATGAGCGCCAGCTCATTGCCAATGAACACGCGTTTCAAAAAATGAAAATTTCCCATTATCTTGCAAATTTCTTACAGATTTTTATACCTTATAATTTGCCATGGTTTTAGTTTTCATGCATACAGTATGAAAATTAAAGCCCCCTCCACACTTCAACTCCACAAAAGATATATCCGTGGCGAGTCGGGACGCAAAATGTTCGATGAACCATGGACCCACAACTCCAGTACGGAATGCTACGGGTTGATACATGTACGAATCGAGTACGGATAGCTATGGATATCGTCCTGACATTGCCACGACATGCGTACGGATAGATACGGATAGGTACGGATTGCTACGGATTACCACGACTCGAGTACGGATAGCCACGATTCGCACAAGGATAGCTACGAATTCAGTACGGATTGGTAGGACATGGGCGGATCCAGGATTTTTTTTTTATCAGGGGGATCCTAAATTCAGAATTTCTTGAAGAGCAAATAAATAAATAAATAAATAAATAAGAATAATAAATAAATAAAAGAAAAAACATAAATGAATAAAGTCCTTGATTAACGTAAGTCAGTTCTGTTTCTTATTATAAATAAAACAGATAACTGGCGAACAGCTTAAAATCTTGAATTTTCACATTATAGTACTTACTTACATATACATATGTAATGCTTGTCCGTTCTAATGTGTGAATACAACAAATGGCGAGCGATAGCGAGTCAGCCAATTTTTTTTTTCAGAATTGGAATGAAATCCTCTATTCGTGTCTTTTTCAGTTTCCCTTGGTTATTGACCTAGGTGTATGTAGGAAAGCGCAGCATCATTTATAGAATAACTAGCTTCTAACGTTATGTTTGCGGACGGTAAATGCTGATTTTACGGTTACAAACTGAGTTTTTCTAGCGTAGCCAGTAAAACGGATGTTGCACCGTAAAAAAATGTATATTCATATATTTTTTTAACTATGCTTCGAAAATTCCAACGGAAAGGGGGGGGGGGGGGTGTCCGGATCCCCAACCCCTCTGGATCCGCGCTTGTAGGACTGGCTTGAATTCCTGTGTACTTTTAAACAATAATTATTTACTAAAACACCCAATGTTTTCAAATTGATACAGTGTCAATTGTTTAATAGAAGTGTTCAGGTTTTATATCATTACCTATTGAAGTATTAACTCATATATTGACCGAAAAACGCATAGAGTACTGATAGATTTGAAGTTAATATAAGACAAAATCCGTGGCTATCCGTATAGTAATCCGTAGGTCAGTCGTATCAATCCGTAGGGGAGTCGTAGCAATCCGTAGGAGAGTCGTATGGCTATTTTTATCGCAAAAAATAGTCCCGGATTGCTACGGATGCGCTATGGGTTGCTTCGACTCCCCTACGGATAGCTACATGTACGACACTACTACGGATTGCCAAGATACCTTACGACAAAATTATCCATAGTAGAGCCACGGAACATTTGTAACATGTTCAAAAAATTCCGTCTCATCCCAGATAGCTACGGATTGCCAAGAATAGCTACGACTTGCCACGACGATCGAGCCACGGATTCCCACGGATAAATACGGATTAAATTAGGTTAGAGATTATGCGAAGCTGTTTATTGAAACCAGAATTTCGATTCCCCCGAATTAACTCCGATAAACCACGACTAACTCCGACTTCAAATAAGACTTTGCCCAACTTTTCCGGTCAACGCCGACTATCGCTGCCGTGCGTCAGGGCGTGTGTGGGTGTGGGTGCGTGTGTCCAAATTTTCTTGTGAACAGCATAGAAGACAAAGTAAACATCAGAGAAATATCAAACCTTTCATAGATGTTTCCAATGGAAAGAGAATAAACCCTGTTGATTTTAAAGGTCAGGGGTCAAAGTTCAAGGTCAAAATGGACTTCGCGTGGACCTTGTGAACAGCATAGACGCCAAAGAAATTATCATAGAAACATCAAAGCATTCACAAATGTTCTGCATGGGGAGATAAGAAACCTATTTATTTTCAAGATCAAGGGTCAAAGGTCAAAGGCTTAAGCTTGAAATATTTGTGAACAGAATAGAAGGCATAGTAATCATCAAGAGACCACCTTTCACAAATGGTCCCTCAGGGATGAACCCTAATAGTTTTTAAGGTCAATGGTCAAAGGTCAAGGTGGCAGTAAACTTTATTTTAGAATCTAGACATACTTTCATTGTGCATAAGAGATGCTTATGGATAGCAGATGATGCTTTTACGAGATATTGATAAGAAAAAAAAATATATCAATTGCAAAAAAAAAAAAAACTACCGAAGATAATGTTTCAACACATCCGTTCTAATTTCTTTTGTCCGTTCATCACATTTCATGAGTGACTACTCGAAATGTTTTTTTCTTAAGTTAACACTTATCAAATAGGTAGAAGAAAATGGAATGGGGACTTAATGCTATTACATGTACATTGTATTCTATTTCAGGGGTTGTCCCCTTCCTGAAAAAAGTGCTATTTTCTGCACAGCAAATTACAAAGTCTTTAGTACTATCGTTTGATTACCTACGGTCCCGCATAGAATTAGTAATCACTGTGTCTGTCCGTCCGTTCGTCTGCCTGTCCGTCAAAAATCTAACATTAATCAGATAAAAGGGCCCGCCAAATGGCAGTTGCCCTAAAGGAATAACTATTTGTCTGTCTGTCTGTCTGTCTGTCTGTCTGTCTGTCTGTCTGTCGGTCAGTCTGTCTGTCGGTCGGTCTGGCTGGCTGACTGACTGTCTATCCCTGTTTTCCTGTCCGTCAAAAAATAAAAATGGCAATAACTTTTTCACCATAAGATATATGACTCAATTTTGACTCGTGTACTGTTCGGTTGGCGTCAATTTTTTACCATTTGACATTGACAATAGCCTTTTGACCTACATATGAAATACTTTAACTTTGACCTTAACTACATCACCATAAGAGATAGGGCTCTCATATTCGGTATGGGTGTTCTCTTGGTACTATTTTATTTTTACCTTTCGATCCTGACCATTGACCTACATTTATAAAAAAAATTTAACGAAGACCATTCGCAGTTTTTGCAAGTGTATTCCTTGTAAAGCCATAGTAAAACTTGTTTTACATCGGGCGGGTACCTTTTGCTCAGACAAAAAAAAACCAAAACCAAAAAAAAATAACCAAAACAAAACACACACACACATCTTCAAAAACATGCATTTTAGGGTTAAAATGAGTAAATGATATTTGATTACATGAAATGCCTATTCCACCTTTAATTTTAGGAGATAATAGTGATTTTTATAAAAAAAATTAAGGGTACCTTATATTAATTATCGAAAAAGTTCAGGACTTAAAACAGAATATTAAATTACTATGGCCTGACAAGCTTTTCTGTTCGTACTAACATTTCTTATCGCATGACCTTGACATTGACCTTGGACTATATTCAAAAATTTTAACATATGTATTTTCCTTGTGACAAGATCTTTCTCGTACAAATGTACATATAGTATCAAAATTTTAACACTGTTGCCTTGACTGTGACCTTCCCGAAATTAGCTATTGGCCATTACTGCTGTAACATAAGAAACGTGACTCCTACGCGTAACGTAAATGGATCTGTCGGAAGATTGGCAGCTTACGTTAGAGTTGCACTTGTTGATATTTTTTTCCAATAGATCTTTTAATATCTATCTTTTATAATTGGATGAATTTAAATGTCATAGCATGTACATTTGTCGATTTGGGCTGGCTATTTTTATATTGTTTTCAGATAAAATCTAGAGCGGTCGTTATCTATCTGTAAGATCTGTAGTGTCAATAAACAAACACGTTGAATGGTTGTAATGGACAATAAATGCGGACTAGTCATATAATGTATTTCAACGCCAAAATAAACATTTAAGAACGTTAAATCCTATTCAGTTGTACTTTTAATAGAAAACACTATAATTATCAATCAATGACATTGTACACTTAGTATAAAAGCATTGACCACATAGTAACACCTCTGAAAAAAATTTGGAAATTCCAAGATTAAAGTTGGAAATTCCGACTTTAAAGTTGGAAATTCCAAGATTAAAGTTGGAAATACCGACTTTAAAGTTGGAAATTCCAAGATTAAAGTTGGAAATACCGACATTAAAGTTGGAAATTCCAAGATTAAAGTTGGAAATTCCGACTTTAAAGTTGGAAATTCCGACTTTAAAGTTGGAAATTCCAAGATTAAAGTTGGAAATTCCAAGATTAAAGTTTGAAATACCAAGATTAAAGTTGGAAATTCCAAGATTATAGTTGGAAATTCCAAGATTAAAGTTGGAAATACCAAGATTAAAGTTGGAAATTCCGATTTTAAAGTTGGAAATTCCAAGATTAAAGTTGGAAATACCGACTTTAAAGTTGGAAATTCCAAGATTAAAGTTGGAAATTCCAAGATTAAAGTTGGAAATTCCAAGATTAAAGTTGGAAATTCCGACTTTAAAGTTGGAAATTCCAAGATTAAAGTTGGAAATTCCGACATTAAAGTTGGAAATTCCAAGAATAAAGTTGGAAATTCCAAGATTAAAGTTGGAAATTCCAAGATTAAAAGTCGGAAAAAAAAAAAAATAAAAAAAAAAAATTTGGCACTTATACGCTTCCGTATTAAAGGCGTTTTTGTATTAAATCTACTGCAATGATTAATCATCTTCTTCTGTACTAAAATTAAAGCAGATCAATAGAAAGATAGATAACATTTTGCTTAATTTCAAAAGTTTCTTTCGAATTGAAGGACGTCAAAAATCTGCGAATTGTATTCAATTTAACAAAAATATATTTAAAATAAAATGTTTAAAACCTTGAAAAATTTCTAATATAATTTTATTTTTCAGGGGAAATGCATGTCAGAATTCTTTTACAGATTTTTCTTCAACTCCTAGGATGTCCTGCTTCATGTTACCTTTATGAATGCAAGTATCTTGCGAAATCTTTATAACGTAAAGGTTATAAACGTAAAAATGATGTGATTTTATCCGTCAAATTTTGTGATATCAAAAATTCGATTCGTTATTTAGATAGCATTGATTCTACATTGTGATAACATAAATTCAATTTTGTGATATCAATTTTTTGGTTTAACGAAATATGACTTACTTGTTGATATAAAAAATCGAATTTGCGATATCAATTAAATCGAATTTGTGATATCATAAACTTAATACTATTTTTTATATCAAAAAAAAGTTTAAAATAGTAAAAAGGCGAACATAATTTTTGTTTTGATATCACAAAATCCATACATCGAAATTTTTATATCAAATAATCGAATTTGTGATATCAATTTGATAAGATTTTGTAATATCGAAAATTATTATTATTTTTTTTTTTGATGACAAAAAATAGATTTTTAGATCGATTTAATCGATTTTGTAATGACACTAATTCGAATTTATGATATCAGTAATCTTATCGAATTTTTGATATCACAAATTCGATTTTTTGATATCACTAATTCGACTTTTGATATCAAAAAATAAATTTGTGATATAAAAAAATAGGGAAAAAATAGTAAAACGGAGCCTCCTATGATTTGAGACGAGCATCCAGGTTGTGCAACACAAAGGTCCAGAGAATTTGAACTTGTGGATAATTCTGCCCGGGTGAAGAGAAATACACGTATCTCTTTGATTTTGTGTCAATACTTCATATTCGTCTATCTATCGATGACTGTTTCATAATAAATGGACAAATGTTTACTACAAGGAATGGATGTATTCATCGTTTAAAAATATTAAACTAGTCTAATGAATACTCTCTGTTAATTTTTACACTTCACGATCTAAAATCACAAATGCTATTCAATGCTAAATGATTTTCTTGCAGATGTAACAGTTGGTTTTGAAACAGTGTTCTTGGAGGAAACTGAGATGGCATTTACGAATGTAACGTCACTCGTGTTCCTTGTCAAGGGAAAATACGACGCTATAATGTACTTTGGAACACGTGACCGTCGATACAAGTATAAATTGGGCATCGAAAACAGCGATGGCAGCTATACTGTCATGGCGAAATTACATTATAATGAAACACAAGTGGAACAACTGGGATTTATATACACAGATGACATTGAAATATTGAAAAATGATACTTTTGTATTTTTGTGGATTGCTTGGGAAAATGACACTATCACCATTGGATCTGGGGATAAAATTATGGAGAATACTTTAATGTCGGGTCGAGATTCCGGAATTTCAGTTGGTCTGGAAATTATCAAAATTCGCTCCTATCGAACGTCCAAGGTCTTCTGGATTTTCGGAGGTAAAGTTGTTTTATTACAGATTCTGCATAAATTTCCTTTTTGAAAAACGGTGTTATTTAAGAACTGACTTTTGACAGTTTATTGGAGTTTGAACTTTGGTTTGTCGCATCACAAATTTTGTAAAACCGCGTAGCGTAGCAAAGCAAAAGTCAGTTCTTAAATAACATAAACTAAAAAATAATTTTCTTGCAGAAAGTATCTTAATACCTTCTAATTGTTATTAAAAGATGGTACACAAGTCATCCGAGGTAAAATAAACATGTTACATAACGAAACAGTTAACTCAGCATGGAAACGGTTTATTCCCGATTCGTCGACTTCAATTAAATGATTATCTATATATATAGGTGTTAAAGGGGCCATCAAAGGGGGCATATAAAGACTAATAATTAATCATTTAGTTATAGTCTATCTCATAGACCTCTCTTACACGGTAAAGAATGTGCTCTTTTTTTTCCTTTCCTATTTTTGTTTTGTTTTATTTTGTTTTGTTTTGTTTTTGTTTTTGGTTCTTTTGGGTTTTTTTTTTTTTGCTAATACCATATTTAATGATTTAAATAACATATTTTCTAATAACAAGTTGATCATAAAATTTTCAATATAAATATAGATATGAATTTGATTGGAATTGAAAATGTACATGAAATAAATGAAAAACGTAGGTAAAGCGAGATTTTCAGCAATACGGCGACTCAAAACAGAAAAATATAATGGATATTTTTTTTTCGAAAATTAAATAAAATTCATTTTCAATCTAAACGCTTGATAATATGGTATCTCGTAAGTGTATTGAAATTAATTTTTAATCGTTGACTTAACAATTACAAAGACCATTGGTGTTGAAAAGTGCCAGTCTGAATTTGACTGGCAAAATTTCATTCGGACTTGCTAAAAGTTTTTGCTACACTTTTTAGCTCGCCGGGACGAAAAAGTCCGGAGAGCTAATGCCATACCCTCGGCGTCGTCGTTGTCGTTGTCGTCGTTGTCGCGTCCGTAGACAAAACTTTAACCTGGGTTATGTCTCTTGAAGTATAAGGGGTAGGGCTTTGATATTTCACATGCAGATACCTTGTGACGAGACCTTTCATTTGCTGTGGCGGATTCAGGGGGATGCGGAGGGTGCGCCCGCCCCCCCCCCCCCCCGGCACTGACCCAAAAATTTCCCCAAACAGGTATATTTTGGTCCATTTTCAGTAAAAATCGGCAAAATGTGCCCCTTGACCCCCCCCCCCCCCCGGCAAAGGGGGCGCTGGATCCGCCACTGATTTGAGACCATGACCTTTGACCTAGTGACCTTGACCTTGGACTTTGACCTACTTTTCAAAAAACTTCAACCTGGTTTCTGACAAAAACCTGTATAGGCGAGCTATGTATAATCTTTGATTACCCTATGTTTTTTTATTCGGACTGGCATCATATTCAAAATGACTGTCATGCTTCAAAGGTTTTCAACATCTCTGAAAGATGATTCAATGCGATTAAAAGGATAATTCAAAGCAATATATCTAATATCAGAATCTGAGCAAGTCCAAGCTACGGGTCGTCAGTAACCAATAAGTAGCCTTAATAAAAAGGTCCAATGCTAGTTTCTGAGCAGTACGTCCAAGCTGATGCTGTCCAATAAACGGAAAATAGCACAAGGACTACTCAACTCAACTCAGACTACCAACAACTTTTTTAAAAACGATGGCACAGTACATAGTAAGCTGAAGAAGATGGTACAACACACACACCCAAACAAATATACACAGCCCAGTGATTCAACTGAAAATTGTTCGAATTTTTCAACCGAATTCCATACTAATGTCAACATGTAGGAATCACACATCAATAAAAATATTTTTATAATTTTTTTCAACCTTTATTTAGAAAACTTGCATACTCAACATGTTTAATTTCACATTATAACATGCAAAAATAAATTACCAAAGGTTGCATACAGAATTCTCATAGGGACTATACAGGTGGTCAATGAATCAAGGGAGAAAACTGTGTACTATGATCAATTATACTTCAGCAACTAAGTCCGATCTCCGCCGAGTGACCACATGTGTTATGTTGAGATAAATCAGGTCAAATCATGCGCAGACGTGATAAGCTTATAAACGACTTTTATCTTTGAAAACTGAGCTCTATATGATCTGCAATGTAAAGTCTTGTGTAATGTGACTATAGATCGTCCTTATTTTGTCATCTTAACCTCTGAATCAATAAAAAGAACTTTCTTTTCTTTACACATGTTCATGTGCATGTTGGAATCGGTAATGTTCACTGACCAAATTTACCTTACGCATGGGCAGAAAGCAAGCTGAGAAAGGTCAACGTAAGGGCACATGAATATGGGCGGGCTTTACGTTGAATTTTTGTTGGGGCTGTAAGAATTCAGAAAACTGCTACTCTTGTCAAGAATGACGTTAATCCGACGTTTTTTAAATCAACCTTTTTATCAAACCATCACTCATTTTCTATGAGTAATAACATTCGTGAAAATGAGCAAATAAATAAATTACAATTGCTGACAGCTAATATTGCTTTAAGAACAGATAGATTTTCAGCATGGACCAGACATGCACGTTTTGGGTACTTAACCCTCGCCAGTGATCATCAATTTAAACAATGTAATAATCCTCAATCTAAACAATGAAAACTACGACCCCACCCCATTTAAAAAAAAACCCAAACCTAACTAAATAATTAAAAGAAGCATCTTGATGACACATGTAAGAACATCCGACTCGTGACCAACAAGACCGGATTTATCCCTAAACAAAATCCAAGTATAAATTTCTGAAAAAAAAATCCTATAATCAATTATCAAAAATCCTAATTAAAAAGGTAAGCTTGCCTCTTATAAAAATCTGAACATAAAAGTAACAGGCTATCACCGCGATAAATTGTTGAAATATAAACTTTCAGATTATGATGACTAGTTTACCCAAATAGAATCATGACGTACTTCTTTTTCCCCTTTTTTCTATGAAAAAAAATATACATGTTATGATAAAAAGAAAATGAATGAAAATGATGAAAGGCAAATGGGACATAAAGTCTCTTGTTCTAGTGTTAAAAGATGTACAAATTTCCTGTAGTTTTCAACTTAAAAAGATGTTTGTTGCATCAGAACATATTCAAATATAAAAGATAAGAATAGAGTGAATCAGATTTTAAAAACGATCCTCTGTGGGGTCGAAAAAAATTACATTTTATTTTTATGTAGGGATAAATCCGCTCTTTTTGGTCACAATTCGGATGTTCTGACATGTAATCAACAAAATGTCTTTTAATTATTTTAGTTAGGCTTGTGTTCTTTAGAAATAGGGAGGAATGAAATGTAATCTATTGGGATCTGGGTTTAAAGTTTTCATCGATGATACAAAATCAGTTTCTTCCGATGAGATTATGACTTTCTCATGATTATATCAAGATAGGAAAGTGTTATGGAGGGGGATTAGGGTCACAATGCTATTTGACTTGCTTACATGCTTCATGCTATGTTGCTTCATTCAATGTTTGATTATTCCATGTTCATTTGTCTTGCTTTCATTTCAAATTGACTTTATTGCATTTGTCTTTCTTCTTTATGCAATGTTGCTTCCGTGTATTTTATATTTGTCCTTCGTCAATGCATAATTGTCGTTCTACCATGCGTTATGACATCTTTCCTTGTGCCATCATTCTTTCGTCCTAATGCCATTATTCCTTCGTCAATGCTAACCTCAATTTTGATACCAGGTGGCGCTCCGTTCGTGACCGTTCCTTGAAATGAACTTTGAGACGTCCCCTGTTGCAGTACTACTACTTGAAAAATGAGTTACAAATGTATGAATAGCGGAAAAAACAAAAGCCGATTGAAATATTTGAACAAAAAAAGAAATCATTAGAGGATAAATATTTGGGCCTTTTCTGTTTGCTTGCTTGTTTGTTTGGTTTTTTTTTTTTCTTTACACAGTAATAGCCATTTGAGGATTCAAAACTCCAACTTTTCCAATATATGGCAATGACATCGTGGCTCAATGGGTAGCGAGCCGGAACTATATTGCATTTTCTTTCCCGCGTGGGTTCGAATCCCATCGACTGAATAATTTTTTCTGAATTGTGAGTGGGAAAAGTCCGTTTTTTTCTGAGATATCTTTGGAAAGGCGGTATTTCATATCGAAAAATTCTAGATAAATTGAAACTGCCGCGCGTCCTACACTGATCGAACCTAGAGATCAACACCCCCGGCCCCACTGATTCAGTCAATAATGCAGTTTCTAGTCTCCTTTCATAATTTTGACCTTGGAGATTTACCTTTTGACATCTCTGTATGCCAAAATTACTCCAAGCTGTTGTCCAGGACAAGCGGGGCGTAGGAGAAGGGGGGGGGGGGCAGCGGGGGCAGCGCTACCGCTCGCCAGTTCTTTATGGACTTTCTGAATAATTTAGCTATTCTGATCCATAAGACAATCAACTCAATCTATATAGAATAGTATTACATGTAACGATAGAGGGTATAGAAAGTATTTTATTATAAGTCAATATTTTTCTCAAAATAATTCCTGGCTCGCTACCGCTCGCCAGACATTTATTAATGTACTTGAAATTTAGTATTGCACCGGAGTTCAAGGGGCGAATTTTGCCGATAATACTGATTTTACTGATGTACCTGTTTTTGTCGGGAAAATATTGGGTCTGTGCATGAGCATCAACTAAATCCGCCACTGTTGTTCGACCCAAGATCAAGGTTAAGATTGAAATGCAAGCGTTTGATGCTTGCAAGGATTGACCTTGAACATTGACCTTCATAAGTCCATACTTCAAAGTCAATTATTATAGAAGTTTTATCTTTTTATGCAAGAATCAACCGACTTATGGTACAGAAACGACATTGACGGGCATAAAAGGCAAATAATTAAAATTATGACTTTTTATAGAAGACTTGCAAGCGACGATAGTGAGCCATCGAAGCGTTTGCAAAGTTTTGTAATAAAAATGATTTTTTATTTCAACTGAATAATGATAATGTACAGTTGCCCGCCATATTTTTTTTCCAAAATAATGACCCCCCCCCCCCCCCCCTATGAAAAATTGCATAAAAACATTTTATCTTTATAAGTACCCCCAATTATTTTCTACATCCTCTTCTGGGCAGATGGACAACATGGACAAGTTACATTATACTTAGAATTGACAAAAGGAAAAAAATGTATTCTCGTCCGGGATTCGAACCCACTCGGTAAGATGCAACATAATTTCCAGAGGCCAACGTGATAACTGCTACTCCACAGAGATTCTTCCTACAAATTGGTGGTTTATAGTCATGATTAAAACTTACAAAAATCTTATGCATACAAAATCAAATATTTACTAATTACTTCAAAATATTTTTCAAACATTCATACAGCCAATCTACTTCTGTCCTCTCGTGTGATAATATAATTACTTTTCGAACGATACTGTAGTAGAATTTAAAAGAAATTTCTAACGACAGGGGATGTTTCAAAGTTCATTTCAAGGAACGGGCACATGCGGTCGCGCGAAGCGCCATCTGGTATCAAAATTGAAGTTAGCATTGACGAAGCAATAATAGCATTAAGACGAAAGGATAATGGCAGAAAGAAGGATGTCATAACGCATGGTATAATGACAGTTATGCATTGACGAAGGACAAATGTAAAATGCAGGGAAGCAAAATTACACAAAGAAGAAAGATAAAGTCAATTTGAAATGAAAGCAAGACAAATGAACATGGAATAATCAAACATTGAATGAAGCAACATAGAATGAAGCATGTAAGCAAGTCAAATAGCATTGTGACCCTAATCCCCCTCCATAAAGTGTCACTCTGAATTAAATATGGGTAGATACTTGTTTTGAGAATAATAATAATAATCATCATCATCATCATCATCATCATCATCATCATGAATACGGGAATTTATTATGAACCATTTCTTTATCTCATCTTTCTTCTTGGTCCTTGCTTCAAGTTATATCCTTCCTAGTTCCTTTGTTTACTATTTAATACATATATATTTTCTCGATCTTTGAAGTATAGCGAGAAAATGTTGTATTGGAGAGTGTTTTATGTAAAGAATGTGATTTGTTCATATTAACAAATGAAATTTGTTTGAATGGAATGCTCCAGGTAAGTGCTCAGGTGTATAATATAGTCATTCTCTGGCCGTAACACGGAAAGCAAAGTTCGTTTTTTTCAAGGTCATAATGAGGTTTGATATAAATATGATAATTTTGTTTTTCTACGTGTATGACTTCCCAGTTTTCAGAAATTGATTTTTGAAATTGATATTTGCGTTTTTTATTTTTTATTGAAAACATGAATAGAATACATGTATATATTATAAACCATTCTAAAAGATTTGGCTACATTAGTCATTTTGTTTTCCTCAGATGACTTGACCAATTTTTTGGATGGAAATTCCACTTCGACACTTTCTGTTTCGTCAACAAAGGATTCAATAACAAGTTTGATGACTTCAGCTGGAACAGTATATTCAACAGTAGACCATACACCAACTACATTTTCAAGCCTTGGAGGTAACACGGACTATACAACCAAACAATTTACATTACTTTCTTTTGTGCAAGGTATGAAAAACCCCGTGACTTGATGTTTGTTGAGTGTATTAATTACTTCTCTCCAGCTCTGTCGCCTGAAAGAAACTTAGTTTTGGTCCTTTAAAAATATCAACTTTACATCAAATATATTTTTACTATTTCGGAAACTTGCATTTCAACGAAAAATATCATCATTAAAGGATGCTAACATCTTAACACCATCCCTCCAATGTTATTTTGAACTTAGATTTTATTTGTATATAGTACTGAATCGACCCTACAGGAAATTTGGAGCCGCGCACTCTTTCTGAAATTAAATACAGAAATTTGAATTCTAAAAACATACCCAGCAGGCGCTAGTGAAATGAAATTGGGCGGAGTATGAAAAGCACTTTGCCGGACCGGAAGCATCACTGATGAGAATTTACCATTCGAAACACGTGTCTGGTGCATGTCAATTGGTTTGAAATTTTCTTCTAGAGGGTATAGAGTTGGAACACGTCCGTATTACTTCTATTGAGATGAATTTGTTTTACTGCTGATTTATGTGTAGTCTTTTGTGTTTGATGTTTCTATGTTCATTGTGTTTTGGTGTCCCTTGTCCATTTTGCGTCTCTTGTTGTGTATGTATAATCTGTGTTTTTGCATGGAGTGTTTTGCAGTGGGTGCTGAAACCGAGTTTTGTTGGAGATCACCTCCTTTCTGTTGAAAAGAGATCAATGTTTTCTTATGTCATGCCTTCATTATGTACTCGAACTGACTAGTTTTGGTAAACGACCCCTTTTTGCTTTCTCTATAAAACTTCCTTACACGTTGGTAATAGCTAAGTAGTAAGACTCTTACTCAGACCAAAGAGAATAAGATAAAATGATTGTATTATCTTGCAATTTAGTTCTTGTTTAATTCTAATTGATCAATTAAGCTACCCTATAAGCCTGAGTGCAAAACGTTATCTCAGTAATAGATTGAGGGTTTTTGCTATTGACGTTTAATGCCGTTTTGACAATTATTATAATATCAAATCGATTCAAAAGCCAACACGTAAATATTACTCTTTCCGTTGTAGATTTTGAATCAAAAAGTCAAAGCCAAAGTTATAGCATGAGTCAGAAGCAACATCTACAATCAGACTCTTTTACGCAAGGGATAGACAATGGTTTCTGGATATCTTCGTCATTTCCCAATAACAGTCAGTCAAAGGAAGAAACATCTACGAGGACTGATCATGACGCGACAGATTGGATATCATTGGAGCAAACAAGGGTTGTATCAGCAGGTTTTATGTCAAAGGACAGCCATACAAATAGCAACCTGTTGTCGTCAATTTTGTTCCATACAACTAATCTGTTTTCATCTCGAGACGGTACTAATTTGCCCATTTTATCTTTGCTGCTTATCCATATTTGTCATTCTACAAAAATATCCATCAAACTGATAAGTGTAAACGTGGTGAAAATTTTCGCGTAACGACCATTGAAGCGATATGTGTAGGGATAATTCTTGTGAAATCGGGAATATTCACTATAAATTTGTAGACATGTAACATCTTTAGTCTTTCATACTGGTTGTAATATTCACGCCGAATGTATGACAAATATGGATTATGACCATATCCCTGTATACAGCACAAAATCGATAATTCAGAAAATCAGAAACCGAAGGCATACAAAATCAGGATAAAACAGGAACCAAAGCAAACAAACAAAAACCTCCACTATATGAAAAGAAGCGAACTCCCGATATGGGAGTGAGACCAGGTGCCCAGGAAGAGTAAGCATCTCCTGCTTGCATGCAACACCTGCCGCTTTTTCAATAATACAATTGAGAGAGGGTTGAAAATTATCCCCACGCGAAAAATCCCACGTTTACAGTATTTTTTGCCAAAAAAAAAATTGCTAGGATTTTCCATGACTGGAAAAAAAATGGTTGAGAGTTTTTAAACCTATCCAAACCATATTAGTTCGACAGAGGTCGAATCTTTAATTTTCTGATTTGATCAAATTTGAATACTTGTGTAGGTCAATGTATTACTGCAATATTTTTTGACATGCTGTGCAAGGCAGCACTCTTGAAAAATTTTGACTGAACAATTGTAATGATTGAAAAAAGCATTG
Organism: Pinctada fucata; assembly: GCA_028142955.1. Taxonomy (NCBI): domain Eukaryota; kingdom Metazoa; phylum Mollusca; class Bivalvia; order Pterioida; family Pteriidae; genus Pinctada; species Pinctada fucata. The sequence goes on along the minus strand of AP027102.1, from coordinate 85,887,585 downwards.
CGTATACATGCACATCTACACGCACGAGTCTAGAATTTTTCCAGGCGATAGAGCCTTTTGGTCCAGTCAATGATTTAGGGAAAGTAATTATGCATAAAATGGAAAAATATGCACTTTTCCATACAAGGAAGGGGAATCTCACCCTAAGTTCATATATTTCCATCCAAGGGAGGGGAAACTCACCCTAAGTTCATAACCAAACATGAAACACTAATGACAATACATAAACTGAGTTTAACTAGTGTGCACCAGGCGCCGTCTTTAGTTGACAAGTGTACACCTGGCGCAGACTTTAGTTAACTAGTGTGCACCTGTGCCGACTTCAGTTAAGTAGTATGCATCTTGCGCCGGCTTTAGTTAACTAGAGTGCACCTGGCGCCGACTTTAGTTGACGAGTGTGCACCTGGTGCAGACTTAGGTTAACCAGTGTGCACCTGCCACCAACTTTAGTAGGCCAGTGTACACCTGGCGCCGACTTTAGTAAACTAGTGTACACCTTGTGCCGACTTTAGGTAACAAGTGTGCACCTTGCGCCGACTTTAGTTAACTAGTGTGAACCTGCCACCGACTTTAGTTAACTAGTGTGTACCTGCCGGCGACTTTAGTTAACTAGTGTGCACCTGGTGCCGACTTCAGTTAAGTAGTGTGCATCTGGCGCCGGCTTTAGGTAACTAGTGTGCACCTGGCACCGACTTTAGTTGACAAGTGTGCACCTGGTGCAGACTTTAGTTAACCAGTATGCACCTGCCACCAACTTAAGTAGGCCAGTGTAAACCTGGCGCCGACTTTAGTAAACTAGTGTACACCTTGTGCCGACTTTAGGTAATTAGTGTGCACCTTGCGCCGACTTTAGTTAACTAGTGTGCACCTGTCGCAGACTTTAGTTAACAAGTTTATACCTGCCACCGACTTTAATTAACTAGTTAGTAGCTGCCGGCGACTTTAGTTAACTAGTGTGCACCTGGCGCCGACTTTATTTAACTAGTGTGCGCCTGGCGCCGACTTTAGTTAACTAGTATGCACCTGGTGCCGACTTTAGTTAACTAGTGTGCACCTGGTGCAGACTTTAGTTAACTAGTGTGCACTTGCCACCGACTTTAGCTCATTAGTGTGCACCTGGTGCCGACTTTAGTTTACTAGTGTGCACCTGGCGCAGACTTTAGTTAACTAGAGTGCATCTGGTGCCGACTTTAGTTAACTAGTGTGCACCTGGCGCAGACATTAGTTAACTAGAGTGCATCTGGTGCCGACTTTTGTTAACTAGTGTACATCAACTATGTTATAGCGAATAGTGTGATTATCCGGATAATCTTCCCATTTAACCAGATACACAGAGGAAGAGGATTTTTAGTAATAGCTTTCCTTTAGCTTTCATTAGATTTCGTGCCATGGTTACAAAGCACTACTCAAAAATGCGCCAGCCTATCAAACGCAATATTTTTGCGGATTGGACAGACGGCACAATACCAAATTGTTAGGGAACATAAATCTTCCTACTTATTCAATAGAAATGAGTGAGCAGTCAACAGAATCTGATATGCATGAGATGCAAGGAACAACTTCCTTAACCGAAACTAGTAGTTATGGGACTTCGCATCTTATACCATCACAAGTGCCTGAGACCTCAGATGGCTCGTCTCTCATCGTAACGTCATCATTTAGATCAGGTAAGGCATTGTCGTTAACTTGATTTTGAAAGCAGTAATCCTGATATTTTGTACTTTCAACATGGATTATTTAATGAGTGCGCGAATTTACCAGTGAAAAGGAACAAGAATCATATTTCTTTTATTTGAGTAGAACCCAAAAATTAATAGAGATTGGAAGAGAGGAGGAGATCGCCTACAAGACTTGGTGACAGCATCCACACCAAACACACAGAAACAACCATAGGACTTGGTTACAGCATCCACACCAAACACACACAAACAACCACAGTTCTTGGTTACAGCATCCACATCAAACACACAGAAACAACCACATGACTTGGTTACAACATCCACACCAAACACACACAAACAACCACAGTTCTTGGTTACAGCATCCACATCAAACACAAACAAACAACCACAGGACTTGGTTATAGCACCCACATCAAACACACACAAACAACCACAGAACTTAGTAACAGCGTCCACACCAAACACACAGAAACAGCCACAGGACTTGGTTATATCATCCACACCAAACAAACAGAAACAACCACAGGACTAGGTTACAACATTCACGCCAAAACACAGAAACAACCACAGGACTAGGTTACAGAACCCACAGCAAAGAAAGGAGGGTATCTACAACAGGACTCGGTTGCACTCGAAAACACAAAGCAGACACGCACGGAATGAGATGGAAATCGTAAAATGAACGCAAAATCACATAGAAACATCAAACATAAATGACTACACATAAACCAACGAGACCAATGGGCAATCGGTGCCGACTTAGGACAGCCATCTGCCACGACAGTAGCAGACGATGTGGTTATCCTATATTACGTGCACACAACCCTCCCACTTTTCCGATTACCCAGATGTCTCGAAGAACGTACAATTGTGGTGTAAAACAACCTCCTCATTGTGAAATGAACACACACAAACAAAACCACAAAACGCAGGGGCCTAAGCAAAACAGATTAATATGTAAATGGAAATAAAAAGATGGCTTACGTAATACAGTCCGTGCTCTGTTAGATGTAGCGAGCTAATGTATGTTGTCACCCGAGGAGTCCGTCTGACATTCAGAGAGGACAGGTGGTCGGGACCCTGTCTTCTCTAAAGAGGTTTGGACTGGGCCCGTCATGGAGTCCCGTCGTCACAGTCAGAGTGCAAGTCTTAAGAATGCTCTTGTACAAGACTACAGATTGGTCATGTACCAAGCCTAGTGTCCGTCTGGTGACATAAGGATCATATCCACGGTATAAAAGGCGTTTGATGATTCTGACGCATTTTCGATGCTTATGCTGTCTACCTTTGATCCGTATTTTGTTAATTATGTCACCATAAAATGCAGGTTGTGAAATGCCCAAATTAATATACTCTGTTGCTTGTATGGGTCCGAATTTCAAAAGAAGTTGACAATAATTTTTGTAACATTTCGAGAAAGTCTTTACTAGTTTTTGAAAGCGAAAACCTTGAGCTAAAAGTTTCTTCGTAATTGAGAAATTTCTACTATGAAAATTGAAAGCATCATTACATGCTCTAGCATATCGGATGAACTGTGAAATGTAGATAGCAAACACACAGAAACAACCAAATGCGAAAACACATAGATTAAAAGCAGAAGAAGGGACACATCAGGGTCAAAAGAGATTAAACATTCTAAAACATCCAAGATGACATCAAAACAATTTTACATACATAAAAGACAAAACATAAATCATTTGTTTTCTTATTTTCAGAGAATTTATCTATAACACCTACGCCAACAGAGACTATTGAATTAAAACAAACCTGTTCATGTTCTGACCTGAAACCTACCACGGATGTGCTATTAGAAGATCGTCTGACCACCATGAGGAGGATGCTTCTTCTCAACAAGACCACGCTCAGTTCTACAATAAGGAAGAAAAACAGCGCAGTGGATAACCGGATATCCTCTAAATGTCTAGGGAGCCTGGGTGCCATCATCATAGTGGGTGTATGCCTGTCTATTGTGTTGGCAGATTTAAGCAATATTCCTAAGAATAAGGTATCAATGAAAAGATAAACTTCATATCGAGTGAAAATTTCAATGAAACAATTTCCCACGAATTGTTTGGAAGTTGCACAATCGTACGTATTTGTAGACATTTCTTTTCATCCGTTTCTTTGTGGTTTATGCGTTAAGTTTGCAATCAAATAATTTCCCACCAACTGTTTTTGAAATTGCACTAATTTATAGATATTTCTTTCCACCGTTATTGCTGTTTTGTTTTGCTTAATTCTTAATTGATTAAGCAATCTCCTTCGATCTCTATTGACATTGTACGAATTTGTAGATATTTCTTTTCACAATATTTGTTTTTTCAATAGTTGAATAGTAATATAACATAAAATGCACATTTGTTAAGCGTTTATGAAGAAAGGAAGGGATCTCATAAACATAGCATAAAGGAAGATAAAGGAAGGGATCTCCAAACATTAAGGAGGGGATCTCCAAACATAAAGGAGGGGATCTCCAAAAATAAAGGAAGGGATCTCCAAACATAAAGGAGGGGATCTCCAAACATAAAGGAGGGGATCTCCAAACATTAAGGAGGGGATCTCCAAACATAAAGGAGGGGATCGCCAAACATAAAGGAAGGGATCTCCAAACATAAAGGAGGGGATCTCCAAACATAAAGGAGGGGATCTCCAAACATAAAGCAGGGGATCTCCAAACATAAAGGAGGGGATCTCCAAACATAAAGCAGGGGATCTCCAAACATAAGGAAGGGATCTCCAAACATAAAGGAGGGGATCTCCAAGCATAAAGCAGGGGATCTCCAAACATAAAGGAGGGAATCTCCAAACATAAAGGAGGGGATCGCCAAACATAAAGCAGGGGATCTCCAAACATAAAGGAGGGGATCTCCAAACATAAAGGAGGGGATCTCCAAAGAAGGGATCTCCAAACATAAAGGAGGGGATCGCCAAACATAAAGGAAGGGATCTCCAAACATAAAGGAGGGGATCTCCAAACATAAAGGAAGGGATCTCCAAACATAAAGGAGGGGATCGCCAAACATAAAGGAAGGGATCTCCAAACATAAAGGAGGGGATCTCCAAACATAAAGGAGGGGATCTCCAAACATAAAGCAGGGGATCTCCAAACATAAAGGAGGGGATCTCCAAACATAAGGAAGGGATCTCCAAACATAAAGGAGGGGATCTCCAAGCATAAAGCAGGGGATCTCCAAACATAAAGGAGGGGATCTCCAAACATAAAGGAGGGGATCGCCAAACATAAAGCAGGGGATCTCCAAACATAAAGGAGGGGATCTCCAAACATAAAGGAGGGGATCTCCAAACATAAAGCAGGGGATCTCCAAACATAAAGGAAGTGATCTCCAAACATAAAGGAGGGGATCTCCAAGCATAAAGCAGGGGATCGCCAAACATAAAGCAGGGGATCTCCAAACATAAAGGAGGGGATCGCTAAACATAAAGCAGGGGATCTCCAAACATAAAGGAGGGGATCTCCAAACATAAAGCAGGGGATCTCCAAACATAAAGCAGGGGATCTCCAAACATAAAGCAGGGGATCTCCAAACATAAAGGAGGGGATCGCCAAACATAAAGCAGGGGATCTCCAAACATAAAGCAGGGATTATCCAAACATAAAGCAGGGGATCTCCAAACATAAAGCAGGGGATCTCCAAACATAAAGCAGGGGATCGCCAAACATAAAGGAGGGGATCGCCAAACATAAAGGTACAGATACGGGTATAAGGCTGTAATTTTCATCTAGTACCATGCGAATGTAGAAGAGACTTCACGCAAGACTTCCGTACACTGACCATTGCGGAACACATCCGTATGATGCAAATGCGAATGATGTTATGATCCGGGTTACGTGCACACAAACCCCCAACCTACTCGGATAAACTGAGGTTCTCCGACACGTACAGCTAGTGTGTATGGTTTGCTTTATCAACTCAAAATTGGCACATGTAGTTTGAAGTTTATTGAACAATTACCAGAGGAGGACGGATTCGATAATTGACTAATAAGGATACTTTGTTTGGTGTTTTTTATCATTATTACTTTAGTCTTTACTTTTAAACATTTATCACCTATTCCCTTTTTAGAACATTTCATTGGCACGTTTTATATAAGAATTGACTGTTCAATTTTGACAGTTTATTGGAGGATGATGAACTTTGGTTTGTCGCATCACAAATTGTGTCAAACCGCGTAGCGTAGCGAAGTTGTATCAATTAATGTATGTGGGCTTGTTAGCAAGCTAAGGTGTCCTGAATTTGTTGATTTTATCACACAATATGATATCATAAGTCTTATTGAAACAAAAACTGATAAAACAGATAATATTTTCTTAAATGGTTATGAAGTTTATATTAACCACAGACATGATATATCTCATACTAGATCAGGAGGCATTGTTTTTTGTTTTTTGTTTTTTTTTTTTTTTGTTACAAACGATATAAAAAATCTTATCCAACATGTAGGTTCACCATGTAAATACTGTTTGTGGATCAAGGTTAGAAACTCCAATAATAATCAAAATTGTACATATTTACTACTAGGTGCAATATACATCCCCCCAGAAAATTCAAAGTATGTAAGTTTGATGATGTTTTTGACAGTTTGGAAAATGAGTTCATGAATTTTTCAAGTGATTGTAAATATGTTTGCCTGATCGGCGACTTTAATGCTCGAACTGGATAATGTCAGGATTATTTTACCAATGTTGAAGATGAGTACTCTGATTTTATCCAAGACGGTGCTCTTTTATTAAATTCTAGCGGGTTTCAAATTCAAAGAAAATCAAAAGATAGCATGATTAATAATTTTGGTAGACTTCTACTTGATTTTTGCAAACACACAAATTTATTTATTTTGAATGGCAGAATAGGAAGCGACAGAATCATTGGAGAATCAACATGTAAAGGGATAAGTGTAAATGATTATTGCATAGGTAATATAGATTTTTTATCGATTGTTGAAAATTTTGTGGTAGAAGAGTTTTCAAGATTGTATTCAGATTGCCATAATGCAATATGTGTGAATTTTTTTTATGATCAGTGAAAATCAAGTGATGAATAATTTTGATCATAATCTTACGTCTAAAGATGAAAAAGCAAAAACGTGGACAGATGAGTTGAAGCATGTTTATTTAGAGAATGTATCACAACATAGTGAAGAAATTAGCAGATTGAACGAATTATTGAATAATGTTCCTGATTCCCATGTTGATAATGCTTTTATTGATATGTGTGTGAAAGATATGTGTAAAGTTTTAATAACAAGTGCAAAAAGTACATTTGGTGTAAAGAGAAAATCTGTCATAAAAAATAAGAAAAAAGTTATAGAATTTAAGAAACCTTGGTTTACTAAAACATGTAAAAGTGCGCTTCAAAATTATCCCAAAGCTAAAAGGCTTTATAAAAGATATGGTAGCAATGCTTTCAAAGAAGACATGTATAAAAAAGAGAAATTGTATAAAAAAGGTTTTAAAAAAGCAAATTCATAGAAAAGAAACAAAACTTAAAATAAAAAGCTTAAAATAAAAAAAAAAAAAAACCCAAGGAATATTGGAGAATAATAAATTCAGGAAAAATAAAAATAATCATGTAAATGTACCCTTAGATGAAATGTACGACTTTTTCAAAAATCTTAACACTGAAAATTTCAACACAGTGCCAGATCATGTCATGTCCTCTAATGATATTGATATGCTTTCAAATTTACAGTCCAATGATAAAATAAATGTTCCTATTTCTGAGGAAGAAATAAAAACGGCAATGAAATCTCAAAACGCAATAAATCATGCGCTTGTGATGATATATATAATGAATGTATAATTTGTTCTGTGGATAAAATGTTACCAATTTACCATAAACTTTTTAATAAAGTATTCAAATCTGGCTGTTTTCCTACTGATTGGTTATGTGGTGAAATTGTTCCATTGTATAAAAATAAAGGAGATAATTCTGATCCGAAAATCTATCGACCCATAACCCTTCTCAGCTGTATACGTAAATTGTTCACTTCAATAATCAACGAACGTCTTAACGAATACTCAAGGGAGGTTAATCTTATACTCGAAAATCAAGCTGGATTTCGCAAAAATTTTGGTACCGTAGATCATATATTTACATTTCACTGCATTTTAGAAATATTTAAAAAAAAAAAAAAAAAAAAAAAATGAAAAATCCTCTATATTGCGCTTTCATCGATTTCGAGAAAGCCTTTGACACAGTTTGGCGGTTATAACTATGGAACAAGGTCTTGGTAAATTGTAATATTGATGGAAAATGTTTTAAAATTATCAGAAATATGTATCAAGGTATAAAAGCTAAAATCAAAGTAAATGGTGCATTGTCAGATTCATTCCCTTGTCAAATTGGCGTCAGACAAGGAGAAAATGTATCCCCTTTTCTCTTATCTATATATCTAAATGATTTAGAATCTTTCCTTTCCGAAAAAAAATGTTGCAGGCCTTCAAAATCTTTCAAATACGATTGAAAATGAACTTCATGTTTACATAAAATTATTTGCCTTACTATATGCAGACGATACCATACTTTTGGCAAAAAAAGCAAACGAGTTACAATATTTTTTGGATACTTTCAGTGATTATTGTAGTAAATGGAAATTAAGAGTGAATGTGGACAAAACAAAGATAATTGTTTTCGGTAAAAAAAAAAGTGCAAAATGACACTTTCACATTTGATAACACGGCCTTAGAAATCGTTGATAGCTATAAATATCTAGGGATATATTTTACAAAAACGAGGTCATTTAAATACAATATTAAAGAACAATATGATAAAGCCACTAGGGCAATGTATGGAGTAATAGCAAAATGTAAACAACATAATTTACCCATTGATAGTCAACTAGATCTATTTGACAGAATTGTACAGCCTATTTTGCTATACGGTTGTGAAATTTGGGGTTTCACTAAATCAAGTCTAATTGAAAATTTACATATGAAATTTTGTAAAAATATTCTTCGTTTAAATAAACACCTAACTTTATGATATATGGGCAACTAGGTAGACATCCTTTATCTATAAACATAAAAATTAGAATGATTCACTTTTGGGCAAAAATGCATTTTCCACAAACTTTTGATAAATTAACTACAAAAAGGTATGCTTTTTTTATTCAATGGGGATTTTACATGGAATAGACATATCAAAAACATACTCGATGAATGTGGACTGTCCTATTTATGGACAACTGATGAAATTATCAATATTGATTGGATCAAGTGTAATGTAAAACGAATTTTAATAGACCAAAATGCGCAAAATTGGAAAGCCATGATTGATACTTCTTCAAAAGGACTAAACTACAGAATTTTCAAAGAAAACATAGAATTAGAAGAGTATTTGAAAATATTACCAAAAAAGTCAGCGTCATCAAACAGCTCGTCATATCATATCATTTAAATGTATTAATATTGATAACTCAAAATCATGTATATTATCATTTATCCACCCTCCTCTCTTCAATGTATTTTGTATGTACATTTATGAGAATAAAGAATTGTCATTTGTCATTGAAGCGGTTTTACGCAAAATTTGCGATGTTCATACTCCTTTTAACTGTCAAAATTGACCAGTCAACTTTTATAATTTCCTAACCCCAATTTATCCCAAATTTCACAAATATACTCAAGAAATAAGTAATTTAGTACATTGCGTATGAAAATATCAACTCCGTAGTGCCCGCAGGTCATAGGTACGTGTAAACGTGAAATTAGGTTACGTTTCTATTGAAGCCCCCTTCTACTTTGTTGCCCTTCACTCAAAAACAGAAAGAGACACAAAAGGGACAAGGAACAATTTAGGTCAGATCCCCTTGAAAACAAAGAAAAAAAAAGAAAATTGGCAAACTTGTATTCTTCTAATTGACATCAATTATACTCTGAATTAAAGATCAATCATAAGTAAAACAGCTTGTTTTTTGAGTGAAGGGCAACAAAGTAGAAGGGGGCTTCAATAGAAAAGTAACCTAATTTCACGTTTACATGTACCTATGCCGTAGGTGAACTAGTTCCCAAACGAAATAGAAATAATGTATACGCAGCTACTTGAAAGCCACAAATGTGTCAAAAATATTTATTCCCCGTCTGGAGCCCCATTTTAACAATTCATTACACCATCATATGATATGACGAGCTGTTTGATGACGCGTTCTGCAGTTCAAGTTCAAGGTCGCCGACATGACGGTTATGTGTTTGGATTGTACACGCTGGAGCTGCGAGTTTATACAGACAGATCCTCTGTACTTATAGATAAAAAACGGAATGATTATGATCTATTGGTATCATAATGTCGTCCTAGGATTTAGTTATTTCATAAGTGGCAAGTTAATTGTGAAAATTCATGACGATACTTTATCCTGATCGAGACCGAGGTAGGTCGCCGTCTTTTGATCTCTCATTCTGTTTGCTGATAATATTTTGTTCTAAATTCTTCATCTCGGTGAAAATACATCACTAGAAACGTTTCTAGGTTCAAAAATTTATCAATCGCAAGCGATATAAGTCCCCTACCGGCATTAATCCATGTCCTGCAACTCTGCCTTGACTTGTACTTACACCAAAAGATGAATCCCATATAAAAATAAGTTCAATATGTGCATTAGAAAAGGTCTGAAAAACAGAATGTTCATCAAATTCGCTGAGAGGCCATACCTTTTGCAAGAACAGGTCAATCAAACCCAACCTTAACTTGATCTGTATCATACTATGGTGTATCTTACATACCAAAAATCAGCTCAATATCTACAACGTTACAGCCAAGAGAAGTCCTGAAACTGAGAATTTCATGAAATTTGCTAAGTCCAAGGGGCATAACTCCTGTAAAATTGGGTCAACAGAAAACAAACTCAAACTTGATCTGTATAACACCAAAATGTATTGACATATAATTTTGGGTTTTTTTTCAGTATCTGCGAAAACATGGGAAAAAAACGGAAAACTGAGAATTTCATAAAATTTGTTAGGTCCAAGGGCCATAACTCCTGTAAAAATGGGTCAATCTAATTGAAGCAAGAACTTGATCTGTCTCACATTGAGATATATTCGCATACCAAAAGTATTTTCAAAATCTGCAATACCATGGAAGGAAAGTCCGAAAAACCTGAGAATTTCATTAAATTTGCTAAGTCCAGGGGCCATAACTCTTATAGAAATAAGTTAATCAAAACAAAACTCGAACTTTATCTGTGTAACACTAAGATGTAATCACATTTCAAAAATTATTTCAATATCTGCAACAACAGCCGAGAAAAGTCCGGAAAACTGAGAATTTCATGAAATTTGCTAAGTCCAGGGGCCAAACCTCTTGTAAAAATAGGTCAATCAAAACAAAACTCAACCTTGATCTGTATCACACTAAGATGTATTCACATATAAAAAATCATTTCAATATCTGCTTAAACATGGAAGAAAAGTCCGGAAAACTGAGAATTTCATGAAAGCTGATAAGTCCAAGGGCCATAACTCTTGTAAAAATAGGTCAATCGGGACCAAACTCAAACTTGATCTGTATCACATTGAGATATACTCATATACCAAAAATGAGTTCAATATATGCATTGACAGCGAAAAAAAGTCTGGAAAACTAAAGTGTGACGGACGGACAGACAGACGGACGGACAGACAAACGGGATGGAAACTATATACAAAAAAAATGAGTTCAATATATGCATTGACAGCGAAAAAAAGTCTGGAAAACTAAAGTGTGACGGACGGACAGACAGACAGACAGACAGACAGACAGACGGACGGAAGGACGGACGGTCGGACAGACAGACAGACGGACGGACGGACAGACAAACTGGGTGGAAACTATAAGTCCCCTCCGGCGAGCCGGCAGAGGACTAATAATTATTTATAGGCTCAGAACGATTGTACCTCATAGAAATTGTGTGAAACAGTGATCTTCGGTCCTTTTCATTCAAAACTTTTGCACATTGACATTCGTCAGCCATCTGGAAAATCATCAAACGCAGGATGTTCGACAAAAACTGTTACGATGGGATTCTTAATTTGAAGAAAATAGACAGGAGAAACTGTTTCTCTCGTGATTTTACTGCATTTTCCGTCTATCATCAAAATTTTAGGACAGGGAATGGTCTAAGGAGCTCCAAAAACAGGCGCATAGCAACCGAAAAACGCTGTAAAAACCGCGTACACCGGTACATCATCGAAATTGTCATATTCTGATATCGTATTTTTATCTAAAGGCTACTGTTAAATTTTTTTTTTTTTTTTTGCATTTCTATCATTCAAAAGCCGATCTTAGCAACATTGATGATTTTGATGAGAGTAGGTCCGGCTAATCTGGTATTTTATCGTGTTCATTGGGATATGAACGTGTATTTTGGACCAATCAAAATGCGTAGATTCGTGTAAAACAATGGGTTGGGGGGGGGGGGGGTTCAATGATACATTTTCAATGCCAAAGAATTTGCTAAATAATTCAAGATACTTTTTCTACGATTAAAACTGACAAGCACTCAAAATATGCAATATGCAAGTAGGTGTGTCATATTAATCGGAGAATTTTTTTTTTACAAAATTAACAATTATAGTTGATACAAAAAAGAGAACATACCTTTTTATGTGTAAAGAATTCATACAATAAATAAAAATAAATCATGCTGATCATAAAATAGATAAATTGAAATATTGAAGCATAATGAAAATCAAATTAGTTCAAGTTAAACAAAACAAAATGAAGTTTATTTTTTGGGGGGGGGGGGGGGATTGTTTAATCAGTTATCCAATGTAGCCTTGGTGCGAAATATTGGCTATGTATGCCTCTGTTGGTTTTTAAATTACTTTACGAAACTGCATAACGGGTGTTGTGGTAAAATGTGATAAAATATATCTGGGTATTACTTATTTTATCATCAAAATATATAAAGAGTAAAACTTATTTTATCATCAAAATATATAAAGAGTAAAACTCTTCTAAAAGTTTAAGAAAATACTTTGCAATATTCTGCTAGTATGAGTAAATTTCAAGGAAGAGATATAGATGTAGTAATCGTGAACTGTACTCCTGATAGAATTGTAGACAGTATCAACCTTGGAAAAATATCAACATTAGTTTCAAGATGTTTTGATTTTAATTGTATATGAAGTTTTTGCTTATTTCTAGTCGTATATAAACAATGGGATATCTACATATATAGTCTTATGAATGTAATATTGCATAAAAAGGGATGCTCAAATCAGCTACTAAATGAAATTTAAGATTTCCGCTATGCTTGTTTTAAGAATAACTGGAGACTTCCGAATGGTTATATCTTGCATACTTTATGTTTAGAGGTGTGATTTTCATTCTCAATCAAATGTAAAGATTATCATTATTAATATTTTGGCTTTACAAGTATGAGCCTTAACCAAAAATTAATTTTTTGATTAAGGCTCATACATGGTAAAGCCAAAATATTAATCACTATAAAGATGAGTAGATGCTCTAATCATCTTTATCATGATGAAGCCCTATCATCATCATCATCATCATCGGGACCCTGTCCAAACCGCTTTGGAGAAGACAGAGCCCAGACCACTCACTTCTCTGAATCGCAGTCGGACTCCTCGGGTGATAACATGCATGAGCTTGCCACAGCCTTCTGTTTTTATATTAATTTCTATATCCATATGTGTGTTTCTTGGGCACTTTGTCATGCTGTCTGTCATGGTCATCTTACAGTGAGGAGGTTATTTTACATCACTATTGTGCGTTCCTCGAGATCTATGGGTAATCTGAAAAGTGGAGGGTTGTGCGCACGTATCCGATTAACCACACCGTCCGCTTCTGGCGTGACAGATGGCCGTTCTAAGTCGGCACCGATTGCCCATTGGTCTCGTTGGATTATGTAGAGTAGTTTGTATTTGATGTTTCTATGTGATTTGGTGATCCTTGTACCTTTTGTGTGCATGTCTACTCTGTGTTCTTGGACAATATTTATGTTGATTTGATGAGAATCTGTACTAGCAGGTTGACGGGATCCATATTGGTACTAATTGTGCGCCTCTTGTTGCAGATTTATTTCATACACGCATGAAAAAAAAAGAATTCATCCAAAATATTCAAAAACAAAGAAAACGTGATGCAGATGTGAAATTTTTCATTGGTACTTCTAGGTACCTGGATGATATTCTTACTATCGACAATCCTGTTTTTGAAAAGTATAAAAATGTTACTTATCTACAAGAATTGACTCTAAACAAGGCAAACGTTACAAACACAGAAACACCGGGGTTTTTTTTTTTACCGAAATATCAAAATTGCTTATGGAGAGATTCATACAAAAGAGATGATTTTAGATTCAACATAGTAAATTTTCCCTGGCTTGACGGTGATGTTCCTAGATTACCGCCATACGGTATCTACATTTCACAGCTCATCCGGTATGCATGTACTGATGTTTATGATTTTCATAATGGAAATTAACAAATTACAGTAAACTCGAAAATCTCTCTCTCTCTCTCTCTCTCTCTCTCTCTCTCTCTCTCTCTCTCTCTCTCTCTCTCTCTCTCTCTCTCCTTTCTAATTTCAGGTAATCATCTTATAGGTTATGTGATCAATATCTACGAGTATTTATAGTCATCTTTTATCAAACACGCTCCATTTTCCTAGATACTTAGCTTGTCCAATATAGTGATTTGCTTAAAAATCGCTGTAACTATGTTTATTCTGCGTCTCCATGGGGAGCTTGTCGACCATGTATTTCATGTGGTAACAGAAATTTATTCAATATGCAAAATTTTCAGTTCATACATAAAAACTGATATTTAAAAAACTACTTTTAGAGTGTTCTATTTTCAGCATACGCTTTCCATGTATGTTGAAATGCTATATGCACATATATTAACGTAGATATGACCTAAAGGGCCTAAGGGTATGTCATGACCTTGAACCAAGTTCATAGATCAAAGGTCAAGGTCACAAAAGACATTTTACCTTGAACCGAGGTAAACTTTTCAAAGAATATTGCTGGGGGGGGGGGGGGGGGATTTTCGTCCAGTTAGGGGCAAATCTTCATTTTGGTGCAATATATATATGCACTTGGATGAAACTCTATTTTTCGTAATTTCTGTGGGTTTTTTTTATTTCCCCATATTCGGCTATTTTTTGTGTATTATTTTTCTTAAAATATGACAAATTTTGCATCTATTTCATGATTAAAATGAATTTAATTGTTAGTTAATTCACATATGTGTGTCTACAAGAAACATATTTTTGCGCAATTTTAAACTAAATTAATCATACACTTTCCCCCAAATCTCCATAGACTTGGACGTTAAGGTGATCTTATGCACAGTCATATGTATGAAAACACAAACTTTGTCAATAAATCAAAATAATGAACACAGAAAATGAATATTTTCCAGTTTTTCTCGAAATTTAAACAATTTTGGGGGTCTTAACCCAAAAATACAAGACAACAGCAGCAATTTTTATAGAAACTAGTGAAAGTCATAGTCGAAATCCTTATAAATGATTTTCGCCAGAAAACATTTCTGTTGCAAGCACATCCTGCTACATCTTTCGGTAC
This sequence comes from Pinctada fucata, assembly GCA_028142955.1. Classification (NCBI taxonomy): domain Eukaryota; kingdom Metazoa; phylum Mollusca; class Bivalvia; order Pterioida; family Pteriidae; genus Pinctada; species Pinctada fucata. The sequence goes on along the minus strand of AP027102.1, from coordinate 85,872,355 downwards.
GCTTTTTCGACATAGTAACTTTCATACTTTTTTGGCATATTACATTGTTTAGAATTGAGGATCACTGACCAGGGTTAAGTACCCGAAACGTGCATGTCTGGTCCATGCTGTCAATTTATCTGTTCTTAAATGGTGCTATTCAATTTGAAGACGTTTGTTACACTTTGATGTTTGGTGATCTCCAAGGCTAATTAAATATACTTGACTATTTGTCTTATCCTTACTAAGAACTTTTAGGTACATATACTGCTACATACATTAATACAGCACGTAGACTTTATGAATAGAAATACGCTTTCAAAATTTGGATTTCATGGAATCCACCTTATTTTAGAGCGGGTTTAAGTAAGGTTTTTTTAGTCGGCTTACATTTTAACCCTTTTTAGCTACGGAAGTATTGTATTTGAACATTAAAAGATTTAACCATTACTATTTCATTTTTTAACTTTTAAAATAGTCATTCGGATATTGATTTTGCTCATAACACTGCATGCTTCAATTCTAAAGTCATAGGTTTACTGATCAAGGCGGGTAACGAGATGAAACCTTTTGTGACAAAGGTTACGCAACGTATAGATGTTGCCCAAAGGAATTACGAGGTATAAACTGATAAAAACCTACATACCGAGTCATTGCGTTCATTTCAATAGAAAAAGAAGCATAGAGGCATCAATTTTCAAGAAAAATAGTTGAGTGAATTAAGCCGGATCCTAGTTAATAAAGCTTATCACATGAAATATGTAAATGAATTTCAACATCACAGATGGCACAAATAGTCACCATGGTATTTGTTTCAAGGTGAAATGAGATGAATAGAAAATACAATAATAAACGAATGTTTTCTTTAATCTGCTTATGAAGATTTCCTCATGAGACTGATACCCCGAGGTACATTTAGTTCAATGAATTAACATAGATGATCATATTAATGTCACATTTATTAAAATATTGTGATAATTTCCTTGCACCATATGAATACGGAAGAGTTCCAACTCTTTTCCTTCTTGAAATAAAAATTTCAAACCAATCTTAGTAAATACTCACCAGCGGTACTTATTAAATGCTCTGGGGTTTTATTTTTTCGAATTTAAATTTGTGCATTTACTTAGCACATTATGTGCGGCTCGAAATTTTGTGGAGGGTCGATTCCGTAGCATAGTTTTATAAAATCTATGACCAAAATGGCATTGGAGGGATGGTGCTAAGATGTTATCCATCTTTAATTCCGATGGATCGATGAAATGAATTTCCAAGTTTCCAAAATTGCAAAATAATATATATGATGTCAAATTAGTAAAGGATAAAAACAAAGCTTCTTTCGGGTGATATAGCTGGAAAGAAGGAATTACATCCAGTGAAAGAGGAACAAGTTTAACTGCTTGACAATGCAAAAGGAGATATTTTTTTATGATAATAATACGGAAGTGGTCCAACTTTTGACCTTTTTGAAGAATACTTCAAACCAACTTTAATGCACAAGACACGTGTTTCGGATATTTTGAAAAAAAATCATCTTCAGTGGTACTTATGTAATGCCGAAGTAATGGCTCGAGTTGGTACTGAAAGATTAAAAAATAGCAATCCAAGGAATGCTTGTGTCGCCTGCGAAGCGGTTTGATTATTATTCTAGAAAGTGGATCAAATTATTGGTATCAGTAGAAAAGTCTTGTCAAATGAAATTCATTTGAAATATCAGACCTCTTAATTACAAATTAAAAGTTATGGTCATTCTCAATTTTTTCAGAACAGAGTGTCAATCATCTACGTCAAGGTCACTACGTAAAAATTGGTAACAAAAAGGTCTCATCATAAGAGATATTAAAGACCTATCACCTACCAATTAAAAGATATATACAACCTTAGAAAAGAAGGTCAAATAGCTAGGTCAAGGTCAAAAGGTAAAAAATTATAGTGTGTGAAGAATGGCATTGTTACAAGGAAAATACATGTGAAATATCAAAGCCCTATTACCTACCAATCAAAAGATATAGCCAATATTACTTTTCTTGAAAAGTAGATCAAATTTCTAGATCAAGGTCAAAAGGTCAAATATTATGGTCTGTGTAGAAAGGTCTTGTCACAAGGAATACACATGTGGAATACCAAAGTCCTTTCACTTACCAATCAAACGATATATCCATTCTTAATTTGAAAAGTAGGTCAAATATAAAGGTCAAGGTCAATAGGTCAAAAAATATGGTATGTGTAGGAAGGTCTTGTCACAAGGAATACACATGTGAAATATCAAAGCCATATCACTTATCAATCAAAAGATATAGTGAATCTTATCTTTTTTTTTTCAAAAGTAGGTCAAATATCGAGGTCAAGGTCACAAGGTTTCAAAATTATGGTATGTGTTGAAAGATCTTGCCACAAGGATTGCACATGTGAAATATTAAAGTCCTAACACTTACCAATCAAAAGATATATCCATTTGTAATTTTTTTGAAAAGTAGGTCAAATATGTAGGTCAAGGTCACTAGGTCAAAAATTATGAGAATGTGTAGGAAGGTCTTGTCACAAGGAATACACATGTGAAATATCAAAACCCTATCGCTTACCAATCAAAAGTTATGGGCTGTGACACCCAAAGTGTGACAGACAGACAGACAGAAAGACTGACGGACGGACGGACGGACAACGGACAAAGTGATCCCTAAGTATCGCTATGCTTCGCAGGCGACACAAAAAAGCATACTGCAAGAAAGCCCAAACTCTACATTGGTAAGAGTTTGACACGTAAAGAGAAATTATACACATACAAATAAGTTTCCTGTATTATTTGAGTATCGTATATCTTTACTGCAAAAAAAAAAACACAAGGAAAACGTTTGATTACGACCAATAAAGCCAAAATATGACAAATCGGCTATAAAGTTTTTTTTTAAATAATATTAATTTTAGATGTATGAACTAAAGTGACCTAAAACGACAGATAACATCCAGGGGGAGTAAACATCTCCTGCTAATACGTTTTCGAATACCGTATAACCAGATTTCTTTCCCGATTTTGGGTAAAAAAAATGTCTTCATGACTTGCAAATTACACGCACAGAACATTAAACATATATCATGTTGCGTTTTGCATCTACTGTCATTGTACTTTTTCAATTTCATCTGAGCAATACACTCAATTCATATCATAGTTTAATAAAAATTATTGAAGAATGGTTCACAAACAATATTGTGGAAAGGTAACTCAAATGCAGATTTCTAATATATCACAGCCGACACACCGAATACAAAATTTGACGAAAATAAATTTTCTCGATATCAGATCAATCGCAAATATAGCGAAGATAAATGTCTCGCTAAAATTTCTGGTAATACAGTGTATGTCTTAAATTTAGATAGAGTAATACATAATCCTTACATAGAAATAGTCTATTTCTGTGATATTCTATGAAATTTCAATTCATTAGGTATCACTAAACTACTATCAAGTGTTCCAACTCTTTACCTTCTTGAAGAAATTTTCAAACCAATTTTAATGCTCTAGGCACCTGTTTCGGAAATTCCTAATAAGTGGTGCCAAAACGATGTTCAAACACAGCCAAATGTATTTCTTTAGCACCTCTAGTTTAATTTAGGAATTAAAGTTTATTGCATTTACTTTGCAAAGAGTGCGCATCGCCTAACTGTAGGGTCGATTCATTAACATAGCTAAATAAAACCTTAGACTGGTTCCCGGCCTTGGTTTTCTCCTTTATCGTTAACACTATTCGAAAACACGAAGTAAAAGAGGGAACCAAGACCGGGAACCAGTCTAAATAAAACCTATGATCAAAACAAGTATTAGCTTTTACAAAAAGCTTGCCGGCAGTGAGCTGACATTAAATGTTGTAAAATTCTAGTAAGGAAAAAATGGAATTTATAAACGATTTTTATTCTTGTTAGACCAATCGCACATTTCCGGGCTTTTCCGTTTTTATTTTCGATTCAAGCTACGGAAATTTCCGAGGATCTGTGACTTGTTGTAGGACGTATCGGTACAAAGACTTTTCGATGCATCTTTCGGAAGAAAATGCACTGATACGATATGACTTTCATTTGTCAAGTCATCTAGACTCTTCAGCCGACTTGATGGAAGAATCCTATACACAGATTCAGAATAACCTTGACGAATATTTGCATATTTTGTAGTTGTCCACCAATCATATTGCCAAGAGTTATTTTATCCGTGCAAGTATGTCACGATTGATTACAGTATACCGGCAGTCATGACTGCCGGTAATAACATTGGAGGGATCGTGCTAGGATGTTTACCATGCAGAAGTGATTTTCAGACAAAGCTGAATGCATTTCAGTAGCGCCCTCTAGTTTATATCTTAGAATTCAAATCTGTGCAATTTTAAATCAAAGAATAATTTCAGAAATCAATAGGCCTTGATCAATTTCACACGCTTTCATTAATTTTAAATAGATCTTGTATATTTGCGTCCTGTCTGGCACGACGACTCTATCAAAAAATCATATACTTACATAAAGTATTTTAAAAGAATTCTATGCCTAACGGTGGCTGATTAAGAGTGCATATCTTATTATGCTTTGACCCAATACCCCAGAAAAGCCTTAAAGCAGTCTGGCTGAATAGTTTCTTTAACGAGATTGGAAAATGTAAAAGCTACAGCAAGCACAAGCGGTAACAGCATCTTTGGTTGAAATGCAAATTAATGCGTTCTTAGAAATTGCATTTAGATGTCCTCGTGGACTTAGTCTGCCAGGGAAACTCGGTGAACAAAACAAGAGAAAGTTTTTCCATCTTCAATCAATGTTATCTTTATTCAATTCCATTGAAATAAGTTACATTATTTTCGAAAGTGAAGCTAGTCAAACTTGAATTTTTCAATAGAAAAAAAAAACAAACAAAAACAAAACGAACACACGCACACAAAAAAATACGTAGGATGATTCCATGAGTCGATTGTCAGCGTTTTCAATGTTTAAAGACTTTTTCGGAAAATTCCTTTTTGGTTGTAAACAAGTAATTGGGCGTGAATTCAAGTGCTAGATACAATTTCTATAGATTCCAAGGGGAATTATCATGTAAAAATTCCATTATCTGGATCCCTTAATGTGAAATCTATAATGGTTATGATGAGTTAAAGGCCTTTATTTAGTTTAAAGTACACAAAACATATCGCAACAATGAATTAGACATTATCGATAATGACTGTATTTATTTCTATGGTATATTTTAGATACATTGTACAACTATCTTGACAAAAAAAGACGTATTGCAATTAAGTGAAAAAACGCAACAAAGTCTTATTAAATTTTCGAATGCTTCAAACTTTAGAGATGGTTACCATGGCAACGTCACTTGTTTTCTAAAAAACGAAAGTTAATTTTCATATTAGCACTCCATTTTGAACTTAAAAACAAGAAATCTCTATAATGGTTATGATGAGTCAAAAGCCTTTATTGAGTTTAAAGTACACAAAACATATCGCAACAATGAATTAGACATTGTCGATAATGACTGTATTGATTTCAATGATATATTTCAGATACATTGTAGAACTATCTTGACAAAAATGATGTATTGCAATAAAGTGAAAAATCGCAACAAAGTTTTTCGTATGCTTCAAACTTTAGAGATGGTTACAATGGCAACGTCACTCTTTTTCTAAAAACGAAAGTTAATTTTCATATTAGCACTCCATATTAAACTTTCAAACAAAAAATTACATGCCGTGCCAACGTGTCATTTATTTTTTTAGTCCTTACAGAAAATTGCTCTTCAATGTTACTATGGTCGTGGTATCAAACTTAAGAAATTGATAAACCATGATATGTTATACGTATAAAACGGTAAATAGTCTATATCTTTGAAATGTTTGGACATCTCTTTCGTTCATATTGCCCGGTATTGGAAACTTTTGACAAGAAGGTTTCTCTCTGTCATTGCGGCACTTTGGATTTCGTTATTGCACATAACTCGATGTCATCAATCCTCATTATTCAATAGGTTAAATAGGATTCGATTTGTTTTTATGCGGAAAATAACATTTTTCTTATGGGTTATGTGTCTGAAATTAATTAATCTAACACTGTCAAAAATTAAGTACGACTCTCAGTGATCGAGATAGGATGTGTCTTTGCCAGCTTATAGGACCTGTCATAATAATACGGAGGTGTTCCAACTCTATATTTTCTTGAAGAAAATTTCAAACCAATTTATTATGCACCAGTCACGTGGTTCGGATATTAATAGCCATTCTCTGTAGGGATCGAAATCGAGTGGCACGGCATGTCATGGATTTTGATGATTTTCAGTATAATGGTTATATATTTACTTATTAAGTACTGACGATGAAAATAATAATTTTCGGTTAATGATACCTCTGGTTGCCATGGAAACGAGGTCACTCTATTTACAGCACTTTTGAGACCATGAAATAAGCAAGTTTCGGATACTGCGTTGCAATTGATACCACAGCTTGTTCATTTTTACATAATTTTTCTTCTTTTCTTCCGTTCTTACTTAGTAAACTTAGTCATATGATATATATTACAGGAAGCTTATTGTATTGAACCAAAATCAGTTAAAATGAAGCGAAACATAGAGGTGAAAATAAGGGCCAATTTAGTATGTTTTGAGCTTTTTCAGTCTAAAATAAAATGCGCCAACAGGAGACAATTGATTTTCATCAAAGGAAATATGTTTATTGACAAATAAAATGAACGAAAAATTGAAGTCGACAATATTTGAGCTTTTCCTGAATTCTTTCGCCAAAAACCGTTGCTATGGCAACATTCGACCTTTTTGCTTGTTTCATTTTATCTTTGAAATTGATTTCATTCCTCTTTAAAGTTACGTATGCTTATCAAAATGTATGCATGGATAGATATGATATAACCCTTTCACCTAATAACAATTCACATGTTCAAGGTCATTGACTTGATGTTCAAGGTCATTTCTACTTTGAGACTCAAAAATGTTGCAAATAATATTGATTTTTTTTTCAATCTTTTGTTACCCATTTTAATTAAATTTTATTTGGATATTTTTATGGGTCATGTTTTTTTATGAAAGCTCATGAATATAAGAAAGAAAATCTTAGAATTTATTGAACTGTAGTAATTTAATTGGGAAAAACTCACCAAGAATTTGAAATTCAAAGATGTGAAGAAACTTTATCAATAGTTCTAGGAAATTAGTGTTAGATTAATCATTTTATGGCATATGACTGTTAAATTCAATATTACAAGGTTTCTGCAATATTAGCGCCTTCATTGTATCAATATTCAGGATTTTTTCGTCAAATCTTTTCACTTAAAGTTTCATGACCTTGGCAATTCTTCATACTCAAACGTCTCTGATAGATGTATACATGTTCCAATATCATGCATGAATGGTTTGATAAAGATCGTGTTTAAATTCATCGTATCGAAACCTTTCAGCCTTTTGTTGCCATAGCAACCAAATTTGAAGCTGCTTTGGATATAAAAGGATATACTTGCCCAATCAAATTTTTATATTAATGTATAGATTAAAGATGATTCTCGTCGGATAACTTAATTTTGGACTTCAAAAACAGCGATTTTATGAAATCAACAACCTTGTAAAACAGTAAACAGGGGTCCGTCGATGCTCAATTCGGTGCTCTATTTTGAGTGTTGTTGCGATTGTCGTCAGGATCTTCTTTACCTCATTCATATTGAACTTCCATACGAAAAATCACTAAAATCCATGACATGCCGTGCCAATATGTCATTGCAATTCTTTGGTTCTTACAGAGAATTGCAGTTAAATTCTCATCAGCGATGATTCCAGCCAAGTGATTTTCAGTAGCGCCCTCTGGTTTTGCTTTATGAATTTAAATTTGTGCATTTACGTTACAGACAATGCGCGGTACCAAATTCCCCATAGGGTCGATTCAGTAAGCATATCCAAATAAAATCTATGTTCAAAATAGCATTGGAGGGATGGTGCTAAGATGTTAACCTCCTTTAATTTCTGATGAAATGACAAGTCTCAGAAATAGCAAAGTAATATGTATGATGTAAAATTGATAAAGGGCCTAAACAAAGCTTCTTTCAGGCGACAGAGCTGGAAAGAAGTAACTGAAACACTTTACAAACATCCACTCACGGAGAACAGCTCCACACTGTAACATGAAATCAGTGTTTATATAATAAAACGGAAGTGTTCCAACTCTATACCTTCTTGAAGAAAATTTCAAACCAATTTATTATGCACCAGACACGTGTTTCGGATATTAAATCCTCATCAGTGATGGTTCCAGCCAAGGTGATTTTCAGAAGCAGCCAAAATTCATTTTAGTAGCGTCCTCTGGTTTTTTTTTTAATCTAAATTTGTGTATGTACTTTACAGACAGTGCGCGGCACCAAATTTCCCGTAGGTTCGATTCAATAACATATCAAAGTAAAATCTATGTTCAAAATAGCATTGGAGGGATGGTGCTAACATGTTAATCTCCTTTAATTTCTATGATCTTATTGGATGAAATGACAAGTCCTGTCATAATGCCCACTTTCATAATTCTTGGGAGATGGATGGTGCTCTGAAACTGTAGACCACACAATGTCATACTTCAAGTTTTTAAGTTTTGGTGAGTCTTATTCAGAAGGAAATGTTCCAACTCGTTACGTTCTTGAAGAAAATTTGAAGGCAATTTTAATGCACCAGACACGTGTTTCGGCTAGTAAATCCTCATCAGTGGTACTTAATGCCAAAGTGATTTTCAGATATAACCAAATTGATTTTAGTTGCGCCCTCTAGTCTGATTTTTTTTTAATTTTGTGTATCTACTTTAAAAAGAGTGCGTGATACATGTACCTGTAGGATATATAGGTAGATAAAATCTAAGACCAAAATAGCATTGGAGGGATGGTGCTATATTGTAAACATCATTTAATTTAAGTTTTAGATGAAATGACAAGCTTCCGAAATAGCAAAATAATAAACATAATGTCAAATTGATAAATTACTTAAACTTTTGTTTAAGAAATTAACATGTAATTTGTGTTCGAAAGAAAAAAATTCACAAAATTCACAAAATACGTCCAATTGAAATGTACTGTCATGTAAAAACTCTGAATTGAATTGTTTTACAATTGTTAGAGCACTAAGATATGTAAAACATTTACGTAATGCGTTAACAGAGTCTGAAGACTTCTTTCAAAAGATATGTCAAGGGAAGAGAGGATTTTTTAATGCGGTTCACACAGACACGGATGTCTTGGATACAGAATATCTATCGTAGAGCGACCATTTCAAAAAAGATGCCTAGTTTTCGAGTTGGGGTATGGTCAATTCGTACCATAACCAACTCGTACCTGCCACTTCGTACCATACCTTACTACCAACTCGTACCAAAACCATTTCGTACCATTACCAACTCGTACCATAAATTCTACCAACTCGTACCATACATAAACTCGTACCATAACCAACTCGTACCATGGTACCAATACTCGTACCATAAACTCGTACCATTCATAAATTCGTGCCATCCATAAACTCGTATCATGGTGCCAATACTCGTACCATGCATAAATTCCTAACCCTACCAACTCGTACCATGGTACTCAGTAAATTGTACTCTGTTAACTCATACGTGAAATAACTTTTTTCGGACCTCGACAAATTTTTGCATTTATTTTTATTGATTAAGCGTCACCAGACATGCATGTTATATCGAATATCTAATCTGCATTAGTGGAATCATACATTGTAAAGAGTTCAACTAATAATTCATAGTTCATTCAAAAGATGTTGTATATATACGTTACATCGATGGGTGATTCGAGTTGGCTATGATTCGAGTAAATGTTAATGGGTACGACATTCTGGGTGATTCGAGTTGGTTATTTTCATGTCAATGGGTACGAGATTATGTGTGGTACGAGTTGGCTGTGATTCGAGTAAATGTTAATGGGCACGAGATTCTGGGTGTCAGTGGGTACAAGATTATGTGTGATACGAGTTGGTTATAATTTGAGTAAATGTTAATGGGTACGAGATTAAAGGTGATTCGAGTTGGTTATGATATTATTGTCAATGGGTACGAGATTATGTGTGGTACGAGTTGGTTATGGTACAAGTACATGTATATAATGGTACGAGCTTAAATAAAATTGGGTACGATTTGGTTATGGAACGAGTTAATGTCAATGGGTACGAGATTCTGTGTGGTACGAGTTGGTTATGGTACGAGTATGTTATGGTACGAGTTGGAATTAAATTGGGTACGAGTAGTACCCATGAATTCGCAATGGGTACGAAATGACTTTTTATTTTGGTACGAGTTGATCATGGTACGAAATGGTTATGGTACGAGTTGGTAAATTTTGGGTACGAAGTGACCAAGGTACGAGTTGGTCATGGTACGAAGTGACCATAAACCTTCGAGTTTAATCAACACACCTAACACAGGCCTGAATTTGGTCTGAACTTTTAGCTAAATACCCCTGCTTTCATGAACAGCTGTAGTAAATAATATATCACGGTCAGATTTTTTAAATTGGGTAAAAAGTGATAAAATCGTGAAAAATTAAAACGAAATATTTATCGTTTATATCCTCTGTATTCCTATATTTTGCTCTTTTTTGTACAGAAAGTCGTTGCAATGATTGTATTAGATTTGTAAATATGTTATATAATTGTTTTAGAGGAAGAATATTTTCTCCTCTCTCGAAAAAATGCAGCTTTATGCAAATTTCTGTGAAATATGAATGAGTTAAAGAAGATCCTGATGATAATCTCAACATCACTCACAATAGAAGAATCCGTGTTAATATGAACTTTAAGCCCCGAGACTGAGTTTTTGTCTCGAAACATATCGACAAATATATATTTATTATTTCTAAGGCATTTTTATCGATAATTTTTCTAAAGGGCTTATGAATAAGTGTAAAAAACTAATGCCTATATAGGCCAAGAAAAATTAAAATTTCGTTTGACGGGCACCGCCGCATTGCCTAAAAACTCGCCGCATTTACGATTTTTGTCGCGTGTTTTACCATAATTTTAAAGTAGTAAATTGAACATCGTCGTGCTAATACAAATTGTTTCTTTACATATTCTTTTCTTCACTAAATATATAAATTGTAAAGCTGTAACTCAATACTTGTTCACATGAAATAGTATTATTTACCCAAGCTACCGTATTCAATTGTTGGTTGTACGGTAATCGCGACTACGCGTATATTCCATATCACGGACGAGGTAACGTAACGTAAAATGATACTGGACTCTCAGTCTGTTGTAATAATATGCAAGAGCATTGTATACTTCATTATTAGTTAAATTATTTAATTTATTAGAAATTTGAAAACGTTTTTGTTTAGAACTCGCAGTTTACGTCAGATTGATCAACCGGGAACGCCGGTGACGGGATCGAGGGGAGGGGCAGAAATACTACGTGATCCTAATTTCGTTACGAATAAACTTGTCAATTAAACCCTTAGCACATCGCAGAAACTTCAAAATGTATATAACATCAGACGTCAGCACATTTTTTTTGGTCGCGAGATTACCAATTTTACAATTTCCAATGAGTAATTTATAGTACATTTTTTGCATGGATCACAGAACAGCCAAGACCAAACATTCAGCCACCATTCCTATAGATTTTTCGTGTCCACGTATGGACAGCTTCATTTTTAGCTTTGTTGATATTGTGGAAGGCAATTGACATTTCTGTACAAATTTCATTACTTAAATTTGTACCCATTGACTGACCACTTTTAAAAAATGACATGATAATTTTACGGACGAACGCATACACAAGTACCTTAACGTAGATAAGATACGTAAGTGGACGTTGGAGATTTAAATCTCATGCGCAGAACGAGGATAAAAAAGAATGTCGGAGAAAAATCAATATTGTATCAAAATAGCAAAGAACCTTTCAATTGTCAGTGAACAGAAGAATTTTGTGCTTTTGACTGGTCATGTACAGAAAGCTGCGATCTCTGTATTACTGCTCCTGGTGTAGATCTACGTTACAACGTAAATACGAGAACAGAACTTTTAGATAGATTTAAAAACCAAAAATGGACGCCGTAGAATAATGGCACTAGGGTGCAGCGAGTTGCCGATTTTATGGGCAATTTTCTATCAGAATGGGCCTTCCCAATTCCTGGACATGTTTCTTTGTATTTTTCCTACTCTTTTGCTGACGCCAAGGGTCAAATTTTTGGTCTAAGCACTGAGCAACAATTACGATTTTCACTCACTTAGTTGCACCTAAAAGAAGTAGTTCACATAATGTTAACGTCATTTGAAGTTTAAACCTTACACAGGGCAACGGTTAGAGATTGGTGATCCTTTATAGCATAATTAAGATGTACAACATACATGTATTGAGTCTACATCTTCATACTGGTCTGTCATAGGACATCGTCATATGATAATATAATAAGTGTGACCAATTGCAAATCACAGAATATCTAGCAAACTTCAGATTTGGAAATGCAATTACTATATTACAGGATGACGTTGGGTTATCTTGTTAATCAATGCACTAAACATTACCACTTTATACTATATCTAAGTTTTAATGTATTTTCAGCATCAAAACACTTGAATTAGAAATTTGTTGAAAAGATCAAATTTCACATTTGCAAAAAAAAAAAAAAAAAAAAAAAAAAAAAAAAAAAAAAAAACCTGCCTCCCTAACTTTTTTTTCTCAAAAAGTGCCCGTCAAACTAAACATTAATTTTGTATGGCCTATATACTTTTGAGTTAATAATACGGAAGTGTTCCAACTCTATTCCTTCATGAAGAAAACTCCAAACCAATTTTTCTGCACAAGACACGTGTTTCGAATATTAAATTCTCGTCAGTGATGCTTCCAGCGGAGCCACCAAAATTAATTTCAGTGGCGCCCTCTTTTATTTTTTGAATTCAGATTTGTACATTTGTGCGCGGCTCCAAATTTTATGTAGGGTCGATTCAGTAGCATCTGTATAAGTACGAGTAAAATATATGTTAACCTCCTTTTATTTCGGTGTTAGTTTTGAATGGAATGACAAGTTGCAAAATAATATCTATGATGTCAAATCGATAAAGGGCTAAAACAGCTTCTTTCAGACGATAGAGCTGGAAAGAAGTGATTAAGACACTTCTAAACATCAGGTCACGGGGAACGTGTTTAACTGCTCCACACTGCAACAAGAAATAAGTGTTTATAATAATAATACGGAAGTGTTCCAACTCATAGCGTCATTTCCCAAATCAGATTCCGTAGATGAACATGTGACAGTTTCTATCAGATCATACCTATCAACCGGTATATTTACATATTTTTGCTAGGCCATACCAAATTAAATAAATGTTCTTCGGATTTTCTTGTGAAAAAAAAGGTGCGAGCGGGCGAAAATATAATTATTTTATTTTTTTTAGGTTTTGCAGTTTTTAAGGTGCGAGCGAATGAAATAATTTTATTTTTGATATAGTTTACCCCAGTAATACATTTCTGATGTTTTCTGTACTCAAAAAGGTATCCCCATAGGAATCTGGTGACTAAAAAGCCTGGTACATAGCAGTACGGAAACGATTTTCGAACATTCCCCCCCCCCCTCCTTGACTTTCAGTGCTATGTATACGGGACAACAAATTTGCTCCCAACAACATTTTTTAAACACAAGAAGTATCATTTTCTTCGAATTTTGCACAATTTTAGACTTCTAGAAGCTTTAAGATTTGCAGAAATCAGAACCGACTCTAAAAAATTCTTGAGCCGGAAATTTAATGGTGCGGGCGAGCATTTTATTTTTATAATATTATTTTTTGAATTTTGAAAAATATGGTGCGGGAAATCCAAAGAACATTAAATTAATTTGGTATGGCCCTATAAGTTAATTGCAGAAAGTGGAATTACAACACACTGTTTAAAAATTCATAAAATAATTCATTTTAATATGTCGTGGTAATACCGTGTATGGAGACCCGATTGAGACAAGTTGAAATCAAAATACAAATGTACGTGAATTGAAGAAATGTACATTTAGTTTTTATAAAATTATAAAAAGTATCTTTTGACGTTTATTTTAGTACTACAGAGATGTAAATAAACATGTCAAGTACATTGGTCTGACTTTGGGCTCTTCGTTTTCTTTGTTTTATACATTACGACATGCCTTCGGTTAACGTTGTGCAATTCATCCCTTTTAGCATCCGCAGTTTCCGTTCAGATTCGTAGCTGTTACAGAATTAAGTGGATACTTTTTCTAATGCACTGAGTCACAGAACCCCTTTGAGGCCTCCAGGAGATCCAATGGAAAGTCCTCAAGGTCACAAGGGAGTGGGGTGGGGTGGGGCTTTACTTCGTGATGCTGTACATAGCCCAAATACCACATTGTCATACGTAATATTTGTAATTTAATTTGGCAGTTCCTACATTAATAAGGACTACATACTTCTACAATAAAACAAATACAAATACAGTAAAACAAATAATAAGCTATATAACGAAGAGGAAAAGTGTGTGTTGTCGTCTATTGACAACGGAAAGTTAGCCGCGAGAGGAGCCTGGAATGTTGGCGCGTCAATGGCCGTATTTCCCAAGTAGTTCCGAATAAAGAAATGAAATTGAAAAAGTGTGAAAAGTATGACGTTAAGAATAAAGTCAGTGCAGTGTGTCCAAGAAGAAAATCTCCAACATGACCTGGTTGCAGTACTAACAACAAAGCACTGATCTTCAACGATGGAGTCCCAGATTCGATACGGGGTATGGTCAATTCGTACCATTACCAACTCGTACCTGCCACTTCGTACCATACCTTACTACCAACTCGTACCAACACCATTTCGTATCATGACCAACTCGTACCATAAATTCTACCAACTCGTACCATACATAAACTCGTACCATTACCAGCTCGTACCATGGTACCAATACTCGTACCATAAACTCATACCATACATAAACACCAATACTCGTAGCATAAACTTGTACCGTTCATAAAGTCCCAACCCTTCCAACTCGTACCATGGTACTCGGTAAATTGTACTCTGTAAACTCGAACTTGAAATAACCTTTTTCGGACCTTGACAAATTTTTGCATTACTTTTGATTGATGCATGTTTCGGATATCTAATCCGCATCAGTGGAAACGTAACATACATTCTAAAGAGTTCGACTAATAATTCATAGTTTATTCAAAAGATGTATATATACGCTACATCGATGGATGATTCGAATTGGTTATGATTCGAGTAAATGTTAATGGGTACGAGATTCTGGGTGATTCGAGTTGGTTATGATAAGAGTTCATGTCAAATGGGTACGAGAATATATGTGGTACGAGTTGGTTATGATTCGAGTAAACGTCAGTGGGTACGAAATTCTAGGTGATTCGAGTTGGTTATGATATTAATGCCAATGTGTGGTACGAGTTGGTTATGGTACTAGTTCATGTATGTAATGGTGCGAGTTGAAATAAAATTGGGTACGAGTTGGTTATGGTACGAGTTAATGTTAATGGGTACGAGATTCTGTGTGGTACGAGTTGGTTATGGTACGAGTATGTTATGATACGAGTTGGAATAAAATTTGGTACAAGTTGTATCCATGAATTCCCAATGGGTACGAATTGACTATTTATTTTATTTTATTTTTTTTTTTTTTGGTACGAGCTGGGTTTGGTACGAAATGGTTATGGTACGAGTTGGTAAATGTTGGGTACGAAGTGACCAAGGTACGAGTTGGTTATGGTACGAAGTGACCTTAAACCGCTAAAGAGTATCTAAAAAGATCAACAAAAATTAAAGTCCTTGATAAAATGAATGGCAGATTAAAAGAAAACAAATTACATCAAAAGTCCAAATTTTCTGTGTTACAGCTATAACACTGCAATTGCATCATTAGATAATATATATTTGCAATTTTAGGTGCATATTAAGTGATTTGAATGTCCTATTTCCAATTGTAATACATACACCAAAGAAAACAAAAAAAATTCTGGTTACACTCATATATTATTTCGAGAAATGGTCTGTTTTGTTTTTTATTTATTTATCTATTTATTTATTGATTTATTTTATCTTATTTTATTTATTTATTTTTTTTTTTTTTGTCAAGCAATTCCATTTTTCAAATCAAAAATAGTTTTCGGGCATAAAAATTCGAAAAAGTGACAGGAAGTAGTTCGGATAAGTACACCATGTATTATGTGCATAGCAAATGACCGTCTTTAGAATAGAGCATCCTTTCATGTATGGTCATTTCTATTTCAATATTGCTTAAGACTTGCTTCTCGGTTGGTATTTTTATTTGAGTGAGTGTATTTGATTCTTGTAGATGTCATTGTTTGATGTTCATTATTTGTTTTTTTTTTCACGCTTCATTTATAATTAAACTTTTTGCAGAGAAAATTAAAAATATGTCCATTAGACTAGGATGAAACATTAAACGTTAAAGAAGATCCTGACGCTAATCTCAACAGCACTCACAATAGAGCACCAAATTGAGCATCGATGGACCCCTAGCAAGCTAGAGGTGGGATCAGGTGCCCGGGAGGAGTAAGCGAAAAGGAAAAACGATGCACAGACAGTGAAAACTCAAACTCAACATAAACATACAATATCGTTGATATCGTATAATGGCCATCAACGGTCAACCAATCAGAAACTAGAGAAACAGAACTGGAAATCAGAGGATATCCCCATTATCATCTTCATGTAGAACAATGCCTTAAAGTTATGTTTTAGCGAGAAGTGTTGTCACACCGTCAAAGAGAGAAAGAAAATGCTATGATTGCCTTGAACGTGATGGGGCCGTATAAGCAGTTACGCTGCTTATCGAATTTGAAGTTTTTGGAAGTAAAATTCATTATATACTCCCTTGTTTTGTTGATCATAAAATCATTGTTTTACTTAAAATGCTTCCATATCACAATGTTTGAAATTATCTGAACATTTATATTACATAAAGAAAAAAAAACTTTTTCAAAATGATTGATGTAAATTTGTCGTCTTCTTTAAAATAAAACAATCCTTTTAATTCAAATTCATATGTTAGAATTTAATAAAGCTGTAATTACGTATGTAGTTTTACTCCGTAGTATCGAGGAAACATATCCTTGTTTATCACATGATACACCCTTTATGCAGTTTCATAAAGCCATTTCATAAATATATGATATGATAACACGTTACACGCTCTGCTTGAATGCGATTGGTCAGGTTTGGTAAAGTTTGACAAGTGTGACCTTTCAAATATCGGTCAGTTGTTAAATTCAGATGCGGATTCAATATTAATGATAAAAATTGTTGTTGTTAAATTAAGTATTGCATTAAAATACTTAACAAATATGAAATATTTTTCGTTTACGCACAGAATATCTACACGATGGAGGAACTACTTCTCATGGCGTAGCAGACGACTTCTTTGTCACGGTGTCGTTCGCCTCTAGTTCTCAGAAACGTTGATTTCACGTTAGAAATACACATAATTAGGCAATATCATGTGATAAAAAGAATCTCAAATGAATTTTCATTTCATACGATGTATTATGAAACTCGTTGTGCGTTTTATATCCCCTCGCCAAGGCTCGGGGATACAAAAACACACAACTCGTTTCATAATACATCGTAAATTCATTTGAGATCCTATATTTATACTGCAGTGAATCGCTAATAATCAAGTTGGGGGGGGGGGGGCAGCTTATTTGCCTGGTACTCTTAAGTTTTTCAATCGATTTCTATCAAACTTTCTTATAAACACATTATCGTTTCTGTTCGTTAATTTTTATGCTCGAATTAACATTCTCAAAATTCAAGTGAAAGAATGGAAAAAATTCAATTTTACCAATTAATTTTAGAATTTGTGCTCAATTATCCATGAAGTTGAAATTAGAGAAATCAATTTGATCCAAAAAATTTCTTTCGACTTCAATGAGCTTAATGACATTTAGTTTGGTCACCTGGACTATTCAAAAGAAGATGGTTTTTGTTAAAAATTTAATGAATTTGAAGTTTACTAATTTTCCGCTTTCCAATGAAATTACAGAAATTCTGACCATACTAATTTTTTTTTACGACAGGTCAAATATGATGACCCATGTTATATTCTTTTGTTTGATATAAATTTTAGCCCCTTGTGTCAGGGATGTTGATTAAAATTTCAAATTTAGCAACATGGTTGCTCTGCTACTATGAGTGGTGCTTCAAATCAGAAAATGCGAGGTATCCTTTTTGCTGCAACTATTTCTAACGCAATTTTTCATTTATCAAACTTTTTTTTTTCTTTCGGAAAGAGTTATGTAACATCTGCTTACAAATAACAGGAATTTTTCTCAACAGATGCCAATTGCGTTCGATTTATGCGTGTACATGCATGTGGCATCGAAGCAAAACGGCCACAGTAAATTATTTATAAAATGATGGGTTATTTCATTATTTTTTCAGAAGTTTAATCTGACTTTTTTATTATTATATTTCATTTTTGTTGTTGCGACGGGTGTTGAATGGAAACGGGAGACGCTGACTCTCCCTGGGCATTCCGGGGTTCGCAACTAAGGATTTTGTCTTGCCTTCTAGACTTTGGGACTCACTACTTCGACGTTTATTGGTGTTTATATCATGTAGTTTGTATCCTTTTATTTCCTTCCATCTGAATAAATTTTGCTATACTTTTATTCCAATGGCTTCGAAGCATTTTTGGTCTCTATTCACATGTTAACATAAAAATAATTGCAACTGCCGATTGGCGTAAAATAAAGTGTACGGCTCATTAGCTCTCTACCCGGAATCCAAGATATTATCGCCAAATCAAGAGCTTATAGCTTCAAACAACAGCGTAAAATATCAAATGACAACTTTGAGAAATATCAATATCTTATCAAAGACAGCTTGAATTTGCCGTAGAAATTATATGATAAGGGTTCTGAACATTACGTCATCTCCACAGAGCTTCCTTAATTTATGTAAACGAAGAACGGATCATTTGGTCCAAGGTGCACGTTACAGGTACAAGGTAAGCAAAGTTTTTAGTATGGTTCATCTAAATGTATTGTTTTGTGTACCTTATGTTCCTTTTCTTAACATTCAATAATACTTAAACTTTAATAATACAACTTTTTTTAAATAATACAAAATATTTGTTGTACTCATTACATTGTAAGGGTTATTTAAAACATAACGTTGTTTTAAATTTTTATTCCATTTTCAAATTTTTGAAGTGGTGTCATCTTAATATAGACATATACATGCACATTGTTTTTGACTTGTTTTCTTCAATTCACTGAAAGAAAACGCCTTTGATTTTTTTTATTTCGCATCATCTTCCTTCTTCTATATCCGGTTCTGAGAATCCTTAAGAAGCTGGTAAAATATGAATGTACAACGCTTTCCTCCTTAGATCTGTATGTGCAGTCTCGAATGCTTGATTTACCTTTCTGATCGGGTTATTAATGCATAAAAAGATTAATTGCATTGTTGTTCGACATTTTTTAAGAAAATCGATTTACTTCTTGTGAATAGTAATCAACAGATGCAATGAATGCTGATGAAAAAAAATTATATGTAACTCGATTTACTCTTGGTCCTATAATTTGAAGAACGGAGAAGTTATTGTATTATTTTGATCAATTAGAAAATGCAACTGATGATCTTTCGACTCAATGTTTTTTTCTTTTTTTTTTTTTCTTTTTTGTTTTTATTTTTGTTTTTGTTTTTGTTTTTTTTTTTTGAAAAATTAATTACTAGTACTTAGTGTTCATGCATTAAGGTGGTGCTAAATTCAAATTCGTATCACTGTTTAAATCCCTTTCCCGTTTGATTATTACAAAGTTATATATCATGGTTTATGAACACACTTACATAAAGAAGTTCAAGTATTATCTCTGCTTTTCAATAATTAAATAAACTTCGTGAATTTTGCCTAGAAATCTGGAGATTAAAACTATTCTATTTTAGTCAGACAAATAAGCATAAATGAATATTCATGCAATAATACAGGGCATACCAATGCTGCATGCTGCATCAGGGAAGTCACATTGGACTTATCTACAAAAATACACATACAGTAAAACCACCTGTCTTATTCGATAACCTGTCTATTCCGATAGAATGTTTTGGTCCCAAAGAATTTTCTTTCTTTTCCTATATATAATAAACTGCCTTCTGCGAATACCGATATGAATTTTTGGCCCCAGTGACATTTTATAAATGTATTTTACACTGTATAAACCGATATATTAAACATTTTTTTCTTGGTCCGTGTCGATATCGTCTTAAACAGTTTTCACTGTTTATATTTACTAGAAGAAAAATGCAAAGCTAATAGTATATACTTAAAAGATATTTCCTGTAGGAGAGGATCGAACTTGGGACCTTCTGTATGCTAAGCGCGTGTCCGACCCAGTGAGCCACCGGAGTGGTTGCCATTCAAGAAGATTAGAAGGTGCTTGAAGTTTCTACATGAATAAGAAGGGACTTCTTTTAGAAATGTCATATTTTTACAAAACGAAAATCATCGACCCAATATTGCTCTCTCCACTTCAATTTAATGTTTTATTCTTAGCACTTTTTTAAGCAATGATATACCTATTAGAGAAAAAATATATATCTAGGTTATGCAAGCAAAATAAAAAAAATCTTCGACATCCCTTGTTTCGTTTTGTTGTTATGACAATCCTAGAATTCATGGAAATTCAGTGGTTGTCATTAAATTCCATCAAATTATTTATTTATGTTGCATTTCTGCACTTTGTTTATCAAAGAATCAGTCATGCAGTAAACATTCAACTTCATCTAGAAATTCTTCTAAAAGAAAGGAGGGGATCTCCAACAACACTAGGTTGCAGCACCCACAGCAAAATCCCAAAACACCCATGCAAAAAACACAGAACAGATACCCACAGAAAGAGACGCAAAATGGACAAGGAACACCAACTCACAACATAGAAACATAAAAGACTACACATAAACCAACGAGACCAATGGGCAACCGGTGCCGACTTAGGACGGCCATCTGCCAAGTAAATAACAGACGGTGTGGTTATCCTGGATTACGTGCGCACAACCCTCTCACTTCTCCAGTTACCTAGAGGTCTCGAAGAACGTACAAATGTGGTGTAAAACAACCTCCTCACTGTAAGATGACGTCACACAAACAAGACCGCGAAACGCAGAGGCCCCAGAGACACAGATGAATATGTAAATGGATATAAAAAGAGGGCATGCGTAATACAGTCCGTGCTCTGCCGGCTGTAGCGAGCTCATGTATGTAATCACCCGAGGAGTCCGACTGACATTCAGAGAGGACAGGTGGTCGGGGCCCTGTCTTCTCTAAAGAGGTTTGGACAGGGCCCGTCATGGAGTCCCGTCGTCACAGTCAGTCAGAGTGCAAGTCTTAAGAATGCGCTCGTACAAGACTGTATATTGGTCAAGTACCAAGCTTAGTGTCCGTCTGGTGACATTAGGATCATATCCACGGTATAAAAGGCGTTTGATGACTCTGACGCATTTTCGATACATATGCTGTCTACCTTTGATCCTTCTTATTTTGTTAATTATGTCACCATAAAATGCAGGTTGTGAAATACCTAAAGTAATATACTCCGTTGCTTTTATGGGTCCGAATTTCAAAAGAACTTGATCATAATTTTTGTAAAATTTCCAGAAAGTCTTTACTAGTTTGTGAAAGCGAAAACCTTGACCTAAAAGTTTCTTTGTAATTTGCAGATTTCTATTATGAAAATCCAAAACATCAGTAAACATCAGTACATCTAAGTCCCAATTAGAATAAAAAAACTTATTACCAATATTCGCCAGCTTGTGCGGGCTGCAAATGAGTGTGAAAGAAGACTTGCCATATAAGCACGTTAAGCCATAATTATCCCTTTACTTGAGAAATAAACATTGGTATGCTCTTTTTCATTTTCTGATTAGATTAATCATTTCAAATGATTTGTTTTGCTAAAAAAAAAGAATTTGTAAAACCTATTTCTATGCAAAATTCGCGAGATTTCCTCAATATTTGAGATTCATATTCCATACATGGACTTGTCCATAGTTTATGTGTGTTCCTCAAATTCCAATAGACATTTTGATATACAACATGAAATTTAAATTTGTAGTATTCAAACTGGGAATAGTTTCAAAAAAGCGATTTGAATCTGGGACAACATAACTTTCACACTCTTTGGCCATATTACATTGTTTAGATTAAGGATCACTGACGAGGGTTTAGTACCCGAAACGTGCATGTCTGGTCCATGCAGCAAATTAATATGTCTTTAAATGATGCTATTGAATTTGAATACGTTTAACATTCCACCTTAAAACTTGATATCCCTTTCCTTTGAAAATCATATTATTAGGCATGTTTTGAACATTTGAACAAATTAACAATGAAATCATAATACATTGTGTAAATGAAATTCATATGGTCGTAACTGAGGGTACATCGCATAGTATGATGATTCATTGCCCAGAATTATGGATGATTTTTCAGCCTTGCTTAAGCTGAAAACTGAAAACACCAAAGACTTTTCCTTATTAGCAGTTTTACAGATAGACTGCTAATACGGAACTAAAGTGATTGGTGTCTCTGTCAAGTATATGAAACTTTCCCCAGACTACTGATTTCACTTTCCTTGTTAGTGGCTTACTTTTGTTCTGAAGTGGATGATCTTTTCCTTTATTTCTAATTTATGTACAAAGTTAGTTTCAACATAGCACCGAATCACATCTGAAATGCTATTAATTGAAATTGACGCCGAAATCTTTGAACACCTCACTGTATGACAAGCGTGATAATTTCAGCTTCCACATAACTAACTTCCCTTTCATGAATAAAATCATTCCGTCTTCTCTTGCTTATGCTCACACGGTACTCCAGGGCATCATCCAAATATGAAGATTTCATCGTTAGAGCCAGACGGCTTGCAAATAAGCTACTTGTTCAGGGTTATATTGCACAACGGCTGAAATCGTCGGTAAGAAAGATCTTCTGTCGCTACGAGAATATAATAAAAGCATATCAGATCCCCCTTTCCAGAATGATCAGTTACATTCTGGATTATGATTGAATGGCTGTCACCATTACCAAATAAGAAATACTTACCTGATGTGTACATCAATATGTACATCGAGACAATAACCGAATTTGACAAGTATCCATGGAGCTGGTGCAACTGGTGTTGCATGCAACCATGAGATGCTGACTCTCCCCGGGTACCTGGTCTCACTTTGGAATGTTATTAATTCCGAGGTTTGCAACCGTTCCAATAGAAATTCTAATGATTTTGCCTTGCCTTTTCGACTTTGAGACTGAAT
The DNA here is from genome assembly GCA_028142955.1 of Pinctada fucata. Lineage (NCBI taxonomy): Eukaryota > Metazoa > Mollusca > Bivalvia > Pterioida > Pteriidae > Pinctada > Pinctada fucata. Next base: position 85,849,095 of record AP027102.1, on the reverse strand, counting down.
AACTGATAGGTACTTCTTTAATGTTTATTGTAAATGCTTCGAAAAGGTAACAAGTAGTGTTGTAACGATTATCGCCGACATCGGCGACATCATCGCTAATACCCTTCGATTTCGATTAATCGATTATGTTTTCAAGAATCGATTATAATCGGAAATATACAACGTAGAAAAGAATGACATAGTTCTCGGTCGAATACGCGTGTAACAAGTACGAATAAAACGAAAGTAGATCGACGATTGTTTCCACGAATTAAAGTTACGGTCGTAGCGTAAATAATTCGAAAAGAATACACTTTCTAAGGCATACAATGGGTGGAATTAGGATTCTCATTGAATCTAATAGTAATGACAAGTACTCTAATAGAAAACTTCAACGTCAGATTCGATACGTCAATTATATCTACTCGTCTAGGAAAAACAAACTTTTTACGCCGAACCCCAGAGCTTTGTGAGAACTACAAGGTCCACGAAGATATTGTTTGATTTCTCATTAAATGAGCAAAAACCTTGCTCTTGGGTCGAATGGAGACCCCCCTCCCAAAGAAAAAACTGCATCTGGCGTGTAAAGTTGCCGACTATATTAGTATTACAATCACATATTTGTTTTGGCTCCCTTACTGTTGTGATCTTGACAAAATATTCCATTTACTAGACAGGATTTTGTCATTCTGTGGTTGGAGTTCTTTCTAGACATTTTACTATGTATATTAGCATATGCTTTGGTGAAGTTTTATCATTACTTGTCATATTCTTTTCTGTAAAAGCAAGTAAAATTTATTTCCGATTAAATCGAAATAATCGATTAAAATCCTCTCCGATTATAAACCGATAATCGATTATGAAATTTGTCCGAATATACAACACTAGTAACTAGCATTGGAGATTCACTATCCTCTTTCGGACATCCGTTATGTGTACAGATCGGCTAATTTCCATTATAAGTATAAACTTACGAAATGTTAGGGCCAATGTAATTTTTATGCCCAAAAAGCATTGAAATTCCTTACAAAAGAGATATTTTCGTTGGACTTTGTTAAGAAACTTAAGAAGTGACGTTCAATTTATAACAAATATAACTTGGTAAATAACATTCTCTTTCAATTGTAGAGTCGTGATGCAGAACTGGATGATTCCACGAGTATTTGTAATATTTTCATCGTGCAATATGATAAAGGCATATAACTACCAATGTAAGTAATATTAATCATCTTAGTTTGATAACATTCAGTTTGAAAAATATTTCATCTGTATTTTTTTTCAAGAAAAAAAAAGGACAGAAGAGAAGACAGAGGGGATCACACACTGAATTAGTTCGATTCGGTTGGAAGAATTTTCAATTATGGTAAAATCTGGAAGTCAATGCGATCATGTTTTCTTAACATACACATTTTGCTATTCTATGGTTCCTGCATAGTAATTATCCAACACAAATTTTGCATTTAGTGTTTTGGTTTCGTCTTTGGTCCTCCATGTTCATTTGGTGTCGCTTGTCGTGCTTGTCCACATGTCATAGACTTCTGATTTGCAAAGTAAAATCAAGGTCGTCCATCAACTTCGTCGGGATTTTCTAAGCTTATAGTACCCTAGATCAATTTGATTTTCAATTTGATTTTCGAAGACCTCATATGTGCTCGAATATTTATACAGCAAAGAATCCCACAAAAAACTTTGATTGAAATTTATTTCCTAAAATATTTAAGGAAGAGCAGATCTAGGGGGGGGGGGGGGTAGTTTTATACAATATTTACGAAGGAATAGTAAGTAGTTTAGGGATGTAAAACGTATGATGTGGATGCCTGTTTCGAATTCCTTCTATATCTTATACAATATTTACAAAGGAATAGTAAGTACATGTAGTTTGCTACGACGTAAAATTCGAATTGAGGAAGAACTCAATTTGACTCTCCCTTGAAATAACTCTTACTTGTCCTCATTTTTCCTCTAAGCAAGGCTCCTGGTATACATATATTCTTATATTTTTCAGATACAACATTCGGAGAAAACACAATTTCTTTATCGGGAACAGAAATGACACTTCCAAGCGTATCTTCCCTTGTTTTTAAAGTGAAAGGATGCAAAGACGCAATTTTGCATTTGGGTTCCCGTGATGAAAAGTACAAGTATAAAATTGGAATAGAGAATGGATCGGGAACTTTCAGTAAAATTACGAAATTATTTTTCGGAAATGAATCCTTAGTTTACAAAGTTGTTCAGAATGATACAAGTGGAGAGGATCTGATTGCATGCCACAGTTTCAAAACTATATGGTTGCTATGGGATAATACTTCAATCATGCTCGGATCGGATGAATACCTGATGGAGAATATGTTTATGTCTGGCAGTGATAATGACCTTATAGCTGGTCTTAAATTGTTGAATATCCGTTCCTATGGAAAAACAAATCTGACATGGATTTTTCAAGGTATGACATTCATTTTCCATTTTGAGTTATGAAGTTCCAGGTTCCAGTTTTGCATTATTCCTCACATATGAATTTTGAATGATCGGCAAACCAATCCTAAAAGGATTGTGAGAAATTTTGCGCTCATGAATTTGATTTAATAAACAATACATTGTTATCTAGGGTCGACAGATGTTTCATCAGCCCTAATTGCCCCTTAATCCCTTAAATGTAAGTTATCATTGTTGAGAATATTTAGCAGCATATTACGCGTAGTTAATCATTATAGATCTACAGCCAATTATCTTAAAGAGACAGATTAAGACAAAATCAAGAGGTAAATCATTTATTTTATAATTAATTGTCTTACAAAAAGAGTAAATGCAATTTTACAGTAGAAATGCAATTGAATAAGCACAAAAGGTTGTCGTGCCTTGAGCTACGAATTATCCACTTTAAAAAATCTCGACGTAAAACGAGGAAATATTGTGGCAAAACAATAGAGTTACATGTAATATACATGTATCAAACAGAAATATGCAATTACATTTTTTAGACAATTGCTCCGTTTACAAAACAAATCACTTTTATCTTATAATTTAAAAAAAAAATCGCTTCTGATCATATTTATAGATTTGCCTCACAGAAAAGTCCAAACTTCGCAGTATGAGTGTTTCTTAGCACATCAAAATAAGTCGAAATCAAAGCACCACGCATGCATGTTTCGTATATTTTTCTGTAGTATTTTAAAATATGTTTGAAGCGCTGGGCCCTTATACCAAGACGGATTTGAGGCGTCTTTAAAATACTGCCGAAGTCTTTGCTACCAACTTTCATTTTATCCAAAGAACATATAGTTTGATTCCTAACTCTTTGCATTTACAATATGAAAGACATTACAAGCAAACAAAAGACATTGGTTTTGTTATGAAAATGAGCATAAACTAGGAGTTATTTCACCAGAGGCCTAGGTCTTAGAGTCAATGAAGGAAAATCAAACACAAAGCCTTAAATTATAATCTATAGGCATGCAAATTAAAAAAAACCAATTCTCACGAGAAAAGAAAAAGCAGACAAACAGACGGAAACAATAACACAGCACCACAGAAACACGAAAGACAACAATCTCCAGATTCCAGTGCAAGAAATGAATTCATTGTTACATACAAGTGCTGCATATTAATTAGCTTAGTTTTAATCAATATATTCGAATATCATATGCACCATGTAGCATCAGCTGTTAAAGTTTTGCTTTAATAATTCTTTGATTAATTGAATGGCTCAATGTATCATAATAAAAGGAATGAAAAAAGAAAAGAAATGAAATGAAAATGTGAAGTAAATTTTGTATTTCGTCAATGTTAAAGGAAACGATACAGAATGGAGGAGCAGTGAATCCACATCCTTATCAACTCAGATTTTTACCTCTCCATCCTGGCTGATGACCATTTTCAACCCAAGTGCACATATTGATGGATCAACCTCATCGATTACGACAGAAGGAAATGTAGATGACGCCACCAATACTCTAATTTCAACAGATATACCTATGAGTATGTTTTGTAATCTATACAAACTGAACATTCAAATCAATTCTAGACTAAAGTAAAGAGTTAGAAAATACCTAAATTCTTGAAGAAGAAAATCATTAAAAATCAACATAATCCAAAATATTTAGAATCAGTTAATGAAAGTCGATGCTGAATTTTGTGTTCTTTTGTGAGTGCTGTTGAGATTATTGTCAGGATCTTCTTTAACTTATTTGTGTCACACTTATGCCCTTTGCCGTCTGAAGCTCGTAAAAAAGTTCCCCGCGAGGGGTTTGACAGTAAGTGTTTTGAATATTTTTCTCTGACATGGTCGTCATAACACTTTCTATATAGAGATAACCTCACACAATGCATGTATTTTATATATACATATATTGTTTTCGTGCATGAACATCGACGGCGGGTGCGGCTAGCCAACAGGGGATGCTTACTTCTCCCGGGCACCTTGTCCCACCTCTAGCTTGCTAGGGGTCCGTCGATGATCAATATTGTGTTCTATTGTGAGTGTTGTTGAGATTATCGTCAGGATCTTCTTTAACTCAAATACAAAACCCGAAATCGGACTCCAAAAATCACAACCAAAAGTCTTACACATTATTGAAACAGATATGAAACAGAACTTTCTCATGAGAGAAGAAAAATCGAACAAAGATACGGACACAGTAACACAATTGCTTAGAAACACGAAGGAAGACTTTATCTAATGTACCGTCTCCAGGGTCCAGGTGGCGCTGTTAAAGCGTTCCGTGCTAATTAGTAAAGTTTAAAGTTACATATTAAACAATAAATAATCTATTTTTTGTCAGAATTTTAATGGAAGCTAGTCTATCGGGAGTTCGCTTCTTTTCATATGGTGGAGGTTTTTGTTTGTTTGCTTTGGTTCCTGTTTTGTCCTGATTCTGTATGCCTTCGGTTTCTGATTTTTGAATTGTCGATTTTGTGCTGTATACAGGGATATGGTCATTATCCATATTTGTCATACTCAACATTCAGAAGCTGGTTGCATCAGTGACATATGTCGTTTATGATAAATCATTGCCTATTAAATGAGTACCCTGATATTATCTAGTTTTCTCCGTATGATACCGAATGCGAAAATGTTTAAGCACTTATTTTCGTAAGGTTGGTATTGCAGCAAAACAAAAACCCAAAACGTGGCGGACGAATAACACGTGGGACAAAAAGGAATAGACAATTGGTATCATCAGAATCTGAGAAGAGAAATGTAATGAATGATCAAAAGACAGAATTGGTGTTGACTGGGCATTGGACAGATGGTTAGCTAAGATTGAAACTGACGTAGGACGAGCAATAAGCCAAAATGAGCTAGAGCGTAAATGTAGTTCTCGATCGTTGTTATATTTATACGATGTATAGATATATTAATGACATGCATCAAAAATCAGGATAAAACAAGAACCAAGGCAAACAAAGAAAACCCTCGACCATATGAAAAGATATGGGAGTATCACCAGGTGCCCAAGAAGAGTCAGCATCTACTGCTTGCATGCAACATTTGTCATTCCAATTCGCTAGAATTGTCACATCCTGCTACTTCCATTTCGGAAGATACAAGTATATTCGGTGGGTGGATGGTTCAAATGGTCTAAGACAGAATATCATCCACCATTCTGGAGATGGGACAACAAAATTTATGACGAGTTCCCCATATCGACCGTAGAACTTCCTCAGTGACGAGAAAGTTGGTTACAAAAGTATCCCTGACTGAGAAGCTTATCTGAAATACGCCTACCATTCAGAACAAAATAAGCTAGACGTATATATTGATTCACAGTATTCAGCTTTTAATTTATTAATGTTAGTTTATGTCAAATATAAAAAAACCATAACTACCTAAAGAGGAAATGCACAAGTGTGGCAGACTACGCCTGCCTTCCATTCAAGGGTCCCACACGCTTTTAGTCATTTGAAAATGTTCGATCTTCCACGTTTAACATGGTTATTTGAACGCAGCCGAATATCATCACATTAGATCAACCCTTTATACATAATTTAATAAAATATGAGTTCGACGTCAAGTTAGTTAGTTGTCTTTTTTTCTATCGTGGGAATTTCAAAAAACAGGGAATAAGTAAAAGTACACACGTGGTTAACTACATTTGTCGTTACGTAGTTATCCCACGACGCAAAGTTCATTCAAGCGATTGGCTAGTCGCGGTAGCGCGCTCATGCTGACGTAACATATTTCTACACACTGTATATTCAAATAACAGGTTCCGAAGTTTATCGAAATCGTGTGTATCCGAGAATAAAATCCTTTATAAAACAATAATTTGGGAGAGTAACTAGTACAAAAAAGAAAGTTTAAAGCTTACATAATTTCTCTCGCTGTATTTCTTGAAAACAAAGGGAGTTTCGCTCCTTAGCCGCGGTTTCAAAATTAAGAATAAGAAAAATTACCATAAATCATTGGAAATGGTCCAACATAATATAAATTCAATAATGAAATTTTAAAAACCTTTCAAGCTTGATTATCTATCAAGAGCTAAACATATATACAATTTCTAACATATAAAGTATTCTTGATATTCAGATTTTGGAAGGCGGTATTCTGCACTATCAACGGTCACATCTTCAAACTCCGCCATCCTGACAAAGGTTCAAACAACAACCATTACTAACTCAAACAAATACGATGCAACGGTGACTTCAACGCTATCAACAGGTATATAATTCTTAATTTTGAAAGCATTTTTTCCCTCTACTTTTGATTTCGTATGTTTTACTGCAGACTTGGTCTTACGGAGTTTCCTTTTAAGCAAACAAAAAATTTAGAACAATCATGTATACTGAACACTTATATAAGAAAATAGCAACGAAATGTAATGTACGCAATTCACATTTTTCAGATAGAATGGTTTGAAGTTATTTCATTTTTCAATTTTTATTTGGTATTTTTGTAGCTGAAACAGATGTGACAAGTGCGACAGAAGCTATAATATCGGAAAACATGTGTCAGTGTTCTTGTCCAAAACATGATCAGGATTTGGAAAAACGGCTACAAGAAATAAGAAAAATTCTACTCCTCAACAAAACAACACTGACTTTGAATATTCGTAAGAAGTATAGTGCCCCCGACTCCCGAGTTTCGTCACGATATCTTGGATACCTGGGTATCGCCGTCATTGTATGTGTCTGTGTACTGATAGTGATGGCTGACCTAACAAGGGTATCAAAACAATACAAAAAATGAAGAAACACTGAAATGTATGAATAAGTTTAAAACTGCTTTAAGTCATTCACTTTACAGTGATTACAGATGAACGATATGGATTTCAGAAATAAAATACAGATACAGAAACAGAAACAGAAATTAACTTACGAGGGCTGATTGATATGTTGTGAGCCTCCGTATTCTGGGATGCAGAAGGTATTCTGCTGATAGATTATCTCCAAAAATGACAAACAAATAATGGCACATACTATGCTTCACTTCTGACACGGTTACGGGAAAATATTAAACTTAAATACCGCGGAAAGCTCACTGTTCACAAGTCTGTCGCTGCAATAACTGTTATTCATGATCGGGGCTTTAATTTGACTGAACATCCGCCCTATTAACCTGATCTTGCTCCATCAGACTTTCATCTATTCCCCAAACTGAAAGCAGTTATTTCTGTTACCAACTTTCAGTCCGATGATGACGTTATACTTGCAGTGGATGGCTTTCTGACCAGTCGAGATACGGAGTTCTTTAAAAGTTGTAAAAGGCCCTTAAACACCGGTGACAAAAGTGTATAGAAACTGAAGGGGATTATGTAGAAAAATAATGCAAAATGTCTGATAAAATTCAAATCGTTCAATACCAGTCTCACAACATATCAATCAGTCATCTTATCAAGCTCACGACTGAATGAAATAAGTGAAATTGGAAAACAACGATAATCAATAGTTCATTTGATTTCAACATCATCTCATTCATAAAAACAAGATTCGTTGATTCGCCTATGGACCTATCCAAACAAACAATCTCTAGTTATCAAGATTGTATCTTTGTTAAACATCAGTGAATGAAAGTCGAACACAATATGTTAGAGAATATATTAGGCGAATCCCGATAGATGGTTTGTTATCTGTGTATACTAGTAATTTTAAATTGTTTAGTTGATCAACTATTTATTTCAAACTTTAATCGATTGGTCGACAGACATTCAAATTTTACGTCATAGGTTGCACTATACAGTATTGGCCATTGAAAATTGAGTGTTTTGAATGAAAGGCATGCAATAGTTGACGTTATATTAATAATTTTATATTCCTCATACAATATAAAGCTACATATCAATAAAAAGTACTCTTATTGCTGATTACTTCTATAATTCCTGAACAAATCCTGTCAGTCAGACATGCTGCTCAAAGTTATAGCAGTACATTAGAAGATGACATGGAAATGGGGCATGACCCCTCAAAGTGACCCAAATTTGACATCCTTCGCAAATGATTTTCTTAATAAACTGTATGTCTATTTGTTGTGTATTTCTTATTCTGTAATATGTGCAATTTATTTGAATTTTCACCTGATGCAATTCGAGAAATATGACGTCAAAGTTTTCTTACCTAAAATACAGCACTCATTTCTTTGCCCATGGCTAGTCACATGACCTCTTGCTTTCACATCCGGTCATACTATACATATGAGGTATACAATGGAAACAATGGGCTTTTCTCAAGACGACAAGCTAATCATTTCTTCCAAATATAGAAAATCATAGTTATTTCAATTATAAACCTCACATAATGAAGCTGGACCCCATCTGTCCCCTATCTAAAAAAAGTCATCCCTAGCCAAATTCCAAATGCGACACTGCGAATACTATGTAGTGTAACCATATTTAGAATTTCGCTTTCAATATATTCATTATTTGAATTTCCTCCATTCCAACCTCCAGCATTCCTGATGAGACAAGACTAATGTGGTGTTATTTACTTATCTAATTAGAACATATATTTCAATATTGCTAATTTTAACCACTAGGTTGGTATCTCTGCTGGTGGACAGTTAGTCCGCTATGATATCTTTTGCCTATTTTTACAGTGTTTCGGCACTTATGTAAATTCTTCGTCATCAATTTTGGTAAAAAAAATCTAGTCAAACCATTTCGATGATAACATAATTCACATATCTACCGTGACGGTTTAATCATGACGTTTAATTGAAAAAATATATTTCGGTATTGAAAACGGAAATGGAAGTTATGTATAATTCCGTCCTCGAAATTTACTCGTGCAGATTATGGATTATTTTCGGATTGGAAGTTGGCTTTACTCAAAGGCTATATTTTATTTGCAAAGCGGATCCTATCAAACCATACAATTGATATTCCAGTATAACAGAAGTCAACCGCGAGGATAGATAAGAACTAACAATAAATTGTTTAAGCTTCTTAAATCTCTTTATTCGTGTTTCTGATAGATTGACTTTAATAAAGGAAACCAAATTTAAACCTCTTGTTATTGTTTTATCTTATTATTTATTCCTTTAGCAGTGATTTGATTAAGTAACAAAATTCCATCCTATTTCTCCATCGCTTTCGATGAAATTACGCAAGTCCTCGTTTTCTCTCTTAACGAGTGTTTGATTTAATCATGACAAATAGTTCGGTGCGTAATTCAAGTTTTATAGAAAATTATGGCCTTACTTTCATGGAAAAATAATTTCCTGTTGCAAGTATACCATAGAAGAAGTACCGTAGCTCAGATCCAGGGGAATATGGCATGATTTTGTAAGTCTCCATTAACAATCACAAACCCCCGGATAGAGGCTGTATCAGGTACCCGGGAGGAGTGAGCGTCCTCTGCCGGCATGCACCTATTATCATCAGAGAAATATATGTATCAAAAGAGCGTACTTTTAGCAAAAAGAGTAAACACAATATCCCAAGCATCCACGTTGCAGTGGTTCGAAATAGATAGTGAGGCTTTTGATAATATATCGATCTTGCTGTTTTAGATAAGTTACTCGGTTTTGTTATATTGTTTTAAACATTTTTTTACAACTGCATAACGCTTATGATTTAAATATTTCATTGGTTTGGGTCGTATCAATACCAGTAACTGTTATTGTGAAATATTGAAGGAGGTAATCATCATATTGAAGGAGGTAATCATCATATTGAAGGAGGTAATCATCATATTTCAAGATTTATCATACATGTACATGTGAAAAGGTCTTTGATAATGATTAATGATTTGATTGGGAGGGATGGAGGAAATTGGTCAAATAAAGAACATGTTCTCACATTCAATAGCGTCATTTAAGAACAGATACATTTGCAGCATGGACATGAAATGCGCGTTGCACGTTTCGGGTATTTCAGCCTCGTAAGTGATCCTCACTCTTAACAATGAAATATGGTCAAAGAGTGTGAAAGTTATTATATCCAAAATGTACCGAAAGACGTAAATGGTGGTTGGGATATGATGTTACAGGACCAACTTTTTAGAAATTTCAAGAACTTTTGAAGAGAAATTTTCTAATGCGTTGAAGAAACGACCAACTGAAGCCACATGTGCCCTCGGGGATTCCTGGTCCACCAACAATGACACTCACCAAGTGGTACAAATGTTAAACATGCCATACAAAAATGAACGAAATGTTTGGAAACTTCACGTGTTTTATCTTATTTTAGAGAACTGATTCTAATAAATGTAATGATGATTCCAAATGATGTAATAATATTCTCCATACTCTTAATAGGCAAAGGAAATTTGTTCAATAAATTATAAAATTCGAAGTTTCATAAAACACACGTATATATTGAATATTGAAATATTCAGCAGTTAGTGATTGCTGCCCCGATTTTCACATTGTAAAGCCAAGTATGCCATAGATGAAGTACCAATTGTAGTTCAGGGGTCAAAGATCCAGGGTCATATGGCATGATTGTGTTAGTCTCCATTAATAAAGCAACAGCGAACCCCAGAATGGAGGCAGGACCAGTTGCCCGGGAGGATTGAGCGTCCTCTGACTGCACACAACACACGTAAAGAATGCCAAACAGAAATGTGCCATATCCGGTAATGTCCAAATGAATAAAAGAAGGTCAGTTGAAAAGGTTGCACTCAAGAATGTCCTCTATTATCCTTGATTGGCAAACGTCGTAATACGCAATATGTTTTTGTAGCGACCATAGAACTTTTTCAGTGAAATCTTAAGCCGTTCACCTAACAATGAAATCGAAATAACGTTACGAAGCCTTTTTAACTCCTAATACAAGCGGAATATCATATAGACATATCATTACAACAATCATTTTTTATTTTATTTGTGTTTCACAAGGAGCTACCAAAAGGACTGATAAAGTTTTGATTTCAGTATTTAGGTGAATGGAATGATAACTACATCATCTAAAGACACAGATTTACTGACGATATAAGGTTCTTTCATAAGCAGTTTCAAAAGATACTTCAACAAGACATGGCAAAATTCTTAACTTCATCCTGTCTTAATAGGGCACATGCGAATGGATGGAGAAAATTGGATCGGGATTGTAATAATCAACCATTGAATGGAACGCCATTTTATTGAACCAAGTAAACCTGAATGATGAACATGTCACTATTACATTTCAATCAATACCACGTTTGAGATCAAAGTTTAGGTACACATCTTTACCCTTGAGCTGATCTATGATCCTTGGCAATTTTCCGTCGAAATGATAATAATTACATCCCCATATTTGACAAATCTCATTTTTATCAGTTATGAGGCAGCATCAATGAAAACATTAATATGACTATTTAAGTAATTTTTTTTTATTCTGGATCCATTTGTTAACACGACGTGTGCCTGATTGAAAATCTATATAATTATAGGACTTTAGATAGCTTATTCTTCAACTTATGAATTGATATTACTGCACACTGTACTACGAGAAAAGAGCAATTTTGACATCGTGCATGTGTAGCAAGGGATCATATTTCGCCGGTTACCATATTTCACACGTTTTATGGTTACTTGCTGCTCGTTGGTTATGGGAAATTGTCAAGTTTATTTTTTGGTTTCCTAATAAGTCATGTTCTGCTTCGCTGTGACATCTTCTGTATTATCGAATATGTGCCAAATTAATGAAAACCTCACATTTTGAAATAAAACTCCCTAATTTCTGACAAGAACAAAAAGTAACAAAATTTATTTTTTATAATTAGTGGTGACAAAATATTCCTGAATCAAAATAACCGTTACGTTCGTTTTGCGTACTTATCAAAGACAACGGCGAAAATGATAGTCACCGAAATATGTGATCGAAATATTTTGAAGATACGTATTTTAAAATTGTGAATTGCATAAAAATACCATTTTTGCAGTATTTTGAACGAGAGTTAACTGAGGTTTCAGTAAGGGATGTTATCGAATGTCTACGAATTAGTCCTAAAGTATCGATATTTTCAAGGAAGAGTACGAAAAGTGGAAATTTGGTCACTTGCTCTACATGAGTATACTTTGTGTACCAACTACATAATCACCTGTTTAATTAAAGTCAATGGAATTGAACAATTCCTTTGTTCTAAGAGTAAAATAAATCTATGTCGTATTTATAAGCACTTTCGTATTATTAATATAAACACTTTTTTCCTCTTGAAACATGGAACAGTTAAACTCGTTCCCTGTGACATGAACGTTTTTAAGTGTATTTATTACTTCTTTCCAGCTCTGTCGCCTGAAAGAAGCTTCGTTTTGGCACTTTATCAATTTGACATCATAAATATTGTTTTGCTATTTCGGAAACTTCTCATTTCTTTCTACAATATCATCGAAATTTAAGGAGGTTATCATCTTAGGACCGTCCTTCTAATGCTATTTTGAACATAGACTTTTATTTTGGATATGCTATTGAATCACCCTACAGGAAAAGTAAATGCACAGATTAAAGTTTAAAAAATAAAACCAGAGGGCGCTACTAAAATGAATTTTGGCGGCTTTTGAAAAGCGCTTTGGTTGGAAGCGTCACTGATGGGGATTTAATACCCGAAACACGTGTCTAGTGCATAAGAAATTGGTTTGAAGAAGGTATAAAGTTGATACACTTCCGTATAAGAGCATTTTCGTATTAGAGTTAAAACACTTCCGTATTGGTTTCAAGAAGGTATAGAGGTGGAACACTTCCGTATAAGTAGAAAAAAATACGCAAACTAGATTTAATTTTGAACAGTCATAGGTAAAGTTTAGAAAGTACATGTATAATGACAGTTACAGTTGACCCGTAACAACCCTTTCTTATAAATCACGTGACAAGAATTACATGAAACTGAAGTATTTCCACCCACAATATTTCTATACTTTCGCTTTCAGAAAGGCCTTAATGTTTAACGTCTTCAAATTGAATAGCATCATTTAAGAACAGATAAAATTGGCAGCATGGACCAGACATGCACGTTTCGGGTACTTAACCCTCGTCAGTGATCCTCAAATCTGAACAATGTAATATGCCAAAAAAAAAGATAGAGTGTAAAAAGAACGATAATTCGATCTAGGTTTTATATATATTTGTTTGTCCTAAATTCAGTGACAAATCTTCCCACAACATCATTCGTCATCGTAATTATTGTAAGTTGAACTCCACAGTGAAATCTTTCTTCTGGGTATTTTTTGCACTTTGTCATTCGGAAAACGGCTCAAAAACCGACAATTTTGAGACACACCCTTTTGTTGTATGTGTTGTCTTTGAACATCAAAGCGGCTTGAACTGTATCATCATCACGAAAAGTCAATATTGAATCTAGGTTTCGTATATCTCTTCCCATAAACGCAACCTATATTTGATTTTGGAGAGTCAACAGTAAATTTTGGACAGTTAGGGTAAAGTCTTGGCGTCGCATCAACGTTTTAAGGACATAGCATAATTACAGAACAAAGTAGTATCACATCTAAACACCAGTTAGTTAATTGCTCACCATAAAGAAAAGAACGACCATCATCCCCAAATAAAGACTATGACAGTGATGCTGAGACAACAGTTGAGAATATACTTTCGGTACGAGTACAGTAGCGTATGTTAATAGAAAATGATGCATCACAAAGACAATTTTAGGATCCCAACTTTTGCCTATGCAATAATCAATGTCTGACCCAAAACGATACGCATCCGTAATTAACAATCGTCTTTATACAAGGAAATGAAAATTCAAAGGAAGCCAGAGACAAATAATTTCACAAAAAAACGTTACGATAACAGAGAGAGAGAGAGAGAGAGAGAGAGAGAGAGAGAGAGAGGTTTTGGCCGCATGCCATGCACTGTAACACTGTTGAATTGATATATTTCTGAACTTTTAATTTTATCTAGACTGAACTTGTGTGAACTGAAAATTTTTTTGTATTTTTTGTATTTTTTTTTCAATCCCCAACATTCTTACGTACTTAATTGACTTTGTCCTTGACATGACTGGACATAATCGCATTAGAATTTCATATTGGAATCTCATATAATAAAATCATAATCACTGACCGAGAATTTGGTTATCGATAATTACCAGGAAGCTTATGTTTATGCAAATAAATTCCTCAAAAAGGTGAAATGTTTAATGATTTTTCCATGAAAAGGCCTATGCAAAAAACGCTTCCAGAGTGATGAACTTCACTCAAGACAGTGCATTATCATCAAGAGCGCGTACGTATCTTCAAAGTATTCGTTTCGCTGTCGCACTCACGGTAAATTACCACTTAATCCTATATCACTGATACAAGTATAAAAGAGCAGAATCTATGTCTTACATTGATAAGAAAGATGCTATAGAATTTAAATGAAAGACCTTCGGTCGTACTTATGTGAATTGGATGGAAATTAATGACTTTAAACATATATTTGTGCTTTAATTTTTTCTAAGCTAGACAAACATGAAATATTCTTTGTTGAGTACCCAAATAGACTATGATTTCAATCTAAGATCATACGCTCTGAGACTAGATTGTACAGAACACAATCACAACTGAAACAGTTCATTTTTTCTTTCTGATAAATGTTAAACATTTAATAGAAAAAGAAATTTTATTCTTTTTGAAAGATTCACAGCAAATCAAATCGTAGATATTATGCTGTAAATGTTTTGTCGTCCATAATGAATGTGTTGTGCAATCAAATGATATTGTGCTTTGTTTGTGTGTTATCCAGAGGAGTGGCATACTATTATGAATGTAAGTATTTTATTCTTTATCTTTACATTTATCTGTCGTGTACAATTTCGAATCATTTCTTTTATAGTTTCTGCTAACGGAACATAATGATTTCATAGAAAATTTAGAAGTTTTCAAAATAAATGAATAAATGAAGAAAGAATGAAAGAAATAAAGTATGTCAAGAGAAAAGATATTAATAAATTTTTATCTATTAATTTCACGCAAAAAAGCCGGGCAGTTTAGTATTTAGGTTATATAAATGGAAAAAAAGATCCTTGATATGAATGCTAAATTGCAATCTACTTTCCTGATATCAAAAGATTTTTTCATAATATTTGAAAAATTACAACATTTGTATCATTACGAGAAATATTTCAAAACTGTTCTCCTTTCAGATGTTACAAGAGATGACCATATATCATTGGCTGGTACAGAAATGGCTTCTGAAGATAGAAATAACATAACGTTCACAGTAAAAGGCTGTTATGGTGCTGTTTTACATTTCCTGTCACGTGATCACTTATACACATACGTGTTTGAAATTGAAATCGAAAGAGGCAGTACAAGTCAAATAACGAAATATTCTACGTTGAGTGGAAATCTTATTGACTGGACAGTCGAAAATGACACTAGCCATGTAAACTTGATGAAATGTAAAAAGAGAAGAACAATGCAAATAAATTGGGAAGACGGTTACATACATGTACGTAGTGGATATGATAAAAAACAAAATGACCCGTTTTTATCCGTGTTTGATACCGATTCTTCAGTTGGCTTGGAGATTTCTAGTATATCCTCCGATGAAAATAGAACTATCGACTGGATTTTTGGAGGTAATGTACATTGAAATTTTAACTCTTAAGTCAGAATTGTAAACGGAGACGATTAGACCCTTTGAACAACTAGAAGCGAACATTTAATACCCATGCAAATTTTAACAACTTGTCACATGCCATCAGGGTGTGCGTCAACAAATCGTACATAAGGAGTTTTAATGTTCTGAAGCTATTTGAATAGGCATAATGTATTATGATATATTCGACATGTGTTTTGACAAAGTCTTGCAGGGGCACAACATATGGTCGCTATGTGTTAGTCATTTTTTATAGACTAACTAATGGTATGAAAATTAATATAATTTCAAATTCCGCTTGTTGATATAGAATTTGATGCTACTTGTAAGTCTTCAGTCAGTGGTATTTCGATTTCATAAACGATATTTTGACATGATGGTGTGCATAATCCATATAGCATTTCGTTGTCCTTAAACTATCAATGTTTTGTTCAAATTTAGTATTCTTCATATTTTCGGCGTCAGAAGACGGCAATGGTTATTGTTGGTTTTTCATATGGTGGAGGTTTATGTTTGTTTCCTTTGGTTCCTGTTTTATCCTGATATTGTATGCCTTCGGTTTCTGATTTTCTGAATTATCGATTTTGTGCTGTATACAGGGATATGGTCATTATCCATATTTGGTCATTTGTACTTCCGTCCATGGTCTGGGAAGTCAACTCGAAAAAGGAAAACTCAAGATTCAACATTTTCGTTTACAATTAAGTCGCTATAAGTTATTGCAGTTTGACCTACTCTCTGTTGGGCGTATTTTTTACACTAATGCCACCTGCTCACGAAGTCTTTGCAATTTGCGCACACATACATACGAAGCCTTGCACATTTTATCCTCTTTGTACATTTTGTAATTGCCCCTTCTTATTCATGTAAATGAGTGATATTACGTACCTTCCAACCGCCTTTGTTGACAGTTACCTTGATAGCTCTGTTAGTAAGACACTCGCATGTAGATCAGAAGCGCTCGCACTGGTGGGGGGGGGGGCACAAACATAAAAAATATTCCATATTTAGATTCTATAGAATCATGAGAAATAAGAGGTATTTTAGTATCTAAATATTTCCGTTGAATAGATGTGTGCATCAATTGTTTTCTTGTATTTTTCTGTTATGATTCATGAGTACTTCGTATTTTTCTCTTTCGTCCATTCGACATATCTGTTGTTGTTTTAATCTTGTCTGACAGTTGCTCATACAAGTACACTTTATGTTGAAATAAGTTCAAACGAATCCCCATGAATATATCAAGTATGACTAAATTTCAACAATGCAGAAGATGATGGTTTTCTAATTAACATTCACGAAATACTCTTCGCATTATCAAATCTCATTAGAATTGAATGGAGGAAAGGTCTTATAAAATTTCATTAGACTTGAATTGAAGAAAGGTCTTCCAGCAAATTGTCGGAATACCAATTGAAACCAATTGTGCCCCACTCCTTGTCGACATTTTTCTTTACTCTTACGAAGCTGAATTCAATCAATCTTTGGTGTCTGAAGGGAAAAGACACTTAGATTCTGACTGCAACTTCTTCACTTACAGATACATAGACGATGTGTTGTCCATCAATAATCCAAAATTCGCGGATTACCTTAGCAGAATCTATCCTTCAGAGCTGGAAGTCAAGGAAACTTCAGAGACAAATAATTCAGCATCCTATTTGGACATGATGTAGTCCTACGACACTGATGGTCACATGACCACATCACTCTATGACAAACGTGACGACTTCAATTCAAGCATCACAAACTTTCCTTTTCTGAGTAGTAACATCCCTATATCGCATGCTTATGGCAAGTTCATATCTCAGTTGATACGCTTTGCCAGAGCAAGTACCAAATATACAGATTTTATTCTGAGAGCTAGGCGTCTTTCAAATAAGCTTCTCAGTCAGGGATATGTTTGTGACCGACTAACATAGTCACTGACTAAGTTCTACGGTCGATACGGGGAACTCGTCATACACTATGATGTCCATTGTCCAGAATGGTGGATGTTATTCTCTCGTAGACCATTTGATCTATCCATCCACTGAATGCACTTGTATCTTCCGAAATGGAAGTAACCGGATGTGATCATTCTAACGAATTGAAGCGACGGATGTTGCATGCAAGCAGGAGATACTGATTCTTCCTGGGCACCTGATCTCACTTCCATAATGAGAGTTCACTTCTTTTCATGTGGCGGAGGTTTTGTTTGTTTGCTTTAGTACGTCTTTCAATACATTTTTGGACACAATTATCACACTCTTTGGCCATTTAACATTGTATAGATTGAGGATCACCGACGAGGGTTAAGTACCAGGAAAGTGCATGCCTGGTCCATGCTGCAAATTTATCAGTTCTTAAATGATGCTATTGAATTTGAAGACGTTCATTCGGTTTGTGATTTTCTGAATTATCGAGTTTGTGCTGTATATTGGAATATGGTCATTATCCATATTTGTCTTACATGCACATGCCATTCCCTTATTAAAAAAATTATTGTTGAATGTTGTATTTCAGATAATTTAACTGACATTTCGGAGTTTGATACATCATCTATATCAACGTATTCTGTATCAGAAACAAGTTCTTACAGAAATACTGATTTTATAAAAACGACTACAGCTGAAAACAAAGAATTCACATCCAGGTTACTGAGTGTAAGGACAGAAGAAGGTTCTACTGAAAAATATTCACCTACTACGACAGACCAGATGACGTCTAAGATTACAACAACCCCTGATGACCATCCCACTACAAATATATACACGACCGCGACGTCACCAACCTTTGAGGGTTCAAGTAAGTCTAACATTTAGATCAGAAATGTTTTGTTAGATATATCTTAGGGGAGAACCATTACTTTGAATTCATGCTTCAAACTTCTATATAGGTATTTTGGGCTTGATTGAAGAACTTTTAACACTATTTATAATTGCATATTTTCATGCGTGTTCATTTTGTGTAAATGAACAATTGAAACTTGATCTTAAAGGCTTGCATCGAGTACCCAATTAATTATATTCGCTCATGAAGGATAATAATAGCTTCAAATATATGATCTATTATTTCATATTCTTCAATCCTCAGTCGAAATATATTCTTTACAATGTTTATGTTTAATTATCAATATTGAAATATGTTCTATAGTACCAATTATATTTGAAATTGCACGATACACGAAAATCATTTTTCATTTCAGAGAGCACAATAGAATCATCAACAGGCAATCACGGTTCAGCATTATGTAGATGTGAATGCCCAGGCACACAGGACCTTCCGGCAAAATTAAGATACATTAGACAAACTCTACATATCAACAAAGTGGACCTTTCATCAAATTTGCGCAGAAAGCACAGTGCGCCAGACTCAAGGGCATCATCTAGATATCTAGGATATCTCGGGATATCAGTCATTGTTGGAGTATGCTTATGTATTTTACTAGCTGATATTACCAGGGTGAATGACAGAAATACTAGAGTAAAGCCTCTGTCAAAAACCAGTAAAGTGTAGTGTCGACAATGAATTGTTCTTCAGATTTTGGAGTAGGAAGAGGAACTTGAGACATAGAAAGAGGAAGGCAGGTCCATTACTTGGTTGTTTGGAGTTTGTTGTCTAACATCATAATTAGTGACTATTCCTTCTACGTATCTTAAGCAAAATCCCATTTATTTCATTACCTTTCTATTTAATTATTTATATATGTATTCAAGAAAACATTCTAATATGTTTTGCTGTTGATCGAGGTATCGACACCAAAAATTGAGGGAAAACTGCATCGTGCGCGTAGCGCAAGATGCATTAGTTTTCCCTCAATTTTTGGTGTTGATACCTTGATCAACCAAAAAATATTACAATGATTACTTATCATTTCATTTCGTAGCTTGTCAAAGAAGGGAGGGGATCTCCAACAAAGCCCTGTTGCAGCACCAACATTAAAACACCAGAACACCGGATGCAAAAAGCACAAAAGACGAGCATAGTATGAGACTAAAAAGAGACATACGCCATGTAAACATCAAACACGAAAGACTACACATAAACCGACGAGACAAATGGGCAACCGGTGCCGACTTTGGAAGGCCATTTGCCATGCAAGTAGCGAATGGTGTGGTTATCCTGGATTACGCTCGCACAACCCTCTCACTTCTCATATTACCCAGAGGTCTCGAAGAACGTACAATTGTGGTGTAAAACAACCTCCTCACTGTAAGATGGCATCACACAAACAATACCGCAAAATGTAGAGGCCCCAGCAACACAGATGAATATGTAAATGCATATAAAAGAGATTGTGCGTAATAAAGTCCGTGCTCTGTCGGCTGTAGCGAGCTCATGTATGTAATCACCCGAGGAGTCCGACTGACATTCAGAGAGGACAGGTGGCCGGGGTCCTGTCTTCTCTAAAGAGGTTTGGACAGGGCCCGTCATGGAGTCCTGCGTCACAGTCAGTCAGAGTGCAAGTATCAGGGATGCGCTGGTACAAGGGCCCGTCATGGAGTCCCGTTGTCACAGTCAGTCAGAGTGCAAGTCTCAGGGATGCGCTGGTACAAGGCTGTAGATTGGTCAAGTACCAAGCCTAGTGTATGTCTGGTGACATTAGGATCATATCCACGGTATAAAAGGGGTTTGATGACGCATTTTCGATGGTTATGCTGCCTAGCGTTGATCCTTCTAATTTTGTTTATCATATCACCATAAAAGACAACGTTTATTTGCAGCTTTGAAATTGTGTTGCTTATGACGTTGCTAAACCCCCGGTTTCTGTTGATGCAGCTATCAACAAAATTTCTCGCCCATTAGAATCATCGATTTTTAGAAACAATAATGGAAAATAAATGATTTATTTATCTATTTATTCCTATTCATTTATTTATCAATTTATTAACATATTCATTTATTTGTATTTTGTATGCCAGTCGTTAGAAAATTGCACTGCTCATCAAACTCATTCAACTCATTCTGCTTCATGAATGGTGACTCTAAGACATGCAAATCAAGCAGTTTCGTTATTCTTGTAGTAAATGTTATATTTCAACATTAAAAAAAATATAGAAATGTTTAGGTTGACTTTATGGTTTATATCAAGCATTCAAATGAAACATAAGATGTTTACTGTTGATCATGATGCTTAAAAAAAGCAACAATGTTATCATATGTATTCACGAATGTGCCCATACATTCACGATTCCTCACAAATTCGAATAATTCTAATTTGAGACAGTATGAAACTAGCTTGACAGAAGTCCTTTTTGAACAGAATAATAACGTACTGCCTCGTTTCAGCCTGAAAATTTGGTAACAGAAAGCCAATTCACTTTCAATGTTTACCATAAATACACAAAAATAATCTTTATTACATTTAGATTAAATGCTTATTCATAATTGTGATATAACCTTGCAATAAAGAGATCGTTCAATCCATTTTTGAATTTTGCACATATGTTTTAAGTGGATAATTTTATCAGACTAACTAATATGTAACCTGTGATCCAAAATAATAAATGACGGATACGTTGGAGGAATTTTCGGACTTTGTAGAAGGTAAATAGACCCTCCAAAAACCGACAAATAACGTCAATTTATTTAAGAAATGAATCGATTATTTATTCTGTTGATGCAGGTATCACCCGAAAAATTGGACGGAAAATCAAGGCGCAAAGCGCGTTGATGCTAATATGTTCCGTTAAACCAGTGACGGATCTAGGATTTCAGAAAAGGGGGCCCAAAGTTTCAGCTCGAAGAAAATTGTTCAAAGATAAACTGACAAGCCAAAAAAGTCGAAGACGAAAAAAAAACCCCTGAATCTCAAGACTGATGATTTTAATTAATAAGTTCATTTCAACTGCATGTTGCATGTAGAAGAAAGAGTTTCTTGATACATTTACTTTAGTTTATAGGTATACTGGCGAGCGTAGCGAGCCGGAAAATTTTCAGATTTGAAATTTTCAATTTTTTTTTGTTAGTTCAGTCATCCATACATGTATATACATATGATACATGTATATTTATTATTTTATATTGGCGAGCAGAGCGAGCCGGAAATTTTTGGAGTAGATGGTTACATTTTGTCATAAGATTATAATATCTCTCTCATTTTCCATCCTCTAATTTTGTTTGACCAACTGGGGAAGGTTGGGAAGATTAGGGCATTGCAACCCCACTATCCACCTGTCTAAACTTGTTAGATCGGCCCATGAAAATGAAGCATTTGGTAATTATTCAATTGTTAATTTAATTTTGAATTTTGTATATGTTTATGACATATGAATCCGTTCAAACACGATGACAAAGAAAGTTCAAGACAAAGTGAAGAGGAAGAAATAGACAGCTAAAGAAAAATTAAGTGTGGCGAGCGAAGCGAGTCGATATTTTTCCCAAAAGTAAAGAGATTAAGCATAAAAAGAGTATTCTGAATCAATATCTTTGGGTGAAAAAGAGGGGGCCCGGGCCCCCTGGGCCCCCTCTCAATCCGCCACTGCAAACTTTTCGGGTGATATCTGTATCAACAAAAAAATATAACATTTATTTATTTCGAACTTTTTTCTTGAATTTAATAACAATCACTCTCCTCGATTAATTTCGTAAGTTCGGGGGTTGTGCATTGATACAACTGGCTCCAAAGATGAAAACAAGTTATGACAGCCTCTATGATTCAAACAGCGAACATTTGTCTCTCTATATCTTTAGGATAAGAACCAGTTTGCGGAATCCTACTTGAAGAGGAAATTCTAATCTTAAACGTCTTCAAATTCATTAGCATCATTTAAAAGCAGATCAATTAACAGCGTGGACCAGACATGCACGTTTCGGGTATTGAACCCTCGTCAGTGATCCTCAATCCAAACAATGAAATATGGCCAAGATGTGTGATAGTTATGTCCAAAATATACCGAAAGATGTAGCAAGATGGCTGGGATATGATGCTACATGACCCAGGTTTCAGAAATTTGTGAAAATTTTGTGAACAGAAATTTTCAAATGCGTTTGAAGAAACGACCAACCGAAATTGATCGAACTTGGCTACATGTGCCCTCGGAGACTCCTGGTCCACCATCAGTGACACTCACCAAGTGGTACAAATGTTAAATGTCTTCTAATCCATGAGCATTATTTAAAAGCAGATTAATTAACAGCGTGGACCAGAAATGAAAGTAAGTAGAAAAATTATGGTACCTATCCCTTCAATTTTAAGCAAACATCAACATTCATGTATGATCATATTTTCAGCTACAAGCTGATACGTGTTTTAGGGATTCCCCAGTTCCCAAAAAGCGCTACAAATAGACGTCCGTGAAAAATTTAGTTGATTGATATATCAACAAAATTTCTTAACCAATCAGAATATTCGTTTTTAAGTAATAACTATGAGAATTGCTGTAAACGTGGTTATTTTATCTGTGGGAAAATTTCGCTATAATAATATAATGACGTAATACTAGGGGGAAATGTTCGCGATGAAAATGTCATTCCCATTGCAGGAAAATTTTCGTGAAGTCCCACAATTCGCGAAAAACGCGAAATTATCCTCACGCGAAAATGTCCAAGTTTACAGTAAATAATTAATAAAATCCTGAAATGTAGTAAAAGATTAATAATGATGTCACAATAATCTATTACACTGAGTAGATAAGCACAGTAAGACACACCAAAGGGACGAGGGATACTAAACAATACGTTATCAAAACACTTTACACAAAAGAAAGGAGGTGATCTCCAACAACACTCGGTTGTAGCAACCACAGCAAAACACAAAATACCCTATGCAAAAACGTATAGTAGACGAGCATAGAAAGAGATACAAAAGGGATAAGGAACACCAACACACAACATAGAAACATCGAACAGAAAAGACCACACATAAACCAACGAGACAAACTGGCAACCGGTGCCGACTTAGGACGGCCATCTGCTACAACATTAGTAAATGGTGTGGTTATCCCCGGATAACGTGCGCACGACCCTCCCACATTGACGGTTACCAAGATGTCTCGAAGAACGCACAATAGTGGTGTAAAATAACCTCCCCACTGTAAAATGACCAAACAAACAGACGTCATAGAACAGGGGCTAAAACAACACAGAGATGGGTATATAAATGGATATAAAACAGTAGGCGTACGAAATACAGTCTGCGCTCTGCCGGCTGTTGCATGTTAACACCCGAGGAGTCCAACCGACATTCAGAGTGGACTGGTAGTCGGGCCGCGTCTTCTCTAACGAGGTCTTGACAGCGTCCGTCATAGAGTCCTATCGTCACAGTTATTCAGAGTGCAATTCTTAAGTACAAGGCTGAAGGCATAAAAGGCGTCTGACGCAATTACGATGGTAAAAAGACATTACATAAATCAACGAGACCACTGAGCGATGGGAGCTGACTTAGGACGGTCATCTGCCACATTAGTAGAAAAATCGTGAGGCTTTCCGGATAACGTGCGCGGTTACCAAGCGGTATCGAAGAACGCACAATATTATTGTTGTGTTTAATAATCAAATGATGTCATACGTCTGAAACAACAAAGATTGTTCGGATTCTTTTCATATGAAGTTTTACTTACACTCAAGAAAGAAATGATGTCGTCCAATATATACTCCAAATCGCTGATTTGCGATGATGACATTTCATTGTTTTTAGCAGATGAAAGACAATAAAAAAAAGGAAGTAAACCTTATCGTGTAGAGACGTATTCCCTTTTTCGAATCCAATGCGCAACGTATTCTGCTTCGGAATTCGTTAAAATGTTCTGTGGACCGTAGAGTAGTGGAGGGGACATTTGATGTTATACGAGACTGTCTGCTTTCGTTATAATTGATGATACCATGATGCTGAGAGTGAAACCTTTTATGTTTTATCTATTTATTCTTTCTTTATAAAATTTATGAAGATGTAGATGAATTGACATAGAAGGCGTTACACCGTCAGTCAACCAAGTCTTTTCCTCGTTTTAGATTAATCTCTGGCGACTTGTGAAAGGATGCGGTATTGAATGTACATGTACCAAAAAAAGGCCCGAAAAACTTATAAGTTTCACAAAGTGATCGATGAAGTTAACGGCACTTTAATAGTTTGAAATGTAGATTGGTATTTTGGCATCACTGTACCAAATGTTGATAGAATATTACGTGAATGTATGAGGCAAACCACTAGCTTTGATGTCGATAAATGTCCTTGGAGAAAACCTTCGTTGTACATTTGTATCGAGACATTTATGCAAATTATGGCATTTAGACTGGTTGTTCCTGAAATGATTTTATGCATGACATAGATAACCTAATTATTGCTGATAAATTTCTAATAGAGTAACTCTACCTTTTCCATGGGATTAAAACTATTTACAAGTAAAGCCATGCTACATTAAGCTAGTTCCAATATCCGTGTCTCTCATGAAAGGATGAAAGAATTTGAGACAGTTATCAAAAATCATGTAAGCTGAAATATAGGTCAAGTTCTAAATTTCTTTAATGTTTTTTTTTTTTTTTTCATTGAAGAAGATGAAATGGCAAAGCAGGCTTTACCTAATAAGTTTACCAAGTCCTCTTTATTGTTAAAGATGTATGTTTTAGACATCTGCTTCAGTCTTTTGCTTCCATTCTCTATATTTTCTGAAGCTCTTTCAATGTTATTTTCTTTCACCTCTCGTTCCTGTCGTTTTTGTTTTCTTATTGAAATAATTTTTACAAACTTTGATAATGAAATAAAATATTTGTTCCACACTTTGATAATGAAATCAGACACTTCTTTCAAACTTTAGCTCGTGCCTAAATTTACAATGAGTCTATTTGAAAGTATTATTCACATTTTATCTCATTCAAATCATCAGCAGAGTCTTAATTTTAGAAATCATGGTCATCCAAATCAATTCCCATTATGTATTTCTTTTACACATAAAATTATAAAGTTTACAATATATTAAGATATTCAATGGATAATGAAAAGTAATTGGGCCACCCATTTATGGAATATTGACACCTAAAATCACTGCATATTTACAATGTAAAAATTAATTAAACATTTTGATAAATTCAGATATTGAAAAAATAGGTTACATGAAGAGTTATGCGCCCTTAGAGTTAACATTGAACACTATGGAAAAATGTTGGTTTTTTTTTTCTCTTAAAATTTTCAACAGAATGATGGAGCATCAAATTTAGATTGGTCAAAAAATTCGAAAAATATATATATTATCAAATTTTGCTGAAAATCAAAAGTTCACAAATTATTTTTTCTGCAATTTCTTTTTCGATATTTTTCATCAAAGGAAGATAACTCCTAAACACGACCCCATTCAAAATATTTCTTATTTCAATATCTACTGGAATAGTATAAAACTTTTTAAAATCTCATATGACACAGAAAATTACTAAATGATGAATACACCTTATGTAAATGTTTTGTCATTACCCATTGCATACCTTAAAGTAGTATTAAAATCAATGATACATGGTGTTACAGCTGAATAAATGCCGAGTATTCATATTTAAAAAAAAAAAAGTATTATGACAATATTGGACTACAAAAATAAAACCGAACGGAAGCCAGTGACACGCCTTTTAAGTTCGACAAGATCTTCAAACGGAAAAAGGAACAAGATAACACAAATGCATCGGAAGTAAACACAATGCGGTCCTTGAGCACCGAACTGAGCAGCGAGTAGAATATTTGAAAACAAATTATCACAATTATTAGGAATTTATAGATGAAAAGAAGGTAAAATAAAGCGGATTGAAAACAATTCGTCAACTTAGGAATTGTTATGAAAAATCTCTCTCAAAATCCATTGACAGCAACCAAGACAGCAACATCAAAGTAAATACCTGCCATTATTGATAAAAAGGGTTTTGAGAAACTCTGTACAAGTACTTATAACATCTTTAATTTTTTGTTGCCTAAAAGAAACAATACCATTATATTATACTACAACACTACAATCAAACAAAGGCACTAAATTTATTACTTACAATTGTATGGAGTGATTACAGTGTTTCCACAACCTATTGACAGAATAGTTAAATGTAGCAATCTTACCGAGTCCGTCATAGATTTTTGTCTGATTCAAGCATTTAGTGAATCCTGACACAGAGCTAGATAATGTGATTGTAAAGTGATGATAATGTAAGGAGCAGGTGGTAATTAATCTAGGACAATGTCTGAAAATGTCTGAATCATACTTTTGGTAGTAGTGGTGCCACCTATTCATGGATTTAGATCTAAAACAACATGTATTATAGGAAACTATGTAATTACTTTGAATAAAAACACAAACATGAAGTTACACATTAAAATTCTCGGCCCCTTGTCCTTCATCGAGTGTTTAAAAAACCCGATTTTTTTACACTCAATAAAGGCCAAGGGGCCTAATGTCGTTTTATACACTCGAATAAGGCCAACGGGCCTAATGTCGTTTTTTTCACTCGATAAAGGCCAAGGTGTCAACATTTTGGGTAACTGAGTGTTTGTGTTTTTATTCATATAATAAATTCACTCTGGAAGATATTTCATTCTACTGTATTACTTTATCCATGTGTAAATGGAAATGATAAAAAAAAGTTTGTCAGAGGAAATGACCCCTGTCTGTAGTGACGCAACAACACCTGCATGGCGCTGTTATTGCTTCAATCCTATCAAGATTCATAGAAATCAGCCCTGCAATTCTGGAGAGAAAATAGAATACGTGCAAATGTATCGATGGACAGAAGATAAGCGGGATACAATGACAAAACACATGTTAGCACGAAACGTTGAAAGAATGAAATAATATCAACATAACAAGTTCATTTTCACCATACTCAGAACTAATGATGGTGCATTTATCACCAAAAGTAATAAGGCCACATTTTATCGATTGTTTCAATGATATTTGTGATTTATTTATGGTGTAGAATTGAAGTCTTATCAGCTGACCAACAACTTGAGTTCGTGAAAAGCATCTAAAGAAGTGTTTACTATGAATAAATAACATAGTAAACTTCTATACGTGCATTGTGCAGAGTCAAAATGCATGAAATTATTATACCAAAATAAAACACAAGGAAGTGAAATATTTTATGAGTACACAATCCAATATTGTGTAGGGAACGGAATTTCCTCGTGCGCCTTATTTTTTGGTTGTAACAGGAAACGAATAAAACAGGACAGATACTGGCAGAAGGTATGATTTAATTTACGATAAAATTATATATTTATATAGATATGGTAAAGTTATTCAAACATCTTACCAATTACTCTATGTGTTCTCGGAAATGTCTCCTTGTATTATTACAGCTAATGATGGCTGTTAGAAAATAAAGCTGAATTGATATCGTTCTCTACGAGTGAATATTAGTAATAGATGTTTGGCTTCAGAACCACTGCCAACTCTTCATTTGGATAAGACTGTGTGTCAAAACCATATAAAACGAATGTAACTAGATCTAGTACATAACGATTTAAATATAATATTTTGTAAAGCTATAGGTAATAGAGACTGAATCGCAAAACCTTAGATTATAGACTTAACAAATCAAGAGACGATGATAATAGCCCCCGTGCCCCCTTCCATTTCTTATCCTAACTAATATCTATTTTATTCGCGTTTATGTACTTTGTTTCTTTGTTACGAAAAAACCTTTTACCAGTATTTGCAAACTTGAAATAGGGTAGTAAAGTACAATGGCTTCACTTTTCACTTCGGGGGGGGGGGGGGGTTCTTTCTTTCTTTCTATCTTTCTTTCTTTTATTTGATATAACTTGTGTTCTGGTTTTGTTGAAAGTTTGGTTGGTTAGGGTGAGTGTGGAGTAAGGATGGTTTTAAACTTAGAACTGTGTAGAATAAGAGGTAGAGGAAGGCCTTTTATACATTTTGTCGTTGAGCATAATACTTGTCTTTGTAACAATGAGGGACTTACATGTATAAATTATTCACGTTTGCTCATGAGCAACAGGTGTACAATAGTACATATATAGACTGTATCATTAATATTAATCAATAAAACTGGAAAAAGAAATTACTGATAGCATAGTTCTTATTGATAATATAGTATTATCTAAATAGCAAAATAATACTTTTACTTTTAGGGATGGAATTTCATTCGAAATGTGGTGAATGTGAGAACACGGACGTTTTACATCACAGATGCGAGGAATGTAGAATCAACCTTTGTGGAAAGTGTAGAAAGAAGCATAGTAAGAAAGTTGGACTCAGCAAACATACGGTCGTAAAAAGGGAAATTACCGCTCCTGTGAAGCAGACGACGTGCCATGACCATCCTCCAAATGAATACCAGATGTTCTGTGACGAGGACGGATGTCAATGTCTCGTCTGCCTCACTTGCATCTCAACCAAACACAAGAAACACCAATTCATTGAGCTGAAAGAGGCTGAGAGTAAAAAGAGAGCCCAGTACGAAAGCCTGAAGGAGGAACTGATCACGAAGCAGTTGGCTCTCCTAAGTAAAACTCTGAAAGATATCGGAAGGAATAGGGAAGCCCATAAAGAGCAGATAGATGGATTCAGACAAGCAACCGCAGAGCACCGAAAACTTCTGGAGGATGAAATCGCCAAAATGTTCGAAGAGTTCACCAGCGAGTTCGAGGAAAGTCGGAAGTTTAACGAAAATTTGATGAACGAGGAAGCAGAACAGTATGAGAAACGGATATCTGAAATAAAGACATTCCTTGAGGATACTCAGATGGACGTCAAGTCGTGTGGTGACAGCAGTACGCTGATCCACTACATCCAAAACAAACAGAAGGAATTCCGTACCAAAATTGATATGGAGATCCAGCGCACCAGATGCGATCTGCCAAAGTATTCGCCAGTTCTCATAGAGCGGAAGCAGATCCAAGAATTATGCGGAAGTACGAAAAGCAGTACACGAGACGTCATCCAAGTACATAACAAGGACAACCTTAGCCTTGGAAGCTTCGGGGCGGACACGGTCTCCTTAAACTCCTCCCCGGGGGATGACGAAAACTCTCTTCCTGAAGCAGACTCTGTTACACTGTAGATATCCATCTTATAACGTAAGATGGTCGATGTAACAGGCACGGATACAATTCTCTTGTTTTGTATTATAGCTTTGTTATTTCTTGGATATCACTTTTACGTATTGCCCAGCCTATTCCACTAAGTATATGTGTTTTATATTTGACTAAGATATCTTTGTCTTCTTTTTCATTCGGTTTTTGAATCTTAACATATTGATGCTGTTTACTGTGTATTCAAATTGATTAATGTTCATTGAGCATGCCATTTTTTAATGACAGCAATTACTTCGCGTAATATATCATGATTCAAATAATTCCAGTGCACATTCTAACTTTCTAACTATTTTAACACAAAATAACATTGCCATTTTATTTTTAAAAAATCAAGAAATCGATTGTTCCTCATAGACTTTCACCACTAACCTTAGAATTGGAAATGTTAACGAGCCCACTTTTTTCTAGTTCTACACAAGAAAAGGTAGAGCCCCTCCACTTTACTAAAAAGCATTTTTGTTTTCATTTTAGAAGGTTCATTTTGTAGAAATTAAAGGAACAGTATTACACTTTTGATTTTGAATATTCCTTTTTTGTAAATTCTTCGAGTTCAGTGTTTTGGGTAATAGCTGATGGCAAGATCATATTACTGTGTCAGACATTGAATGTGACATTACATGCATATGTTTTCATTGACAATTTGAGAAAAAAATTTCAAAAAGTTAAGTTCGGTCAATTTATTTGTGTAAAAAAGCAATCAAATTTACTTCTTTTATTTTATCTTACGCGTTCTTCAAAGACCCTCTTCGTCGCCTAAAGTTAAAGATACTATATGTGATTACTGGAAGAAAAACGAAAAAAAAACTTAATTAATATATGCACTAAATTACAATACAATATAAATCTTCTCATACTTGATTCTACAATTTGTGTACAAATCAAGGTCATGCCGTATGAGTGCAACGCTTAAAAAATTCATACACACTTTCCGACAGCATGACATGAAATGTGTCAAAATACTCTCAAAGTCTACAGTCTAAATAATGCACACTGTTTTCTGAGTGACTGCTAATAAAACTGTAAGAAAAGTAATAATGATGTTCTTATTCTATAGATTATGTTTTAGAAAGGTAGTTATTATTTTCATATCGCCGAGGCCTCGTGAAAGGAGACCTATTCTTTCTGGGGGGAAGTGGCATAAAGCAGAGCTGGCGTACTCAATACAAATACTTATAGATAACCATTCACATAGCCAGCTTGTCTCATGGTCCATACACTCGACCGGGGGGGGGGGGGGGTTACAATGTGAAAATAGTAACTTTCCGTAGATCACGATTATAATTCATACCCGGCAAAGGCGAACTTAGAATCAACTTATGCAGCGACGACGAACAGTACATAACAACCTCCAATAGATTCTTACAAAAAAGACGATCTCAGATCAAGTTTGGTTGCAATTCCTGCCACCAAGAAAAAATGACACAGATGCACTATTGCTTGTGAGGCACTTATAATGTAGTTACGTAGTCGTATATATGAGAAAGAAAATTGCATAGATAAAACATATACCATACCATTAGTATCAACTTTATAATTTTTAATATGAAGGAGATAAGGAATGAATCATACAGACAGTGGTTACTACTCAAACATAAATCATTGAAAATAACAAACACAAACAACTAACCAACCTCTACAATATACAAAGTCAACGTCAGAATGATCTCAGACAAATGAGACCAGGGAGAATACAGAATATTTTTCAATAGGCGACAATGTTAAACTTTCCCAAATTTATTACCTGTTGCATATTAATTTTCTAAATAACCTATATGTCATTTGAAGTGACAAATATTGATAATGACCATATATGACAAAATCAATAATTCAGAAAATTAGAAACCGAAGGCATACAAAATCAGGATAAAACAGGAACAAAAGCAAACAAACAAAAACCTCCACCATATGAAAAGAAGCGAAGATCATTGATAGACCTTTCAGAAACCAAGGAGAAATATACCTGTTCCCGTTTACAACTAGTGTCACACGAATGCACAAAATTGACATATCAATTTCCAAGCCAATCGTCAGTTATTATATTTATTTTAAAAATATATCATCAAAATCTAAAAGAAAAATGTTGGTGTACATAAAGAGTCAAGTTTATGTACTTTTATCTGATATGACCATTCATCATTATTATCCAATCAGCTTCCAAAGAATCTTCACTATGCGGCAGGAGCTTTGAAACTGGTCACGTCGAAAATCTTAGTCTTTAAGTTTTTTCTACCCTTTAGAGAGAACAAAATTCATTTCCAAGAGTTATCTCACCATTTAGTTAAACGACATATGTATGCAACATATAAACACGGAACACTCATCAAATTATCTTATCATCTACACTGGTGGGTGGAGATTCAAACACCCTTCCCCCATGTCAAAATATGACAAATATCAAATGTTTCTACCCTGTAATGGTGTATAAGAATGGATTTCATGCTCATTAAACTACAGGTTACGGGGAAACGGGTTAGCGCAGTGGTAGCGCACTCGCTTCTCACCTCCAAGGTCCCGGGTTCGAATCCCTGATTCGACAAAGGAGTCTTATGTGGGAGGGTATGGTGGTCGCCCACCCATGTGGGAGAGTATGGTGGTCGCCCAACCAGTCCAAGGAGGTTCTACCCCGAGTACTCCGGTTTCCTTTGCAGCAAGGACCCACATTAATATGACTTTGTAACTTGTGTGTTAAACGTTTTCAATTTACAGCTATTCTGGGTACATCCTTCAACATAGACTAAAATCCTTATCATTTTAAGACAGTGAATAAAAGTCAAACAAAAGCCGAAATCAGATTCCAAAAAAGTTCTTGAAAAAAAATTAAAAAAAAAAAGAACTTTCTCATGCAAGAAAAAATAGGCACAGCCCCATAGAATTACGAAGGACAACTTTACCTAATGAACAATCTCCAGAATCCAGTCAGTACAAGTGAGGAATGTATTGTAGGTGGTATTCCTTATCCTTATCAATATACGGTCCATACAACAACACAAGATTGACATTTTTTTTTAAAAAAACATTACCGACTGAAAGAAGAATATTCCCATACGAGCAGTATGAGAAATTGCCGTTACCAGAGGACATTAGTCCAAGAATGATTTTATGAAGATGAATACAGATTTTAATTTGGATCTCAACAGGACTTGGTTGCAGCACCGACAGCAATAGATGGATGCTAAAACACACACAGGACAATCACTAAAGAGGCAACAAATGGACAAGGAGGACAGATCACCAGAGACATAAAAAAATATGTATAAAATACTACACATAAACCAAAGAGACCCATGGGCAATCGGTGCCGACTTATGATGTGTCAATCTGCCACGTTAACAGCAAATGGTACAGCTATCTGGGTTACGTGAGCAAAATCCTTTAACTTGTCCGGTTACCCAGCGGTCTAGAAAAACGCAAACTTGTTTATTATAGCCATATCAATATATGATGACGGTATAAACAAAACAGCTATAAACGCAGGGGCCCATGTAACAAACAGATAAAATTATGTAAATTCACCTGAGAAGTCCGACATACTTTCAGAAGGGACAGGGACATACACCATTAGAACATTATGAATCCTCAAATTCCCTTTGCTTTTTAAGTTTTGAATAAATTCAATTTCATTGTGGTAAAGATCTTTAAATTAGATCTTGAAATACACATGTATTTATATCTTCCGATTGGACAGAGCTCAGATTCCTTAATACAAAAAGTCTAACCAGCCTCAAAAGATTCTCTTATTATGTTTGGTAATGGATCATCTTGGAGGCCAATCCTAAAAAAAGATTGTTTTGAAACATTTCAAAATACTGTTTGATTGTTTAGATTGAGGATCACTGACGAGGGTTAAATACCCGAAACATTCATGTCTGGTCCATGCTGTAAATTTATCTGCTTTAAAATGATGCTAATGAATTTGAAGACGATAAACAATGGAATCAAATAGCATCCGAGAATGCATCAAGTTGTTATTTCTATCAAAAACATGTATATACACCTTGCTTTCTCTGAAATCCATTAGAGTTACGCCTCTTTCCATAACGACCGCATACGATCAATTTTTAAAAGAAAGCTTTATTTCGTATGATATATTTTATTGGGAATTTTACCTGTTGAAAGTATATTATTCATTCATTTAGAATATTAGCTTTCCGTGATATGGGTGTACGAGAGCTGATTGAAATTTTGTGAGCCTCGAATTGTTTTAAAGAATTTGAATTTTATTAGACATGTTACAATCTACATAATCCCTTTCAGTATCTTTAAAAGTGGTATTAAGGCTCTAAAACACCGGTTGCAGAAGTGTACAGAACTCCTTATCTTGACCAGTCAGAAAGCATCCACTGCAAGTATGACTTCATCATCGGAATGAAAGTGGGCACCAGAAATAGCTGCTTTCAGTTTTGGGAATAGATGAAAGTCTGATGGAGCAATATGAGGTGAATAAGGCGGATGCTCAATCAATTTAAAGTCACAATCATGAAAAGCATGGCAGTGACGGACTTGTGAACAGGAGCATTGTCCTGATGGAACAACACACCTTTAACTAGTGAGCTTTCCGCGGAGCGAAAGATTAATATTTTCCCGTAACTGTGTCAGAAGTGAAGCAAAGTATGTGCCAATGACTGTTTGTCCTATTTGGAGATAATCTATCAGCAGAATACCTTCTGCATCCCAGAAAACCGAAGCTCACAACATGTCAATCAGCCCTCGACAACATATGAAAAGACAAACATGGATTACACTGATTTGATGACATATGCATATTAAGCATCATTATACATGTACTAGTATATCCTTTTTTCAACATTAAATAAAATGTAACAGAGCTTTATTTTCATCTTATTTTCTAATTCCATTCTTGCAGTACATTTTCTTTCGATTTTCTCATTCAATTTATTTTCAAAATCAACATGTTTACATCAAATAGTTTTTCTAGGTCAATATTTCTTCCTTTTACAACGTGCTTCCTGGTTATTGGAAGTGGTTTATTTCCATCAGACAAAATATTGACGCATGTTTTGTATTAGTTCAGGCATTAAATGTTGATACAGAATAGTTTACAAAATGTGAAACACACATGTCAAAGAAAGGAGGGGATCTCCAACAACACCTAGTTGCAGCATCAACAGCAACCTCCCAAAACACCCACTGTAAAACACAAAAATGACACGCACAGAAAGAGACGCAGTAGTACAATGAACGTCAAATCACAGAAAAACATAAAACACAAATGACTACACATAAACCAACGAGACCAATGGGTAAACGGTGCCGACTTAGGAGGGCCATCTGCCTCGTCAGTAGCAGACGGTGTGGTTATCCTGGATTACGTGCGCACAACCCTCCCACTATTCCGATTACCCAGAGGTCTCGAAGAACGTACAATTGTGGTGTAAAACAACCTCCTCACTGTCAGATGACCACACACAAACAAGACCGCAAAACGCAGGGGCCCAAGCAACACAGATGAATATGTAAATTGATATAAAAAGAGGGCATGTGTAATACGACCTGTGCTCTGCCGGCTGTAGCGAGCTTATGTATGTTATCACCCGAGGAGTCCGACTGACGAAACAATAAAACCATAACAGCAAATGATCTGACATCATGAAGCGAACCGAATGAGGGCACTCAGAAAAAGAAGATCAAGAAATAAACTACATACATGTAAGTTAACCAGCATTGAAGCATAACAGTCATCACTTTAAAGATACCCTTGCGAGCCGTAGTTGACATTGAAATCTGTGAGTGGAAGTCAAGAATCATCATATATAGGCATATAAAATCTTGGGGGAAAAACAAGATAAAAAGGAGATCCCCAACAAGGACAACAGCGGAATACACTCTCATGAAACGAGAAAAAGGGGAGGAAACAGATGGAGACATTAATATTACACAATCGGACAACACGGTTAAAAACCTTTCAAGATTATTTCTGACCTCGCTGCATTAACCAGAGGATGCTCTTCTGGATAGCGTGCGTACATCCTCCAACTTATTCAGATTCCGAAAGGTCTACTAAGACGAGAGTTGTTACAAGTATTAGCTTTTACAAAAAGCTTGCCGGCAGTTAGCCGACATTAAAAAATGGAATAAACAATTTTTGATCTTGTTAGACAAATCGCACATTTCCGGTCTTTTCCGTTTTCATTTCCGATTCGAACTACGGAAATTTCCGATGATCTGTGATTTTTGTAGGACGTATCGGTACAAAGACTTTTCGATGCATCTTTCGGAAGAAAATGCACTGATACGATATGACTTTCATTTGTCAAGTCATCCAGACTCTTCAGCCGACCTGATGAAAGTATCTTATGTATAGATTCTGAATAACCTTGACGAATATCTGCATTTTTTGTAGTTGTCCACCAATCATATTGCAAAGAGTTATTTTATCGGTGCAAGTATGTCACGATTGATTACAGTATACCGACAGTGACTCGCGGTAATGAAAAAAAACCTTTTCACTGGTAGATAACGATGACGATCAGATTTCGACTGGGTCCCTTTTGGAGTCCCGTCGTCACAGTTTATCAATGTATATTGCTGAAACACTGACGAAGAATTGTAGTTCGGTCCTGTACAATTTTCTATTTCTACAGAATCAGATCAAAGATGAAAAAGGCAATTTATTAGTATTACAATTTTACAGTTTTTATGAAAGTCAAACACAGAATCCCTAAATCAGAATTCAAAAAAAGTGGTCAACGGGGATACCTAACAGGAGAATGCAATTCAAAACAAAACAACTTCAACACTCCGCAATGCAGCAAAAGTGAATTCCTACATTTGATATGAAATCAGGTGCCCGGGAAAGGATGAATTTACACCTGTCATTTCAGCTGTGCAGGAAAGGTTAAAACCGGTAAGTATGACAAAGGAGCTGATAAGAAAAGGCGAAAAATCTGCCCTGAAAAAGTGGAATTTTCAAAATGGGAACTTCACGAAAATTATTTCACAAAATTTATGCCAGTTCTTGGTTTCATCATAATCAGCAGTTGGATAAGATTTATCGTGCATCGTTTTCCTAAATTTGGGGGCAAAATATGTCTTTTTTCTATAGAAATCAATGGAAAACGGAAATTTTTATAAAACATTGCCCCCAACCCTCTAGCTACATAACCCCAATTTTACAGATGGTGTATATCATTAATACATTCTGTTGAAAAAGAGTGGTTTTGTAGCTAGGGGGAAATGCCACACAGACGAAAAACTGAAAAAGGGAGGATGGGGGCTTTTAACGAATCTGTGTTTAAGGCCATAACATAGGCAAAATTTCACTTATTTTTTTCCTTTTAAAGTCATTCATTTGTTTATTCTAAACATGTTCACATGAAATGCACAAGATTTTGGAATGAAATAAACAGTAGCGTGCTGTATATTTCTACACAGTGTGTATTTCATGGTAAAATGCCTACTTTTTATCTATATATCTTATTTCTAAAACCTGGGTCATGTAGCATCATGTCCTAGCCATTTTTCTGTCTTTCGGTATATTTAGGACATAATTTTCACAGATGTTGGTCATATTACATTGCTTAGATTGAGGATCACTGACGAGGGTTTCTTACCCGAAACGTGCATGTCTGGTCCATGCTGTTAATTTATCTGTTCGAAAATGATGCTATGAATTTGAAGACGTTAAACAATTATAGCCAATTAATGCAACCGTATTTCAGATTCAAGATTTTAAAATTTATGGAAAAAGTTGAGACAAGTCATTTAAATTTGATTTCCAGTATCTTGTTTAGACTATAACTTTGTTTTAAAGTTTATAGATATCCATATTAGCCAGATAGTTCTTAATTTTAATCGGTTTTGATCGACATTAGCTTCCTTTCAACATGGCTACCCCCTACTCTTTTGACTGTAATTTAAGTATCTAGAAATAAGCTTACCAAAATAAAACTTGTATGAAACATTTATGTAAAACATTTATGTAAGATAAAACATTTATGTAAGATTAGATAAAACATTTATGTAAGATTTGGTGAGAATCTCTACAAGCAGGTTGTAGGGATCCCTATGGGTACTAATTGTGCGCCTCTTGTTGCAGATTTATTTTTATTCACGTATGAAAAAGAATTTATCCAAAATCTTCAAAAACAAAGAAAACATGATGATGTGAAATGTTTCAATGGTACTTCTAGGTACCTGGATGATATCCTTACTATCGACAATCCTGTTTTTGAAAAGTATAAAAATGTCATCTATCCACAGGAACTGACTCTAAACAAGGCGAACGTCACAAACACAGAAACACCATTTTTGGACCTTAATATCAAAATTATTAATGGAGAGATTCATACAAGGGTGTATGACAAAAGAGATGACTTTGGATTCAATATAGTAAATTTTCCCTGGCTTGACGGTGATGTTCCTAGATTACCGTCTTATGGTATCTACATTTCGTAGCTCATCCGGTATGCTAGAGCATGTACTGATGTTTTGGATTTTCATGATAGAAATTTACAAATAACAAAGAAACTTTTAGGTCAAGGTTTTCGCTTTCACAAACTTGTCAAGACATTCTGGAAATTTTACAAAAATTATTGTCAACTACTTTTGAAATTCGGACCCATACAAGCAACAGAGTATATTACTTTGGGTATTTCGCAACCTGCATTTTATGGTGACATGATCAACAAAATTAGAAGGATCAAAGGTAGACAGATTTACTATCGAAAATGTGTCAGAATCATCAAACGCCTCTTATACCGTGGATATGATCCTAATGTCACCAGACGGACACTAGGCTTGGTACTTGACCAATCTACAGTCTTGTACCAGCGCATCCTTAATACTTGCACGCTGACTGGCTGTGACGACGGGACTCCATGACGGGCCCTGTCCAAACCTTTTTAGAGAAGACAGGGCCCCGACCACCTGTCCTCTCTGAATGTCAGTCGGACTCCTCGGGTGATAACATACATTAGCTCGCTACAGCCGGCAGAGCACAGGTCGTATTACGCATGCCCTCTTTTTATATCAATTTACATATTCATCTGTGTTGCTTGGGCCCCTGCGTTTTGCGGTCTTGTTTGTGTGCGGTCATCTGACAGTGAGGAGGTTGTTTTACACCACAATTGTACGTTCTTCGAGACCTCTGGGTAATCGGAATAGTGGGAGGGTTGTGCGCACGTAATCCAGGATAACCACACCGTCTGCTACTCACGAGGCAGATGGCCGTCCTAAGTCGGCACCGTTTACCCATCGGTCTCGTTGGTTTATGTGTAGTCATTTGTGTTTTATGTTTTTCTGTGATTTGACGTTCATTGTACTACTGCGTCTCTTTCTGTGCGTGTCATTTTTGTGTTTTACAGTGGGTGTTTTGGGAGGTTGCTGTTGATGCTGCAACTAGGTGTTGTTGGAGATCCCCTCCTTTCTTGTATAAGGAATCTCTAAATACATTACATTTTAGTGACGATCAAGTATGTAGAAGAAATATTTGATGAGATTCAGGGCTAAATACAGCCCTTATCTTATCAGCTCCTTATGTGTTTATCAAAATATATCTGGACAGTGAGATTTGAAGTTTTGGTTCATTGAAATCATGGTTGAACTTCACTATGATCGGCCTGTCTTGGTTAACTGCTCAACTACAATTTTGTCTAGAAATCTGACGTCAGCACTCACAGCGATAAAGGAATACGTGGCAAAATATTGTGAAACTTTTCTAATCAGGAATTTTGTAAAATTCTTTTGCTCTATTAAAAATTCAGGGGATGTCATTGACAAGAAGAAATCTAGAAATTTTCAAGACAATACGATTTCTTCGTGCGACTTTTCTAATATGTACATTATGCTTCCTCACGACAAAATTGATGATCGATTTTCCAAACTCATAAAATGGTGTTTTGATCGAGAGGGAACATTTTAAATGTGTACATCTGAATCAAAGGATTTTTTCGCTGCAGAATACAAATATCTGTACATCTGAATCAAAGGGTTTCTTTTCCGCTCTAGCATACAAGTCATGGAAATATAGTGACCTGTGTATCACCTTGTCCTTCCTCTTGAACACCATTTATGTAAGATTTGGAGAGAGTCTATGTATGGGTACTATATACGGCCTCATGTTGTGGATTTATTTTTATACACGTATGAAAAAAGAATTTATCCAAAATCTTCAAAAGCAAAGAAAACATGATGATTTGAAATGTTTCACAGGTACTTCTAGGTACCTGAATGATATTCTTACCATCGACAATTTTGAAAAGCATATAAATGCTATTTATCCACAAGAATTGATTTTAAACAAGGCAAACTGTACAAACACAGAAACACCATTTTTGGTCCTAAATATCAAAATATATCAGTGTATGACAAAAGAGAAGATTTTGGATTAAACATAGTAAAATTTCCCTGGCTTGACAGTGATGTTCCTAGATTACCGTCATACTGTATCTACATTTCGCAGCTCATCCGGTATGCTAAAACATGCTGCTAAAGCATGCCGTACTGATGTTTTGGAGTTTCATAGTAGCAACTTTAAGGTCAAGGTTTTCTCGTTTAAAAACTAGTAAAGACTCTCTAAAATTTTTCAAACATTATTGTCAACTTATTTTGAATTTCGGACCAATACAAGCAACAGAGTATATTACTTTGGGTATTTCACAGCCTGCATTTTATGGTAACATAATTAGCAAAATAAGAAGAACAAAAGGTAGACGGAATTAACATCGAATTTGTGTTAGAATCATCAAAAGCCTTTAATATCGTAGATATGATCCTTAAGTCACCAGACGGATACTTGACTTGGTACTGGACCAATCTACAGCCTTGTATCAGGGCATTCTTAAGAATTGCACTCTGACTGACTGTGACGACAGGCGGGCCGCGTCCAAACCTGTTTAGAGAAGACAGGGCTCCGACCACCTGTCTTATCTGAATGTCAGTCGGACTTTGCGGGCGATCACATGCATGAGCTCGCTACAGCCGGCATAGCACGGACTGTATTTCGTATACCTTCTGTTACATATCCATCTGTGTGTTTCTTGGGTCACTGCGTCATGCTCTCTGTTTGTATGTTCATCTTACAAGGAGGAGATTATTTTACACCATAATAGAGAGTTCTTCGAGACCTGTAGGTAATCAGAAAAGTGGGAGGGTTAAGCACACGTATTCCGGATAAGCTCACCGTTTGTTACTTGCGTCACTTAAATGTCTTTAGTCTGCACCGGTTGCCCATTGGTCTCGTTGGTTTATGTGTGGTCTTTTGTACATCATGTTTCTATAGTGTGAGTTGTTTGTGTACCTTTTCCCTTTTACGTCTCTTTCTGTGAGTGTCTGCTCTGTGTATATGCATTGGGTGTTTTGGGGTTTTGCAGCGGATGCTGAAATTGAGTGTTGTTTGAGATCCCATTCTTTTTTCTATGATAGATGGTGATTCAAAGGCGGCATTTGATGCACATTAGTCTTTATCTTTTTGTGTTTTAGCGAGTTGTTATTGATATTTAAAATATTATCATGTTACCTTCCACTGCCGTTGTTCAAAACATTTTGAATGAATGTATGCCCTATATCTTCTAGCAAAAAGAGTATATAAAAATGTCATCTTTAATTCGTGTGTTTGTGCCGACGAATTTGCAATGTTTACAATCACAATAATCATGAATAAACCCGCGTCGTAAAAGTTGAGCTTATCTCACGAAGCTTTAATTCACCTTCTAATGAGTTAAAGAAGATCCTGACGACAATCCCAACAGCACTAACAATAGAGCACAAAATTAAGCATCGACGGACCCCTAGCAAGCTAGAGGTGGGACCAGGTGCCCGGGAGGAGTACGAATCCCCTGTTGGCTAGCCGCACCCGCCGTCGATGTTTTAGCACGAAAATGAAAACAATATATAAAATTCATGCACTTTCTGGCATTATGCCTATATAGAAAGTGCTATGGCGACAATGTCAGGGAAATATATTCAAAACACTGTCAGTCATCAATCCGAAAAGGTTTGAAAGTTTGTTAACAACCTACAAAATAATCTATAATTACCCTTCATTAAGTTGAATAATCTAAGTCGTTATTATTTTGAATTTGTAATCATGGTAATGTACATGCGTAACTTCGGGGTTTTCCCTTTTCGTAGTAAATATTGTGAAACAGAAATATTTACAATAAATTATCTTTATATATTTTTTTATATCTTGGGGAGCTTGGATGCTAAAATACATCTAAAAATACAGTTGGTGTTCTGCAAGTTAAATGTTATCCTGTTTTTACGATTACATGGTCTACAACTTTAAGGTATTGCTTAAAGTAAATACCGTAGCATAAAAACCAAGAGATGACGGTGACTTTGGCTATCAAAATGAAATCAGGATTATTCACCGCAGTAGAAGAATTTCATTCAGTTTTTAGTTTTCCTTTCATTAATTGGCTAAATTTTATGATAATTTCATTTTTTTTTCATTTGGGGACTTGTCAGTTTCTTGTTAGGGATTTGTTTGCCTGAAGGGAGGATATCTTTCAGAAAATGTGTCGAACATAAATCAAAATATCTTTTTAAATTACTACAGCCCAGTAAAAATACTCATTTTACAAGAGAATCACCATTTATATCATTCCTACCTCGTGTAAAACAAGGTAATTCACAATGTCTATTCAAATGTACAGCCTCCTGATGGTTAATTATTAACGCTTCATAAAGCATTCATATGGCAAATACTAAGTTACGCTGAAGGTTTGTTTCACTGCTTTGAAAACAAATGGATTTAAAGATCGTAAAGACTTTTCTTTTTTCTTTGATAACGGTTTGAACGTTAGAATTGAGATTTGTCAATATCGGAAATATATGTTAACGCTTAAGGCAGGGAATCACCACGCATTTTAAACTATCGCTTCCGTTATTTTAATCCAAATTCGAATTTCTCACTTCTGTTTCTGCTTGTTGATTGACATTCTTAATTAAAGGACATAATTAAAGGTAAGCTATATACCTGTATCTTGATGCATTTGAAAAAATAAATGTTCTATTTAACACAATTTTCTTTTTAAAAACCAAACATTTAAGTACATTAGTAATTAATAGCTTTTGAATTTGTCGTTATTTTCATCGGATACAAATGGATTGTTCGATCAAATTTATTGTTTATATTTCCCCAAGGACGCCAAGTGCCAGTAAACAATTTGAAGTAAATGTAAGTATGTTTGATTATAATCATTTTCATTTAAAATAGATTACTTCAAATTTAATATTCGAAACACGTGTCTGGTGCATGTAAATTGATTTGGAATTTTCTTCAAGAAGGTAGAGAGTTGGAACCCTTCGACATTATTTCAATGTGCCATGTTATAGGAACTGATGACAAATGAAATAATTCATAGATATACCACAAACAAGCGTTTAAGCAAACATGCATACATGATTACTTATTATACTGTTCAAGAGAGATTTTAAAATTCACAAAATTTATTTCTTATATCTAATTCAGATTATGAAATTATCACTGTTTGTAACTGCATGACCTTGATTTATGTTTGTTTTGCTCTTCAAAATCGACAGGTCATTTGATTATTTCGAAATACATTTTCGCCCTACTTCTCGTCGTAGATAATGGGTTCGGTATACAAAGAATGATCTATCATATTTACGATCAATACGAGAGTCATGGTCATCTAAACGTATAAACAAAATCTGATTTGCTGCCTTATGATCCGTGAAGACAACCAAAACAATGGCTTACAGGTTATGATTGCAGAGTGCGATAGGT
The DNA here is from genome assembly GCA_028142955.1 of Pinctada fucata. Classification (NCBI taxonomy): domain Eukaryota; kingdom Metazoa; phylum Mollusca; class Bivalvia; order Pterioida; family Pteriidae; genus Pinctada; species Pinctada fucata. The sequence goes on along the minus strand of AP027102.1, from coordinate 85,805,441 downwards.
ATCCTAAAATACAGTATATGACGTGGATTTTGATATAGTTGTAAGTTCCCTGTCCATAAAGTACAGAAGAGAAATATCGTATACGTAATTGGTTCATTTTTAGCAATTAACATATAGTCCTAATATATATGTGAATCGCTAAAAATGAACCAAGGCATATTTGCATATGACAGAAAACTTAAAATGCTCTATAGGAGCATTATATCGTACGTAGAAAGTATGAAGCACCGGTAATATCGGTAATCGGTATCGGTAATAACGACGATAGGGTTAACTATTCACTGATGGGGATTCATTATTCTAATATGACTTGAGATTTTCTCCCTATATGTACCATAGAACTCGCCTGGTGTAAAATCTTCAACAAACTTCCAGTGAGCTAAGCTCCGCCCATTCACGTGCTATATTAGAATAGAAATAACAACTAGCTAGCCGTGATTCATTGTCCAGTACTTCCACTCGTCACATGAACCAATCAAATTATCACCTCGCCGCTTCGCGGCTCGGTGATAATTTGATTGGTTCATGCGACTCGTGGAAATACTGGACAATAAACCACGGCTAGCTAGTTGTTATTTCTTAATTAGAAACATGCAGCCTGAACGCAACATTTAGAATGTTTTACTCTCTGGCAGCAGGGTATTTTTTTCTTTCGTAAGACATGTTCATTCTATATAAATGACGTTCGAGAAAAGAACAGAGGAAACCCATTTAGGAAGATATAAATACAGGAATTACATTAAAAGGTGAACCAAAAGATAAAACTCAAAGATTAAGAAAAAAAAGTGTTCTGTTTCTGCTACCCGAGAAGGGGCTCCTGGATATCGAAATTTCCATTTCAAATTAAATTCACCAAACATGAATACTACTTATAATGAATCAAACAAGAACTGAATCGTTATTATTATTATTATTATTATTTTTCGGTAAAGAAAAAAAAAATGAAATAATCAATTGTTGATAGTAACAGCACAGTACATATAAGTATCTCCTGAGTAAGTATCTCTCATCAATCAATCCATGTTTTCTTTTCTCTCTCCTAGCAATAACTATATCTTTATGTAGAGACCTTCTCCCTAACATGCCCTGTGTTACACCTCTACAAGAGATAAGAGTTACAATAGGATGAAATCAAAGTTGCTGGATTTGTTTTGGGGCTTTTTCTAAAACTCATTGTCCCATTGAAGGAAAGTTGATCGATAAAAACGGGTAGTTCTGACTGTATTATCTTATTGGTCCATTTTGATTCTCAGTTACAACAGCAACCACTGTTCCTTTTTTCAAACTCTGAATGTTTCAGTATGAGGACAGCGCCCCAGACATTACACCTGTACGTTTGTTTGCATGAAGTAAATAGAGGATAGTCAATAAACTGCTTGTGTTAATTCCAGTTAACAGCGTCATTACCTAATGGGTGCTATTCAAGTCAAATCGATTTTGATTGAAAGCCGCATATTATCAGAGTCCTTAGCATTGTTATTAACCAGGAAATGATGCCGAGTAAGCTTATTAGTACAAACAGGTATCTTTGATTATTCTTGTAATAGAAATCTGACGGTGATACTTTGCTTTTGTTTCAGTAATTTAATTATCTCGAAGAGAAGCGGAGATGGGGACATTTGGAGGACACGCCCTTCCGGGGTCTTTTTTCATCATCTTTGCCTTATGGTGGACGATACAGATGTTTTATCAGCACTTTCTCTCAATACGTCGTAAAAGTCAGTTCCGCTCAACAGTGACTTATCCGCCATCTTGTCTGTGCGGAAAGGTACGAAAATGGCCGATTGAGGCTATCGTAAAACTTGTATTTGTTTTGGTTGGATTTTCCCTGGAAATTATCACTGGATCCATTAATGGCAAATTCTTTGTGTTAGGTAACGGTCAACACGCAACCATGTTCTTCTTCTTCGGAATGTCAGCTGGGATTGACTTGTTACTTCACTACAAGGTATCGTGCATTCCCAAAGATCTGGATTACATAGCTTTACTCTTAGCAGTCAGTATAGAGGGCTTGTTATTTCATTTTCATCTACATGGACGAAATGAACTTGACGTCCGGCTCCATACATTCCTTATATATACCATCGTTCTTAACATGTTGGCTATTTGCTTTGAGATTCGATTCCGTCACAGTTTACTGGCAGCCTTGGGGAGAGCCTACTGCTTCTTCCTACAGGGAACGTGGTTTTGGCAGATTGGCTTCATCCTGTACAATCCTGATCCTAATGCAGAAAAATGGAAAGGAGATGATCACGACGAGCTTATGATAGCTACCATGTTCTTCACTTGGCATGTGGGAGCGGTGTTCTTGATAATGCTCGTTATTGGAGGAGTTGAAGCATGTTTTCTCAAACATTATAACAATTTTGACAAAGACGAGGCTTTCGAAATTCTTATTAAATCAGATTCAAATGGACATACTCCTAACTCTATGAAAGATGATGTATGTAGCGACAGTGATGCGGAATTCTAGAAAACTGTGATGAGTAAAAAACATAATATAATTACATTTTTATGTATGAAATAACATGATAATTGCGCACAATTTCATGTTTCATGAAAATAAATATATTTTAGTCTTCTCTTTTCGTTTCATACGATGCATAATTTCCAATTTGGCTTGTGATCAAATACTGAAAAAGGCGTTTAGATAATAAACCTATGATAAATCATACTTATTTTTAAGTTGAAAAGCCAGATAGTCTATATATACTACGTCGTAACCTTGGTGACAATTTATATGATGAAGTTGTTTATTGTGGAAAGCTATTTCTATGTAAACTTCAATGAAGGTCAATTTCATAATATCATTAAAAATGAACTGTCCTTTCACAGGGAATAAAAATAAATACGAAAGCCCTTTAACTTACTGTTAAACTCTAAAATAAACTCTGTGACAGACAAACAAATAGACAAACGGACAGGACATAGACAATAAGGGCTATATGTAACCCGTTTTTATAAATGTGTTCCTTCCAGTTACAACGTACTCGGAAAGATAACAACGATTTATGATGAGGAGTCTGTCTGTCTGTTCCTGTGTCTGTACGTCTTAATCTGTCCGTCTGTTCCTATGTCTATATGTCTAATATACACGAAACACTTCGACACGAAAAGACGGCACAACGACTATTTTAAAGGTGTAGGACAGAATGAAACACTTAGAATGGTAGTAGATAAATTTTAAACATAAAAAACATTGTTCCTTAAATACACGTCTCTTTTCTGAATAGATTGAAGATATAGAAAATGACACAAACATGAACATATCGACTACTTCTACGCCTAAAGTGAAGAAAATTGTTGCCAGTCAGATAGACCACGACGAGCTTATGATATCTATAATGTTGCCGGAACGGTGTTTTGATAATGCTCGCCATTGGAGGATTTGAAGAATGTTTCCTCAAACACTATAACAATTTTGACAAAGACGAAGCCTTAGAAATTCTTATAAAATCGGATTCAAATGAACATACCCCTACATAAGTACCTCCTTGAAAGATGATGTATGTAGCAATATTGATGCGGAATTCTAGAAAACAATGATGAGATAAATATTATGTAGTTTCATTATAAGATTTTTAAGTATAAAAAATTGCATATCATAAGTGCGCACAAACTTATGTTTTCATGATGAAAATTATTGTACCTTTCTTATCTTTTCTTTTCATAAAGATAATTTACTTCCTGTTGGACTTTTAGTAAAATATTGAAAATGTCGTTTAGATGGTTATTTAGAAAAATAATAAAGCTATGATAATTCACGCCAATTTTGAAGTAGAATTTAATATACAATGTACGTAGTCTGCGCCGTAGCCAAAGAAAGGAGGGGATCTCCAACAGCACTCGGTTGTAGCACCCACAACAACACTCCAAAACACCCAATGCAAAAACATCCACAGAAAAAGACGCAAAAGGGACAAGGAACACCGACTCACACCATAGAAACATGAAACACAAAAGAAAACACATCGGTGCCGATTTTGAAAGGCCATCTGCTACGCAAGTAGCAGAAGGTGTGATTATCCGGATTACGTGCGCACAACCTTCCTACTTTTCTGATTACCCAGAGGTATCGAAGAACGCACAATGTTGGTGTAAAATAACCTCCTCATTGTAAGATGAACATACAAACAGAAAGCATGACGCAGGGGCCCAAAAACATACAGATGGATATGTAAATGGATACATAAAATCAGATGGCATACGAATTACAGCCTGTGCTCTACCGGCTGCAGCGAGATAATGCATGTGATCACCCGAGGAGTCCGACTGACATTCAGAGAGGACAGGTGGTCGGGGCCCTAGGCCTGTCTTCTGTAAAGAGGTTTGGACGGGGCCCGTCATGGAGTCCTGTCGTCACAGTCAGTCAGAGTGCAATTCTTAAGAATGCGCTGGTACAAGGATGTAGATTGGTCCAGTACCAAGCCAAGTGTCCGTCTGATGACAGATGGACCATACCCACGGTATAAAAGGCGTTTGATGATTCTAACACAAATTCGATGATGGTTCTGTCTATCTTTATTCCTTCTTATTTTGTTGATTATGTCACAATAAATGCATGTTGTGAAATACCCAAAGTAATATACTCTGGTGACAGACGGATCATACCCACGGTATAAAAGGCGTTTGATAATGCTAACATAAATTCGATGATGATGATGTCTTACTTTGATCCTTCTTATTTTGTTAATTATGTCATAGAAAAATGCAGATTGTGAAATACCCAAAGTAATATAATTATTTGCTTGTATGGATTAGAATTTCAAAAGAAGTTGACAAAAGCTTTTGTAAAATTTCCAGAAAGTCTTTACTAGTTTGGGAAATCGAAAACCCTTACCTAAAAGTGTATTGGTAAGTAAATCAAAACCAAGCAGTGCATGCTCTAGCATACCGGATGAGTTGTGAAATGTAGATCATTTAATTTCCATTGTTATCATTAAGAAACGACAATTCTGATTGGTCGAGAAATTCTGTTGATACCTGTATCAACACAAAACGGAAGTACGCGCTTAGCAACGTCATAAGCAACGTCGTTAGCAACACGATTTCAAAGCTGCAAATAAACGTTGAAAAGCGACGAAATGAAATGATAAGTAATCAATGTAATATTTTTTTGGTTGATCGAGGTATCAACACCAAAAATTGAGGGAAAACTTATGCATCTTGCGCTACGCGCACGATGCAGTTTTCCCTCAATTTTTGGTGTTGATACCTCGATCAACCAAAAAATATTACAATGATTCCTTAAATACCGTATGAAGATAATCTAGGAACATCACCGTCAAGCCAGGGAAAATTTACAATGTTCCAAAATCATTTCTTTTGCCGTACACACTTGTATGAATCTCTCCATTAACAACTTTGATATTAAGGTTCAAAATTGGCGTTTCTGTGTTTGTAATGTTTACATTGTTTAGAGTCAATTCTTGTGGATAAATAGCATTTTTAAACTGTTCAAAAACAGGGTTGTCGATAGTAAAAATATCATCCAGGTACCTAGAAGTACCAGTGAAACATTTCAAATCATCATGTTTTCTTTGCTTTTGAGGTTTTTGGATAAATTCTTTTTCATACGTGTATAAAAATAAATCTGCAACAAGAGGCGCACTATTACTACCCATTGGGATCCCTACAACCTGATTGTAGAGATTGAGATTCTCACCAAATCTTTCCTAAATCTTGTCCAAAATGAAGGACAAGGCAATACATAGGTCATTACATGTCAATTATTTCTATCATTTGTAGTCTTTTGCTGAAAAGAAACCCTTTGATTCAGATGTGCAAATATAATATTTCCCCTCTCGATCAAAATATCATTTTATGAGTTTGGACTAACGATCAATTATTTTGTCGTGAGGAAGCGTGGTGTACATATTAGAAAAGTCGTATAAAGAAATCGTATTGGTTTGAAAATGTCTAGATTTCATTTTGTCAATCACACCCCTGAATGTTTAATAGACCAAAAGAAGTTAACATCATTCCTGTCTAGAACAATTTCAAAATATTTTGTGTTCCATTATAGACCCTTGTGCTGACGTGAGATTTTTAGACAAAATTGTAGTTGAGCAGTTGCTAGAATTAGCAATGTATCGCAATTTGTAAGGATACTTGTGCAGTTTTGGTAATAGACATTCTATGTGATGTAGCTGTTTATTTTTTATAGCTGTTAGAAAACTATTTTTTGTATGTAGACTAAGTCAAACTTCAACGAAGGTCAATGCCATAATATCATCAAAAATGAACTGTCCTTTCACAAGGAATAAACATAAATACGAAAGCACTTTCGCTTACTGTTACAAAATACGCGATATGTTAAACTCTCGGACAGACAAACAAAAAGACAAGTGGACAGGGCATAGGTAAATAAGGCTATATGTCCGTCCATTTTTACATGGCATAAAATGAAGGAAAATGATTCCCACCAGGTAAAAAGTTCTCGACGAGACATGAAAAGACACACAGACAACGATTTAGGTAATCTATCTGTTCCTATGTATTTATGCCTAATATACAGGGAACACGTCGCCATGAAAAGACGGCACATCGACCATGCTAAAGGTTGATTACCGTCCTCTATATTTTTGCTATCTTTTAATTCAGTAAGAGTAAATTGTCAAATACTTTGTTGGCACTGGAAAATCTTGTTGTGCAATCTTATAACAGATTATTCTTTTATTTGGAGAGGCAATTTGAGTCTTTGTGAATATAAATCAATAGATCAGACCTACATGTACAAACAAATAGGAGAAGAGAACATCGTCTTAAATGGAGGAGTTTTGAAAAATATCAAGATTTGTAGAACTCATGCGTTATTGTCTCTCGGCAGCTTCAGCATAACATAAAAACTTAGAATGATAGTAGCTAAATTTTATTCATTTGATAACATTTTTCCTAAAAACACACATTTCTTTGCTACTGGTAAATATATTTGAAATAAAGAAATGACACATTGAAATTTTGAGCGAATGATATTGTAATATACTTTGTTCTCCTTAAATAAAATCTTTCCCTTGTATGCATGGGTATTTTAAAAATCAACCAACCGAAAAAAAACATATCGACTTCTTCGGTTTCGGTTCTTCTCTTTTTTGTTTCGTAACTGTGTATTATTTCCTCTTCGCATAGCATACAACGCCTTGAATGCTGAAACAAGCATTTACAAATATTGACAAAGAAGCAATTGCCAAGATGACGAGGCAGTTCTTTTCACGTTCTGCCAAAGGTTGCACTTTTTACGATGAATTCGTTTTTGTTAGTGGCAATAAGAGAAAAAATGTGATCAAATTTGTAAAAAAACATTCTAATGCGTGTACAAGCAACGAAACCTCCTTACACACGCATACAACACACTGCCATGCGTACAAGACCACACTGTTGGAATCGTTTTTGTGTGTAAAAAATTCAAATACTTAGTCTGCACTAGCATATTTTCCAATCTATGTTTTCATAAGATTGTCTGTCTTCAAAGTCCTTTTTAAGTCTATAAATGGTATGTTCGGAATAACCAAATTATTTGTTATTTCTTAGCCGATGATTGTCTAAAGTCAGCTTTAAATGCTCATCTGCATCCTCTAGTTATACATTCAATGTGCATGATTGCCTAAATGTTCCAAATCCAAATGTCCACAAAGCTGTCTTTTGTTTGTTTTATGTTGGTATCAAAGATGCGAGTGTTCGATTTTGTGTAATAATCTTTACCTGTTTATTTTAAAGTGATCGCTTGCTTAATGAATGTTGTAAGCTGTATGTTTCTGCTGTGTGTGTGTCTTGTAGCGTAGTCTTGTTGGGACAATGTTTTATGCGGAGAGTAAATCTGTTACTTTGTTGCTGTACGAGAGTATATTAAGGAATCAGCTTTATACATCATATATGTTCAGGAAAACAGAACTTTTGATACAAAAGAAAGAAGGGGATCTCCAACAACACTCGGTTGCAGCACCAACAGCAAAACCCCAAAACAACTGTAATGAGGCTTTGAGAAAACCGGTCGGATAGAATGAAGAAAGCCGAATTCCATACCTTTGATAGTTTTATTGTTCCTAAAGTAGAAAAAGTTATGTTTTGCCATACACATTCAAGATTTATAAAACACAAATTTCACACAAATGGAAAAATGTTGGAATAAACTGCCCCCTCTAAAAACGAACAAGTTGTCTTGTATATGTAGGTCTTCATACTCGGTATTTTCGGAGTTACTTCCCGTTTGGGACGGTATCTGACGTAAACTAATTATGACGTCATCAAAACCTAAAACTATGGGAAAAGACGGTAAAAAAACGACGTCACCATACCATTTTCATGACATCATAGTGCTTTTACGTCAGATACCTCAAATGGGAAGTAATTCTGTATTCAGCAAAGACTGAATAAACATGTGCGTCGACCCTTGTGTTGAAAAAACTACATCCAAGGCCAAATTTCGTCAAACTCTGTATATCAGAACTACGTCCTTGCAGACGGACCAGTAAGATCCTACAGAAAGGCTTTTTTATAGTTTTTGTGTCACCAGTGAAGCATAGCGACACTGCGGGATCACTTTATGAAGAATACATGTACTTTGGCCACGACAAGATTTTTGCGACAAGTTATTTGACATTGGTGTATGTTTTGATTACATTATACATAATTATTCCGAAGAAATTTTTCAAATAGTGATAGAATTGACTTGCGCCACTGCGATCTTTTGAATAGTTTAACCACACATTAACAACCATTTTGTGAAAGACAGACATCAAACCAGTTTATTTGATATTGAAAAAAGGAAAATATCTCTAACAATACCACTTTACAATAACAACAGCGGAACACACTCATGTGTACAAATGGAGGTAGGACACACAATCAACACACACATGTACGCATTGAGGTAAGAACTCACACATGTGTACATATGGAGGTAGGAACACACCATGTACGCATTGAAATAGGAAAACACATGTGCGCATGGAGGTAGGAACTCACATATGTACAATTGGAAGTAGGAACACACATGCTTGTACGCATGGAGGTAGAAAAATAACATGTACGCATGAAGGTAGGACAACACACATGTGTACACACGGAGGTAGGTGTCTTGTTCCAAGAAACGATACGATAAAGTTTGCACCACATTAACCTTAAATGTCCTTTACGAAATTTTAGAATGATTATATAATGGCCTTGCCTGAAGATGAAAGGGATGTCAGAAAACGATATATCACATAATGAGTAAAATGCGATATGCTCAGAAGATGATAATATGCATAGCCCCTTACCCCCTTCTCTTCACCATACTCTGTCTCTTTATGAATGTAAACGGCTTCAAATTGAATAGCATCATTTAAGAACAGATAAATTGACAACGTGGACCAGACATGAAGTTTATCGTTGTTTACTTAGTTACAAATGGTTTCGCAGGGATTTAACTGTCAATAACAAAGTTTTTACCGTAAATGCATGGCTTTTACTACCATTGGAACATCTATATATATTACTTGCATAGATTATCTCTCACATTTTTGTTTTATAGATGTCGGTAAATTGTTATGTCACGTATACTGGTCAGAGGGAGCACGCTACAATGATCAACCAATCGTTTGAATGAACTTTACATCGTGGGATTACTACGAAACATGAAGTGAATAACGTGAATATATTTGCTTATTCGCTGTCTTTTTAGAATCCTCACAAAAAGAAAAAATAACAACTAATTTATTTTAGGTCGAACTAATATTTCATTAATTAAAGAACAAGGTTGGTATCTTGTATAGATATTATGTTGCGTTCAAATAACCATGTTGAACGTGGATAATCGAACACTTTTGACCAACAGCGTGTATGACGGCTTGAAAGGAAGGTGTAGTGTGCTATACACATGTGCGTTTGTTTACCAAATCCTGAATGAAGATTAGCTAAGCATGATAGATACGCTTCCATTACGCATTTGACAAAAATAGTTGATTCATGGTTGATCTTGACGATACCAAATGTATCTATAAAACGCTAATGATGTTTTATAATGGAACCTGTATATCATCCTCTGCAAACACATTTGATAGCAGTGATATTACTTCCGTTTTGAGCTAATGAATTCTAAATATTTTGTCATAGAGATTCAACATGTTCATAACACCTTTAAATGAAAGGTCTGCATTCATTGGTTTAAAAATTGTTTAGGTTCTGTACACTGATGAAGTCTCTACACGTGGGACTTTCTTTCATTCATTAGGGGAGTTAGTACTTCTGATTGGATGATAATGTTTTAGATGATTATTGTCACTGCTTTATTTATTATTTTTGGATGATTATTATTGGAGTTTTCTGGATGATTATTAAGAGAAAAGGGTAAAGCAGACTTGGTCGGATCTCTAAGGTAAAGAGTCTATCCATTACTTTATTGTAATAAACAATCGATCCTTTATTTGACTACTATGCATCAAGTGCTCGTGTACAAACTAGATCGAGAGGAGTCAAGATTTTCATGGCCATTTGTGCCTTTTATATATTTTTTCAAAGAATCGATTTTCATTTTTCGCGTATGACTCTCCGAATATTTCCTAGCCGAGTTTTGTATTTGTTTTGTATTTGTTTTGTATTCCATCTCTTCCTAGAAAATGGTTTTAAACCCGCGTACCTTCTTAGAGATTTTTTTTCATTTTGAAAGCTTGCATATATAAATGATGGTGCATGTACTCTAACTTACCGTTAAATTTGTACGTTTTTATAATATAATCAAATAGAGGCTAAAACTATTCTGGAAATTCTAAATATCATATTACACACTCTTAACTGAGAAAACATAAGTACCGATTGAGTAATATATTTGCACCTAGGAGATTATTTAATGAGAATATAATGTCTACATCCTCCGTGAAAAATTTGACAAAATAGTGCCATCATCACGAGGACAACTTTGAAAATAATGAAACTTTAGATTGAATATATATATCTGATCGTAGACGAAGGAATACATGTAACTCATCTTCACTAGTTCTACTAGAATATAGACAACAACGACAAAGGAAGTTAAATGATCGGTAGATCTATCATTATCTACTTAAGGTCCATTTTGTACATTGTAACAACCACGTTAACGCTAACGTGGTGTGATGGACGTACGGGATGTAAAGGGTTGTCCGTACGTCCGGTAGAACTCTATTTAATTGGGAAATTAGCTTTATTTGTGTTGTGTAGACTCTCTCTCGATGCGCTCTTCACTTAAAATTGTTCTGCACGCTGAAAATATCAAGATTACACTTTAATAAGTTTTCAATCTTTATTGTTGTTTCGTTTTTCGGAGAGTGTTTTGAAATATAAAAGTTGACAAGATAACGCATGCACACCAGTGACGAACGTTACCCTTTCACAATAATTTAGAATTCTGTATACTTCATTAATAAATCAAATATAAACCATTAATATTACTTTGAAAAATGACAATGGCAATAAAAATACATATGAAATCGGTCACTGGTGGCAATAATAACAATTTTACATCAATGATAACGAACACATATATAAAATCAAAGCGAACACACTAGTAAAACAATTATGTGCAAATTACAACTTATAATAATATGAAATGAATAGACAGTATCTTATTTTGAAAGTTCAAATTTTAGAAGAGTAATTATAAAAAGATTAACGTATTTATGTAAATGGAATTTATTCTAGGTAAAAATGAAAAATTCAAATAGTCTCATACCTGAAAGTATTAAGATTACACTTTAATAAGTTTTCAATCTTTATTGTTGTTTCGTTTTTCGGAGAGTGACCAATATGGCCGAAGTTTGACCGTCTCCGAAAAACGGCCCACCCTTCCAGATACTGACCAATAACTTTCTTAGAATTTTGACCGACACATTTACCCGAATTTTGAAAAACTAAAATTAACCAATTAAATTTAAGAATTTTGGACAAAGAAGACGAGCCGGACAGGAACCGATAATTGACTTTCACACTTATGTCATGAATTAATTTACTCATCTCGGCGTCCTGTCCGAACTTTCTTCTGATGTCGTGTAATTTGTTTGTTTTCTACTAGCCTTAAGTAAATTTTGAAGTAATTCTTGTTATTTTTAAGACGGAAAAAGTAAAGTCACAAAAAGGAAAGGAATGTTATATTGTTCAGAGATTAACGAGAGATTAAATGCCAAAATATAGAAATGTTCAAAAATGATTTTTACAAATAACTTTTTACATACAAATGATTTTAAAATAAAAATATCAAATTTGATTTCCTGATCGATAATCGAATCCACCAAATTGTCACGACCACGTTAACGCTAACGTGGTGTGATGGACGTACGGGATGTGAAGGGTTGTCCGTACGTCCGGTAGAACTCTATTTAATTGGGAAATTAGCTTTATTTGTGTTGTGTAGACACTCTCTCGATGCGCTCTTCACTTAAAAGTGTTCTGCACGCTGACACAACGTTGCTCGGACGGGTGGGCAACGTTTCTACGTGTCAAATTGGTGGAGAAGAGGAGATGGCTGCCAGTCCATCTCATAGGAAGATCCCTAGCCTCTTGCGGTCAGATTAATTTTGAGCAAATATTTCCTACCAGATGAACTTACGGACAAGCGAAATGGTTACAAAAGTTCCCCGTTAGCAGAGAGGAACAATGGACGAACAGAATAGCGAACTAACATTTTGTGTAAATATGTTTAACCTAGTTACTTCAGAAGCCTAGAGGATACCACTACAGGATAGCACAGAAACTCGTTTTAAATTATGATTTGGACTTATTTCGGCGATGCTCAACATAGTGCTCTATTGTGAGTGCTGTTGAGATTATCGTCAGGATCTTCTTTAACTCATTTAAAACCTTGGAATTGGACGAGAAAAAGGAAGATCAAAGTGACTCAAATTATAAACGTATTTCATATTATCAAACCATGGAATAAGACCAGAAAAAAGAAGAAGATGAAATAGTGACTTCGAGACAAAATGTGTTGAGAACTGACAAGCAGCAGACGAGGAAAGAAGATTCCAGAAAAAAAAACTGTATCTTACATTGAACGCTTATAAAACATGTATCATTTTCAGGTAGTCTTTTAAGATAGTGATATGATATTATGTATTGGCTTGATATGAATAGCACTTATGTTGAAAAAAAATACTAAGCTATGTACCATGGATGCGTCGGCAAGTTGGTGAAAGAATTGATCCCGAGTGGGACAAGTTCGAATAATGAGAAAAGAGAGTAAGCTTAAATTTTGATCATGTCTCGTTGAATTTCGGCGAAAACTTTTTAAAGTAATACATGATGAATATAGATAATATACGGCAAACCGTTATTTTGTTTTAAATTCCCTTAGTATAACAGCTGTTTGGACATTCCAACTGTACGAATTTTTGTCGCCATAGCACTTTCTATATAGATGTAACATCGGACAGTGTAATGCATGTATTTTATATATTGTTTTTATTTTCGTGCATGAACATCGACGGCGCGTGTGGCTAGCCAACAGGGGATGCTTACTCCTCCCGGGCACCTGGTCCCACCTCTAGCTTGCTAGGGGTCCGTCGATGCTCAATTTGGTGCTCTATTGTGAGTGTTGTTGAGATTATCGTCAGGATCTTCTTTAACTCATTTGTTTTCATTTCAGTCGTAATATAGTGCTAGATTGTATAAAGGCTGGTTCTTTTTACAACATTAATATTCTAATCAGGTGTTATGAATTATCAATTGATGTTTTTGTCTTGTGGTTGTGAAGCTATTGAGAGAAGCAAGTTTGTTCGTCACTCTGTCACTTCGTCATAGCCAAATCAACATTTAATACCAGATTAAAAGCTACCTCCAAACATACGGACTCAGATAGGAGTCGAATGCAAAGTGTATATTCAATAGTCAAAAAGCAATTCGATGTTATAGAATACGTTTAATTCTAAATCGCACACATTTTGATCAAATTAATGAGTCGATCGTCATTTAAAACTAAATTGACATTTCATGCAGTATAAAAATTGAATATTTTATCGTACGAAATTTCCAAAGACTTCTGAAATAGTGTGTATATATGTTACGAATCTTTTTATTTTATTACAAGTAGATAATTTACTTTTCAATCGCTTTTATAGTTATATTTAATTTGCGTCTTAATTCGAAATTTTTTTCCAACCAAAACGTCCTCCACTATATTATATATATTGTATGTAGTGTGTAAAAATTTGAACTTTCGAGGACGAAAGTAATTAGGTTGGGTAGAAAGTCGTCATTACTGCATATTTAAATCTTAATTTTAATATGTTATAGGACAGATGCTTAAGTTTTGAGAATAAATTTTAATTCAAATTTGAATTTTATTTTAAAAAAAAATAAGATATGTTATTCGACATGTGAAAATATAATTGAAAAGACATATTTCTTTATAATATAACTTTTGAAATCACTCCTTGAGTTTGCAATTTTTGTAAAACTTACGATTTTTATTCAGATTTATAATATTATTCAAAATCTTTTTATAATTGATTTATCACATCAAATTTGGTATCGATAGATTCGATTATCGATCAGGAAATCAAATTTAATATTTTTATTTTAAAATTATTTGTATGTAAAAAGTTATTTGTAAAAATCATTTTTGAACATTTCTATATTTTGGCATTTAATCTCTCGTTAATCTCTGAACAATACAACATTCCTTTCCTTTTTGTGACTTTACTTTTTCCGTCTTAAAAATAACAAGAATTACTTCAAAATTTACTTAAGGCTAGTAGAAAACAAACAAATTACACGACATCAGAAGAAAGTTCGGACAGGACGCCGAGATGAGTAAATTAATTCATGACATAAGTGTGAAAGTCAATTATCGGTTCCTGTCCGGCTCGTCTTCTTTGTCCAAAATTCTTAAATTTGATTGGTTAATTTTAGTTTTTCAAAATTCGGGTAAATGTGTCGGTCAAAATTCTAAGAAAGTTATTGGTCAGTATCTGGAAGGGTGGGCCGTTTTTCGGAGACGGTCAAACTTCGGCCATATTGGTCACTCTCCGAAAAACGAAACAACAATAAAGATTGAAAACTTATTTAAGTGTAATCTTGATACTTTCAGGTATGAGACTATTTGAATTTTACATTTTTACCTAGAATAAATTCCATTTACATAAGTACGTAAATCTTTTTATGATTACTCTTCTAAAATTTGAACTTTCAAAATAAGATACTGTCTATTCATTTCATATTATTATAAGTTGTAATTTGTGCAAAATATTTTACTAGTGTGTTCGCTTTGATTTTATATATTTGTTCGTTATAATTGATGTTAAATTGTTATTATTGCCACCAGTGACCGATTAAGTCGTCAATACTGCATATTTAAATTTTAATTTTAATATGTCATAGGACAATATGTTAGACCCGCAGCGAAGTAACGAATACACTTTGTTAATGTCATACATGAGTATCTACAAAAACTTTACAAAATTTCTTTTTTTCAGAATATTATCTGTGGAATATACAAACATCAATATGGGGTCATTTGGAGGACACGTCCTTGCGGGATCTTTCTTCATCTTTTTTGCCATATGGTGGACAGTGCAGATGTTTCATCGTCATTTGATATCACTACGCCGAAAAATTCCCTTCCGTTCAACAGTGACATATCCCTGCACTTGTCTTTGTGGAAAATTACAAGAGTGGCCTATAGAGGGTTTTCTAAAATTTGCATTTACATTTCTGGGTGGTTTGCTTGAGGTCATCACGGGGACAAGTAATGGCAAATTTGTAGTGTTAGTTAATGGTCAACATGCAACGAGCTACTTTTTCTACGCACTGTCAGGTTTGTTTGACTTACTCATGTACTATAGAGTGTCTTGGATACCAGACGATCTAGACTGGATCATATCACTCGTAGCTGTTGGTGTAGAGGGATTGCTATTATATTTCCACCTTCACGGAAGAAGTATATTAGATGTCCATATTCATATGCTACTTGTCTATACAATTGTTCTTAATATTCTTGCAATCTGCTTTGAAATACGATTCCGTCACAGTTTACTGGCTGCCTTGGGGAGAGCCTACTTCTTCTTCCTACAGGGAACGTGGCTTTGGCAGATAGCATTCATCATCTACGATCCTGATCCTAATGCAGAAAAATGGAAAGGAGATGATCACGACGAGCTTATGATAGCTACCATGTTCTTCGCTTGGCATGTCGGAGCGGTGCTGTTTGTAATGCTCGCCATCGGCGCCGCGGTATCATGTTTCCATCAGCGACAAAAGGGCATCAGAAATGAAGAGGCAGAGAGTAAACACCTTAAAAAACTACATTATGATGGTCAATTCCTAAACAGTGATGATGACACTGAAAGTGATATAGAATTCCAGACACTTATCACGAAGTGACATGTAAACCATCTATCATAAATTACTTTTAATCATAATCAGTGAATATATTGATAATACTAGTTATCAATTTTGAACAACTTTCGAAATCAAAGTCCCGAAATATATGTTGTTTGAAAATTGTAAGACTTGCTGATGTATTTACAAGATGTTTTTAATAAAATCTTTAAATTTCAATCGTCTACTTTTTATTTCAATTATCTATTAGACTTCATACTGGCTAAACAATATTATTGTTTAACGTCTTCAAATTGAATAGCATCATTTAAGAACAGATAAATTGGCAGCATGGACAAGACATGCACGATTCGGGTACTCAACCCTCGTCAGTGATCCTCAAATCTAAACAATGTAATATGCCAAAAAAGTATGAAATATACAATGTCGAAAAAGGGTACCGAAACACGTAGAAGGATGGGGGGATATGATGCTGCAGGACCCACTTTTTAGAAATTTCAAGAAATTTTGATAACAGAAATTTTAGAATGCGTTGAAGAAACGATCAACCGAAATTGATCGAACTTGGCTACATGTGCCCTCGGGGACTCCTTGTCCACCAGCAGTGACACTCACCAAGTGGTATAAATGTTTAACGTCTTCAAATTGAATAGCATCATTTAAGAACAGATAAATTGGCAGCATGGACCAGACATGCACGTTTCGGGTACTCAACCCTCGTCAGTGATCCTCAAATCTAAACAATGTAATATGCCAAAAAAGTATGAAATATACAATTTCGAAAAAGGGTACCGAAACACGTAGAAGGATGGGGGATATGATGCTGCAGGACCCACTTTTTAGAAATTTCAAGAAATTTTGATAACAGAATTTTAGAATGCGTTGAAGAAACGATCAACCGAAATTGATCGAACTTGGCTACATGTGCCCTCGGGGACTCCTTGTCCACCAGCAGTGACACTCACCAAGTGGTATAAATGTTTAACGTCTTCAAATTGAATAGCATCATTTAAGAACAGATAAATTGGTAGCATGGACCAGACATGCACGTTTCGGGTACTCAACCCTCATCAGTGATCCTCAAATCTAAACAATGTAATATGCCAAAAAAGTATGAAATTTACTATGTCGAAAAAGGGTACCGAAACACGTAGCAGGATGGGGGGATATGATGCTGCAGGACCCACTTTTTAGAAATTTCAAGAAATTTTGATAACAGAAATTTTAGAATGCGTTGAAGAAACGATCAACCGAAATTGATCGAACTTGGCTACATGTGCCCTCGGGGACTCCTGGTCCACCAGCAGTGACACTCACCAAGTGGTATAAATGTTTAACGTCTTCAAATTGAATAGCATCATTTAAGAACAGATAAATTGGCAGCATGGACCAGACATGCACGTTTCGGGTACTCAACCCTCGTCAGTGATCCTCAAATCTAAACAATGTAATATGCCAAAAAAGTATGAAATTTACTATGTCGAAAAAGGGTACCGAAACACGTAGCAGGATGGGGGGGATATGATGCTGCAGGACCCACTTTTTAGAAATTTAAAGAAATTTTGATTACAGAAATTTTAGAATGCGTTGAAGAAACGATCAACCGAAATTGATCGAACTTGGCTACATGTGCCCTCGGGGACTCCTTGTCCACCAGCAGTGACACTCACCAAGTGGTATAAATGTTTAACGTCTTCAAATTGAATAGCATCATTTAAGAACAGATAAATTGGCAGCATGGACCAGACATGCACGTTTCGGGTACTCAACCCTCGTCAGTGATCCTCAAATCTAAACAATGTAATATGCCAAAAAAGTATGAAATTTACTATGTCGAAAAAGGGTACCGAAACACGTAGCAGGATGGGTGGGATATGAAAATCATTTCAGTTCCCAACAGATGTCATTTATAATAACTTTTTTTAACTTATTAGACTCTGAATATAATTCGTAAATTTGATAATTGAAATTTCTAGATAATGTTAAAAACTTCATTTTTGTATAATTATTAGACTTCAAAATGTAAAAGACATATTTAAAAAATGCATTCCTTTTCTCCAACAACGGAAAGCATTGGTAGCTCGATTTAGTTTTAAACTACAATCTCTTAAACATACAATTTTGATCCTTCGCTTTCATAATAATACGGAGGTATTCCAATTCTTCAAAATGTTATTCCAATAAATTCTTTGTCAAAACTGTTTTGCTCTAATACAGTAATAGTACATCTGTACATAATACAAATCACTGATTTCTGATTCTATAATAATAATAATAAAGTTTGACTCGGTACACATCATTGGATTACCATTGATCCTCAAAATGAATTTTCGGTCGTAAACAAAAACATTTTCTTTTTAGCTTTTCGGAATTTCCTTTTTCGGGTGCAAGTGCCATGAAACTTTAGAAGTATTACAAAAGTATTACATAAGTAATTTATGTTGATTTAGTTTGCATTCTCGGGCGATTTGACCCTTTGACTGCTTTCTGAAAAATTTGTCATTTTCTGTGCAATTTTCAATCAATTCTGAGAGAACAATTACTGTATCGTTTCCAGAGATAAAAAAATGTATTTGGCTTTCGATTTACTTGACGATTGCGAAGTATGCATGTAGCTCGTCAAAACTAAAAACAAAATTAGTTATACTGGAGTCTTTTGAAGAAATTAAGAGATAAGGAACGCCTGGTAAATATAAATCCATCATTTATTAAAGCAAATATAAAGATATACAATCATGTAATATGAAGCAGTGGCGTATCTAGAGCAAAAGCGAAGTTGACGTTTTCATGAAGCAAAGGATCCAAGGATATCCAGTGTGCCCCGTGTAGTGCCTTTACAGAGGGCGAAGACTCCGGAGGCTTTGCAAAAATCTTCGTTACGACTTGATTAAAAAAAACTTATTACTCTGATTTTTTTATTTGAATTTAATTTGGATGGTTAAGCATGCAAACATATATGATAGCTACGCCATTGTGAATTCTTTGAATGTATTGTTTTGAGATTATTCTTGAGAAAAATGAAATTTTAAGCTCCACAATTCATGTTAAGGGCTCATCAATAAATGAGATTCAAGGATTTAACCCAAAAAAGGTGAGGGGTAATACTTTGAAATATACCACTTTCTTCTTGATTCTCTATTTACTACGATCTGTACCTTGAAGAAAACTCTATTGAAAATTTCATAATTTTATGTTTTTTTTTCAACGAGTTGATAAAGATACGTATATGTTTGTACATTTAGTCCTACTGAGACACTTCATGTAAACCTTTATAGCTGCATACGAAACAAAGAGCATTGCATTGTTAATTATTTTAAAATCAAGTTTCCAAACTATCTTACTCTACAAAATCAAAATAATATATAAAGAAAGGTTACATGCATGTATACATGTATATGTGCATTTTAATGAAAAATGACTGATTATGATACAAAAGTATAAAACAGAAAACGCCATATTATGAAGAATAAACACCCAACAACACTGCAACTCCCTGCTCAATTATTAAAAAGAAGAGGTATTAGAAGAGAAAAGGGCAATAACATCGTGGATTCTGGTATACATTGTTTGAAATGCGCATATGGTGCACTAAATTACTATGATTGAATATATATTTCAATATGATATTGTTTAAACCTTAAGTTCAACCTTATTATTCATCAATATACAGTCTCACATACACAACACTCCATTACTCACCGTGGGGTATCACGTGATACACAAATGATATGTTCCACGGGAATCTCCTTTGATTGAACCAAGAAAATTTTGTATCTGTCCGTGCACCATATCATAACATATGGCGAGCATTGAAAAATAATAAACTGTTTAAGTGTTCTCCGAATACACGTCTATTCTTGACCAGAATAAATTACCATCATATAATTGATAATAATAACAATATGATAGGCCTAAAATAAATTCATATAAAGTAGATTTAGACAGTATTAACTTGGTTCAATCAAAGGGGATTCCCGTGGAACATATCATTTGTGTATCACGTGATACCCCACGGTGATTACTTGATGGCACAAAATATGGTGGTTTCTTGTTGAGCTTCTTCATTACCTGAATGCTTTTAAAAATAGAATAGGAATCAATAGGAAAAATTACTGATGCAGTTATCTATCTAAACACTCATGTAAATATTTTACCTCTTCAGTCAAAGTATAAATTCAAATTTTATTGCAAAAGTATAATAAACTGAAAATCCCCTACTTTATCTTTTGTTTGCCCATGATTTTCTTCCGCATAGCACATGTAAATTGCGACTAGCTGACAGCTTTATAAAAATAGACTTACCAAGTTGGGTTTTTACGGTATGAAAATTATTTCCGCTTCACTTTATACTTTGGATCAAAATGTTCATCCACTGAAGCACATAAAATTCATGTAAAATAAAATATACGTAAGAGTAAATGAATTAAAAAATTTTTTTTTCTATATATTATTTTTTGTCCGTAAAAAACAGAAAGACCACTCAGAGTAAAAATAAATTAGGTGAACAATTGAATTCATTTATCACCCTAAACATACTAGTATTTTACTTTAAATAAAAAAATTCTAATCTATCATATATAACGAATAAATATGCAAAATTATCGGCAGAAACAAAAACAACTCTTTTGTCTTTACCAAATAAATAAAGCAAT
This sequence comes from Pinctada fucata, assembly GCA_028142955.1. NCBI lineage: Eukaryota > Metazoa > Mollusca > Bivalvia > Pterioida > Pteriidae > Pinctada > Pinctada fucata. The sequence goes on along the minus strand of AP027102.1, from coordinate 85,784,502 downwards.
TTTTGTACAGTATTAGAACAAAAGTTTAGATTCAAATGATAAATGTTTTTCCACAGAAATATTTGTAATTAGTCTGTATTCATGGGGATACTTGTTTCTCCCGCTGTACCGTAAGCATCGTGTCGTGCGTGATTTCTATTCCCAGATAGACCAGTTGTAAGACCACTTTCGTTTTTACCAGTATCAGTTCCACTATAACTTTCACTTTTCTCCGGCATTTTATCAGTTTCGCTTCCAGTAATTTCTGTCCAAGTATCACCGTCCTGACTAATTTCAAAGTTATACACAGTCCCCATGTCAATGTACGCGTCTGATGGCAGTTCTATAAATGGTGGACGGCGTAACGGTGGAAGACCGTGACCGGAGAACGCATGAGATTTGACACAGTAATTAATTTCGCAGCTATGCTCGACCGTTGCCAGATGAGAACTGTAACCGTTAGGACATCCTTTCGGCCAGAAATTCGGTGCGGCTGACTGTAGGTAGGAACCGAGTGAGTGAGTTAAACGCGCCATTTTTGGATCATGTGACTGGGTGGGCTCCTTTTCAATCATCAAAGGATTCCCTGACAAACAGCTGTAAAATCCGGCAAAAGGCACGGAATATTGGAAGCCAAGTTCAAAATCGTCACTGACACAAATTTTCATGCTTTACCCCATTTTCAAAGGGTAATAGAATAGAGGACAACTCTTGCTTCCTGTTAGGAGATTAGGAACAGTGTCTGTGTAAAGTCCTCCAAACTGAAATCCCGACTGTTGATGGACAGATCCTCGTGCTACACACCAATATGAAGCGTAGTTAGCACTACCCCACACGAAGTAGATACTACATCGGTTGTGGAACCAAGAGCGATGACATGAGCGTCTTGACTCCCTGGCAGAGCGGGAGCCGCGGTCTACCAAGACGGCCTCGTAATCTTCAGGACAGCTGAAATCTCCAGTCAGTGGATTCTTCTGTACCAGAGCAGTACACAAATTTTGATTCAAGGAACCAGACTGAGAACAAGTCTGGTAAACGCCACCAAATGTGTAGTTTGAAAAAGGACTTTTGCACGATCCATCGTCTACGTTTGCGGTAAAGCTAAAGTTCGGCGAGTCGGGTTTTGTACAGCCTTTATTTACTTTAAACTTATTTACTTTAAAGGAAGATCTCCTCCCTTCTTTTTATAGTACTCCTCTACTGCCGCTTTGATGCTTTCTGTGAGATAATATAATATTGAAGGAGAGCGTTCGGGTAGAATGTGAGGAGAAATCAGGTAATATATAGGCTCCCCAGCTCTGTCTACGGCTATAAGTTCGTTTCCTATTTCCTCAGCCCATTGGTCAAGCGAGAAATTAGTTGGTTTGAAAACAGGTCCGCCATAAGACAAGATTTTTGAATGGGTACGATTTCCGAGATACTTTTTTTTTTAATGGCCTCCTTCCTCCCCTTTAGCCATCCATCTCCACCATTTTTTATGTATGAGATATGTACTGATTTTTAATGTACCATACCGTCAGCTAGTTTAACATCACCGCATGTTACATTATCTCTTATTGTTTTAAATTCAAATGTCAGAATCTTACCCATCTTCTACCTATAATTCCTATAAATGCATACCCTCTTAATACTAAGAAACTATCATTTGTGTTTTTCTAGATTAGACTGGGCTGTCCCTGTCCAACCTCATCTAACAAAATAAAGTTCATATTACTGTAGTATAGCAATACATGTAGTTCATTATTTTTAAAATATGGAATTCTTGAAAATGTAAAATAAAACGATTGTATTAGTAGCTAACGGTATGGCACTTACAATCTAAGTATACATATATAATCTATACACTAATGAACAAGTTAAAGATAAATCCTGAAACAGCGGCATCATCTGTCCGATTTGTTTTATTTATAACTTCTACAGTCAAATTTTATGACATTAAGGAATCTGTGTGCCCAGTCTATTTCAGTATAGCGATCCAGTTATAACTGACTGATTTGACTGGCCACGCAGGATATTTTTTAGATAATTATCATTATGATGTCGTCATCTCTGGGAGTATAATACATACATATATATATATATATATATATATAAAAGCACAAAAAAGGTACAAGCGACCACGACACTAAACGTGTTTAAACCCAGCGGAAGGGACAGTACACCCCTTGAGCCCTCTGGATACACGAATATGCACTTGTATCCAGACGGAACAAGGGACAGTACGTCCCTCATTCCGTTCGGACACAAGTACATAAAAAAACATACACACACTCTCATGCTAGTCAGAACCTGTACTATACTGAAGCTCGAAAGGCTATAACTAGTAGCCAGGTAGGTAATATTCTCAATTCATGAACCAAAGCAGACCCCGCGAGAGGGCTCAAGGGGTGTACTGTCCCTTCCGCTGGGTTTAAACACGCTTAGTGTCGTGGTCGCTTGTACCTTTTTTTGTGCTTTTATATCTTTTTTTCCAAGCGACGTGCATTCGCCCTTTGTTGGGCTGATCCGACATTGTCTGAATAGTGAACGTGGTTGTTTTCACCTCTTTTGTGCTGTCTATATTATTTTTTTCTAGAAAACAACATTGCATTCCTTTTTTGGGATCCGTTCCTATTCTTGTGAATATGGTGTATGCTACTGTGTGTATGTATTGTCAGTTTAGTTGTATCATGAACTCAAACTTGTTGCACCGGTCCTCTGAGACAGCTCTTTCCATGTTTTATAGCTATGTATTAATTACGTTAAATATATGAAAATTCGGGTCGCCGTTGAACATTATGATGTCGGGTTTTGAGTGCTTTCAAGAAGTTTCAGACTTCTGTCAATTTTTAGAGTCTTTACTTGCTATGTTTATGAGATAGGTTCTGCTTGATCTTCCCTCACGGGTACTATTTCTTAACACGCCCTATTTATTCTGATTGGATACGGAGGTCAATCTCCGAAACCGACGACGGTAGCTAGATTCGTTCTTTACACCTTATAATTTTTCATTTGTACAGTTTGTATTTTTAACCTCCTTTATGTGGGCCTCTCGTGATATGACTTTCTATTCACACTGACCCGCGCGTTGTCAGTTTAGTGAGTATCTCTCTTCAGGACGGACGTGTTTTTAATTGGGGGATTTTTCGTTTCATTTTACTTAGTCAATCGAGTACCTTTCGTTTATATAGAGTGGGGGGAGGCGGTATTTTGTTTGATTTTACTCACTTGATAATATGTTACTTCATCAATCAGGGAGCATCTTTTCAGCTTTTTTTTTTATTTTGAACCTTTAGAAGTCTTGGACGTGTTTCTATCGATCAGTCCGTCCAGACTTTTTGGCAGCGGGTGTTGCATGCAAACAGGAGACGCTGACTCTACCTAGGCACCTGGTCTCGCCCCTCGCGGGGTCTGCTTTGGTTCATGAATTGAGAATATTACCTACCTGGCTACTAGTTATAGCCTTTCGAGCTTCAGTATAGTACAGGTTCTGACTAGCATGAGAGTGTGTGTATGTTTTTTTATGTACTTGTGTCCGAACGGAATGAGGGACGTACTGTCCCTTGTTCCGTCTGGATACAAGTACATATTCGTGTATCCAGAGGGCTCAAGGGGTGTACTGTCCCTTCCGCTGGGTTTAAACACGTTTAGTGTCGTGGTCGCTTGTACCTTTTTTTGTGCTTTTATATATATATATATATATATATATATATATATATATATATATATATATATATATATATATATATAAAAGCACAAAAAAAAGTACAAGCGACCACGACACTTAACGTGTTTAAACCCAGCGGAAGGGACAGTACACCCCTTGAGCCCTCTGGATACACGAATATGTACTTGTATCCAGACGGAACAAGGGACAGTACGTCCCTCATTCCGTTCGGACACAAGTACATAAAAAAAAAAAACATACACACACTCTCATGCTAGTCAGAACCTGTACTATACTGAAGCTCGAAAGGCTATAACTAGTAGCCAGGTAGGTAATATTCTCAATTCATGAACCAAAGCAGACCCCGCGAGGGGCGAGACCAGGTGCCTAGGTAGAGTCAGCGTCTCCTGTTTGCATGCAACACCCGCTGCCAAAAAGTCTGGACGGACTGATCGATAGAAACACGTCCAAGACTTCTAAAGGTTCAAAATAGAAAAAAAAAAAAAAGCTGAAAAGATGCTCCCTGATTGATTAAGTAACATATTATCAAGTGAGTAAAATCAAACAAAATACCGCCTCCCCCAACTCTATATAAACTTTTTGGCAGCGGGTGTTGCATGCAAACAGGAGACGCTGACTCTACCTAGGCACCTGGTCTCGCCCCTCGCGGGGTCTGCTTTGGTTCATGAATTGAGAATATTACCTACCTGGCTACTAGTTATAGCCTTTCGAGCTTCAGTATAGTACAGGTTCTGACTAGCATGAGAGTGTGTGTATGTTTTTTTTATGTACTTGTGTCCGAACGGAATGAGGGACGTACTGTCCCTTGTTCCGTCTGGATACAAGTACATATTCGTGTATCCAGAGGGCTCAAGGGGTGTACTGTCCCTTCCGCTGGGTTTAAACACGTTAAGTGTCGTGGTCGCTTGTACTTTTTTTTTTGTGCTTTTATATCTTTTTTTCCAAGCGACGTGCATTCGCCCTTTGTTGGGCTGATCCGACATTGTCTGAATAGTGAACGTGGTTGTTTTCACCTCTTTTGTGCTGTCTATATATATATATATATATATACACATACAGTCATACACAACAAAATGGTAAAGCATGTATACTGGTGAAAATACTTGTTATAACGGTTCCATAGGGATACACACTGGGGCCATTTTTAGAGAAAGAGAGAGAGAGAGAAAAAGAATATGGACAATGTCATTACGAAAAAAAAGAAAGAAAAAGAAAAAAATAGTCATATGTTTGCATATGGATAATAAATTTATAAATGATTATTTGCTGATATAGAGGTTATCATGTATATGATAAGAAATGCTCCCATTTTTTGTTGAATTTATCGCTATTATCATTCTTTTTGGCCAAGTATTTTTCAATGCTTATATATTCCAGAATTTTGCATTTGAGATTTTCAAAAAACAGATTTTGCTCTTTCATTTTGCATTCATAAACATATTTTTTAAAAACAAGTAAGATTGTATTCATGGCATTGTCTTTATCGTTTGTCAAGCCTAGTATAACATTTTGTTTGGATAAGAATACTCTGTAACTTTGTGCATTAGACATCCAATTCTCAAGCAATGATAGAATACGTGAAACACATCTACATTCGAAAAATAAGTGTACAATTGTTTCCACGCTGTCATGACAGAAAGTGGATTTCCGAGATACTGGTTGATCTGCTCCTTTGTAGTCACGTGATGGTACTCTGAACTGATTTTCGCTACGCTGAAGAAGGATGCGCTCGCAGAAGCCAAGATTTCACTTTTCGAGAAGTCTCTGTTTCGCGTAAAGGTACAGTTGACCAATGATAGATCCAGCGTCAATGCTAGTTATCACGTGTGTCCCGAAATCGCGTACAAGTAGTTGACTCTCGTAAGTAGCCATCGCTGTCTTATTCCGAAGAAATTTTTCGAATAGTGATAGAATTGACTTGCACCACTGCGATCTTTTGAATTGTTTTACCACACATCAACAACCATTTTGTGAAAGACAGGCATCAAACAAGTTTATTGTAATGTTTATAAAGTAATTCATCATGTTACGGTATGTTCTTGAAGTTTCTCCACCAAACATTATCTTGTTGTTTATTTTGCACGGCATCAGTTAATTAAAAAGTCATAATGTCAATTTCAATATTTTATTAATCTCCAAACGTTAATTTCATAATTTTGTCTAAGTCCTAAATAATTCTAAACATACAATTTGGAAGGGCATACTTTATTTAGCTGAGCGGAGTGTGGAGCGGAGTGTGGAGTGGAGCGTGATGTGGAGCGTGGAGTGGAGTGTGAAGTGGAGTCTTGAGTGGAGTGTAAAGAAGAAAATATGTAGAAAGTAGAAATGAACATTAATTGGAGGCACTCATTTTTAAAACTTGACATAACCCAATACTTGTTTTTCTCTTCACAAGAAGCGGCGGACATGGAAGGGGGATTTGGGGGGGGGGGGGGGGGGGGGGGGGGCGGATCCCCTGGAATTACTGACTCGGTTAAGAAGTTATTGAACGTAATCATAAAGCTTATACAAGATGATTATCTTCTGAGGCTAAATGAACCCATGCATTAGATGTTGCATCTGACCTACATTTTCCGCTTGAGTGATTTTTCTCTTAAAAGCCAATATCTAGCAAAGTTAAAGTGCTACATGTACCAAACTTGCATATTTGGTTTATTTTTCATAAACTGACCTTGACCTACTTTTTAACCTGAGTGCTTTTGCCTTCAAAGGCTAATACATGTATCACTAATAGAATAAATGCCACATGCACCAACCTTACATTTTGCATTAAATGCTACATGCACCAACCTTACATTTTGCATTAAATGCTACATGCACCAACCTTACATTTTGCATTATCTTTGATCAAAAACTTTCAAAATCGAACGTGACCTTCTGTTTTCACCCCATATTAAGCAAAGGATAAGTGCAACATGTAATGTACCAAACATATCTCTGATCAAACTTTCATAAATTGACATTGACCTTCTTTTTCCCATCAAGTGAATATGCCTCTAAAAGCTTATATCACTTAAAGAATAAGTGCTACATGCATATTTTGCATGTTTCTTTGATAAAAAAAACTTTCAAAAACGACCATGACCTTCCTTTTCGACTTGAGTGATTTTGCATTTTTATCCCCATATTAAGCAAAGTTTAAGTGCAACATGTACGCAACTTGAATAGTGGATGTATCTTTGATCAAACTTTCACTACTTTTTCCACTAGAGTGATTTTGCCGATAAAAGCTTATTTCAGGCAAAGTATAAGCTAAAGCACTATAAACTATAAGCACTATATGTATCAAACATATATATTTGGTTTATCTTTGATCGAACATTGACCTTGACCTACTTTTTCCTCTTGAGTGATTTTGCCTCTAAATGCTTATATCACGCATAGAATAAGTGCTGCATGCACCAAACTTGCATTTTGCATGTATCTTTGATCAACACCTTTTAAAAGCAATTGTGACATTCTTGGGTGATTTTGCATTTTTATTTCTATAAATAGTATTGAGCAAAGTATAAGTGCTTCATGTACAAAACTTGCGGGTGTATTTTTTATCAAACTTTCATTGACCTTGGTCGTCTTTTTTCACTTGAGTGATTTTGCCTCAAACAGCTTATTTCAATAAATTGACCTTGACCTACTTTTTCCATTTGAGTGGTTGTGTTATAAGTGGACTGAAACCCCATCCTCCTCCTTATTGGTCTGAGCCCCCTGTCTTGAAAAATCTAGATCAGCCTTTGTAGTTTTTAAACCTGATCTTGGGTCAAAATTGGTCTTGCGTCATTTTCCAGACAGTTGACCCCCATAATCAGGATAGTGAGGTGAATGATTCGTAGACTAGGGACAACGGCAGAAGTACATGTCAGTCCAATTATTACGCTCTCTGATTAGGAACATTTGATCTCTGTGTTCAACACATTTTGGGAATAGTAATTCCCACAGGCAGATTATCCTGTGATTTATAAACGTACATCTCTAAGAAGTAAATTTAAATGAACAAATCACCGATATCATTATACATGTTTGTATACCTATTGAAATTGTCTTTGAGTATGTTTGTGTGTTATACAACTGTGATATGATGTGTACCGGTATTTCCTTGCTCTAGTATTTCGATTGTTCAACATAACATGTATGTCGGAAAGATGTTATGTACTGTTTTTCTGATAAACAAAATACGAGTGGGGGCCCATTCCATCTGAAAAAAAGTATGGAATTATCATTGCATGTATAAAATTGACACACATGTCAATTATATGATTTATATCCTATTCATAATGGTCCTACTACAAGATCGAGAATTTGTAAGTAGCTATTGATGAAAAGAACTAGATGTAATTTTTATAAAGAAAAATTTATTTTCAACTCATAAAAATGATATTAAGATATAAAATATTGCTACAAGTTATGGTGAGTTATGACAATCATTTCGATATATTGAAGTATAGTTTCATCGTAACGGTTGTAGATTATAGTTTTGCTCTATTTTATTGCAATTTTAGTAGAAATTTACCCCCTTCCTCAAACTTCTACCTATTCTGTGGCATACGTTGGCGGACTACTAGAATGTAAAATGCTGATTAAGGCACGGTCCATTTGATATTCGAGGGGGGGGGGAGGCTTGTTTTTTTTTTTTTTTTTTTCGAAAAAAAAATTTTGCTCTCAATCTTGGTGAAAAAATAAACCTGTTTATGGTGTGTCAGAAAAAAATAATTTTTCTCTTACAAGTAATCTGAATTGAAAAATTACCATAACAATTTCTATTCATAAAACACAAACATTCTTAATATATTGCACATCACCTATTAGAAATAAATGTTTTGCTACAACTTTGCAAGAAAAAAATCATCTTGCTTCGGTCCAGGGCGGGAAAATAATCTTGCTCCCTTAAACCGAAGCCCCCCCCCCCCCCCCCCCGAATATCAAATGGACCGTGCCTTAAGAAGAGAAGGAGACAGCTAATTTTTGTTTCATTTCAAATGACAAATGAAATATGATTATATTGGTAAATACGCAGAGCACTCTTTAAATGTATACTCCCTACTGAAAATTAAAAATCCTTTTGAAATCCTATTTTTAATCCGCCTCTCTTTGAAGAATTCAGATCTACATTTATATGTATGTAATCCGTACATTTACATATGTAGTATTGCAATTGATGTAATGTAAATTTATATCGATGCATGAACAAAATGATCTTATATAAATAACAAATTGTATACAAGAATCGGCCATAAATAAGGATGCCCCAATGTGTAGAAATCAAATCTCTTTAAAGTGATTGACACTTATTGCGATATCAACTGTAGGCGATGAAAGGTTCAATTTGACACCTCCCTGTTCAAACCACACGAGAATCTAGGAATCAACAAATATGCCAAACGTAACATTTTTAAAGATTTTGATATAATCCTTTTTTTATAGCTGTGAGCTTGAATGAATAAGATATAACAGCTGTTTCTTTTTGGAATTTCAAATACTTTATACTTATATGAATTAAAATATCTTATGTATCTTACTATAATTATACCCTTCCTAAAGCAAAAATGATAGCTTAATTAATTTTAGGTAAAATATGATAATTGTTTAAAATCATAGAGAAAGTGTATCGTGTAGCTAGATACTGTGCACACAGGGAAGTAACCAATCAGTGATATGAGAAACACTTTAAATTTATTTTTTCCCGAAAGTCTTATATTTAAAAAAAAAAAGAAACAACTACAGAACAAAAGATAACACCTTTTTAATTCGATGATAATCTAAGTTTTTGATGTAAAATATGTGCGTAAAAATAACAGGATAATCTGCTTGTGGGAATTTATTCCCAAAATGTGTTGAACACAGAGTTCAAAGGTTCTTAATTAGAGAGCATAATAATTGGACTGACATGTATTTCTGCCGTTGTCCCTAGTCTACGAATCATTCACCTCACTATCCTGATTATGGGGGTCAACTGTCTGGAAAATGACGCAAGACCAATTTTGACCCAAGATCAGGTTTAAAAACTGAACATGTTAATGGAAATTGAGTGACACTTTCTTGTATACAATAAAACAAATACGGATACGGCAAGTTTACGTTCATTTGTACCCTACGCTCCACTTCACCCTCCACTCCACGCTCCACTCCACGCTCCGCTCAGCTAAATAAAGTATGCCATTTGGAAGATGGTCTAAAACTAAAGAATTCTCACTAACTTTCATACATCTAACATCAAACTCCACCCACTCTCATGACAAGAACCAATCAGAATACATTAAATACGTTTCACATAATTATAACTTACAAATGTTAAAGAGTGACAGTGAGTTCTACATTCCAAAGATAAAAGCACTGAGTTATGGTCAACAGATGTGCATGGTCGTCGAGAACATTGTATGAAAAATGATACCCATGAGACCAGGGGTCTCAGACACTTAGTAATTAAATCGTAGAAACAAGATCGTAAACTTAAGCGTATCAGCCTTAAAATGATAAATAATCGTCTTAATTAAAACCATGAAGTCAAAGATAGACTGAAGGATGAATGAATAAAGACTAAAGATTTTTAGAAAACCCGTATTACATACAAGTATATGACATTATTTGATATTGAAAAAAAGGATAATATCTCTAATAATACCACTTTACAATAACAACAGCGGAACACACACATGTGTACAAATGGAGGTAGGACACATAGTCAACACACACATGTACGCATGGAGATAGGAACTCACACATGTGTACACATGGAGGTAGGAACACGCCATGTACGCATTGAAGTAGGAAAACACATGTGCGTATGGAGGTAGGAACACACATATGTACATATGGAGGTAGGAACACACATGCTTGTACGCATGGAGGTAGAAAAATAACATGTACGCATGAAGGTAGGACCACACACATGTGTACACACGGAGGTAGGTGTCTTGATCCAAGAAACGATACCATAAAGTTTGCATCACATTAACCTATAATGTCCTTTACGAAATTTTAGAATGGTTATATAATGGCCTTGCCTGAAGGTGAAAGGGATGTCAGAAAACGATATATCACATAATCAGTAAAATGCGATATGCTCAGAAGATGATAATATGCATAGCCCCTTACCCCCTTCTATTCACCATACTCTGTCTCTTTATCGTTTTTTATTAATTACAAAGGGTTTCGCAGGGATTTAACTGTCAATAACAAAGCTTTTACCGTAAATGCATGGCTTTTACTACCATTGGAACATCTATATATATTTCTTGCATAGATTATCTCTCACATTTTTGTTTGATAGATGTCGGTAAATTGTTATGTCACGTATACTGGTCAGAGGGAGCACGCTACATTTATCAACGAATTGTTTGAATGAACTTTACATAGTGGGATTACTACGAAACATGTAGTAAACCACGTGAATACATTTGCTTATTCGCTGTCTTTTTAAAATCCTCACAAAAAGACAAAATAACAACTAATTTACTTTAGGTCGTACTAATATTTGATTAATTAAAAAACAAGGTTGGTCTCTTGTATAGACATTATGTTGCGTTCAAATAACCATGTTGAACGTGGATAATCGAACACTTTTGACCAACAACGTGTATGACGGCTTGAATGGAAGGCAGGTGTAGCCTGCTATACACATGTGCGTTTGTTTACCAAATCCTGAATGAAGATCAGCCTATATTAAGTCATGATTTAGTATCAAAAAATACTGTACACTGTAGCTCCCTTTGGCTAATTTCTCGTCCGACTTCAGTTTCAATGTTACGGTTGCCCTCTAAGGTTTCTATCTGTCAAATGTCAAACTACAATATTTCTTTTCTATCATCGTTTAGGCACGGTCCATTAGATATTCTGGGGGGGGGGGGGGCTTGGGTTTTTTTCGAAAAAAATAATTTTGCTCTGAATTTTGATGAAAAAAATAAATTTGCTTATGGTGTAACAGAAAAAAATAATTTTGCTCTTAAAAGTAATCTGAATTTGAAAAATAACCACAAAATTCGCTTAATATTCCTGAAAATTTTTCGTCTCGCTTCGCTCGCCGCAGTTTTTACTTTCTATAAAAAATTTTTGGCTCGCTTCGCTCGCCATAGTTGTCTTCTGTAATGGCAAGTTCATATTTGAAAATATCAAAAAATGCATGTGACTGTTACAAATAAAATGCTTAAATACATTATCAATATAATTTATTACTATTAATAGATACAGGTATCACCATTGGTGTCTAATGTTATATAGCTTCTCATGGAAGGAGAATTTAAATAAGTTTTTCACTATAGTTTTCATTTCTACAGGTAAAAACTTGCATCAAGCCCTCTTACATTTTACATGACCTTATATACATTTTGTTTACTAAAATTATATATCGCATATTGTAAAAATCTTTCATCTCTCTCAGTTTAGAAGTGAATACAATATTAGTTTTACATAAAAATAATGTTTGGAGTAATTCAAGTAAAAATAAAAAATTTCTATCGAAACAACACAAACATTCTTAATATTCACATCAATTGTTATAAAAAAAAATTTCCTTGCTCCAACTTTGCAAGAAAAAAATAATTTTGCCCTGGTCCGGGGCGAAAATAATAATCTTGCTCCGACAAAAAAAAAAAACCCAAGCCCCCCCCCCCCCCCCCCCCCTTCCGAATATCAAATGGACCGTGCCTTATTACATTTCTCTTCTCAGATTTTGATAAAACCGATTGTCGAATCCTTTTCGTCCCATGTGTTATCCGTCCGCCATTTTGTTTTGTTTTGCTACAGTTATAGCCTTATGTAAATAAATGCTTACGCCTGTTCGCATTCGGTCTTCTACGGAGAAAAGAAGGTTATATTAGGGTACCAATTTTATAAGCAATAATTGATCATAGATCGGTAGCGATGGCATATGTGACTATTGTAACCATTTAGTTTCTAATTTCTAAGCATGATAGACTCCATTAAAGATTTGACAAAAAATAGTTGATTCATGGTTTGATCTTGACGAGACCAAATGTAACTTTAAAACGCTAATGGAACCTGTATATCATCCTCTGCAAAAACATTGGATAGCAGTGATATTACTTCCGTTTTGAGCTTATGAATTTTAAATATTTTGTCATGGAGATTAAACATGTTCATAACACTTTTAAATGAAAGGTCTGCATTCATTGGTTTAAAAATTGTTTAAGACATGTACACTGATGAAGTCCTTACACGTGGGACTTTCTTTCATTCATCAGGGGACTTAGTAGATCTGATTGGGTGATTATGTTTTAGATGATTGTTGCCACTGCTTTATTTATTATTTTTTGATGATTATTATTGGAGTTTTCTGGAGGATTATTAAGAGAAGAGGAGTAAAGAAGGCTTTATCGGATCTCTAAGGTAAAGAGTCTATCCATTACTTTATTGTAATAAATCATCGATCCTTTATTTGACTACTATGCATTCAGTGCTCGTGCACAACCTAGATCGAGAGGAGTCAAGATTTTCATGGCCATTTGTGACTTTTTATATTTTTTCAAAGGATTGATTTTCATGACTCTCCGAATACTTCCTAGCCGAGTTTTGTATTCCATCTCTTCCTAGAAAATGGTTTTAAACCCGCGTACCTTCTTACAGATTTTTTTTTCATTTTGAAAGCTTGCATATATAAATGATGGTGCATGCTTTGTACTCTAACTTACCGTTAAATTTGTACGTTTTTATAATATTATCAAATAGAGGCTAAAACTGGAAATTCTAAATATCATATTACACACTCTTAACTGAGAAAACATAAGTACCGATCGAGTAATATCTTTGCACCTAGAAGATTATTACATGAGATTTTTAAATGAGAATATAATGCCTACATCCTCCGTGAAAAATTTGACAAAATAATGCCATCTTCACGAGGACAACTTTGAAAATAATGAAACTTTAGATTGAATATATATATCTGATCGAAGACGAAGGAATACATGTAACTCATCTTTACTACATTGTAGTTCTACTAGAATATAGACAACAACGACAAAGGAAGTTAAATGATCGATAGATCTATCATTATCTACTAAAGGTCCTTTTTGTACATGTTAGACCTGCAGCGAAGTAACGAATACCCTTTGTTAATAGTATCAACAAAAACTTTACAAAATTTCTTTTTTTTTTCAGAATATTATCTGTGGAATATACAAACATCAATATATATGGGGTCATTTTGAGGACACGCCCTTGCGGGATCTTTCTTCATCATTTTTGCCATATGGTGGACAGTGCAGATGTTTCATCGTTATTTGATATCACTACGCCGAAAAATTCCCTTCCGTTCAACAGTGACATATCCTTGCATTTGTCTTTGTGAAAAATTACAAGAGTGACCTATAGAGGGTTTTCTAAAATTTGCATTTACATTTCTGGGTGGTTTGATTGAGGTCATCACGGGGACAAGTAATGGCTTTGTAGTGTTAGTTAATGGTAGGAAGGGTGATTAGTTTTCGAAGCGATCAGACGTGCTTTGTTGAGCTCGCACAAAAATGGAAATTATTTAATGGAAAAAAGGACTAAATGCGTCTATTTTACTGTGAATAGTACGACATTGCTTTTAACTATCATTTGATGGATACTTTTTGATACAAAAAAATGGGGGAAAAGGGTAAAAAACGAAAAACTGATTCAAATAGTACATATAACGAAAGTGATTTAAATGACGTGAGCACTGGTCAAGACAATACAGTCAGTACTTCGTTTGTTGGAAAAGTTATCAATGCGTTAAGCACTGCTAATCGAGTTATATATGGGGAAAACAGTGAAACACCACGAACACCAGTTTCTCAAACTGTTACGCCAACTTTTCATCCCGAGGGTCAATCTGAGGGGCCGACTACGTCCACGCCCAAAAACCAAAACCAGGAAGCAGGCAGAACTGTGCAGCGAAACGATGATGTGATTAACAAGAAGTTAGACACTATACTACAGAAGTTGTCAAAACTTGACGATTTAGAGTCAAAATTTTCTGATATTCAGGCCAGTGTGCAAAATATGGATTGCAGAGTCAAAAATATGGAACAAAAATCCAAAGACTTTGAAAAGTCGCTTGATTTTGTAGCTGCAGAGGTTGACGACCTTAAAGCCCAGAAATATAATGACATCACTATGGGACCGAAAGATGAAAATTTGGATGGTCTTTATGATGAACTGGAGAAACTGAGAGCAGAGAACAGTGAGATGAAAAGGTCAATTGAAGATCTTCAGTGCCGATCAATGAAAAATAACTTAATATTTACTGGAATTGAGGAACTCAACTACGAAAATACGGAAGAGAGTCTCAAAGATTTCATTTACTACGAATTACAGATTGATCGAAACATAGAATTCGGCAACGTCCACAGATTTGGCAGAAGTTTCAGAGGAAAACCGCGTCCAATAGTGGCCAGATTCCTGTTTTATAAAGATCTTGTGGAAGTGAAGAATAGTGCTAATCGTTTACGAGGTTCTCGCTTTGGAATAAGTGAGCAGTATCCGACACAAGTTGAAGAGCGTCGAAAAAATCTGTATCCGGTGATGAAGAGGCTTAAACAGGAAGGAAACCGGGTGAAGCTAGTGCGCGACCGCTTATACGTGAATGGTCAAAACTACCATGAGGGAGATGACGTATACTACGACAATGACGTCCGCACATCGCATGACAATCGCTATAGACGTCAACAGGCACAGCGACGGCAGCGCACATCCGAGTCAGTACCACAGGAGCGCTATCAGAGGCCCGTACCGAGTGCTCCGCCCGCACCCTCCGTAATTACGTCATCACAGACAGAAGCCAGTCGCCGTATGAGTGTTGGCGAAAGTGAAGCTCGCATCCCGACTCCACAAACAGTCAGTTAGGGGGAAGAGGGGAGTGGATCACTATCAGTGATATCATGGAACGTCGGTAGGGGACTTGTACGAAAACTCGACGATCCAGAATTTGTAAGCATTATTTACAAACATGACATTATTTGTCTTTATGAATGTTGGATTAGCACTGATGATTATATTCATTTAGATGGTTATGACAGTTTTGTTTACCCCAGAAAATATGGAAAAGGTGGTGGAATAGTTCTTTTTTGTAAAAAAGAAATTTCAAAATCTGTAAATATTGTAGATAATATTTTTGATAGCATTATTTGGTTGAAATTGACACACACTACGGGTGTAAGACCAACTTTCATCGCGTTTTGTTATTTACCTCCTGAAAATAGTACTTTCTACGTTAAAAATGAAGTAGACTTATTTTCTGCATTAGACGAATCTATAGAAAAGTATATGATAGAGGGTCGCATTTATGTAACAGGTGATTTGAATGCTAGATGTGGGGATAATAAAGATTTTATTGAAAATGACATTTTGGAAAGAAACACAGATACTTTTCTTCAGTCTTTAATTACATATGATACTGACCTAAATTTTGAACGTAAAAATATGGATACTATAGTTAACCAATTCGGAAGGAAATTAATTTCTTTGTGTCAAACTACAGGTCTAAGAATTGTAAACGGTAGACACTCTGGTGATCCTAACGGTTCTATTACATTCTTCGGTCCTAATGGGATGAGTATGATCGATTACCTATTGGTAGAAAGTTCACGCCTGAATAGCGTACAAATGTTTTGTTCAGGTAAATTCAATACATTTTCTGACCACGCACCTGTGACCTTCTGTTTACCTTATAACGAATTAAATACCAATAGCAATGATTCTACTGGTTGTGTAGATGAGGGTAGAACACAGTCAAAATCTGTTAAGTGGTTAGACGAAAATAAGGAAATTATATTGAGTAAATTAAGTGAACAAACCTCTATCTTTGAAAGAATTGTAAATATAACAATAGACAGTGAAGAAGATGTGAATAAATGTGTAGATGATTTTAGTAAAATCTTAGCAGATACTATGGTACCATTTTGTGATGTGAAGGTGAACAACGAAAATTGTGAAAAACCACAGAAAAACTTTAATAAATTGCATGTAGATAAACCATGGTTTAATGACGTCTGTAGAAAGAAATATTCCGAGTATAAGGCTGCTGTACATAATTTTAACAATAATAAATCAGCTGAAAATTACGAAAATTTGAAAACTAAAAAAGCTAGTTACAAAAAACTTATGTTTAAACTAAAGCGAAATTACGAAAGATGTGAAGGTAATATGATGGAATATTTACGGAAGGAAAATCCTAGAGAGTTTTATCGAAATTTTAAGACGAAAAGGTTGAAATTCACCAAAACAAATATTACGTCTGAAGAATTTTTTAATCACTTTAAGAATTGATCGCCTCCAAATTTATCACACATACATTCTGATATTGATTATGATGAAGACTATGTACAGACAGCAGCATATGAGGAATTAGATGTTGATATTTGTGAAAAAGAGGTTGTGACTGCTATTAGAAATCTGAAAACAAATAAGAGTTGTGCTGAAGATATGATTATTAATGAATTTTTTATCAAATGTTCTGATATTTTGAAACCTTTTTTGTGCAAGTTATTTAACAATGTGTTTCATTCCGGATTTTTCCCAGCTAGCTGGGCAAAAGGTTGTATTGTACCAGTTTTTAAAAAGAGTGATAGTAATGATCCAAATAATTATCGGGGGATTACAATAGTAAGCTGTTTCGGTAAATTATTTACCTCAATACTAAATAGCAGATTATATAGCTGGGATAACGAATATAATATTATTACGGATGCCCAGTTTGGATTTAAGCCTGGTGCAAGTACCATAGATGCTATCTTTGTCTTAAATGCTCTTATATCTCGTACATTACAAAATAAGAAGAAACTTTATTGCGCTTTTATTGACTATCAAAAAGCTTTTGATTTCATTGATAGAAGTAACATGTGGTCAAAATTAGTAAAACAGGGAATCACAGGAAAAATTTTTAAAGTTATAAGATCATTGTATAGCGAAATAAAATTATGTGTAAAACATAATGGTAAGCTTACAAACTATTTCGAAAGTAGTTCCGGCTTATTACAAGGGGAGGTAATTTCACCAATTTTGTATTCTTTGTATGTTAACGACTTTGAAACTCATTTTTTAACAGAAAATTGTCCCTCTATAAATATTCAGCTTATCAATATATTTTTACTGATGTTTGCGGATGATACGGTATTGATTGCAGAGACACCGGAAGGTTTACAACAAATGTTAGATTCTTTATTGTCCTATACACAAAAATGGCACTTAACTGTCAATACGGATAAAACTAAAGTGATGGTTTTTAGAAATGGCAAGAAAATGAATGAAAACGAATTTTGGACATATGATGGGAAAAGGCTTGAAATAGTAGACCAGTTTAATTATTTGGGAATTCTATTAAACTACAACGGAAAATTTTTACAAACTCAAAAACATATAGCGAAACAAGGGCGTAAAGCATTATTTGCCATATCTAGTACGTTAAAACGATTCAACTTTAACATCGAAACGAGGTGTTCTCTGTTTGATACTTATATAGGAAGTATTTTACATTACGGTGCTGAAATTTGGGGATTTCATAAGGCTACTGATGTTGAAAAAGTACATTTGATGTTTTTGAAGCGAATTTTAGGTGTGAAAAATACTACTACTACGAATATGATTTACTACGAGCTTGGAAGGTACCCACTTATTATCAAAAGAAAGTTAAGAATATTTAAATATTGGTTAAAGATAAGAAATTCAAATAATTGTTTACTGAAGACATGCTACGAAGAAATGATACAAAACGATAACGAATGGGTAAAAAATCTGAAAACAGAATTGTCTAAGATAGGACTTGGTTATGTATGGAGTGAAAACAGATCTGATAAAGATATTCTGGCTTTAATTGAGAATAGAATAACTGATATATATAAACAAGAAACATTATTAGCAATATCTAGATCACCAAAGGGATTCTTATATCAACATTTAATCGATAATTTTACTTTGCAATATTACTTGACAAAACCAATTCCATCCCTCTATAAAAGAAATATTACACGGTATCGTTTGGTTTCACATAAATTAAAAATTGAGCAAGGACGTTACACACAAGAAAATAGAATAAACAGAATATGTTCACATTGTAATCTTAACGATATTGAAGATGAGTTCCATTTCATTCTTATCTGTCCTTATTTCAATACTCTTAGAAAACAATTTATTAAGAAATACTATTATAACAATCCCAGTGTTTTCAAGTTAATACAGCTACTAAGCGTAAACAACATAAAGGAACTTTGTAATTTAGGTAAATATCTATATTTAGCAAGTAAGCAGAGAAATAATGAATAAATTCACTCTCCTGTCAGTGTAAGTCTGCGTGACCTTCTTTCTGTTCTTGATGGGTTATATTTGGTGGGAGGGGGGGGCCTTAACTTCTCCGTATGCTTTTATATGTTTTTCTTTTTTTTTTTTTTTTTTTACACAGAAAAATTCCATATGAAATATTTTTGTAGACAATACTGATGTAATAATATTGTTATATACTTATATACATCTACTATTACTTTTGGGAACATATATTTGATTCATATACTTTAATATTTTTTATAACTAAATTATGTAATCCATATATTCATGATATCCATTTACTTATGTATGTTTATGTGATTTTTGTAATATGCCTATGAGTCTGTGACTTACGGAATAAATTGAATTGAATTGAAATTGGTCAACATGCAACGAGCTACTTTTTCTACGGACTGTCAGGTTTGATTGACTTACTCATGTACTATAGAGTGTCTTGGATACCAGACGATCTAGACTGGATCATATCACTCGTAGCTGTTGGTGTAGAGGGATTGCTATTATATTTCCACCTTCACGGAAGAAGTGAATTAGATGTCGATATTCATATGATACTTGTCTTTACAATTGTTCTTAATATTCTTGCAATTTGCTTTGAAATACGATTCCGTCACAGTTTACTGGCTGCCTTGGGGAGAGCCTACTTCTTCTTCCTACAGGGAACGTGGCTTTGGCAGATAGGCTTCATCCTGTACATTCCTGATCCTAATTCAGAAAATGGAAAGGAGATGATCACGAGGTATGAAGGTAGTAATTATTTATTCGGTCCCTTTAACATAGAGTTCTATGGGAAGGGGATATCCCCATTGGGCCTCCATAACTCAGTAAAAAAGGTTGATTTGAAAAATATGCTAATCATCATAACAGAAATTAAGGAATTATCTTACTTTTGACAAAAAAAATTTGGGGGTTAACGTTGCTTTTCTCCCCTTAAATTTTGATTGAAAAAAGGGGGATGAAATGAACTGTTTAAACTAAAAAAATACCCCCATTTGGCACCCCTAAATATTTCTATCTGAAATAAATTTCATGAAAATGCTGTACATGCAATGAAAGTCCACGATCAGTACTTTTCTTTCATATCTGTATTAATAAATATTATCCAATCACAGAAGCGCTATCTTTTACTCCTTGTCAAACTTTGGGTGGCCTCAGAAGGGAAGCGACTCGCTCGAAATAATTACTACCTGTATACCTAAAGGAAGCATAATAATGAAATTTAAAATCTCTTGAATTTGGCAAATGTGGTCCTACTGGAAAGATTATTCTATTTTCTATCTATAACATAAAGGAGGGGATCTCCAACAACACCAAGTTGTATCACCCACAGCAAAACCCCAAAACACCCAATGCAAAAACACAAAGCAGACAAGCACAAAAAGAGACGCGCAAGGGACAAGGAACGTCAACGCACAACACAGAAACATCAAACACAAAGGACTACACATAAACCAACGAGACCAATGGGCAACCGGTGCCGACTTAGGACGGCCATCTGCCACGGAAATAGTAGAAGGTATGGTTATCCTGGATTACGTGCGCACAACCCTCCCATTTTTCCGATTACCCAGAGGTCTCGAAGAACGTACAATTGTGGTGTAAAACAACCTCCTCACTGTCAGATGACCACACACAAACAAGACCGCAAAACGCAGGGGCCCAAGCAACACAGATGAATATGTAAATGGATATAAAAAGAGGGCCTACGTAATACAATCCGTGCTCTGCCGCCGCGAGCTCATGTATGTTATCACCCGAGGAGTCCGACTGACATTCAGAGAGGACAGGTGGTCGGGGCCCTGTCTTCTCTAAAGAGGTTTGGACAGGGCCCGTCATGGAGTCTCGTCGTCACAGTCAGTCAGAGTGCAAGTTTTAAGAATGCGCTTGTACAAGACTGTAGATTGGTCAAGTACCAAGCCTAGTGTCCGTCTGGTGACATTAGGATCATACCCACGGTATAAAAGGCGTTTGATGATTCTGACGCATTTTCGATAATGATGTTGTTTATCTTTGATCCTTCTTATCTTGTTAATAATGTCACCATAAAATACAGGTTGTGAAATACCCAAAGTAATATACTCTGTTGCTTGTATGGGTCCGAATTTCAGAAGAAGTTGACAATAATTTTTGTAAAATTTCCAGAAAGTCTTTACTAGTTTGTGAAAGCGAAAACCTTGTCCTAAAAGTTTCTTGGTAATTTGTAAATTTCTACTATCATCATTCTACTACATCATCATTTGTCGTGAAACTCTGCGATGGATGAAAATTTTGGGATACGAAAGTACCCGACCCCTAACTGAAACCTTACGTTTTTCTGACTTGTTCAAAATACAGAAAATTTTGATTTAAAAAGGAATTTAAAGCCATTTGTCAAGGAATTGTGTTATATATAGCTCAATCAAGACAATATTCAATCTTATCTTAACATAATCACGGAATGATAAAGACGAAAAGAGTTTCATTGCAGGAGTTATCTGTTCTTGAAAAGTTTTGGTGGTGTTTTTACACCCAATTTCAAGAATCAGGCCTGTGCTCTTATCCTATTTCAACGTTGGATTTGAATTAGCATTATTTCAGAAGATTAAAGTGTGTACTTTCACATTCTTTACAGAAATACGTTTCCATGAACAAAGCATTCGCAGTAAAGGTCATCAATGCAGGTGACCCCCTTGTTAAATTACATCCAATTTTAGGGGGTATACTTACAAAAAATTCTCCGAGATGAAGAACATTAATTAGATGTCTATGTTTGACGTATCAATTCTTTCATTGAGTACTAAGGAAATTTTCAGAATCAACCAAGGTAACGAAAAGGGCATGTATAAGGTTCCAAAGGAGAATAACTCTATAAAACTTAATGAAATTTGAAATTTACTACATTTATGTGAACATGTTGCAAAATCTTAAGAATTTAAAGGAAACTATGAAATATGTCTGAACATAAACAGCGATAAAGACTCAATGAACAATTCCTCGTGCGAGAGCTGCCAGGATTACTACTCTCCTGCTTACAAGCGGGCATTTCTGTAGATCCATAGCAAATTTTCAGCTGCATATGACGGCAAAACTTTAAGTGCCTAGATACGTTTATATGTCATTCCAAAGGAAGTTTATCGATTTCATATGCTTTTACACATCAATTCATTCAAACAAACATATAATCCTTTCAGCTAATTGCTTAAACAAGATTTTATTTATTTTACGGAGCCCCTGCCCCCTTTTTTCGAACATTTTATTCAAATTGCCTATATATTAAAAAGTACGTCTTGAATGGAGCCAATTTGAATTTTGGATGATAAAATAATCTCAGCAGTACATTCTGGAACTACGTTTGCCAAATTCACACCCTTTTTTAGGTATGAAGGTAGTAATTATTTATTCGGTCCCTTTAACATAGAGTTCTATGGGAAGGGGATATCCCCATTGGGCCTCCATAACTCAGTAAAAAAGGTTGATTTGAAAAATATGCTAATCATCATAACAGAAATTAAGGAATTATCTTACTTTTGACAAAAAAAATTTGGGGGTTAACGTTGCTTTTCTCCCCTTAAATTTTGATTGAAAAAAGGGGGATGAAATGAACTGTTTAAACTAAAAAAAAATACCCCCATTTGGCACCCCTAAATATTTCTATCTGAAATAAATTTCATGAAAATGCTGTACATGCAATGAAAGTCCACGATCAGTACTTTTCTTTCATATCTGTATTAATAAATATTATCCAATCACAGAAGCGCTATCTTTTACTCCTTGTCAAACTTTGGGTGGACTCAGAAGGGAAGCGACTCGTTCGAAATAATTACTACCTGTATACCTAAAGGAAGCATAATAATGAAATTTAAAATCTCTTGAATTTGGCAAATGTGGTCCTACTGGAAAGATTATTCTATTTTCTATCTATAACATAAAGGAGGGGATCTCCAACAACACCAAGTTGTATCACCCACAGCAAAACCCCAAAACACCCAATGCAAAAACACAAAGCAGACAAGCACAAAAAGAGACGCGCAAGGGACAAGGAACGTCAACGCACAACACAGAAACATCAAACACAAAGGACTACACATAAACCAACGAGACCAATGGGCAACCGGTGCCGACTTAGGACGGCCATCTGCCACGGAAATAGTAGAAGGTATGGTTATCCTGGATTACGTGCGCACAACCCTCCCATTTTTCCGATTACCCAGAGGTCTCGAAGAACGTACAATTGTGGTGTAAAACAACCTCCTCACTGTCAGATGACCACACACAAACAAGACCGCAAAACGCAGGGGCC
Organism: Pinctada fucata; assembly: GCA_028142955.1. Taxonomy (NCBI): domain Eukaryota; kingdom Metazoa; phylum Mollusca; class Bivalvia; order Pterioida; family Pteriidae; genus Pinctada; species Pinctada fucata. The sequence goes on along the minus strand of AP027102.1, from coordinate 85,761,328 downwards.
CAAGCAACACAGATGAATATGTAAATGGATATAAAAAGAGGGCCTACGTAATACAATCCGTGCTCTGCCGCCGCGAGCTCATGTATGTTATCACCCGAGGAGTCCGACTGACATTCAGAGAGGACAGGTGGTCGGGGCCCTGTCTTCTCTAAAGAGGTTTGGACAGGGCCCGTCATGGAGTCTCGTCGTCACAGTCAGTCAGAGTGCAAGTTTTAAGAATGCGCTTGTACAAGACTGTAGATTGGTCAAGTACCAAGCCTAGTGTCCGTCTGGTGACATTAGGATCATACCCACGGTATAAAAGGCGTTTGATGATTCTGACGCATTTTCGATAATGATGTTGTTTATCTTTGATCCTTCTTATCTTGTTAATAATGTCACCATAAAATACAGGTTGTGAAATACCCAAAGTAATATACTCTGTTGCTTGTATGGGTCCGAATTTCAGAAGAAGTTGACAATAATTTTTGTAAAATTTCCAGAAAGTCTTTACTAGTTTGTGAAAGCGAAAACCTTGTCCTAAAAGTTTCTTGGTAATTTGTAAATTTCTACTATCATCATTCTACTACATCATCATTTGTCGTGAAACTCTGCGATGGATGAAAATTTTGGGATACGAAAGTACCCGACCCCTAACTGAAACCTTACGTTTTTCTGACTTGTTCAAAATACAGAAAATTTTGATTTAAAAAGGAATTTAAAGCCATTTGTCAAGGAATTGTGTTATATATAGCTCAATCAAGACAATATTCAATCTTATCTTAACATAATCACGGAATGATAAAGACGAAAAGAGTTTCATTGCAGGAGTTATCTGTTCTTGAAAAGTTTTGGTGGTGTTTTTACACCCAATTTCAAGAATCAGGCCTGTGCTCTTATCCTATTTCAACGTTGGATTTGAATTAGCATTATTTCAGAAGATTAAAGTGTGTACTTTCACATTCTTTACAGAAATACGTTTCCATGAACAAAGCATTCGCAGTAAAGGTCATCAATGCAGGTGACCCCCTTGTTAAATTACATCCAATTTTAGGGGGTATACTTACAAAAAATTCTCCGAGATGAAGAACATTAATTAGATGTCTATGTTTGACGTATCAATTCTTTCATTGAGTACTAAGGAAATTTTCAGAATCAACCAAGGTAACGAAAAGGGCATGTATAAGGTTCCAAAGGAGAATAACTCTATAAAACTTAATGAAATTTGAAATTTACTACATTTATTTGAACATGTTGCAAAATCTTAAGAATTTAAAGGAAACTATGAAATATGTCTGAACATAAACAGCGATAAAGACTCAATGAACAATTCCTCGTGCGAGAGCTGCCAGGATTACTACTCTCCTGCTTACAAGCGGGCATTTCTGTAGATCCATAGCAAATTTTCAGCTGCATATGACGGCAAAACTTTAAGTGCCTAGATACGTTTATATGTCATTCCAAAGGAAGTTTATCGATTTCATATGCTTTTACACATCAATTCATTCAAACAAACATATAATCCTTTCAGCTAATTGCTTAAACAAGATTTTATTTATTTTACGGAGCCCCTGCCCCCTTTTTTCGAACATTTTATTCAAATTGCCTATATATTAAAAAGTACGTCTTGAATGGAGCCAATTTGAATTTTGGATGATAAAATAATCTCAGCAGTACATTCTGGAACTACGTTTGCCAAATTCACACCCTTTTTTAGGTATGAAGGTAGTAATTATTTATTCGGTCCCTTTAACATAGAGTTCTATGGGAAGGGGATATCCCCATTGGGCCTCCATAACTCAGTAAAAAAGGTTGATTTGAAAAATATGCTAATCATCATAACAGAAATTAAGGAATTATCTTACTTTTGACAAAAAAAATTTGGGGGTTAACGTTGCTTTTCTCCCCTTAAATTTTGATTGAAAAAAGGGGGATGAAATGAACTGTTTAAACTAAAAAAAAATACCCCCATTTGGCACCCCTAAATATTTCTATCTGAAATAAATTTCATGAAAATGCTGTACATGCAATGAAAGTCCACGATCAGTACTTTTCTTTCATATCTGTATTAATAAATATTATCCAATCACAGAAGCGCTATCTTTTACTCCTTGTCAAACTTTGGGTGGACTCAGAAGGGAAGCGACTCGTTCGAAATAATTACTACCTGTATACCTAAAGGAAGCATAATAATGAAATTTAAAATCTCTTGAATTTGGCAAATGTGGTCCTACTGGAAAGATTATTCTATTTTCTATCTATAACATAAAGGAGGGGATCTCCAACAACACCAAGTTGTATCACCCACAGCAAAACCCCAAAACACCCAATGCAAAAACACAAAGCAGACAAGCACAAAAAGAGACGCGCAAGGGACAAGGAACGTCAACACACAACACAGAAACATCAAACACAAAGGACTACACATAAACCAACGAGACCAATGGGCAACCGGTGCCGACTTAGGACGGCCATCTGCCACGGAAATAGTAGAAGGTATGGTTATCCTGGATTACGTGCGCACAACCCTCCCATTTTTCCGATTACCCAGAGGTCTCGAAGAACGTACAATTGTGGTGTAAAACAACCTCCTCACTGTCAGATGACCACACACAAACAAGACCGCAAAACGCAGGGGCCCAAGCAACACAGATGAATATGTAAATGGATATAAAAAGAGGGCCTACGTAATACAATCCGTGCTCTGCCGCCGCGAGCTCATGTATGTTATCACCCGAGGAGTCCGACTGACATTCAGAGAGGACAGGTGGTCGGGGCCCTGTCTTCTCTAAAGAGGTTTGGACAGGGCCCGTCATGGAGTCTCGTCGTCACAGTCAGTCAGAGTGCAAGTTTTAAGAATGCGCTTGTACAAGACTGTAGATTGGTCAAGTACCAAGCCTAGTGTCCGTCTGGTGACATTAGGATCATACCCACGGTATGAAAGGCGTTTGATGATTCTGACGCATTTTCGATAATGATGTTGTTTATCTTTGATCCTTCTTATCTTGTTAATAATGTCACCATAAAATACAGGTTGTGAAATACCCAAAGTAATATACTCTGTTGCTTGTATGGGTCCGAATTTCAGAAGAAGTTGACAATAATTTTTGTAAAATTTCCAGAAAGTCTTTACTAGTTTGTGAAAGCGAAAACCTTGTCCTAAAAGTTTCTTGGTAATTTGTAAATTTCTACTATCATCATTCTACTACATCATCATTTGTCGTGAAACTCTGCGATGGATGAAAATTTTGGGATACGAAAGTACCCGACCCCCTAACTGAAACCTTACGTTTTTCTGACTTGTTCAAAATACAGAAAATTTTGATTTAAAAAGGAATTTAAAGCCATTTGTCAAGGAATTGTGTTATATATAGCTCAATCAAGACAATATTCAATCTTATCTTAACATAATCACGGAATGATAAAGACGAAAAGAGTTTCATTGCAGGAGTTATCTGTTCTTGAAAAGTTTTGGTGGTGTTTTTACACCCAATTTCAAGAATCAGGCCTGTGCTCTTATCCTATTTCAACGTTGGATTTGAATTAGCATTATTTCAGAAGATTAAAGTGTGTACTTTCACATTCTTTACAGAAATACGTTTCCATGAACAAAGCATTCGCAGTAAAGGTCATCAATGCAGGTGACCCCTTGTTAAATTACATCCAATTTTAGGGGGCATACTTACAAAAAATTCTCCGAGATGAAGAACATTAATTAGATGTCTATGTTTGACGTATCAATTCTTTCATTGAGTACTAAGGAAATTTTCAGAATCAACCAAGGTAACGAAAAGGGCATGTATAAGGTTCCAAAGGAGAATAACTCTATAAAACTTAATGAAATTTGAAATTTACTACATTTATTTGAACATGTTGCAAAATCTTAAGAATTTAAAGGAAACTATGAAATATGTCTGAACATAAACAGCGATAAAGACTCAATGAACAATTCCTCGTGCGAGAGCTGCAAGGATTACTACTCTCCTGCTTACAAGCGGGCATTTCTGTAGATCCATAGCAAATTTTCAGCTGCATATGACGGCAAAACTTTAAGTGCCTAGATACGTTTATATGTCATTCCAGAGGAAGTTTATCGATTTCATATGCTTTTACATATCAATTCATTCAAACAAACATATAATCCTTTCAGCTAATTGCTTAAACAAGATTTTATTTATTTTACGGAGCCCGTGCCCCCTTTTTTCGAACATTTTATTCAAATTGCCTATATATTAAAAAGTACGTCTTGAATGGAGCCAATTTGAATTTTGGATGATAAAATAATCTCAGCAGTACATTCTGGAACTACGTTTGCCAAATTCACACCCTTTTTTAGGTATGAAGGTAGTAATTATTTATTCGGTCCCTTTAACATAGAGTTCTATGGGAAGGGGTTATCCCCACTGGGCCTCCATAACTCAGTAAAAAAAAGTTGATTTGAAAAATATGCTTATCATCATAACAGAGATTAATGAATTATCTTACTTTTGACCAAAAAAAAATTGGGGGTTAACGTTGCTTTTCTCCCCTTAAATTTTGATTGAAAAAAGGGGGGATGAAATGAACTGTTTAAACTAAAAAAAATACCCCCCATTTGGCACCCCTAAATATTTCTATCTGAAATAAATTTCATGAAAATGCTGTACATGCAATGAAAGTCCACGATCAGTACTTTTCTTTCATATCTGTATTAATAAATATTATCCAATCACAGAAGCGCTATCTTTTACTCCTTGTCAAACTTTGGGTGGACTCAGAAGGGAAGCGACTCGTTCGAAATAATTACTACCTGTATACCTAAAGGAAGCATAATAATGAAATTTAAAATCTCTTGAATTTGGCAAATGTGGTCCTACTGGAAAGATTATTCTATTTTCTATCTATAACATAAAGGAGGGGATCTCCAACAACACCAAGTTGTATCACCCACAGCAAAACCCCAAAACACCCAATGCAAAAACACAAAGCAGACAAGCACAAAAAGAGACGCGCAAGGGACAAGGAACGTCAACACACAACACAGAAACATCAAACACAAAGGACTACACATAAACCAACGAGACCAATGGGCAACCGGTGCCGACTTAGGACGGCCATCTGCCACGGAAATAGTAGAAGGTATGGTTATCCTGGATTACGTGCGCACAACCCTCCCATTTTTCCGATTACCCAGAGGTCTCGAAGAACGTACAATTGTGGTGTAAAACAACCTCCTCACTGTCAGATGACCACACACAAACAAGACCGCAAAACGCAGGGGCCCAAGCAACACAGATGAATATGTAAATGGATATAAAAAGAGGGCCTACGTAATACAATCCGTGCTCTGCCGCCGCGAGCTCATGTATGTTATCACCCGAGGAGTCCGACTGACATTCAGAGAGGACAGGTGGTCGGGGCCCTGTCTTCTCTAAAGAGGTTTGGACAGGGCCCGTCATGGAGTCTCGTCGTCACAGTCAGTCAGAGTGCAAGTTTTAAGAATGCGCTTGTACAAGACTGTAGATTGGTCAAGTACCAAGCCTAGTGTCCGTCTGGTGACATTAGGATCATACCCACGGTATAAAAGGCGTTTGATGATTCTGACGCATTTTCGATAATGATGTTGTTTATCTTTGATCCTTCTTATCTTGTTAATAATGTCACCATAAAATACAGGTTGTGAAATACCCAAAGTAATATACTCTGTTGCTTGTATGGGTCCGAATTTCAGAAGAAGTTGACAATAATTTTTGTAAAATTTACAGAAAGTCTTTACTAGTTTGTGAAAGCGAAAACCTTGTCCTAAAAGTTTCTTGGTAATTTGTAAATTTCTACTTTCATCATTCTACTACATCATCATTTGTCGTGAAACTCTGCGATGGATGAAAATTTTGGGATACGAAAGTACCCGACCCCCTAACTGAAACCTTACGTTTTTCTGACTTGTTCAAAATACAGAAAATTTTGATTTAAAAAGGAATTTAAAGCCATTTGTCAAGGAATTGTGTTATATATAGCTCAATCAAGACAATATTCAATCTTATCTTAACATAATCACGGAATGATAAAGACGAAAAGAGTTTCATTGCAGGAGTTATCTGTTCTTGAAAAGTTTTGGTGGTGTTTTTACACCCAATTTCAAGAATCAGGCCTGTGCTCTTATCCTATTTCAACGTTGGATTTGAATTAGCATTATTTCAGAAGATTAAAGTGTGTACTTTCACATTCTTTACAGAAATACGTTTCCATGAACAAAGCATTCGCAGTAAAGGTCATCAATGCAGGTGACCCCCTTGTTAAATTACATCCAATTTTAGGGGGTATACTTACAAAAAATTCTCCGAGATGAAGAACATTAATTAGATGTCTATGTTTGACGTATCAATTCTTTCATTGAGTACTAAGGAAATTTTCAGAATCAACCAAGGTAACGAAAAGGGCATGTATAAGGTTCCAAAGGAGAATAACTCTATAAAACTTAATGAAATTTGAAATTTACTACATTTATTTGAACATGTTGCAAAATCTTAAGAATTTAAAGGAAACTATGAAATATGTCTGAACATAAACAGCGATAAAGACTCAATGAACAATTCCTCGTGCGAGAGCTGCCAGGATTACTACTCTCCTGCTTACAAGCGGGCATTTCTGTAGATCCATAGCAAATTTTCAGCTGCATATGACGGCAAAACTTTAAGTGCCTAGATACGTTTATATGTCATTCCAGAGGAAGTTTATCGATTTCATATGCTTTTACATATCAATTCATTCAAACAAACATATAATCCTTTCAGCTAATTGCTTAAACAAGATTTTATTTATTTTACGGAGCCCCTGCCCCCTTTTTTCGAACATTTTATTCAAATTGCCTATATATTAAAAAGTACGTCTTGAATGGAGCCAATTTGAATTTTGGATGATAAAATAATCTCAGCAGTACATTCTGGAACTACGTTTGCCAAATTCACACCCTTTTTTAGGTATGAAGGTAGTAATTATTTATTCGGTCCCTTTAACATAGAGTTCTATGGGAAGGGGTTATCCCCATTGGGCCTCCATAACTCAGTAAAAAAAAAGTTGATTTGAAAAATATGCTTATCATCATAACAGAGATTAATGAATTATCTTACTTTTGACCAAAAAAAATTTGGGGGTTAACGTTGCTTTTCTCCCCTTAAATTTTGATTGAAAAAAGGGGGGATGAAATGAACTGTTTAAACTAAAAAAAAATACCCCCCATTTGGCACCCCTAAATATTTCTATCTGAAATAAATTTCATGAAAATGCTGTACATGCAATGAAAGTCCACGATCAGTACTTTTCTTTCATATCTGTATTAATAAATATTATCCAATCACAGAAGCGCTATCTTTTACTCCTTGTCAAACTTTGGGTGGACTCAGAAGGGAAGCGACTCGTTCGAAATAATTACTACCTGTATACCTAAAGGAAGCATAATAATGAAATTTAAAATCTCTTGAATTTGGCAAATGTGGTCCTACTGGAAATATTATTCTATTTTCTATCTATAACATAAAGGAGGGGATCTCCAACAACACCAAGTTGTATCACCCACAGCAAAACCCCAAAACACCCAATGCAAAAACACAAAGCAGGCAAGCACAAAAAGAGACGCGCAAGGGACAAGGAACGTCAACACACAACACAGAAACATCAAACACAAAGGACTACACATAAACCAACGAGACCAATGGGCAACCGGTGCCGACTTAGGACGGCCATCTGCCACGGAAATAGTAGAAGGTATGGTTATCCTGGATTACGTGCGCACAACCCTCCCATTTTTCCGATTGCCCAGAGGTCTCGAAGAACGTACAATTGTGGTGTAAAACAACCTCCTCACTGTCAGATGACCACACACAAACAAGACCGCAAAACGCAGGGGCCCAAGCAACACAGATGAATATGTAAATGGATATAAAAAGAGGGCCTACGTAATACAATCCGTGCTCTGCCGCCGCGAACTCATGTATGTTATCACCCGAGGAGTCCGACTGACATTCAGAGAGGACAGGTGGTCGGGGCCCTGTCTTCTCTAAAGAGGTTTGGACAGGGCCCGTCATGGAGTCTCGTCGTCACAGTCAGTCAGAGTGCAAGTTTTAAGAATGCGCTTGTACAAGACTGTAGATTGGTCAAGTACCAAGCCTAGTGTCCGTCTGGTGACATTAGGATCATACCCACGGTATAAAAGGCGTTTGATGATTCTGACGCATTTTCGATAATGATGTTGTTTATCTTTGATCCTTCTTATCTTGTTAATAATGTCACCATAAAATACAGGTTGTGAAATACCCAAAGTAATATACTCTGTTGCTTGTATGGGTCCGAATTTCAGAAGAAGTTGACAATAATTTTTGTAAAATTTCCAGAAAGTCTTTACTAGTTTGTGAAAGCGAAAACCTTGTCCTAAAAGTTTCTTGGTAATTTGTAAATTTCTACTATCATCATTCTACTACATCATCATTTGTCGTGAAACTCTGCGATGGATGAAAATTTTGGGATACGAAAGTACCCGACCCCCTAACTGAAACCTTACGTTTTTCTGACTTGTTCAAAATACAGAAAATTTTGATTTAAAAAGGAATTTAAAGCCATTTGTCAAGGAATTGTGTTATATATAGCTCAATCAACACAATATTCAATCTTATCTTAACATAATCACGGAATGATAAAGACGAAAAGAGTTTCATTGCAGGAGTTATCTGTTCTTGAAAAGTTTTGGTGGTGTTTTTACACCCAATTTCAAGAATCAGGCCTGTGCTCTTATCCTATTTCAACGTTGGATTTGAATTAGCATTATTTCAGAAGATTAAAGTGTGTACTTTCACATTCTTTACAGAAATACGTTTCCATGAACAAAGCATTCGCAGTAAAGGTCATCAATGCAGGTGACCCCCTTGTTAAATTACATCCAATTTTAGGGGGTATACTTACAAAAAATTCTCCGAGATGAAGAACATTAATTAGATGTCTATGTTTGACGTATCAATTCTTTCATTGAGTACTAAGGAAATTTTCAGAATCAACCAAGGTAACGAAAAGGGCATGTATAAGGTTCCAAAGGAGAATAACTCTATAAAACTTAATGAAATTTGAAATTTACTACATTTATTTGAACATGTTGCAAAATCTTAAGAATTTAAAGGAAACTATGAAATATGTCTGAACATAAACAGCGATAAAGACTCAATGAACAATTCCTCGTGCGAGAGCTGCCAGGATTACTACTCTCCTGCTTACAAGCGGGCATTTCTGTAGATCCATAGCAAATTTTCAGCTGCATATGACGGCAAAACTTTAAGTGCCTAGATACGTTTATATGTCATTCCAGAGGAAGTTTATCGATTTCATATGCTTTTACATATCAATTCATTCAAACAAACATATAATCCTTTCAGCTAATTGCTTAAACAAGATTTTATTTATTTTACGGAGCCCCTGCCCCCTTTTTTCGAACATTTTATTCAAATTGCCTATATATTAAAAAGTACGTCTTGAATGGAGCCAATTTGAATTTTGGATGATAAAATAATCTCAGCAGTACATTCTGGAACTACGTTTGCCAAATTCACACCCTTTTTTAGGTATGAAGGTAGTAATTATTTATTCGGTCCCTTTAACATAGAGTTCGATGGGAAGGGGTTATCCCCATTGGGCCTCCATAACTCAGTAAAAAAAAGTTGATTTGAAAAATATGCTTATCATCATAACAGAGATTAATGAATTATCTTACTTTTGACCAAAAAAAAATTGGGGGTTAACGTTGCTTTTCTCCCCTTAAATTTTGATTGAAAAAAGGGGGAATGAAATGAACTGTTTAAACTAAAAAAAATACCCCCCATTTGGCACCCCTAAATATTTCTATCTGAAATAAATTTCATGAAAATGCTGTACATGCAATGAAAGTCCACGATCAGTACTTTTCTTTCATATCTGTATTAATAAATATTATCCAATCACAGAAGCGCTATCTTTTACTCCTTGTCAAACTTTGGGTGGACTCAGAAGGGAAGCGACTCGTTCGAAATAATTACTACCTGTATACCTAAAGGAAGCATAATAATGAAATTTAAAATCTCTTGAATTTGGCAAATGTGGTCCTACTGGGAAGATTATTCTATTTTCTATCTATAACATAAAGGAGGGGATCTCCAACAACACCAAGTTGTATCACCCACAGCAAAACCCCAAAACACCCAATGCAAAAACACAAAGCAGACAAGCACAAAAAGAGACGCGCAAGGGACAAGGAACGTCAACACACAACACAGAAACATCAAACACAAAGGACTACACATAAACCAACGAGACCAATGGGCAACCGGTGCCGACTTAGGACGGCCATCTGCCACGGAAATAGTAGAAGGTATGGTTATCCTGGATTACGTGCGCACAACCCTCCCATTTTTCCGATTACCCAGAGGTCTCGAAGAACGTACAATTGTGGTGTAAAACAACCTCCTCACTGTCAGATGACCACACACAAACAAGACCGCAAAACGCAGGGGCCCAAGCAACACAGATGAATATGTAAATGGATATAAAAAGAGGGCCTACGTAATACAATCCGTGCTCTGCCGCCGCGAGCTCATGTATGTTATCACCCGAGGAGTCCGACTGACATTCAGAGAGGACAGGTGGTCGGGGCCCTGTCTTCTCTAAAGAGGTTTGGACAGGGCCCGTCATGGAGTCTCGTCGTCACAGTCAGTCAGAGTGCAAGTTTTAAGAATGCGCTTGTACAAGACTGTAGATTGGTCAAGTACCAAGCCTAGTGTCCGTCTGGTGACATTAGGATCATACCCACGGTATAAAAGGCGTTTGATGATTCTGACGCATTTTCGATAATGATGTTGTTTATCTTTGATCCTTCTTATCTTGTTAATAATGTCACCATAAAATACAGGTTGTGAAATACCCAAAGTAATATACTCTGTTGCTTGTATGGGTCCGAATTTCAGAAGAAGTTGACAATAATTTTTGTAAAATTTCCAGAAAGTCTTTACTAGTTTGTGAAAGCGAAAACCTTGTCCTAAAAGTTTCTTGGTAATTTGTAAATTTCTACTATCATCATTCTACTACATCATCATTTGTCGTGAAACTCTGCGATGGATGAAAATTTTGGGATACGAAAGTACCCGACCCCCTAACTGAAACCTTACGTTTTTCTGACTTGTTCAAAATACAGAAAATTTTGATTTAAAAAGGAATTTAAAGCCATTTGTCAAGGAATTGTGTTATATATAGCTCAATCAACACAATATTCAATCTTATCTTAACATAATCACGGAATGATAAAGACGAAAAGAGTTTCATTGCAGGAGTTATCTGTTCTTGAAAAGTTTTGGTGGTGTTTTTACACCCAATTTCAAGAATCAGGCCTGTGCTCTTATCCTATTTCAACGTTGGATTTGAATTAGCATTATTTCAGAAGATTAAAGTGTGTACTTTCACATTCTTTACAAAAATACGTTTCCATGAACAAAGCATTCGCAGTAAAGGTCATCAATGCAGGTGACCCCCTTGTTAAATTACATCCAATTTTAGGGGGTATACTTACAAAAAATTCTCCGAGATGAAGAACATTAATTAGATGTCTATGTTTGACGTATCAATTCTTTCATTGAGTACTAAGGAAATTTTCAGAATCAACCAAGGTAACGAAAAGGGCATGTATAAGGTTCCAAAGGAGAATAACTCTATAAAACTTAATGAAATTTGAAATCTACTACATTTATTTGAACATGTTGCAAAATCTTAAGAATTTAAAGGAAACTATGAAATATGTCTGAACATAAACAGCGATAAAGACTCAATGAACAATTCCTCGTGCGAGAGCTGCCAGGATTACTACTCTCCTGCTTACAAGCGGGCATTTCTGTAGATCCATAGCAAATTTTCAGCTGCATATGACGGCAAAACTTTAAGTGCCTAGATACGTTTATATGTCATTCCAGAGGAAGTTTATCGATTTCATATGCTTTTACATATCTGCTTACAAGCGGGCATTTCTGTAGATCCATAGCAAATTTTCAGCTGCATATGACGGCAAAACTTTAAGTGCCTAGATACGTTTATATGTCATTCCAGAGGAAGTTTATCGATTTCATATGCTTTTACATATCAATTCATTCAAACAAACATATAATCCTTTCAGCTAATTGCTTAAACAAGATTTTATTTATTTTACGGAGCCCCTGCCCCCTTTTTTCGAACATTTTATTCAAATTGCCTATATATTAAAAAGTACGTCTTGAATGGAGCCAATTTGAATTTTGGATGATAAAATAATCTCAGCAGTACATTCTGGAACTACGTTTGCCAAATTCACACCCTTTTTTAGGTATGAAGGTAGTAATTATTTATTCGGTCCCTTTAACATAGAGTTCTATGGGAAGGGGTTATCCCCATTGGGCCTCCATAACTCAGTAAAAAAAAGTTGATTTGAAAAATATGCTTATCATCATAACAGAGATTAATGAATTATCTTACTTTTGACCAAAAAAAAATTGGGGGTTAACGTTGCTTTTCTCCCCTTAAATTTTGATTGAAAAAAGGGGGGATGAAATGAACTGTTTAAACTAAAAAAAATACCCCCCATTTGGCACCCCTAAATATTTCTATCTGAAATAAATTTCATGAAAATGCTGTACATGCAATGAAAGTCCACGATCAGTACTTTTCTTTCATATCTGTATTAATAAATATTATCCAATCACAGAAGCGCTATCTTTTACTCCTTGTCAAACTTTGGGTGGACTCAGAAGGGAAGCGACTCGTTCGAAATAATTACTACCTGTATACCTAAAGGAAGCATAATAATGAAATTTAAAATCTCTTGAATTTGGCAAATGTGGTCCTACTGGAAAGATTATTCTATTTTCTATCTATAACATAAAGGAGGGGATCTCCAACAACACCAAGTTGTATCACCCACAGCAAAACCCCAAAACACCCAATGCAAAAACACAAAGCAGACAAGCACAAAAAGAGACGCGCAAGGGACAAGGAACGTCAACACACAACACAGAAACATCAAACACAAAGGACTACACATAAACCAACGAGACCAATGGGCAACCGGTGCCGACTTAGGACGGCCATCTGCCACGGAAATAGTAGAAGGTATGGTTATCCTGGATTACGTGCGCACAACCCTCCCATTTTTCCGATTACCCAGAGGTCTCGAAGAACGTACAATTGTGGTGTAAAACAACCTCCTCACTGTCAGATGACCACACACAAACAAGACCGCAAAACGCAGGGGCCCAAGCAACACAGATGAATATGTAAATGGATATAAAAAGAGGGCCTACGTAATACAATCCGTGCTCTGCCGCCGCGAGCTCATGTATGTTATCACCCGAGGAGTCCGACTGACATTCAGAGAGGACAGGTGGTCGGGGCCCTGTCTTCTCTAAAGAGGTTTGGACAGGGCCCGTCATGGAGTCTCGTCGTCACAGTCAGTCAGAGTGCAAGTTTTAAGAATGCGCTTGTACAAGACTGTAGATTGGTCAAGTACCAAGCCTAGTGTCCGTCTGGTGACATTAGGATCATACCCACGGTATAAAAGGCGTTTGATGATTCTGACGCATTTTCGATAATGATGTTGTTTATCTTTGATCCTTCTTATCTTGTTAATAATGTCACCATAAAATACAGGTTGTGAAATACCCAAAGTAATATACTCTGTTGCTTGTATGGGTCCGAATTTCAGAAGAAGTTGACAATAATTTTTGTAAAATTTCCAGAAAGTCTTTACTAGTTTGTGAAAGCGAAAACCTTGTCCTAAAAGTTTCTTGGTAATTTGTAAATTTCTACTATCATCATTCTACTACATCATCATTTGTCGTGAAACTCTGCGATGGATGAAAATTTTGGGATACGAAAGTACCCGACCCCCTAACTGAAACCTTACGTTTTTCTGACTTGTTCAAAATACAGAAAATTTTGATTTAAAAAGGAATTTAAAGCCATTTGTCAAGGAATTGTGTTATATATAGCTCAATCAACACAATATTCAATCTTATCTTAACATAATCACGGAATGATAAAGACGAAAAGAGTTTCATTGCAGGAGTTATCTGTTCTTGAAAAGTTTTGGTGGTGTTTTTACACCCAATTTCAAGAATCAGGCCTGTGCTCTTATCCTATTTCAACGTTGGATTTGAATTAGCATTATTTCAGAAGATTAAAGTGTGTACTTTCACATTCTTTACAAAAATACGTTTCCATGAACAAAGCATTCGCAGTAAAGGTCATCAATGCAGGTGACCCCCTTGTTAAATTACATCCAATTTTAGGGGGTATACTTACAAAAAATTCTCCGAGATGAAGAACATTAATTAGATGTCTATGTTTGACGTATCAATTCTTTCATTGAGTACTAAGGAAATTTTCAGAATCAACCAAGGTAACGAAAAGGGCATGTATAAGGTTCCAAAGGAGAATAACTCTATAAAACTTAATGAAATTTGAAATCTACTACATTTATTTGAACATGTTGCAAAATCTTAAGAATTTAAAGGAAACTATGAAATATGTCTGAACATAAACAGCGATAAAGACTCAATGAACAATTCCTCGTGCGAGAGCTGCCAGGATTACTACTCTCCTGCTTACAAGCGGGCATTTCTGTAGATCCATAGCAAATTTTCAGCTGCATATGACGGCAAAACTTTAAGTGCCTAGATACGTTTATATGTCATTCCAGAGGAAGTTTATCGATTTCATATGCTTTTACATATCAATTCATTCAAACAAACATATAATCCTTTCAGCTAATTGCTTAAACAAGATTTTATTTATTTTACGGAGCCCCTGCCCCCTTTTTTCGAACATTTTATTCAAATTGCCTATATATTAAAAAGTACGTCTTGAATGGAGCCAATTTGAATTTTGGATGATAAAATAATCTCAGCAGTACATTCTGGAACTACGTTTGCCAAATTCACACCCTTTTTTAGGTATGAAGGTAGTAATTATTTATTCGGTCCCTTTAACATAGAGTTCTATGGGAAGGGGTTATCCCCATTGGGCCTCCATAACTCAGTAAAAAACAGTTGATTTGAAAAATATGCTTATCATCATAACAGAGATTAATGAATTATCTTACTTTTGACCAAAAAAAAATTGGGGGTTAACGTTGCTTTTCTCCCCTTAAATTTTGATTGAAAAAAGGGGGGATGAAATGAACTGTTTAAACTAAAAAAAATACCCCCCATTTGGCACCCCTAAATATTTCTATCTGAAATAAATTTCATGAAAATGCTGTACATGCAATGAAAGTCCACGATCAGTACTTTTCTTTCATATCTGTATTAATAAATATTATCCAATCACAGAAGCGCTATCTTTTACTCCTTGTCAAACTTTGGGTGGACTCAGAAGGGAAGCGACTCGTTCGAAATAATTACTACCTGTATACCTAAAGGAAGCATAATAATGAAATTTAAAATCTCTTGAATTTGGCAAATGTGGTCCTACTGGAAAGATTATTCTATTTTCTATCTATAACATAAAGGAGGGGATCTCCAACAACACCAAGTTGTATCACCCACAGCAAAACCCCAAAACACCCAATGCAAAAACACAAAGCAGACAAGCACAAAAAGAGACGCGCAAGGGACAAGGAACGTCAACACACAACACAGAAACATCAAACACAAAGGACTACACATAAACCAACGAGACCAATGGGCAACCGGTGCCGACTTAGGACGGCCATCTGCCACGGAAATAGTAGAAGGTATGGTTATCCTGGATTACGTGCGCACAACCCTCCCATTTTTCCGATTACCCAGAGGTCTCGAAGAACGTACAATTGTGGTGTAAAACAACCTCCTCACTGTCAGATGACCACACACAAACAAGACCGCAAAACGCAGGGGCCCAAGCAACACAGATGAATATGTAAATGGATATAAAAAGAGGGCCTACGTAATACAATCCGTGCTCTGCCGCCGCGAGCTCATGTATGTTATCACCCGAGGAGTCCGACTGACATTCAGAGAGGACAGGTGGTCGGGGCCCTGTCTTCTCTAAAGAGGTTTGGACAGGGCCCGTCATGGAGTCTCGTCGTCACAGTCAGTCAGAGTGCAAGTTTTAAGAATGCGCTTGTACAAGACTGTAGATTGGTCAAGTACCAAGCCTAGTGTCCGTCTGGTGACATTAGGATCATACCCACGGTATAAAAGGCGTTTGATGATTCTGACGCATTTTCGATAATGATGTTGTTTATCTTTGATCCTTCTTATCTTGTTAATAATGTCACCATAAAATACAGGTTGTGAAATACCCAAAGTAATATACTCTGTTGCTTGTATGGGTCCGAATTTCAGAAGAAGTTGACAATAATTTTTGTAAAATTTCCAGAAAGTCTTTACTAGTTTGTGAAAGCGAAAACCTTGTCCTAAAAGTTTCTTGGTAATTTGTAAATTTCTACTATCATCATTCTACTACATCATCATTTGTCGTGAAACTCTGCGATGGATGAAAATTTTGGGATACGAAAGTACCCGACCCCCTAACTGAAACCTTACGTTTTTCTGACTTGTTCAAAATACAGAAAATTTTGATTTAAAAAGGAATTTAAAGCCATTTGTCAAGGAATTGTGTTATATATAGCTCAATCAAGACAATATTCAATCTTATCTTAACATAATCACGGAATGATAAAGACGAAAAGAGTTTCATTGCAGGAGTTATCTGTTCTTGAAAAGTTTTGGTGGTGTTTTTACACCCAATTTCAAGAATCAGGCCTGTGCTCTTATCCTATTTCAACGTTGGATTTGAATTAGCATTATTTCAGAAGATTAAAGTGTGTACTTTCACATTCTTTACAAAAATACGTTTCCATGAACAAAGCATTCGCAGTAAAGGTCATCAATGCAGGTGACCCCCTTGTTAAATTACATCCAATTTTAGGGGGTATACTTACAAAAAATTCTCCGAGATGAAGAACATTAATTAGATGTCTATGTTTGACGTATCAATTCTTTCATTGAGTACTAAGGAAATTTTCAGAATCAACCAAGGTAACGAAAAGGGCATGTATAAGGTTCCAAAGGAGAATAACTCTATAAAACTTAATGAAATTTGAAATCTACTACATTTATTTGAACATGTTGCAAAATCTTAAGAATTTAAAGGAAACTATGAAATATGTCTGAACATAAACAGCGATAAAGACTCAATGAACAATTCCTCGTGCGAGAGCTGCCAGGATTACTACTCTCCTGCTTACAAGCGGGCATTTCTGTAGATCCATAGCAAATTTTCAGCTGCATATGACGGCAAAACTTTAAGTGCCTAGATACGTTTATATGTCATTCCAGAGGAAGTTTATCGATTTCATATGCTTTTACATATCAATTCATTCAAACAAACATATAATCCTTTCAGCTAATTGCTTAAACAAGATTTTATTTATTTTACGGAGCCCCTGCCCCCTTTTTTCGAACATTTTATTCAAATTGCCTATATATTAAAAAGTACGTCTTGAATGGAGCCAATTTGAATTTTGGATGATAAAATAATCTCAGCAGTACATTCTGGAACTACGTTTGCCAAATTCACACCCTTTTTTAGGTATGAAGGTAGTAATTATTTATTCGGTCCCTTTAACATAGAGTTCTATGGGAAGGGGTTATCCCCATTGGGCCTCCATAACTCAGTAAAAAAAAGTTGATTTGAAAAATATGCTTATCATCATAACAGAGATTAATGAATTATCTTACTTTTGACCAAAAAAAAATTGGGGGTTAACGTTGCTTTTCTCCCCTTAAATTTTGATTGAAAAAAGGGGGGATGAAATGAACTGTTTAAACTAAAAAAAATACCCCCCATTTGGCACCCCTAAATATTTCTATCTGAAATAAATTTCATGAAAATGCTGTACATGCAATGAAAGTCCACGATCAGTACTTTTCTTTCATATCTGTATTAATAAATATTATCCAATCACAGAAGCGCTATCTTTTACTCCTTGTCAAACTTTGGGTGGACTCAGAAGGGAAGCGACTCGTTCGAAATAATTACTACCTGTATACCTAAAGGAAGCATAATAATGAAATTTAAAATCTCTTGAATTTGGCAAATGTGGTCCTACTGGAAAGATTATTCTATTTTCTATCTATAACATAAAGGAGGGGATCTCCAACAACACCAAGTTGTATCACCCACAGCAAAACCCCAAAACACCCAATGCAAAAACACAAAGCAGACAAGCACAAAAAGAGACGCGCAAGGGACAAGGAACGTCAACACACAACACAGAAACATCAAACACAAAGGACTACACATAAACCAACGAGACCAATGGGCAACCGGTGCCGACTTAGGACGGCCATCTGCCACGGAAATAGTAGAAGGTATGGTTATCCTGGATTACGTGCGCACAACCCTCCCATTTTTCCGATTACCCAGAGGTCTCGAAGAACGTACAATTGTGGTGTAAAACAACCTCCTCACTGTCAGATGACCACACACAAACAAGACCGCAAAACGCAGGGGCCCAAGCAACACAGATGAATATGTAAATGGATATAAAAAGAGGGCCTACGTAATACAATCCGTGCTCTGCCGCCGCGAGCTCATGTATGTTATCACCCGAGGAGTCCGACTGACATTCAGAGAGGACAGGTGGTCGGGGCCCTGTCTTCTCTAAAGAGGTTTGGACAGGGCCCGTCATGGAGTCTCGTCGTCACAGTCAGTCAGAGTGCAAGTTTTAAGAATGCGCTTGTACAAGACTGTAGATTGGTCAAGTACCAAGCCTAGTGTCCGTCTGGTGACATTAGGATCATACCCACGGTATAAAAGGCGTTTGATGATTCTGACGCATTTTCGATAATGATGTTGTTTATCTTTGATCCTTCTTATCTTGTTAATAATGTCACCATAAAATACAGGTTGTGAAATACCCAAAGTAATATACTCTGTTGCTTGTATGGGTCCGAATTTCAGAAGAAGTTGACAATAATTTTTGTAAAATTTCCAGAAAGTCTTTACTAGTTTGTGAAAGCGAAAACCTTGTCCTAAAAGTTTCTTGGTAATTTGTAAATTTCTACTATCATCATTCTACTACATCATCATTTGTCGTGAAACTCTGCGATGGATGAAAATTTTGGGATACGAAAGTACCCGACCCCCTAACTGAAACCTTACGTTTTTCTGACTTGTTCAAAATACAGAAAATTTTGATTTAAAAAGGAATTTAAAGCCATTTGTCAAGGAATTGTGTTATATATAGCTCAATCAACACAATATTCAATCTTATCTTAACATAATCACGGAATGATAAAGACGAAAAGAGTTTCATTGCAGGAGTTATCTGTTCTTGAAAAGTTTTGGTGGTGTTTTTACACCCAATTTCAAGAATCAGGCCTGTGCTCTTATCCTATTTCAACGTTGGATTTGAATTAGCATTATTTCAGAAGATTAAAGTGTGTACTTTCACATTCTTTACAAAAATACGTTTCCATGAACAAAGCATTCGCAGTAAAGGTCATCAATGCAGGTGACCCCCTTGTTAAATTACATCCAATTTTAGGGGGTATACTTACAAAAAATTCTCCGAGATGAAGAACATTAATTAGATGTCTATGTTTGACGTATCAATTCTTTCATTGAGTACTAAGGAAATTTTCAGAATCAACCAAGGTAACGAAAAGGGCATGTATAAGGTTCCAAAGGAGAATAACTCTATAAAACTTAATGAAATTTGAAATCTACTACATTTATTTGAACATGTTGCAAAATCTTAAGAATTTAAAGGAAACTATGAAATATGTCTGAACATAAACAGCGATAAAGACTCAATGAACAATTCCTCGTGCGAGAGCTGCCAGGATTACTACTCTCCTGCTTACAAGCGGGCATTTCTGTAGATCCATAGCAAATTTTCAGCTGCATATGACGGCAAAACTTTAAGTGCCTAGATACGTTTATATGTCATTCCAGAGGAAGTTTATCGATTTCATATGCTTTTACATATCAATTCATTCAAACAAACATATAATCCTTTCAGCTAATTGCTTAAACAAGATTTTATTTATTTTACGGAGCCCCTGCCCCCTTTTTTCGAACATTTTATTCAAATTGCCTATATATTAAAAAGTACGTCTTGAATGGAGCCAATTTGAATTTTGGATGATAAAATAATCTCAGCAGTACATTCTGGAACTACGTTTGCCAAATTCACACCCTTTTTTAGGTATGAAGGTAGTAATTATTTATTCGGTCCCTTTAACATAGAGTTCTATGGGAAGGGGTTATCCCCATTGGGCCTCCATAACTCAGTAAAAAAAAAGTTGATTTGAAAAATATGCTTATCATCATAACAGAGATTAATGAATTATCTTACTTTTGACCAAAAAAAATTTGGGGGTTAACGTTGCTTTTCTCCCCTTAAATTTTGATTGAAAAAAGGGGGGATGAAATGAACTGTTTAAACTAAAAAAAAATACCCCCCATTTGGCACCCCTAAATATTTCTATCTGAAATAAATTTCATGAAAATGCTGTACATGCAATGAAAGTCCACGATCAGTACTTTTCTTTCATATCTGTATTAATAAATATTATCCAATCACAGAAGCGCTATCTTTTACTCCTTGTCAAACTTTGGGTGGACTCAGAAGGGAAGCGACTCGTTCGAAATAATTACTACCTGTATACCTAAAGGAAGCATAATAATGAAATTTAAAATCTCTTGAATTTGGCAAATGTGGTCCTACTGGAAATATTATTCTATTTTCTATCTATAACATAAAGGAGGGGATCTCCAACAACACCAAGTTGTATCACCCACAGCAAAACCCCAAAACACCCAATGCAAAAACACAAAGCAGGCAAGCACAAAAAGAGACGCGCAAGGGACAAGGAACGTCAACACACAACACAGAAACATCAAACACAAAGGACTACACATAAACCAACGAGACCAATGGGCAACCGGTGCCGACTTAGGACGGCCATCTGCCACGGAAATAGTAGAAGGTATGGTTATCCTGGATTACGTGCGCACAACCCTCCCATTTTTCCGATTGCCCAGAGGTCTCGAAGAACGTACAATTGTGGTGTAAAACAACCTCCTCACTGTCAGATGACCACACACAAACAAGACCGCAAAACGCAGGGGCCCAAGCAACACAGATGAATATGTAAATGGATATAAAAAGAGGGCCTACGTAATACAATCCGTGCTCTGCCGCCGCGAACTCATGTATGTTATCACCCGAGGAGTCCGACTGACATTCAGAGAGGACAGGTGGTCGGGGCCCTGTCTTCTCTAAAGAGGTTTGGACAGGGCCCGTCATGGAGTCTCGTCGTCACAGTCAGTCAGAGTGCAAGTTTTAAGAATGCGCTTGTACAAGACTGTAGATTGGTCAAGTACCAAGCCTAGTGTCCGTCTGGTGACATTAGGATCATACCCACGGTATAAAAGGCGTTTGATGATTCTGACGCATTTTCGATAATGATGTTGTTTATCTTTGATCCTTCTTATCTTGTTAATAATGTCACCATAAAATACAGGTTGTGAAATACCCAAAGTAATATACTCTGTTGCTTGTATGGGTCCGAATTTCAGAAGAAGTTGACAATAATTTTTGTAAAATTTCCAGAAAGTCTTTACTAGTTTGTGAAAGCGAAAACCTTGTCCTAAAAGTTTTTTGGTAATTTGTAAATTTCTACTATCATCATTCTACTACATCATCATTTGTCGTGAAACTCTGCGATGGATGAAAATTTTGGGATACGAAAGTACCCGACCCCCTAACTGAAACCTTACGTTTTTCTGACTTGTTCAAAATACAGAAAATTTTGATTTAAAAAGGAATTTAAAGCCATTTGTCAAGGAATTGTGTTATATATAGCTCAATCAACACAATATTCAATCTTATCTTAACATAATCACGGAATGATAAAGACGAAAAGAGTTTCATTGCAGGAGTTATCTGTTCTTGAAAAGTTTTGGTGGTGTTTTTACACCCAATTTCAAGAATCAGGCCTGTGCTCTTATCCTATTTCAACGTTGGATTTGAATTAGCATTATTTCAGAAGATTAAAGTGTGTACTTTCACATTCTTTACAGAAATACGTTTCCATGAACAAAGCATTCGCAGTAAAGGTCATCAATGCAGGTGACCCCCTTGTTAAATTACATCCAATTTTAGGGGGTATACTTACAAAAAATTCTCCGAGATGAAGAACATTAATTAGATGTCTATGTTTGACGTATCAATTCTTTCATTGAGTACTAAGGAAATTTTCAGAATCAACCAAGGTAACGAAAAGGGCATGTATAAGGTTCCAAAGGAGAATAACTCTATAAAACTTAATGAAATTTGAAATTTACTACATTTATTTGAACATGTTGCAAAATCTTAAGAATTTAAAGGAAACTATGAAATATGTCTGAACATAAACAGCGATAAAGACTCAATGAACAATTCCTCGTGCGAGAGCTGCCAGGATTACTACTCTCCTGCTTACAAGCGGGCATTTCTGTAGATCCATAGCAAATTTTCAGCTGCATATGACGGCAAAACTTTAAGTGCCTAGATACGTTTATATGTCATTCCAGAGGAAGTTTATCGATTTCATATGCTTTTACATATCAATTCATTCAAACAAACATATAATCCTTTCAGCTAATTGCTTAAACAAGATTTTATTTATTTTACGGAGCCCCTGCCCCCTTTTTTCGAACATTTTATTCAAATTGCCTATATATTAAAAAGTACGTCTTGAATGGAGCCAATTTGAATTTTGGATGATAAAATAATCTCAGCAGTACATTCTGGAACTACGTTTGCCAAATTCACACCCTTTTTTAGGTATGAAGGTAGTAATTATTTATTCGGTCCCTTTAACATAGAGTTCGATGGGAAGGGGTTATCCCCATTGGGCCTCCATAACTCAGTAAAAAAAAGTTGATTTGAAAAATATGCTTATCATCATAACAGAGATTAATGAATTATCTTACTTTTGACCAAAAAAAAATTGGGGGTTAACGTTGCTTTTCTCCCCTTAAATTTTGATTGAAAAAAGGGGGAATGAAATGAACTGTTTAAACTAAAAAAAATACCCCCCATTTGGCACCCCTAAATATTTCTATCTGAAATAAATTTCATGAAAATGCTGTACATGCAATGAAAGTCCACGATCAGTACTTTTCTTTCATATCTGTATTAATAAATATTATCCAATCACAGAAGCGCTATCTTTTACTCCTTGTCAAACTTTGGGTGGACTCAGAAGGGAAGCGACTCGTTCGAAATAATTACTACCTGTATACCTAAAGGAAGCATAATAATGAAATTTAAAATCTCTTGAATTTGGCAAATGTGGTCCTACTGGAAAGATTATTCTATTTTCTATCTATAACATAAAGGAGGGGATCTCCAACAACACCAAGTTGTATCACCCACAGCAAAACCCCAAAACACCCAATGCAAAAACACAAAGCAGACAAGCACAAAAAGAGACGCGCAAGGGACAAGGAACGTCAACACACAACACAGAAACATCAAACACAAAGGACTACACATAAACCAACGAGACCAATGGGCAACCGGTGCCGACTTAGGACGGCCATCTGCCACGGAAATAGTAGAAGGTATGGTTATCCTGGATTACGTGCGCACAACCCTCCCATTTTTCCGATTACCCAGAGGTCTCGAAGAACGTACAATTGTGGTGTAAAACAACCTCCTCACTGTCAGATGACCACACACAAACAAGACCGCAAAACGCAGGGGCCCAAGCAACACAGATGAATATGTAAATGGATATAAAAAGAGGGCCTACGTAATACAATCCGTGCTCTGCCGCCGCGAGCTCATGTATGTTATCACCCGAGGAGTCCGACTGACATTCAGAGAGGACAGGTGGTCGGGGCCCTGTCTTCTCTAAAGAGGTTTGGACAGGGCCCGTCATGGAGTCTCGTCGTCACAGTCAGTCAGAGTGCAAGTTTTAAGAATGCGCTTGTACAAGACTGTAGATTGGTCAAGTACCAAGCCTAGTGTCCGTCTGGTGACATTAGGATCATACCCACGGTATAAAAGGCGTTTGATGATTCTGACGCATTTTCGATAATGATGTTGTTTATCTTTGATCCTTCTTATCTTGTTAATAATGTCACCATAAAATACAGGTTGTGAAATACCCAAAGTAATATACTCTGTTGCTTGTATGGGTCCGAATTTCAGAAGAAGTTGACAATAATTTTTGTAAAATTTCCAGAAAGTCTTTACTAGTTTGTGAAAGCGAAAACCTTGTCCTAAAAGTTTCTTGGTAATTTGTAAATTTCTACTATCATCATTCTACTACATCATCATTTGTCGTGAAACTCTGCGATGGATGAAAATTTTGGGATACGAAAGTACCCGACCCCCTAACTGAAACCTTACGTTTTTCTGACTTGTTCAAAATACAGAAAATTTTGATTTAAAAAGGAATTTAAAGCCATTTGTCAAGGAATTGTGTTATATATAGCTCAATCAACACAATATTCAATCTTATCTTAACATAATCACGGAATGATAAAGACGAAAAGAGTTTCATTGCAGGAGTTATCTGTTCTTGAAAAGTTTTGGTGGTGTTTTTACACCCAATTTCAAGAATCAGGCCTGTGCTCTTATCCTATTTCAACGTTGGATTTGAATTAGCATTATTTCAGAAGATTAAAGTGTGTACTTTCACATTCTTTACAGAAATACGTTTCCATGAACAAAGCATTCGCAGTAAAGGTCATCAATGCAGGTGACCCCCTTGTTAAATTACATCCAATTTTAGGGGGTATACTTACAAAAAATTCTCCGAGATGAAGAACATTAATTAGATGTCTATGTTTGACGTATCAATTCTTTCATTGAGTACTAAGGAAATTTTCAGAATCAACCAAGGTAACGAAAAGGGCATGTATAAGGTTCCAAAGGAGAATAACTCTATAAAACTTAATGAAATTTGAAATTTACTACATTTATTTGAACATGTTGCAAAATCTTAAGAATTTAAAGGAAACTATGAAATATGTCTGAACATAAACAGCGATAAAGACTCAATGAACAATTCCTCGTGCGAGAGCTGCCAGGATTACTACTCTCCTGCTTACAAGCGGGCATTTCTGTAGATCCATAGCAAATTTTCAGCTGCATATGACGGCAAAACTTTAAGTGCCTAGATACGTTTATATGTCATTCCAGAGGAAGTTTATCGATTTCATATGCTTTTACATATCAATTCATTCAAACAAACATATAATCCTTTCAGCTAATTGCTTAAACAAGATTTTATTTATTTTACGGAGCCCCTGCCCCCTTTTTTCGAACATTTTATTCAAATTGCCTATATATTAAAAAGTACGTCTTGAATGGAGCCAATTTGAATTTTGGATGATAAAATAATCTCAGCAGTACATTCTGGAACTACGTTTGCCAAATTCACACCCTTTTTTAGGTATGAAGGTAGTAATTATTTATTCGGTCCCTTTAACATAGAGTTCGATGGGAAGGGGTTATCCCCATTGGGCCTCCATAACTCAGTAAAAAAAAGTTGATTTGAAAAATATGCTTATCATCATAACAGAGATTAATGAATTATCTTACTTTTGACCAAAAAAAAATTGGGGGTTAACGTTGCTTTTCTCCCCTTAAATTTTGATTGAAAAAAGGGGGAATGAAATGAACTGTTTAAACTAAAAAAAATACCCCCCATTTGGCACCCCTAAATATTTCTATCTGAAATAAATTTCATGAAAATGCTGTACATGCAATGAAAGTCCACGATCAGTACTTTTCTTTCATATCTGTATTAATAAATATTATCCAATCACAGAAGCGCTATCTTTTACTCCTTGTCAAACTTTGGGTGGACTCAGAAGGGAAGCGACTCGTTCGAAATAATTACTACCTGTATACCTAAAGGAAGCATAATAATGAAATTTAAAATCTCTTGAATTTGGCAAATGTGGTCCTACTGGAAAGATTATTCTATTTTCTATCTATAACATAAAGGAGGGGATCTCCAACAACACCAAGTTGTATCACCCACAGCAAAACCCCAAAACACCCAATGCAAAAACACAAAGCAGACAAGCACAAAAAGAGACGCGCAAGGGACAAGGAACGTCAACACACAACACAGAAACATCAAACACAAAGGACTACACATAAACCAACGAGACCAATGGGCAACCGGTGCCGACTTAGGACGGCCATCTGCCACGGAAATAGTAGAAGGTATGGTTATCCTGGATTACGTGCGCACAACCCTCCCATTTTTCCGATTACCCAGAGGTCTCGAAGAACGTACAATTGTGGTGTAAAACAACCTCCTCACTGTCAGATGACCACACACAAACAAGACCGCAAAACGCAGGGGCCCAAGCAACACAGATGAATATGTAAATGGATATAAAAAGAGGGCCTACGTAATACAATCCGTGCTCTGCCGCCGCGAGCTCATGTATGTTATCACCCGAGGAGTCCGACTGACATTCAGAGAGGACAGGTGGTCGGGGCCCTGTCTTCTCTAAAGAGGTTTGGACAGGGCCCGTCATGGAGTCTCGTCGTCACAGTCAGTCAGAGTGCAAGTTTTAAGAATGCGCTTGTACAAGACTGTAGATTGGTCAAGTACCAAGCCTAGTGTCCGTCTGGTGACATTAGGATCATACCCACGGTATAAAAGGCGTTTGATGATTCTGACGCATTTTCGATAATGATGTTGTTTATCTTTGATCCTTCTTATCTTGTTAATAATGTCACCATAAAATACAGGTTGTGAAATACCCAAAGTAATATACTCTGTTGCTTGTATGGGTCCGAATTTCAGAAGAAGTTGACAATAATTTTTGTAAAATTTCCAGAAAGTCTTTACTAGTTTGTGAAAGCGAAAACCTTGTCCTAAAAGTTTCTTGGTAATTTGTAAATTTCTACTATCATCATTCTACTACATCATCATTTGTCGTGAAACTCTGCGATGGATGAAAATTTTGGGATACGAAAGTACCCGACCCCCTAACTGAAACCTTACGTTTTTCTGACTTGTTCAAAATACAGAAAATTTTGATTTAAAAAGGAATTTAAAGCCATTTGTCAAGGAATTGTGTTATATATAGCTCAATCAACACAATATTCAATCTTATCTTAACATAATCACGGAATGATAAAGACGAAAAGAGTTTCATTGCAGGAGTTATCTGTTCTTGAAAAGTTTTGGTGGTGTTTTTACACCCAATTTCAAGAATCAGGCCTGTGCTCTTATCCTATTTCAACGTTGGATTTGAATTAGCATTATTTCAGAAGATTAAAGTGTGTACTTTCACATTCTTTACAGAAATACGTTTCCATGAACAAAGCATTCGCAGTAAAGGTCATCAATGCAGGTGACCCCCTTGTTAAATTACATCCAATTTTAGGGGGTATACTTACAAAAAATTCTCCGAGATGAAGAACATTAATTAGATGTCTATGTTTGACGTATCAATTCTTTCATTGAGTACTAAGGAAATTTTCAGAATCAACCAAGGTAACGAAAAGGGCATGTATAAGGTTCCAAAGGAGAATAACTCTATAAAACTTAATGAAATTTGAAATTTACTACATTTATTTGAACATGTTGCAAAATCTTAAGAATTTAAAGGAAACTATGAAATATGTCTGAACATAAACAGCGATAAAGACTCAATGAACAATTCCTCGTGCGAGAGCTGCCAGGATTACTACTCTCCTGCTTACAAGCGGGCATTTCTGTAGATCCATAGCAAATTTTCAGCTGCATATGACGGCAAAACTTTAAGTGCCTAGATACGTTTATATGTCATTCCAGAGGAAGTTTATCGATTTCATATGCTTTTACATATCAATTCATTCAAACAAACATATAATCCTTTCAGCTAATTGCTTAAACAAGATTTTATTTATTTTACGGAGCCCCTGCCCCCTTTTTTCGAACATTTTATTCAAATTGCCTATATATTAAAAAGTACGTCTTGAATGGAGCCAATTTGAATTTTGGATGATAAAATAATCTCAGCAGTACATTCTGGAACTACGTTTGCCAAATTCACACCCTTTTTTAGGTATGAAGGTAGTAATTATTTATTCGGTCCCTTTAACATAGAGTTCGATGGGAAGGGGTTATCCCCATTGGGCCTCCATAACTCAGTAAAAAAAAGTTGATTTGAAAAATATGCTTATCATCATAACAGAGATTAATGAATTATCTTACTTTTGACCAAAAAAAAATTGGGGGTTAACGTTGCTTTTCTCCCCTTAAATTTTGATTGAAAAAAGGGGGAATGAAATGAACTGTTTAAACTAAAAAAAATACCCCCCATTTGGCACCCCTAAATATTTCTATCTGAAATAAATTTCATGAAAATGCTGTACATGCAATGAAAGTCCACGATCAGTACTTTTCTTTCATATCTGTATTAATAAATATTATCCAATCACAGAAGCGCTATCTTTTACTCCTTGTCAAACTTTGGGTGGACTCAGAAGGGAAGCGACTCGTTCGAAATAATTACTACCTGTATACCTAAAGGAAGCATAATAATGAAATTTAAAATCTCTTGAATTTGGCAAATGTGGTCCTACTGGAAAGATTATTCTATTTTCTATCTATAACATAAAGGAGGGGATCTCCAACAACACCAAGTTGTATCACCCACAGCAAAACCCCAAAACACCCAATGCAAAAACACAAAGCAGACAAGCACAAAAAGAGACGCGCAAGGGACAAGGAACGTCAACACACAACACAGAAACATCAAACACAAAGGACTACACATAAACCAACGAGACCAATGGGCAACCGGTGCCGACTTAGGACGGCCATCTGCCACGGAAATAGTAGAAGGTATGGTTATCCTGGATTACGTGCGCACAACCCTCCCATTTTTCCGATTACCCAGAGGTCTCGAAGAACGTACAATTGTGGTGTAAAACAACCTCCTCACTGTCAGATGACCACACACAAACAAGACCGCAAAACGCAGGGGCCCAAGCAACACAGATGAATATGTAAATGGATATAAAAAGAGGGCCTACGTAATACAATCCGTGCTCTGCCGCCGCGAGCTCATGTATGTTATCACCCGAGGAGTCCGACTGACATTCAGAGAGGACAGGTGGTCGGGGCCCTGTCTTCTCTAAAGAGGTTTGGACAGGGCCCGTCATGGAGTCTCGTCGTCACAGTCAGTCAGAGTGCAAGTTTTAAGAATGCGCTTGTACAAGACTGTAGATTGGTCAAGTACCAAGCCTAGTGTCCGTCTGGTGACATTAGGATCATACCCACGGTATAAAAGGCGTTTGATGATTCTGACGCATTTTCGATAATGATGTTGTTTATCTTTGATCCTTCTTATCTTGTTAATAATGTCACCATAAAATACAGGTTGTGAAATACCCAAAGTAATATACTCTGTTGCTTGTATGGGTCCGAATTTCAGAAGAAGTTGACAATAATTTTTGTAAAATTTCCAGAAAGTCTTTACTAGTTTGTGAAAGCGAAAACCTTGTCCTAAAAGTTTCTTGGTAATTTGTAAATTTCTACTATCATCATTCTACTACATCATCATTTGTCGTGAAACTCTGCGATGGATGAAAATTTTGGGATACGAAAGTACCCGACCCCCTAACTGAAACCTTACGTTTTTCTGACTTGTTCAAAATACAGAAAATTTTGATTTAAAAAGGAATTTAAAGCCATTTGTCAAGGAATTGTGTTATATATAGCTCAATCAACACAATATTCAATCTTATCTTAACATAATCACGGAATGATAAAGACGAAAAGAGTTTCATTGCAGGAGTTATCTGTTCTTGAAAAGTTTTGGTGGTGTTTTTACACCCAATTTCAAGAATCAGGCCTGTGCTCTTATCCTATTTCAACGTTGGATTTGAATTAGCATTATTTCAGAAGATTAAAGTGTGTACTTTCACATTCTTTACAAAAATACGTTTCCATGAACAAAGCATTCGCAGTAAAGGTCATCAATGCAGGTGACCCCCTTGTTAAATTACATCCAATTTTAGGGGGTATACTTACAAAAAATTCTCCGAGATGAAGAACATTAATTAGATGTCTATGTTTGACGTATCAATTCTTTCATTGAGTACTAAGGAAATTTTCAGAATCAACCAAGGTAACGAAAAGGGCATGTATAAGGTTCCAAAGGAGAATAACTCTATAAAACTTAATGAAATTTGAAATCTACTACATTTATTTGAACATGTTGCAAAATCTTAAGAATTTAAAGGAAACTATGAAATATGTCTGAACATAAACAGCGATAAAGACTCAATGAACAATTCCTCGTGCGAGAGCTGCCAGGATTACTACTCTCCTGCTTACAAGCGGGCATTTCTGTAGATCCATAGCAAATTTTCAGCTGCATATGACGGCAAAACTTTAAGTGCCTAGATACGTTTATATGTCATTCCAGAGGAAGTTTATCGATTTCATATGCTTTTACATATCAATTCATTCAAACAAACATATAATCCTTTCAGCTAATTGCTTAAACAAGATTTTATTTATTTTACGGAGCCCCTGCCCCCTTTTTTCGAACATTTTATTCAAATTGCCTATATATTAAAAAGTACGTCTTGAATGGAGCCAATTTGAATTTTGGATGATAAAATAATCTCAGCAGTACATTCTGGAACTACGTTTGCCAAATTCACACCCTTTTTTAGGTATGAAGGTAGTAATTATTTATTCGGTCCCTTTAACATAGAGTTCTATGGGAAGGGGTTATCCCCATTGGGCCTCCATAACTCAGTAAAAAAAAGTTGATTTGAAAAATATGCTTATCATCATAACAGAGATTAATGAATTATCTTACTTTTGACCAAAAAAAATTTGGGGGTTAACGTTGCTTTTCTCCCCTTAAATTTTGATTGAAAAAAGGGGGGATGAAATGAACTGTTTAAACTAAAAAAAATACCCCCCATTTGGCACCCCTAAATATTTCTATCTGAAATAAATTTCATGAAAATGCTGTACATGCTATGAAAGTCCACGATCAGTACTTTTCTTTCATATCTGTATTAATGAATATTATCCAATCACAGGAGCGCTATCTTTTACTCCTTGTCAAACTTTGGGTGGCCTCAGAAGGGAAGCGACTCGTTCGAAACAATTACTACCTTTATACTACGACGAGCTTATGATAGCTACCATGTTCTTCGCTTGGCATGTCGGAGCGGTGCTGTTTGTAATGCTCGCCATCGGCGTCGCGGTATCATGTTTCCATCAGCGACAAAAGGGCATCAGAAATGAAGAGGCAGAGAGTAAACACCTTTAAGAACTACATTATGATGGTCAGCTCCTAAACAGTGATGGTGACACTGAAAGTGATATAGAATTCCAGACACTTATCACGAAGTGACATGTAAACCATCTATCATAAATTACTTTTAATCATAATCAGTGAGTATATTGATAATACTAGTTATCAATTTTGAACAACTTTCGAAAGTCAAAGTCCCGAAATATACTAAAAGAAACCTTCTTTATAATTCATAAAATGCCCATTTGAATGTTTTGAATAATTAGGTATTTCGTAGCTTAGTAGGAAACGGTCACAGATTCGACTGACTTGCGCGGTATCTTCTCAAGACATGTGTACGTAATAGGCCAAAACTTCGAATAAATGACAAGCCAAAGTGATTTCATAATCAACTCCCTGAACGAAACTCATCGGAGACGCAGTTTGTATATGACATCCAACAAGGGGGGGGGGGGGTAATTCACTTGCCTCGATAAGATGGATGCGCGGACGACTCTGTGTTTATTCAAATTTATAGAAGGTAAAAATATGTTGTTTGAAAATTGTAAGACTTGCTGATGTATTTACAAGATCTTTTTTAATAAAATCTATAAATTTCAATCGTCTACTTTTTATTTCACTTATCTATTAGACTTCATACTGGCTAAACAATATCAAACTCATTTCAGTTCGCAACAGATATCATTTATAATCACTTTTTTTTTTAACTTATTAGACTCTGAATATAATTCGTAAATTTGAAAATTAAAATTTCTAGATAATGTTCGAAACTTCATTTTTGTATAATTATTAGACTTCAAAATGTAAAAGACATATTTAAAAAATGCATTCCTTTTTTCAAACAACGGAAAGCATTGGTAGCTCGATTTAGTCTTAAAAAGTACAATCTCTTAAACATACAATTTTGATCCTTCGCTTTCATAATAATATGGAGGTGTTCCCATTCTTCAAATTGTTATTCGAATAAATTCTTTGTCAAAACTGTTTTGCTCTAATACAGTAATAGTACATCTGTTCATAATACAAATCACTGATTTCTGATTCTATAATAATAATAATAATAATAAAGTTTGACTCGGTACACATCATTGGATTACCATTGATCCTCAAAATGAATTTTCGGTCGTTAACAAAAACATTTTCTTTTTAGCTTTTCGGAATTTCCTTTTTCGTGTGCAAGCGCCATGAAACTTTAGAAGTATTATAAAAGTATTACATAAGTCATTTATGTTGATTTAGCTTGCATTCTCTGGCGATTTGACCCTTTGACTGCTTTCTAAAAAAATTGTCATTTATTTTCTGTGCAATTTTCAATCAATTCTGAGAGAACAATTACTGTATCGTTTCCAGAGATAAAAAAATGTATTTGGTTTTCGATTTACTTGACGATTGCGAAGTATGCATGTAGCTCGTCAAAACTAAAAACAAAATTAGTTATACTGGAGTCTTTTGAAGAAATTAAGAGATAAGGAACGCCTGGTAAATATTAATCCATTATTTATTAAAGCAAATATAAAGATATACAATCATGTAATATGAAGCAGTGGCGTAGCTAGAGCAAAAGCGAAGTTGACGTTTTCATGAAGCAAAGGGTCCGAGGATATCCAGTATGCCCCGTGTAGTGCCTTTGTAGGGTACAGAGGGCGAAGACTCCGGAGGCTTTGCAAAAATCTTCGTTACGACTTGATTAAAAGAAAACTTATTACTCTGATTTTTTTTATTTGAATTTAATTTGGATGGTTAAGCATGCAAACATATATGATAGCTACTGAAAATTTTGCCATTGTGAATTCTTTGAATGTATTGTTTTGAGATTATTCTTGAGAAAAATGAAATTTTAAGCTCCACAATTCATGTTAAGGGCTCATCAACAAATGAGATTCAAGGATTTAACCCAAAAAAGGTGAGGGGTAATACTTTGAAATATACCACTTTCTTCTTGGTTCTCTATTTACTACGATCTGTACCTTGAAGAGAACTCTATTGAAAATTTCATAATTTTATGTTTTTTCAACGAGTTGATAAAGATACGTATATGTTTGTACATTTAGTCCTACTGAGACACTTCATGTAAACCTTTATAGCTGCATAAGAAACAAAGAGCATTGCATTGTTAATTATTTCAAAATCATGTTTCCAAACTATCTAACTCTACAAAATCAAAATAATATATACAGAAAGGTTACATGCATGTATGCATGTATATGTGCATTTTAATGAAAAATGACTGATTATGATACAAAAGTATAAAACAGAAAACGCTATATTATGAAAAATAAACACCCAACAACACTGCAACTCCCTGCTCAATTATTAAAAAAAAACTAATAAATTTGGACACACGTGATATTTACATTTTGTTATCAGTAAACTGGTTGTCTTATTATGTACACAATTTGAGATTGTTTTCATGTTTTACTTCCTCCCTTTATAATATTTATTCGACTGAAGTGGTTATTTGTTGAACAAAACAATGATCCCAAGTAGGAGAGGTATTAGAAGAGAAAAGGGCAATAACATCGTGGATTCTGGTATACATTGTTTGAAATGCGCATATGGTGCACTAAATTACTATGACTGAAGATATATTTCAATATGATATTGTTGATACCTCAAGTTCAACCTTATAACCCATCAATATACACTCTAAGTCGCTCTTTTACTTGATGGTACAAAATATGATGGTCTCTTGTCGAATTTCTTCGTTACCTGAATGCTTAAATAGAATAGTAATCAATATGAAAAATTACTGAAGTAGTTATCTATCTTTACACTCATGTAAATATTTTACCTCTTCAGTCAAAGTATAAACTCAAAGTTTATTGCAAAAGTATAATAAACTGAAAACCCCCTACTTTATCTTTTGTTTGCCCATGACTTTCTTCCGCATAGCATGTAAATTGCGATTAGCTGAGAGCTTTATAAAAATAGACTTACCAAATCGGGGATTTTTACAGTATGAAACTTATTTCCGCTTCACTTTAT
Source organism: Pinctada fucata (assembly GCA_028142955.1). Classification (NCBI taxonomy): domain Eukaryota; kingdom Metazoa; phylum Mollusca; class Bivalvia; order Pterioida; family Pteriidae; genus Pinctada; species Pinctada fucata. The sequence goes on along the minus strand of AP027102.1, from coordinate 85,727,065 downwards.
ACTTTGGTTCGAAATGTTCATCCATTAAAGCACATAAAATTCATGTCAAATAAAATATACGTAAAAGAGTAAATGAATTAAAAAATGATAGAGGGTTTATTCCTTTTTTTTTTTTTTTTTTTTTTTTTTTGGCCGTAAAAAAAGAAAGACCACTCATTGTAAAAAGAATTAGGTGAACATTTGAATTCATTTATCATCCTAAACATGTAAGTATTTTACTTTAAGTCAAAAATTCTAATCTATCATCTATAACGAATAAATTTGCAAAATTATGGGCAGAAACAAAACCAACTTTCTTGTCTTTACCAAATTAATAAAGCAATTTTTGTACTTAAAAACTTTTTCCACAGAAATATTTGTAATTAGTCTGTATTCATGGGGACACTTGTTTCTCCTGCTGTACCGTAATCATCGTGTCGTGCTTGATTTGTATTCCCGGGTAGTACGTCCATTCTTCGGTAAAGATTCAACTTTTTGCGCCTGCGCATCATGACCATTATTACCATGAGAACTCCAAGTGCCACGCAAAAGGAAATAGCGACTACAAGACCAGTTGTAAGACCACTTTCGTTTTTACCATCATCCGTTCCACTTTTACTTTCACTTTTCTCCGGCATTTTATCAGTTTTGCTTCCAGTAATTTCGGTCCAAGTATCATCGTCCTGACTAATTTCAAAGTTATACACAGTCCCCATGTCAATGTACGCGTCTGATGGCAGTTCTATAAATGGTGGACGGCGTAAAGGTGGAAGACCGTGACCGGAGAAAGCATGAGATTTGACACAGTAATTTATTTCGCAGCTATGCTCAACCGTTGCCAGATGAGAACTGTAACCGTTAGGACATCCCTTCGGCCAGTTATTCGGTGCGGCCGACTGTAGGTAGGAACCGAGTGAGTGAGTTAAACGCGCCATTTTTGGATCATGTGACTGGGTGGGCTCCTTTTCAATCATCAAAGGATTCCCAGACAAACAGCTGTAAAATCCGGCAAAAGGCACGGAATATCGGAAGCCAAGTTCAAAATCGTCACTGACACAAATTTTCATGCTTAACCCCATTTTCAAAGGGTAATAGAATAGAGGACAACTCTTGCTTCCTGTTAGGAGATTAGGGACAGTGTCTGTGTAAAGTCCTCCAAACTGAAATCCCGACTGTTGATGGACAGATCCTCGTGCTACACACCAATATGAAGCGTAGTTAGCACTACCCCACACGAAGTAGTTACTACATCGTTTGTGGAACCAAGAGCGATGACATGAGCGTCTTGACTCCCTGGCAGAGCGGGAGCCGCGGTCTACCAAGACGGCCTCGTAGTCTTCAGGACAGCTGAAATCTCCAGTCAGTGGATTTTTCTGTACCAGAGCATTACACAAATTTTGATTCAAGGATCCAGACTGAGAACAAGTCTGGTAAACGCCACCAAATGTGTAGTTTGAAAAAGGACTTTCGCACGATCCATCGTCTACGTTTGCGGTAAAGCTAAAGTTCGGCGAGTCGGGTTTTGTACAGCCTTTGTATACGTTGAACTTATAGTACTCCTCTACTGCCGCTTTGATGCTTTCTGTGAGATCATACAATATTGAAGGAGAGAGTTCGGGTAGAGTGTGAGGAGAAATCAGGTAATATATAGGATCCCCAGCTCTGTCTACGGCTATAAGTTCGTTTCCTATTTCCTCAGCCCATTGGTCCAGCGAGAAATTAGTTGGTTTGTAAACAGGCCCGCCATAAGACAAGATTTTTGAATGGGTACGATTTCCGAGATACTGGTTGATTTGCTCCTTTGTTGTCACGTGATGGTACTCTGAACTGATTTTCGCCACGCTGAAGAAGGATGCGCTCGCAGAAGCCAAGATTTCACTTTTCGAGAAGTCTCTGTTTCGCGTAAAGGTAGATTTGATCTCGTCCAGTTGACCAATGATAGATCCAGCGTCAATGCTAGTTATCACGTGTGTCCCGAAATCGCGTACAAGTAGTTGACTCTCGTACGTAGCCATCGCTGTCTTATTCAACTGAATGTTTGTCGCAATGCTGTTGAGGCGGTTTTTGAATGCCGGGCTCAGTGGAGTATCCGGTTGAAGTTTTGCGGTGTACCTTACGTACCTTGCCTGCACCCGCGTTGTTACAGATCGGTCCCCGACTTGCTGTGATTTGACATGCTCTGATTCGTGAGAAAATTTCCCGCTGATACCAAAATGTGTGAGTTGCAGTCCAGCCCCGACATTTATAGAGCTTGATGTCGTAGATGTATAGTTTGACCAATGTTCGAAAATTTCGGCATAAGTTTCGAGTTGACTACTTTTGATGGGTACAGTAACCACACTGTCCGGTAACAGATACCGTCCATCGTCGCTTGTTTTACACTGAGAGTAATTGTAAACAACTAACAAACCTGCGTCTTTGTTTTCTAAGTTGTCCCATCCCATCCCAGGCAACACTTCATAACGATTCGTCTTCTGGAACAAAGGGTTTGTCAGGCAAGCCTTGATGTCGCCAGGGGGATAATGATACATAGGAGTAACCGGTACCGGCTTGACGTCCTTACCCCCGTTAGCCAGAACGTAGAACCTTGCAGATGCACAAAATACCACAGCACAAAGCGTCTTAACAAACATTTTGACGAGGAGACAGGTCTGTACCCCCGTGTTGTCAAAATCCCAATGAAGGAGGAAGAATTATTATCTTAGTTTACACTCCAGTCTAACAATTATTACACGATTGGGTTAATTCTACTTCCTGTATTTGTCATAGATTTTAAGGATATTAAAGATTGTATCTCGTGATGTGATAAACATAAGTGGGGGAAACCGACTAATGATCCAAAATTATAACATATACCTTCACATGCTTTTCAATGGAAACCCCTACTTTTCTTTTTCTTTCGCCTATTTTTCTTGTTAACTTTCTGTTTATCAAAGACCTGTATTAAGGTGTAAAAGAGATATGTATAGATGCTTCCTTATTGAAAAGTTTAACGGTCACGATAGTGTATATTTTCGATTTTAGAAAACTGATTGTTATCACTTTAGTGGCGGATCTACATAGGTGCCGTGGGAATGCATTTGCAAATAAGAATCTAGATTTATCTAGTTATATTACGCTTGTCGGAAATCCATCGTAGATTTATTTATATTAATAAATATTTGATTTTCACAAATCGTTTTACCTATTAGACAGGGAAGTAAAACAGTATTGATCCATTCAGTGCTCAAAATATATACATGTACCCCTCTCTTTGTATTCGTAATTCGGTACACTTCAATTTTCTCACATGAATAAAACTTTGTGTCGGCGCCGTGGGTTAGTGGTAAGGGCATCTGGCCAGTCCTGGTTCGAGCCTCTGTCACTATACATAAAGGACTACGGGTCGGCCGACATATACTTCTGTATGTTCTGTGTTATATACTAAAATTGTCCTGGTCTGTGTTGTTTTCATATTTGGGGGGGTAATAAAAAGAACCTTATTCTTTCTCAGAGTTATGTTTGGGATTGACAGACAACGTCTCTGAATAAGTTTCACTGTCAATAAGAGGAACATGTTACACAATAAGACATCTCGCTATCTAATAATAAAGAACATATACATTATCAAACAATATAATATATCTGTTTGTCGAGATTGAATAAAAGTTCTAGTTTGAGACATTGATGTATTGTTCCGTTTCTGATAAAGAATTCAACTGATTTGACTATTGTCTACCTATGTGAAATGATGCCTGTGGCATGCTGACAGGAAATGCTTACTCTTCCTATGCACCTAATATCTATTCCTCATTGGATAGTACATAGTTCATAGACTGTTTTGTTTGCTTCCTTTTTCCGTTTTCTTTGGTTTGGTTTTGTATGCTTTTATGGATCTGAATGTACCTCGGTTATATTCACATTTTGCATAACTATGGCCGTAATACAAAACAGAATTCACTTCAGCATAATTTTAATAATCTAAATTATGTTTCAAATATACATGCGTTTAAATGTTTTTCAAAGACTTTTTCTGAGCTGTCAATTTTTTTCTACCTAGATAAGTACTTTGCTCTGCTTGAAGATGAAAATATTTACAAATCTGTGCCATTGTCTGAATCCAAATGTATCTGCTGGGCATGGAAAGCAGACAGACGATATAGAACGTATATATCACATCATAACAAGTTGTATGTCCATCTGAGAGAAGTGTATGAATGATATTGGTAGTGCGCACTGAATGAAATCAGAAATAATTTATTTATTTGATGACATTCTTTTAAAAATAATGAAAGTCATTGCATATATAACGACATCTTTTATTTAGAAAATGACAAGCTATTTGCAAGTTCTACAACTATTCAACAAGAAAAAATCTTTCTTTTTATTAGTTTTGTTGCATGTATGTCGGGTTTTTATTTTTATTTGTGTATCCCTCTTTTTTCTAATACACATAAGCTTTATAAGAACTGTTGGAAAGTCGTGATTGTATTTAAGGAAGTTAGAACAATGCAATAATAAACAAAAATATTATAAAAGTAGGAAACAATTGTTTTATTTGTCGATTTTAATAAAGAGGAAGACATAGCACTTTGATAAAGGAAATAATGATATGTGTACATACAGATATGTGTTGCATTAGTTACATATGCACCAACACTGTCGTATCTATTTGTCCATGTTGAGTGTTTCGATAGATGAATTCGAATGTTATTTTTTAGATTAAACGCATTTTGTTAATAATCAAATCACGGCATTGTGAACAAGTGATCCATCCTTCACATATGGCTTGGCTACAATAAACTCTTTGTATTTTTGATATACATGTAATCCAAGAGGTCAAAATTTGCGTATTTGGCTTTAAATTTTTACTCAGTTGTCACTCAAAATCAACACACCATACTCGTAAACAAGGAATGTCAAACAGAACAAATGCATATACTGTGAAAAATAAAATATGATTTCACTATCAAATATAATATTTATGTTAAGGTTATTAAGTTAATCTAAAAGTTGATTATGCAGTACATTTGTAATTAGTAATGTTAAGGGAAAGTATCCTCGTAATAAGCAATGCACTAAAAGAAAAATGACGGGGGAACTTCGAAAAAGGTTTTTAAATTCATACCGAAATGACCATCCAAGCTTTTATGTTTCCTTTTATAATGCACTGATGCAAAGACAGAGCAAATTCAGTCTCGTCATAACAAATAAATCTATTGTAAGTATTTCCCTATATAACTTTTGAAATTTTAAATTGAATATTATATTCATGTAGATTTTATGATTGAAACTACATCAAAAATTGATTTATTTACTCAATCTCATACAATTCACAAAAATGCAGTTTGATCAATGGATGTTCAATGGATCACTCGTCACCTATCTATAATGAAAAATGAACCCAATTCAAAGGAAATATAGGCTTTTGAATGTCATACCTCACTGATTTTGATTATAAATTCAAAATTTGTAAAATAGAATTAAGATATGAATTGAGTATCCAAGGATATGAAGAAACAAACAAATTTGGACATATAAAATACCAATCAGGGCTTTATCAATCATCATTTCATCTTTGGGATCATAAAGCTGAGGTGAGTAAAATTTAATATTATTTAAAAAAATGAATATGATAATACTAATGGATAGTCACTGACATTTTCAAAAATACTATTGTTTTTAAGAGCTTGAGATAATGAAGAAAACACGAAATATAGGAATTTCAGTGAAGTTTAATAAGAATTTAGCAGAACAAAAGTATCTCACATTTTCCATCATTATTTAGACAATATCAAGGATTGCTGACTTAATTTTGTTGTAGCCAAACGTTTGTTTGAGATAGCCATATTGGACAATGGAACACCTGGATTTAGAGAACAGAGATCCGCAGTCCATTAATGACCATGTCATGGTAAGTCTATTATTTATTCTATTTAATTCTTAGTCAACTCCCTGGGATGAAGTCTGTCTGATCCGGATCCAACAGAACCTTCCTTTTATGAACGCTGACTACGTTCTTCGGATGATTATGGTAATAAATGAAACCAAAAAAAACTATTTTTTCCCTTAGTAAAGTGTATGTAAGTTCTTAATAATTTCTAAACCCTCTTGCATGTAAGTATTCAAACATTTGCTACTTTCCCTGACATGGTTGCCATAACACTTTCTATATAGACATAACCTCGGACAGTGCATGTGTAGATATTGTTTTCAGTTTCGTGCATGAACATCGACGGCGGGTGCGGCTAGTCAAACAGGGGAAGCTTACTCCTCCCGGGCACCTGGTCTAACCTCTAGCTTGCTAGGGGTCCGTCGATGCTCAATTTGGTGCTCTTTTGTGAGTGCTGTTGAGATTGTCGTCAGGATCTTATTCATCTCATTTGAGTCAATGTCGCCACAGGCTTTCATACTCGTGTATTCGGAGTATGGTTCTACGAATGAAACTTCTTCAAGCATTCCGTTACCCGAATAAACCACATGATAATCCCTTTCAGATGGGATTCGACGGGGTAGTTTAATTTGCAGTTCATTCTGTGAACGACTTGCTTATTTGTTTGTTTGATTTTTTTTTTTTCTTTTTGGTTTTTTTTTTTTCTTTTTTTTTTTTTTTTTTCTTTTTTTTTTTTTTTTGCTTTGTTTTGTTTTGTTTTGGGGTTTTTTTTTGGGGGGGGGGGGAAGGGGTTGTTTGTTTGGTTTTTTTGTTTTTTTTTTTTTTTTTTGGTTTGTTCCTTTAATTTTTTTTGGGGGGGGGAGTTCGATTTTTGTGTTTTCTTAAAGCATTTTTGATGTTTCTGAGTATTTTGAGGGTCAAGTAGCGGTCTTTGCAGTATTCTGTATGAAACTGCCACAGAAAATAGGAATTTGAATTCTTTTTTAGAATGTGTCGCTCATGTATACGCATCTTTATGAAAAGGGTCATAGTCATATACTGGATCCTCCGGAGCGACCGATTTCGAAAAGGATGATAAAGATTGTTTCACATTGTAGAAATTGTCTTAAATATTAATTTAAGATTAACCATAAGATAATATTGTCAATGTTCATGACACAATATATGAATTAAAATTATAAACATGTAGATAGGAGAGTGTGTACAATAGTTGTACTGAATGTACAGTTTACAAGAATGAAATTAAATTCATTTATTGTTCTTTATCATCTACAGGTATCGTTTGAGGATGTGTTGGCAGAGCCAGCAGGAACTCATAGTTTTGCTTGTTGTTGGAAAGCCAGCTATTGCTGTTTTACATGCGGTAAAGAGTGTCTGTACAAGTTTCTGACCACTTTATTCGGAATGTGCATCGCTCTACAATGGGGCTGCGAGTTTGCCCTTGTCAGCTTCAACATGGTCTGGTACTTCACACCTGCTCTGCGCATGTGCAGTATTTATGCCGGATGTTGTCAGAAGTTTTACGGCACTTGTATGATGTGCTGTCTGGCCCCTCTCTGTGAATCCCTTGGATTATTCTTTAGTCGTATAACCGTGACGAACAAGTCTGGATAGAACAGGAGGGAACTTCGACTTTGTAAAGATGATATTTGATATATTTCTAATGATGTTACCTCAAAATATTGATATATTGATTTTGAGCTGTTGTTATCTTTCTAGACATTCTTTTAATATTTGTTGATGCATGATTGTGATTCCAAAATTAGAAGTCAGAAACCAAACGATTGGATGAAAGTTTATTATGTAGATTATAAAAATTGTTAATATTTGCCTTTTTGTTTATTTAATATTTATCTATTTATTTATTCATTTCAACCATTAAATTACATACTCAAAAACCCTGTATTTCATTCAGAGACTCTTTTTTATCCTTCGAATGTCTCTTAGAAATCTTGAAATGTCACATACGTATTAACTGTGACGTTTGCAAACGCAAGAAATCGTAAATTGTTCAAAGATGAGATATTTCAGGATATTTGCATTGTATCTTTGTGTTGATGAGTCAATTTATTTGATTCGGAAAAAATATTAAGTCTCAAATATGACTTTTGACACCTCAAGACTCTTTTTTAAAACCAATATCACAAAGTTTTGCTTTCGTTGTATTTGTCTGGCGTTTCTATTCTAAACGATATACCTATACATATTTATTATTTTCAAGGTGTTGTTGAAATCTCCTCACTAAGGCTTTGGTTCTGGCGTCTAATATCTATTGTTTGTTTGTTTGTTTGTTTGTTTGTTTGTTTGTTTGTTTGTTTGTTTGTTTGTTTGTTTGTTTGTTTGTTTGTTTGTTTGTTTGTTTGTTTGTTTGTTTGTTTGTTTGTTTGTTTGTTTGTTTGTTTGTTTGTTTATTGTTTGTTTGTTTGTACTTTGGGGAGGATACAATCCTACTCTGCGGTACAACGTTGTGTACACTTTAAATCATAAGTATATCAGAGTCTCTCTTTAAGGTGTAAAATGCAGTAATGGTAATGTACTTTCTCCATTTCGTTCAAATCTTTCAAACATGAAAAAGGTTGAAATAAAACAAGTAAACCATAACCAATTTGACAAACGTGCACTCGCTATAAAATCTCGTTGAAGAATTTGAGGTTTTGTGTATTCTCCTTGAGAAAAGTAAATTAAGGACTTTGGTAAAGATAAATATTAGATGTTAGCTAATATTACACTCTCCTTAATTGACAAAGCCATTCAAGTAAATGGGTTGGTGACATTTTCACATTAAGTTTACTGTCGTATCCATGGCCTCCATCATTTGCGTAGACCCCAGCCGAGCATGAAGTATACTCTCATATAAATTAGCTTTTTCGCAAAATCTTGTTTCATTTCGTTTTTCGACAAGAGCTACCAAGGATTGACAAAGATGGCGGACGAACGCAACGTCGACCTCGTTAACAGAGATCCAAATGATATAAATTCCCACGTTAAGGTAATCTAATTTTTTTCATTTACTTTATTCGTTATTTCTCTCTCTCTCTCTTTGTTTCTTTCTTTCATATTCATTGGTTGGAAATCATTTTTTTTTTCGAAACGTGTGATTGAAATAGATTAAAAACATTCAAAAGATTATTAATATTTTAACGTGACGTACTAGTTTCTGTGCAAATCTCTTTTCAGGTAGAGTTTGAAGACGTGTTGGCCGAACCAGATGGAACCCATAGTATAAATTGTGTATGGCAGACAAGTTTCCTGCTTTTTAATTGCGGAAAGAATTGCTGTTACAAATTCATGACTGCAGTATGCGGAATATTCATCGCATTATGTTGGGGATGTGAGTTTGCATTCACCATATTTGACCAGGTGTGGTGTGTTACGCCGGCGTTGCGCGTATTCTCTGTTTACGCGGGATGCGTGCAGAAGTTCATTGGAACCTGCACAAACTGTTGCCTGGCACCCATTTGCGAAACGTGCGGCTTGTACTTTAGCAGGATCACGGTGATTAATAAAACGTCTTAAAGACGATGTTGGACGTATGTATCACACAAAAAAAACGACGAACGAACGCCCATACATGTGTTCAGAGCATGGGTTTCTGTGACACTCTTATCCATTGTTAGTGACTGTAACTAGTCTTCTAGGCATCTGTGATAGTAAATAACTTATTATATTTATTATAACTGATTTATACCGACAACACACTTCATATTGAACAGAATAAATTGAGACTAAGACTACATTAAAATTTTACATTCTATCTGGTGATAAATAAAAGGTTAATTTGTGTAAAAAGTTGATGATATTAACTTATTCAAATTCTATTTGTAGAATCCGTATGACAATGAAGAGGCATCTGGAAGCATATTAACGGTTTAATTGAATGTACACAAATTTCAGGCCATATTGCCTCTCAGATAGGAACATTCATTTTTCATCTCTGAAAAAGGACAAAATACTGCTTCTTTTGAAAACCCTGTCTCTATAAGACTTGAAGAAAAATACCTGTCCTTTAAAGATATAATTTTAAAACATGCAACACTTGTAGTTTCATTTGGCACAGAAAAGCGATAAGATTTTATAGAATACAAAAAATGCGATATTCAAAATGCATTTTTCAGTATGTATAAATAGTTCAACATTATACATGTGTATTTTACAATGCCTTACGCACTATGTCTTGCAGTGGAGATGGATCATTAGATAAGTTGCCCTTCGTGTTTCTGTGGAGCTTGTATCATTATCTCCGTCTGTTTGTCCTATTTTCTTTTCGCATGGGAAGTTCTGTTTTATATTTTTTTGTATTTGTATTTTTTTTTTCAAAAATTCGTAAGCCTTTCGATTGTGGTTTTTGGAAGTATGGTTTGGGCTTTCCTTCACTGATCATATATTACATGTATGCCTTTTCTATTCAGAAACACTTTGAATATTGTATGTTTTTATATTGAAACCAAAATACTAGATGCTAATGCATATTCCTCAACTTTTCTGACCATTAAATGCATTGAAATGTTTTGTCAATAAGTTACCGAGTAAAGTTTCATTGCTAGAGTAAGGAAGCCACCGTACCACCGCGGGAAAGTCTCACACAATGACGTCACGACTATGCCGAAAATGCTCGATTTGTTCAAACACGTACAACTTTATAACGTGTGCAGTGTTCTGATCAATTTCTTTTAAAAAATAAAGTTTAAAAATCGATAACTCGATAAATGCATACATTTAAAATTGTCAAATTAGTTCGACATTTGGAGGTTTAAATTTTTTTCTCAATAATTTCACTGGGGGCCCATCAAAACTTTTATTTGGACATCATAAACATTTTTATCAGTGTGCTTTCAAGGAGAGCGATCGTTACTTTGACAAATTAGTTCTCTAGTTATAGCATTTGAAAGGTTAAAATTGAAGGGGAACTGGAAGTAAACTCGAAAATATGAACTTTTATTGAATGTATATACAAATGTACAACATTACAATTTATATCTGTAATTGATACATGTAATGATGATACAAACCTTTGAAACGGCCATACCGAAGTCTGTACATGTAGAGTATTGATTGTGATGCAATTCGACCAGAATTTTCAAATTTGTCATAATTGGTAGTCGTTGTGATAGCGGTATAGTTATTTAATATGACATAGGAAGGACAACATGTAAACACCTAATTTTGCTTTTATTATATTGGCCATTTGGTTTTGTTTGAAATCAAATTCAAATGTCTGTCTACGATCAAACGAACAAAATCAACAGACCTCTACAATTTTTTATCTAAAAATTCGCCTAATGAATGTGAATTTGAATACATGTGCATGTATTTCTTTCGACTTTGCGATAAAAACAATATTTAGTTTTTAGTTTACTTTGCTGATGATACCTTAAAAATAAGGTCAAATTGTCTCATTATTGCTCCTCGATATGCTTTACCAATCTTTTTTTTTTAACTTTGTCTTCATTCATGTTACGATTTGAATTTTTCTAAAGCTGTTATGGCAACATCATTCGAAATTACGGCTATTCATTCAATCTGTTTGTCCCTTTATTACTTTCAATTAATATGTCGAATCTTCCTTATAAAGTTTACAATGAATCATACATAATCATTTGGTTACTATAGATATGGCTGTTCTAGAAGATTGTGTTAATTACGTACTTGATTTCCTTCTAATGATATTTGATTTCATTATATAGCGTTCATGGGGAAAAGATATGTTTCTCTGATAGACTTTTAAAACCTCCCGATATGATCACCTTCTAAGTAGGAGTTTTGTTATATGATTATGGCAATCTTTCACGGTACTTTCAACTATTCGCTGCTTTAGAAAAAATGCATAATTGTTTTTAAAATGCAAGACCAGTCAAGATTTGACACTCAACACTTTTTCGAAGGGCGTATCTATGAAATTACAGTAACATTTGATTTCACCATAGAAATGACCTGTAGGGCTCGTCCCTAATAAGAGGCCCAGTATATAAGGAGCAAGAGCGCCAACAGTCTTGCAGAACATCGCGCTAGGAAAAAGCCAGAAAATGACGTCCCTACCGCTCAATTTAGAGAATAGAGACATTAATGAAATCAACAACCATGTCCAGGTAAGTTTTCTATCGATCACAATGATATGATTATCACCTAATTTTTATAATTGTAATAAACTGATAATTTCCGCTTTTTATGATATAATGAAAATTTAGAAAGATTTTGCAGAACGAACCTTAATATCAATGAAGTAAGTACAGTTAAAAAATACATTAATTGTTTTGTTTATAGGTTGCCTTTGAGGATGTTTTGGCAGAACCCCCAGGCCTTCACAGCTTGGACTGTGTATGGTCCGCATCGTATGCTGTGTTTGAATGCAGTAAGAATTGCTGTTACAAGTTAATGACATTGCTGTGCGGTATTTGTATAGCATTAGAATGGGGATGTACGTTCGCTGAGATAGCCTTCCAGCACGTATGGTGTCATACACCGTGTTTGAGGGTGTTCACCATCAACGCCCTGTGCTTCCAGAAGTTTTACGGCACGTGTATGAACTGTTGTCTCGCACCTGTGTGTGAAACGTGTGGACTGTGCTTCAGCAAGATCACTGTGTCCAATAAATAAGATCTGGAATACGAACACTCTTATTTCATTTATGATATTTCAAGAGAAATCTTTATATATAGTTAGAAAATACTCACAATATTTCAAGAGAAAGACTAGTCTGTATTCATACTTAAAGGTACCCTGGTATTTATTCATTTCCCGAAATTAATAAAATAATGATACGATTGATATGTTATACCAACAGAACAATTTAGGAAAACAAAAGACATAATTATTCATACAGAGCTATCTTTACATCGTTTTTTTTTTTCCGAGATGCTATGTATACAATGTCACACATGTAATGTATGTAACATATTCCATAATGATTATCCCCTATTTTAAAAACCATGCTAACAAATTCTAACTTATTATTTCTTTTCCGTTTTCTATTATTTCGTTTTCGTTTTCTATTATTTCGTTTTCGTTTTCTATTATTTCGTTTTCTCATTTCAAAACGAAAAATAAATTTGTTATTCATTTATCACCTACATATGATTTTCATTCTTTTTATTCAGTGTTTTCATGATAACAGAAAATATCAAGAGAAAACATTCTTAAGTTATGTTATTTGCACCAGCAGATTTTGATGACATGAGAATTACCTTGACATATACTTGAAACCACAAAAAGAACGTATTTTGTTTCCTTTCAGACCTCATTGCAATGTCATGAAATATAAACTTACTATCACTGTTGAAGATAATTATTCTGTTCTACTGTGGTTTCCGAGAGTTTTCTTTTGAACCACTTGCATTGGTTGCAAATTGTTTCATTCTTATTTCTTCAAATGATTTCTTCCTTTTTTGTACAACATTGATATGGTTGAATACGATGGTTAGATTGTGAATATGAAAACAACACGTGTATCATCCGTTATTCCGAATAATCACATTATTTGCGTAACTCTGAATGGCTGTCATGCACATTGTATATTGGCACCTGAAATGTAGACTAATGAAAGAGACTTTAGTGTAAAGTCAAGTTAAATTCATTCAATCTCTGGTCTCTGAAGGGAAAAGATACTTAGTTTCTGACTTCAACTTCACTTACAGATACATAGACGATGTGTTGTCCATCAATAATCCAACATTCGCGGATTACCTGAGCAGTATCTATCCGTCAGAGCTTGAAGTCAAAGAAACTACAGAGACAAATAATTCAGCATCCTATTTGGACATAATGTGACCTACGACACTGATGGTCACATGAACACCTCACTCTATGAAAAACGTGACGACTTCAATTTCAGCATTACAAACTTTCCTTTTCTGAGTAGCAACATCCCTTCATCGCCTGCTTATGGCGTGTTCATATCTCAGTTGATACGCTATGCCAGAGCAAGTACGAAATATACGGATTTTGTTCTGAGAGCTAGGCGTCTTTCAGATAAGCTTCTCAGTCAGGGATATGTTTGTGACCGACTAACATCGTCACTGAGGAAGTTCTACGGTCGATATGGGGAACTCGTCATACACTATGATGTCCCACTCTCCAGAATGGTGGATGATATTCTGTCATAGACCATTTGAACCATCCTACCAAAGATTGTACTCTATGTCTTCCGAAATGGAAGTTACCGGATGTGACAGTTCTACCGAATTGAAGCGCCGGTCGTTACATGCATGCAGGAGATGCTTACTCTTCCTGGGCACCTGGTCTCACTCCCATATGGGGAGTTCTCTTTTTTTCATATGGTTGAGGTTTTTGTTTGTTTGCTTTGGTTCCTGTTTTAACCTGATTTTGTATGCCTTCGGTTTCTGATTTTCTGAATTATCGATTTTGTGCTGTATACAGGGATATGGTCATTATCCATATTTGTCATTTTCTTTAGCTGTCCGACACAAATCTCGATCTTTCCAAATAAATATAAAGAACTCATCCCCAACATGATGACGTTGCAGTGATTACAGCGGAACACACAATGATGGAAAAGAAGGATTCAATTTTAAATAGTGAACGGGTTAAAAAGTTCCTGTAAGTCCAGAGGCGTACATGTAGTAAATGAATAAATGTGACAAAAAAATTGCATGGGATGATTTAAAGGTGTCAATCGTCTTCATTTTGATGATAATCTAGAATCTAAATAAATGTCACTTGAAAAAAAGTCACATTTTGCCTGGTATTTGGGGTGTAACATAAAGTAGAATCCAAACCTGTATTTTCAAACATTATCCCGATGGGTAATCTCGCAACGCAAAACATTCTGTTTTCTATCATTTCGAGTAATATAGATTACTCATCACAAGAATGGAAATACAAGCCTTGGCTATGAGTTTACCCAAAATAAGAAAAATAATAAGTTTTTATAAAGCTGAAAAGCCGATCGTGTTTGTGCGTTATAATAAAAAGCTAATATTCACCTCATTTTTGTTTCAACTCGTAGCTAAGGTATCACATTCACCTTTTGTTATTAATGATATATAATGCACAAAAGTATAGAAATATTGTTTTGCATTGCGAGATTACCCACCGTGAGTATAGGAGGTTGAATTGGGCGGCGTATCTAGTGAATGGGAATTTAAAAGCCGTTACTCTAAACTTAATGTATCAGTTATTTGAAATTGGAGCACTAAATAATGATGCCTTCGCTTGAGGTGCCACTACCCAAAACATGCATGTCTAATACCTCACATTTGGAAATATTTGTTCAAAGGGCTACTATCTGCTTCAGATTTTTTTTATTGTTTCTTAAACTAAAATAGAACAGAAAGAACGAAGAACTCCAACTCTGCGCAACTGCTTTGGTAGTTTTTTATTTTGATTATTTCATAATTAGTAAACTGTTATTTTCGAAACCATCCAGACAACCATTTGTACGAATTTATATTATAATAAACAAATTGTCAGTTTCCACAATAAGTTCAATCAATGTAAAGTATTATTAGCCAAAAAAGTATAAACATATCATTATTTTGAGAAAATCATAATTGCTTTAAAAGTCAGATGCTAACCTGGTATGACACTGGACTCTTTTTATGAAGGACGTTGCTATGTAATTATTGCTACGTTTGGTATTTCCATATAATGGGTTTGACCTTAAAACGTTGGATTTTTTTCTGGTTTATATTGATGATTGGTGTCAAAACACCCACAGAGAGTCCTTCCAAAACAAGACAAAATTACTTCAAAGTCAATATATCTGAAAGTCAGAGATTAAATTGATACTAAGGACACTGAAAATAATATACATCATGCCAGTTTGCACTGACAACAGCGGAAAACACCCGGGAGATTGCATACCAAAAAAATACCTTCTAAAAAGAAAAGCGCACATTGGGACAAACAAATCATCCACACAAAATGGACGCCCTGACGGTCAAGGTAGACTTTGTGCCGACTTTGAAATCTCATCCACTATATAAAAGCGGATTACCGTCTGGCAGATATCATAACAAAAGTAAAGAAAAACGAAGTGTCTAACTGAGCAGCCGGAAAGCAGCATTTTGGACCCCGAAAAAATTCGATACACCGGACATGCATGGTTCGGATAGTGAATCCTCAAACACAAGATGATTTTAAACTATCTTGATCGTTCTGTTCCCGAACATAACCTAACACTTATACAACACGATATTTGTAATTTCTTATTTAGTAATTGCAAATTTATCACAGCCTATCTTCCTCTTTGACATTTCAGGCGCTCACTTTTGTATGTTTTACCTAGAAGCTTGTGTTTAATTCTCTTTATCATCGAAACAAGATCACTAAATTATGCTTACATAAGAAATTGACTGGAATATAACAACGGTAATTCGTCATTAGTCGATGCGATAATGTCATTGTGTGTATTCCGCTGTAACAACTGCAACGTCGTTATGTTGGGGATCTTCTTAGCATTTATTTTTCATTGTTAGTTTCAGGAAGCGAAGATTTTGATTGGGTAGGAAATTTTGTTGGTACATCGATCAACAATTTTTTCACGGAGGTCTATTTATAGCACTATTTTTAGAACCGGGGATTCCCTCAAACACGAATGAACTCGTAGCTGAAAATACATTTTGTTTATTCAAGGGTATAATTTTTTTTCTACTTACTGAAAAATTAATTGTGCATGTAAGACTTTCTCAAACTGGTCCTTATTCAAAAGATATTCAAACTAGTAAAGACTTTCTGGAAATTTTACCAAAATTATTGTCAACTTCTTTTGAAATTCGGATCAATACAGGAAACAGAGGATATTACTTTGGGTATTTCACAACCTGCATTTTATGGTGACATAATTAACAAGATAAGAAGGATCAAAGATAGACAACATAACTATCGAAAAGGCGTCAGAATCATCAAACGACATTTATTCCGTGGATATGATCCTAACTTCACCAGACGGACACTGCGCTTGGTACTTGACCAATCTACAGAGAAGACAGGGCCCCGACCACCTGTCCTCTCTGGATGTCAGCCGGACTCCTCGGGTGATAGCATACATGAGCTCGCGGCGGCAGAGCACGGATTGTATTGCGTTCGCCATCTTTTGATATCCATTTACATATTCATCGATGTTGCTTGGGCCCCTGCGTATTGCGTTCTTGTTTGTGTGTGGTCTTCTGACAGTGAGGAGGTTGTTTTACACCACAATAGCACGTTTTTTGAGACCTCTGGGTAATCGGAAAAGTGGAAGGGTTGTGCGCACATTATCCAGGATAACCATAACTTCTGCTATTTCCGTGGCAGATGGCCGTCCTAAGTCGGCACCGGTTGCCAATTGGTCTCGTTGGTTTATGTGTAGTCCTTTGTGTTTGAAGTTTCTGTGTTGTGCGTTGACGTTCCTTGTCCCTTTTGCGTCTCTCCCTGTGCTTGTCTGCTCTGTGTTTTGGGGTTTTGCTGTGGGTGCTGCAGCCTGGTGTTGATGGAGATCCCCTCCTTTGTTATATAGAGAGACGATCGTTAGCTGTTTGAATCATGGCGGCTGCCATCACTTGTTTTCGTTGTCGGAGACAGTTGTATTACTGAGCGGGTTAACCCCCCCGACCTTACGAAATATAGTGCGGGAATTGATTGTTACTAGAACCAATAAAACACTCGGTTTTCTATAAGCAGAAAATATAGAATGATAAGAAATGAATCTTATAATTTTTTCCTGTTAATGCAGGTATCATTCGAAAAATTGGACGAACAACTTTTGAATTAAAGCGCTTCGCGCTTTTTTCGGTCGATACCTGCATCAACAGAAAAAATATAAGATTCATTTCTTAAATCATAATCGGGAGTAAAAGAAGGGAGGAGATCTAAGTGATGCTGAAATAAAAATGTTCATGACTATCTCAAAAGACTATCAATATTGTAAGATAGAATTAATTCATTGTAGTTTCGTAGTTTTTACTTCATGATTCTTAAGAGGTTCATAATTAAAGGATTGCATACATGTTTTGGCATGAACTTGTATGTCAGTATCTCCCCTTTCAGATCAATGACAATGAAAATGTGAGGAGGAGATATCTAACTGGCAATTGATCGACTTCTTAAAAAACGCAAGGCACATTTGAATATTACAAACAAATCCAAATATATCCAAATATTTTTTTTCAGGTCATCGATCTCCATTATTCAAGTGAATAGTGTTGATTTAAAAGAAATTTTTGACATACTCAATTATTGTAATTGGTTTGAAATGAAGAAAATATATACAATTACTATCGTCATGCATTCCGATTTCGCATAATGAAATTCATTCGTGCAACCGAACTAAAGTTTTTTTCTTTTCAAAATAAAACCAAAATACGCATAAAAAATATAGAAAATGATAATACTGGAATCTGAGTATTGGGACAGAGATCCAAATGACCTCAACGATCATGTGAAGGTAAGTTGTTACATGTTGTTTCGATCATATGATTCTTTTTTCTTCTTTTAAAAACACCTTAGAATACTGAATTCTTGAGTCAATAACCAAACATGACATTACTATTTGTCAAATTTTTTCAAAACATTTTTGTGCTTAAAATTTTTTTTCCTTTCAACTCCATCATTTATATCATAACATTTAAGATTTCAACTTTTCAAATCTTACATTTTATGAAGACGCTTATTCTTTACATGAATAAAATGCGGTTCTTTCTTAATTTTACTTTTCAAGGTATCATTTGAAGATGTTATAGCAGAACCAAAAAGTGTCCGAAGCTACCAATTCATATGGACAGCAACCAAGGAACTGTACGAAGGCAGTAAATATTACTGTTATAATTTTACAGCTGGTCTGTGCTGTTTTTGCCTGGCTTTCCAGTGGGGCTATATATTCGCTGAAACCACCTTACGACACGTATGGTGCCTCACACCGTGTTTGAGGGCATTCACCATATATTCAATGTGCTTTAAGGACTATGCACGCTCTTTGGTTAACATTATCCTTGAACCTATATGTGAGAATGTTGGACTACTATTCAGCAGAATCAGATTATCTAGGAGATGGTATTAAGACATGTATCCTGAATTCCATAAGTTAACATTGTTGTCAACAAAGTCAGTTCATTGCCGACATTGACTCGTATATCATTATTCTGTCTAAATCATTTAATCATTTGAATGTATTTATCTTACACTAACAACAATTGAAAATTGTGTTTGTTCTTTGTTTATTATGAATGATTTTTCATCTAAGGATGGTTGTAAGTAGACAATAGCAAGATAATGTGGAGATCCCCAGCATGACGACATTACAGTGATCACAGCGGAACACACACGAAAAAAGAAAAAGCAGATGAAGTCAACGAGAACACTTACTGCATATCACTGAATCTTGAAGAATCATACGATAAATATGTTCGGATAATATCTACAGAGTCAATGATCCTGTATAGGTGGCACGGCACAAATGAATCGATGCGCTGTCACAAAAATTAAAAACGGTTCAAATAAATACAAATAAACAAACAAAATTAATGCTGTCGTAGAATTGTCAACATAACGAATCTAAGATATCAGAACTTTCAATATGCTGGTTACGTGAAACTAATTGTTGTGTGTAAAAACCGCTATGACAATCACGTTAACTTTAAGAGGATTAAAACGACCAAAGCAAAATATATGCTCCAACTCAACTTCCAATAAAGCAGCTTGCAGGACATAAATATTCAAATGACGTACACAAGAAGTGCATATTACGGATAATCAAAAGAGAAGGAACGCCAACAAAACAACGTTACGATGAAAATAGCAAAACATACATTATCGTCATCAGTACTACTTTAGTCATCCTTATTCATTGATGTCGACCTATGTAAGACAGCTAAGCAATACATAAGAAAGATTACAAGCTATGCATCTTGAAGGGCTACAGTTTTTTTTAGCGAATATCCTCCCATGTTGTTTAAAATCAGCATATAGTTGATACATATGTATGTGTGTGGGATTTTTTTTTCTTTATGTAAAATATGAAATGTTTTTTATTATTATTATCAAAAAAGAGAATTTTGTAAAATATTGAATATCTTATTTCATCATATTTTCCATTTGATGATCCTTCCCTCCACGGAATTAAACAGTTGTTACTGTTTTGGAAGGAATACAGAAACATACATTCTAATTCCTTAAAAATTAAATCAGACCCTTCGCCATTCACTATAAAAATAATCAAAGCGTTTGAAAATTTGGGTAATCGATAAATGCTTGAGTACTTTCAAATCTATTGTCATTGGATCCTGTTTTCTGAACTCCTCGGTCAAAGGAATTTGGTAAACATGTTTCACATAGAATGCCAGAAGGATCTTTTGAAAATGTAACCGTCACTCACAGGGTTTATTTACATCGTTGTCATAATATTACGTGATACATGATATTATTCTGTTGAAAAAGGCTTTTATTTAGATTTTGTGAAATACACCCTCCTTGGCTTTAATTAAACATTGTTAAAGTAGGATAGGTTCACTAACCATACATATAGCTCATTGAACGATTTTTAAAGGTCTTTTTTAAAAAGTCATTTTGCATTTCAAAGCAGAGGGGAGATTTTCAGTCGGTACCCTTGATAAATTAACCCTGTTCATCTGCGCTACAACCTATTTATTAGAATCGTATATTTTTGTTGGGCTTTTAACTGAAATTGAACAACCAGACATGCAACAATTGCCACATATTTAAGTCTAGTTCGAACCTAAACCCGACAAGGTGTGTGGATTCATTCAAGAAGTATCATTAGTTTCTGTGTGTAATCCATTAAGCTCAAAACTAAAAGCTAAGTAATTGACAACAAGATTTAAGTGAAATATTTCTTGCATATTAAGATTTTCTTTTCTTCTGAGTAAAATTCATGATACATAGTATATGCAAGAAATTGTTACAGTGAATGAAAAAGGTACAGCAAAGTTCCAAAGATCACAATCAAAAGGCTTACAAAAGAAAGGAGAGGATCTCCAACCGGACTCGGATACAACGCACACAGCAAAACACAAGAACACCCGATGTGAAAACACAGAGTAAGAGACACACGACATAGAAACACGAAAAACAAAAGACTACACATAAACCAACGAGACCCATGGGCGATCGGTGCCGAATTAGGAGTCTTGAAAAAATATAAAACCGAGCTTCCTTACGCGAAAAGAAAAAAAAACAGACGGATACAACTAACCAGTATTGGGGACAAAACTCTTTTTCAATTTTTACAAGCCTGTAATTTTGTGACTAGTTTAGTTCCTTTGACCGCAGAATTAATGAATTTTCTAGACCTAACATCAGACAAAATAATGTGAAGAATGAATATATATATTTCAATTTGATAATTAAAACAACTAGGTTGTACATCTGCTGGTTGACTGATAGTCCCCGAGGACATCATTCTCCTAATTTTTCTGTTTTTGTTCACTAGATTAAAACATTTATAAATTTTCCGATGCTAAATTGAATAAAATTATACTGACACAAAGAAGTGTCTCCCTCATGGCATACGTCCTTAGCTGGTTTTAAGTCATTTTAGAATTTCACTCGTCTTATTCTCACTATTTCGATTTCTTCTCTTTCTGCCATCTATTTCGATCACTAACAAGACTGTCGTGGAAGGCATGGGAATGACATTTTGATACCTACATTTTGGTATGTCTCCTCTGACTTTCATGTGATGCTTATATAGTGTCCCGTGTTGGAGAGTGAATGGATAGCCTCTTCATTTGGGTTTTTTTCCGAAAACGTCATCTTCAAAACAAATTCTAGGATATGTTCTTTCTGTCCAAAAATAGTTGGCAAGTTTATAGGTTTGATACATCAATTGTTAACTTAAACATTTCAGTGATGTATCTTTTGAATTAACTAAACATCCTATAGGAAGACTACATCCCAAAACAATCTTTTTTTCACTCATGTGCGTCATTGTGTTCCCGTGAAAAAGGCGTCTTCACATTTACAACTGTCTGTTGATTTCATTTCAAATCTCTTATTATGTTTAGACAGTTTATGAAAATGAAACATTCATTAATAAAGAGATTACTCAAACCTGTTTCGCATCAGCCGTATGAATTTTTTGGTCGATTTACAGGATACGGAGGCCATAGATAAATCACAGACGAATTCGTACGTCTTCAAAAGGGCATTTCGCGTCAGCCTTGCGACAGCCGTATAGCTCTCCATATCTTACTCTCTCTCGAGTTCAGAGTAGCAACCGCAAGACATTCGAGGGGAAAAGTTAAAGCTAGCCATCCCGTCGCAACGTCTCAGACTGAATTTCCTTGTGACGTACGGCAGCTGCTATATGTCCATGCGGCGTCCATGCGGCTCCCATGCGACATTCGCAGCACAAACAGCTGCGGCAGTTGCACGGCGTCCAAGAATCGCAGAGAGATCAAAGGAAAATGGAAACGCTGTGATTTTGTCTGCGACGTTGCGACGAGGTTATGAAGTTTTAAAACAATCGTAGAATGACTGGCTGTCGTATGACTGCTTTACGAACTCTAGAAATTTATGTCAAGTAAGTGTTCATAGAGAGTCATACGGATATGACAGAGGCTTGAAGCAATTAAATCCCAAATCTGCTATTGTCGCCTTATCCTCCGAACAGAATATTTCGATGTAAATTATTTGATTAATTTAAAGTGCATTCAAAGACTCTTTAAATGTTACTGATATTAATTTATCTTTGAATAATCAGTTATGCATTGTTTGAGACTCTATAGTATCTATTGACATTTATTTTAACACACCGCCATATTGGTAGCACATAAACAGTTTTGCCGATGTTTTAGGACCTATTTACATTTGTCCTATAAGAAGGGTGCGGTAAATTCCCCCTGGGGAAGGGTTTAGTGATCAAGTGAGGTCGAATTGATTTCAACAGATACACCTAGAGTATGGAGGAAACAGTGCAAAGAGATCCAAACGACGTCAATGTGTACATCAAGGTAAAATACATCAAAATGAAACATGTCATGCTTTATTCAGATTTGTATATCATCATGGATATATTGAGGGTTGGTTTATTCATCTGTTCCTTTTTTCATCAACCTGGTTTCATCTTGATTGTGTCATTGTTTTGAAATCAGTATTCGATGTAAATCTGATTTATAAAAGAATTGCAATATACCCCCGTTCTTTATAACTTACGTTGTCCATCAGACTTATTTTGTCCAGCTCCTTCCACAAGCCGATGCCCTCTGGAGGATGACGCATGGCGTTTTAGTTTTATGAGATCGAGGGGAAGGGTTATTTTTGAAAGTCATAAGAAATATTTTTACCACTTACCCTTTTACCTTTCGTCAATGCTGCTTTTATGCCCTACATTCATACTGGATTATTTTCTCTATCAATTGAATTATGAGTATGGGAGGGATAGGGAAAGATAAGACATTCGGTGGTCTTCCAGTCTTGACCAGGTCATAATCATATATACCCAAATATATGGCCGCAAATTGGACCACTCTGACTCACCCTTCACTCTCACTTATTTTAACCTCCTCCCCCCCCCCCCAAGAAAACCCCAAAATAATCCATTGTTTGCTTCTTTCAAAAATCCTCTCTAAATCTATGGATGTAAGATCTTAAATTCTATTAATTTCTAAATCAAGGTACCAAATAATTTACAAGAAGAACGGAGCATGTATTTTATCTAACAAATGTACAATATCATGGATTGGCTATAAAAGAAAACTGTTAGATATATTACAAGATGGGATACATGTATATTTATAAGAAGTTGTTATCTGTTTACATGTGATCTGTGTACTTTTTACAGAGTAGTTTTGAGGATGTACTGGCAGAGCCTGATGGCATCCATAGTTTTGAATGTCTGTGGATGAATTCACGCACCTGCTACGAAGGCTGCAAGGGATGTTGTTACAAACTGATGACGTCATTATGTGGGCTATGTATAGCTATGTACTGGGGTATTACATTCGCCTACATCGCCTTTTACCATATATGGTTTGCCACTCCATACCTGCGAGGATTCAGCATCTTCGCCGGGTCGTGTCAGAAGTGTATAGGGACCATAGCCAATTGTTGTTGTGCTCCAATCTGTGAGGCATGTGGAATATGTCTGTCTAATATTGCCATGCGCAAAATGTCTTGATCAAAGACTGCAATGCAGCTTACTTTACTATAATATCTGCAACAACTACTTTTGCAAAATTGTGCGCTTGTATTGGAAATATCAATTTCTCTTCAGTACAAAATCTGCTCTAAATATTCTATTTGCATCATTCATTAAAAATTTGTTCATGATCAGCTATGAAGAATAAATGAAAATGTGTTGATTTAATAATTTCAAAGATGATTCGACTACATTGTAATGATGAAGTTATTCATACAATTCATTGTTACACAGCGATTCTCCGTTTCAGTATGATTATGCTTTTCTACTTATCCATGCTATGGAAAGCGAGATAACTTTGATAGGCAGGAATGTGTAGTACTTTCACAGGTAAAAATCTGAATAAAAATTAATTCAAGGGATATAAAGCATCTTAGAAGTGAGATAATTCTTATTGTTTCTTATATTAAGTGCAGAAAGTGATATCACATTCCAAGGGAATGATACTTTATTCAGTCGAGGACTGTCATCTCTCTTGGCTGACATATTTCTCATTTACTCATTTGAAGCTGTCATACTTTGCTCAATCCTTGCTCCTTCGAGGAGAGAAGTTTAAACTTCTCACAAAAGAATATAATATGAATTATGATTAGTTAACCATCAACAATATGACATTTTGAAGGATAATAAATGTATACGTACCCAAACACCATCTAAATGTATATCGTAGAAGAAACAAATGATTCAGCTTCGTTCAAAATGGAGAAGGCGTGACGATTTCAATCTCATTAACACAAACTTCCCCTTATAGAAACAATATGCCTACACCACCTACAAACGGTGTAATTACATTTCTTATACAGATTATGTTCTTGTTGTTTGGTGTCTTTAAAAAGTCGTAATTGAGATCCTGATATCGTCAATTAGAAAGTTCTACGCTCGATAAGACGAATAGATCATACAGTCATCAAGTTTCTTTCCTTCTAGACTTCGCTTGCCGAATCCTTAATCTCCTATGTTCCCTCCAAAGGGGACCTGAACTAGAGACAAAACCTGTCAAAAAAATAATTATAGGGTATGAAAGGAAGGGATCTCCGACAGCATCCATAGTTAAAGCATCAAAACACCCCTGGTGAAAACACGGAGAAGTGTACTCTTTTATAGAATAATGAATTATATAATCCATTCCCTAGACTTCATCATTCCTTCTCGGATGATAAGGGATGTGGCGTGTAATACGTTGCAAAATTCTAAATCAAGTTTTTTTTTAGATACATATCAAGATTTTCAAATATATACATGTACACAAGGTTTGAATATTTATACATCATAAGTTTTTAACATACATTACATCACAAGTATATTCTTACCAATTGTTGTTTAGATTATAGGATATTCTGTTGACGTAGCAGGTACAATTATGAAATGTCGGTTGATTTTTTAAATTGTCTATGGCCCCACTGAACTTTGGAATAACAAGGATTTTCTACAGATCTGAAATGAGCGGTGGGCAGTTGGTTTGCTATCCAAATTGTGACTTTTTGGAAAGTTTACTTTTTGGAAAGAAAATAATTCGTTCTATCCATAAGAAAGTCCAACTAAAACTTTTGAGAAAAATCATGGCAAATGCGAAATTGCTTCATTCAAAATCGTCGATTTCATACTAGTATACCATAGATAGGAAGAAAATCTAGCATTACATCCATTTCTGTTACACAACTTTATTTGTTAGATAAATTTACCAGGAAATTCGGAAGACGAAGGTCTTCCGCTTGAACAAAATCTATATACATGTAAGTGAAACTTATTTTTACTGAAATAAGGAACAGTTAACAGAATAAGAATGTCATCAAGAGAGAGGAGGGTGTGTTCATGCGGCTTCGAAGACGGTTTTGGAATCAGAGAATGTGAAGTGTGCAGTCGAGTGGATAATTTTGATGAAGAGCCGGGTCGGTCGTCCAACAAGTTATTATCAAAAACATCTGGTATGTCTGTATTCTATGATACTGAATTTAAAATCGGAAAGTCAATCAGAGAAAAACCAATAAAACGATATTCGACATATCTTATAATGGTTATATGTACAATAGTTTTCTTTTACGTTTTAGATTTCAATAAATCAAAAGTATTCCATTATTATTATGAAATGAATTTTTATTCTAACAATTTACATACTTATATTCATTTAGCTCGAGTTCTGTCTTTAAAAAACATATAATCTATTCATAGAGTGGGAATGTCTTTATTGCACCTATTTGAACGAATCTGAACAGTTACGATGTCAGGCCTGTGATGGAATCAAGGTAGAAGACGACGAAGAAGGCAATGACTACGAAAACGGTAGTTTGAAAAGAAAATATCTATCTATCCAAGCAAAACGCATGTTTTTTTCAATTATAACCCCATTTTGCATTTTGCAAAATGAAAGTCAGATGTATGTATGTATGTATGTAGGGATGCTTCAGAAAATAAATCAGGTTTTCTAACGCGAAGATACACGATTCTTCTAACCCTTGGCCTTAATAGTGAGGTACAATCGACAATACATTTGATAATAGAGTGCAAGGAGGACGGCTGTCTTTCTAAGATCCTTGCAATGGGATTCGTCTTAGAGAACTTTTGCTCCTTTATATTTCTGTCATAGCATATTGCTGAATAATAACGTAAGTGATTCTATGCAAAGATAAAAAAAATAGAGAATAAAAGTTGTTTTTATCTCTTAAAAGATTCCATAGACAATGAACTACGCATCATTTTGGTTGGTAGAACGGGTGCTGGGAAAAGCGCAACTGGAAATACAATCCTCGGTAGAGAGTTCTTCAAGTCAAAAGTGTCTTGTTCTTCTCTCACAAAGAACTGCCAGAGGGGCCGGGTGGAGATGCGTGGTCGTATGGTACAGGTTGTCGACACACCGGGACTGTTTGATACAGGTAATGCAGTTATTTTTTCTATTCTAACTATTTTATTCTTATAGAGAATTTCTTTCTTAAAATGGCTACACTGATAAGGAAGTTAATACGGTCAATAAGGGGAACATTTTAGTAGAAGTATATAAGAATTATGTCATGTCTTTTCCTAGAATAGTTGATGTTCTTATACAGACAATCGGATCATTGACTCAGTTGATTGACTTAAGGTACTGCCTACTCGTTTCGTTTTACTGATTCATTTCGTTTTAATTTTGGAGTTATCTCTCATCGATATGCCGTATTACAACGTGGTTGGAAGTCTCTAACACACGAAGATGGCAAATTATGTGATCAGGTAGTGGTATTAATGTGGACATGAAGAATTCTGTTTGTATTGTCGTAGCAAAGTTACCTGACCGGGCGGAGCTAATTCAATCAAGCGAATGAGACAAGTCAATTAATATTTAGGATAGATACACTATGGAATACATATATTAGTAATTAAAGTAAATACTCATCACCTGTAATTTTTATAGCTTGTAGTAAACGCTTCTGCTGACCAGGTGAAAATAAGCCCCACCCGGTCAGGTCAGTTTGCTACGACAATAGTGGTCAATACATCATCTTGAATTTCCTCTTTTCGGCCTCGAGTATCACTGATGAGACATAACTTGTTTAAATGCGCATATTGTGCACTAAAATAACATATATACAGTAACAAAGAAAAGGGGGTGATCTCCAGCATGACCACCCTGCACCCACCCAGCGAAACAAACCCACAAGAAAGTGATACGTAAATGACATCAGACAAAAAAATACACGACAAAAATCACTAGAACATCATACAAAACAATCGAAACAGACGTACAAAAACATCAAAAATTTATGACAACACATAAAAGGAAGGAGACCAATGTGCACCCGGCACCGAGTTTGGACGACCATTAGCTATTAGCAAATGGTGTGGTTATCCGGATTACGTGCGCACAAACCTCCCACTTATCCAGATACACTGAGGGCTCCATAGATGCACAATAGTTGTACAAATATAAAACTTCTCACTGTAAGATGACGTCACAAACAAGACAGTTAAACGCAGCGGTCTTTTGTGACACAAATTCTATGTAACAGGATATAAAAAAAAATTCTATGGCATGCGTATAACAGTCTGTGCTCTGTTGTCTTAAGCGAGCTCAAGATCAATCACTCAAAAGTCTGACCAACTTTCACACAGGACAGAGAATCAGGACCCAGAGTTCTCTGGCGAGATTTAAACAAGAAGGGAGGAGATCTCCAACAAAACCCCGTTGCAGCATCAACAGCAAAACACCAAAACACCCAATTCAAAAACACAAAAGACGAGTACAGCACGAGACGGAAAAGAGACACACGACATGTAAACATCAAACACAAAAGACTACACATAAACCGACGAGACCAATGGGCAACCGGTGCCGACTTTGGACGGCCATTTGTCACGCAAGTAGCAAATGGTGTGGTTATCCTGGATTACGTGCGCACAACCCTCTCACTTCTCCAATTACCCAGAGGTCTCGAAGAACGTACAATTGTGGTGTAAAACAACCTCCTCACTGTAAGATGACATAACACAAACAAGACCGCGAAACGTAGAGGCCCCAGAGACACAGATGAATATGTAAATGGATATAAAAAGAGGGCATGCGTAATACAGTCCATGCTCTGCCGGCTGTAGCGAGCTCATGTATGTAATCACCCGAGGAGTCCGACTGACATTCAGAGAGGACAGGTGGTCGGTGCCCTGTCTTCTCTAAAGAGGTTTGGACAGGGCCCGTCATGGAGTCCCGTCGTCACAGTCAGTCAGAGTGCAAGTCTCAAGGATGCGCTTGTGCAAGACTGTAGATTGGTCAAGTACCAAGCCTAGTGTCCATCTGGTGACATTAGGATCATATCCACGGTATAAAAGGCGTTTGATGATTCTGACGCATATTCGATGGTTACGCTGCCTACCTTTAATCTTCTTATTTTGTTTATCATATCGCCATAAAAGACAGGTTGTGTAATACCCATAGTAATGTACTCTGTTGCATGTATAGATCTCATCATGGAGTCCTGTCGTTACGGCTGGCATGCATTTCAACAAGTCTCATCGGTGATGTTCGAGGCCGAAAAAGAGGAAATTCAAGAAGATGTATTGACGACTACAAACAGAATTCTTCATGTCCACATTAAAACCACTACCTGATCACATAATTTTCTATCTTCGTGCATAAGAGACTTCCAATCACATTGTAATAACATAACATATATTTCAATATTGACAATTGCAAGCAAAATAAAGTCCCCTGCCGGTGGTAGAAATTTTGTCATCAGAGGCATACTTTTGTCAGAAATACATCAACCATGGCCAAAATAAACATGCTCTGTAACAATCCAACATCAAGCTTTGTGAAAAGTGTCATCGTAATATATCCATCTGCAAGGCACCATTGAAATAATTAAGATTATTGAATACAAACATACGTAGATTCAGATTACAAAGTTGATAGTTCTGGCTTGGATCTCGGAAGATATCAGGGTCGAAGACCAAAGCATAAATAAGTACATTATTATCATTTCACACGAAACAACTGAACATTTACTATACTTCACCTGCATTTTCCAGAAATGAACAACGAAGAGGTGACAATGGAGATTCTTAAGTGTGTGGGAATCTCAGCCCCTGGACCTCATGCCATTCTGTTAGTCGTAAGAGTGGGAAGATTCACTGATGAAGAAAGAGAAACTGTACGACTTCTCCAGAAAGCGTTTGGAGACAACATGACCAAGTATCTGATTGTTGTCTTCACTGGGAAAGATACACTTGACCACGAATCAAAATCAATAAGTCAATATGTACAGGAAGGTCCAAAATGTCTCAAAGAATTTCTGGATGAATGCGATAACCGTTACATTGCTTTAAACAACAACGCAAACAATGCAACAAGGAAAGCCCAGACAGAACATCTGCTCACAATGATTGACGATGTCGTCAGGAAAAATGGTGGTGATTTCTACAAAAGTTCAGTTTTCGATGAAGCCGACAAAATCATCAGGGAGAGAATCATACAAAAGAAAACTGAGCACAGAAACGAAATGGCAAAATTCCGAAGGCAAATATCGGAAGAATATCATGAGCCTGATCGACGTAAAAAAGAATACATGGACTTTGTTTACATGCGACAAGACAGCACACAAAGTACTCAGCTGTGGAGCCCACGGGAGGAGGTTAGGAACGAAATAGAAAAAGGAGATACGACCATAATGAAAAAAGTTTGGAAGAATATTCGTAAAGCAGGAATAGAAGTATGGGGACGATTCCGATCACTGTATGAAACTCTAAAAAGGAAAGCTAGCTCTTACTGAGAAATGGTTTATTACATACTAGTAAATGAATAAACGATTTTAACGTGTGTTCGAGGATTGTCGTTTTACAAATAGATCTTCGTCAGTGATACTGATTTTAACTTTGTTAAATTTTGCATATCTAAGATTCTACATGCATGCCTATTTTAATTAAAGCATGTCAAGAACATCCTGCGAATGATTTGTCTAATGCAGAACCATGCAGATGCTAAAAACATTCTAATTTATATGAAAACAAAAACAAGTATCTTAAACAAACAAACACAAATATAGATTCTGTGTACCAGACATGCAAGTTTTTGATAATGAATCCTCATCAGTGTCACTTTTCTTGCCTTCTTGTGTGTGTTCCGCTGTGGTAACTGCAGTGTTGTCTGATTGGTGATCTTTAAACTAGATGTTTAAAGTGTAATAATTAATTCTTTCAAGCTCTGAAGCCTGGGAGAAGCTTTGTTTTGGTCCTTCATCAATTTGACATCATAATTTCGGAAACTTGTTATTTCATCAAAAATATCATCGAATTTAAGGAGGTAACATCTTAGCAATGATGGTCATAGATTTCATTTAACTACTACTGAATACTGCTACTGAATCGACCCTACACAAATTTGGAGCCTCGCTCTCTATGCAAAGTATATGTAAAAAATAAAACCAGAGGGTGTTACTGATGTTAAACGTTTTCAAATTCAATAGCATAATTTAAGGACAAATAAATTTGCAGCATTGACCAGACTTGCACGTTTCGGGTACTTAACCCTCGTCAGTGATCCTCAATCTAAGAAATGTAATATGGCAAAAAAGTTTGAAATGACAAATATGGATAATGACCATATCCCTATAAATAGCACAAAATCGATAATTCAGAAAATCATAAACCAAAGGCATACATAATCAGGACAAAACAGGAACCAAAACAAACAAACAAAAATCGTCCACCACATGAAAAGAAGCGAACTCCCGATATTGGAGTGAGACCAGGTGCCCGGGAAGAGTCAGCATCTCTCAGCATCAGCAAAGTTATTGTTTCAAATAATGTACCGAGAGACATGAGATGTGGTGCTACAGGACCCACGATTTAGAAATTTCAAGAAATTTTCAAATGAGTTGAAGAAACGATCAACCGTAATTGATCGAACTTGCATGGCTGCATGTGCCCTCGGGGACTCCTGGCACCAGCAGTGATATTTACCAATGAGGTAAAGAAGATCATGACGATAATCTCAACAGCACTCACAATAGAGCACCAAATTGAGCATCGAAGGACCCTTAGCAAGCTAGAGTTGGGACCAGGTGCACGGGAGGAGTAAGCATCCCCTGTTGGCTAGTCGCACCCGCCGTCGATGTTCATGCACGAAAATGAAAATGATATATATAATACATGCATTGCATTGTATGAGGTTATATCTATATAGAAAGTGCTATGGTGACCATGTCAGGGAAAATGTTCAAAACACTTACTGAAAAACCCCTCGCGGGGAACATTTTTAAGAGCTCCACACGGCAAAGGGCATAAGTGTGACACAAAAGAGTTAAAGAAGATCCTGACGAGAATCTCAACAACACTCACAACAGAGCACCAAATTGAGCATTGACGGACCCTTAGCAAGCTAGAGGATGGACCAAGTGGTACAAATGTTACACGTCTTCAAAGTCAATATAAATACATTTGGCAATGTCAGAAAAGAAGATAACATATGATTCTAGTAGACGGATTTTCAAATATAATATTGAACTGATATTTCGCATTTGTTGGATTTTACAAAACTCATACCAATAATCAAAATAAGTAAAAGAAATGCTTCCCTCATGCTACATGTGTTTGCCATGTTCCTATTACCGCCATATGGTATCTATATTTCACAGCTCATCCGGTATGCTAGAGCATGTACTGATGTTTTGGATTTTCATTGTAGAAATTTACAAATTACCAAGAAACTTTTAGGACAAGGTTTTCGCTTTCATAAACTAGTAAAGACTTCCTGGAAATTTTACAAAAATTATTGTCAACTTCTTCTGAAATTCGGACCAATACAGGCAACAGAGTATATAACTTTGGGTATTTCAAAACCTGCATTTTATGGTGACATTATTAACAAGATAAGAAGGATCAAAGACAGACAACATCATTATCGAAAATGCGTCAGAATCATCAAACGCCTTTTATACCGTGGGTATGATCCTAATGTCACCAGACGGACACTAGGCTTGGTACTTGACCAATCTACAGTCTTGTACAAGCGCACTCTTAAAACTTGCACTCTGACTGACTGTGACGACGGGACTCCATGACGGGCCCTGTCCAAACCTCTTTAGAGAAGACAGGGCCCCGACCACCTGTCCTCTCTGAATGTCAGTCGGACTCCTCGGGTGATAACATACATGAGCTCGCGGCGGCAGAGCACGGATTGTATTACGTAGGCCCTCTTTTTATATCCATTTACATATTCATCTGTGTTGCTTGGGCCCCTGCGTTTTGCGGTCTTGTTTGTGTGTGGTCATCTGACAGTGAGGAGGTTGTTTTACACCACAATTGTACGTTCTTCGAGACCTCTGGGTAATCGGAAAAATGGGAGGGTTGTGCGCACGTAATCCAGGATAACCATACCTTCTGCTATTTCCGTGGCAGATGGCCGTCCTAAGTCGGCACCGGTTGCCCATTGGTCTCGTTGGTTTATGTGTAGTCCTTTGTGTTTAGTGTTTCTGTGTTGTGCGTTGACGTTCCTTGTCCCTTGCGCGTATCTTTTTGTGCTTGTCTGCTTTGTGTTTTTGCATTGGGTGTTTTGGGGTTTTGCTGTGGGTGCTGCAACCTGGTGTTGTTAGAGATCCCCTCCTTTGTCATGTAATGTTTTATCTCTTGTACTCATTCCCGTCTTCACATGCTCTTTATTGGTTAATTGGGAAGCAAGGTAACTATCACTAGAATGTTGATATTTACTCTAGTATTCTTTCTTGATTGGTTTGTTCTGTGTTGGAGCTTTAATCATATGCTTTGAGACGTCGATCGTGCAACTAACTACCGTTGGTATCTTTGAGGTATTAGGCTTGGCATAAATTTTGGATCTTCAATAAATGCAAAAATAATGTACTAAGATATCCAACATATCATACCACAATATCAAAATTGCGAAGATTCAGACAAAGTAATATCAACAGAGATCATTTTGGCCTCAGTAAAGTTGTGTTTTTTTTTTTTTTTTGTTTTTTTTTTTTTTGTTTTTTTTTTTTTTTTGTTTTTTTTTTTTTGCTTGATGACGACATCATAAGCTACATGTATAAATATGGACCAAGAAATGAGAGCATGTGTTAATTACTTTTTATATATAATTGAAAGTTTGCAGGATATGCTCTGCACTTCTAGATAATACCAGCATAAAAGTATATATCATTTTGAGCGTCTTTGCATTTAGTTTTCGGTGACCGCGACTTAATGAACAAAATAAGATGGATCAAAGGTAACTGAACTTGTGAAAAGACAAGTGGGATTGAATTCTATGATGAACATTATCTAAATTCTATCAGAGAAACCCGTACACTGATCTCTTGTCTTATCTTAAGATAGTGAATTCTATGGTTTGATTGATCACGAGCTAGCTCCAGTCAGTAGAACATTTCTAGTACATGTATACTAATTGTTTTTTATATCCACTTACAGTCCTTCTGCGTAACATAGGGATCCTACGACGAGTTGTTTTATGGGAGTTCACTTTACAGGGAGTAGGATCAGTTTATGTAACAGCCATAGTCTTGAGAGACCTCCATGTACACAGTTAAGTTGAACGATTGTGCCTACTTCATCCGGAAAAATATAATTTGCTATGAATACAAATTCGAATCCTGGTGACCATCGATCTCCCTCATTCATGTGGGTGTTATTTTTGTTTATCAGTGTTTCGTTTGTCTTAACGTTGTGTCTTGCTGTTTGTTGGTATGTTTGTTTTTGCATGGTTTCCATTTCGTGTGTTTGTGCCTTCCGCTGTGTTCCCTTTAACATTTTCTTGTTGGAAACATGGTGTTCTTTTACGAAACAGATGATAAGCCGTATAAAGTTTCTGGCGTCAGCCGACAACAACGGAAGATTGGTGGTCCTTTATTAGCGAAAGCAACTATGTCAGAATGGTATTAGTTTATGTGAAACTATGAACAGGAATAATATTTTTCAACCTGTTTGTTTCCTAGATTTATATTCATCCGTCCTATTTCCTTTTCGTGACATTTCTTCATCGAACTCAAGTATTAGCTAAACATTTTGTTCCGATTTTTTAATGATGTTAAACGTCTTCAAATTCATTCGCATCATTTAAAAGCAGATACGTGTATCAAGAATTATGGTTTGTTCTCCTCATCCTGACATCTCTCAAAAATGGTATTGGATATCACACGTAGTTTGTAATGATTGCGAATTAGTTTCCTTCACCTTGATTAATCTTATAAATACCAAGAAATCTCTTATTTTGATCCTTCTAAAGCCATAAGCTAAATACATTGTATGATCAACAATATGGAAGAAAGTCCTCTCTTTTTCGACGTCTGAATGATAAAAAATACATGTACCATTAAAGCAAATAAAAAACAAATAGGTAATTTCTATTTCATTTTAGAATAACAAAAAATGTAGTGATTTCGAATGCATTGAGGATTATGCCAAGAACAAAAATCCGCAAAGGAGAACGGATGTGTTGGCAATGCATTATAATATGGAAGTGTAAAGAACATTTTAAACCAATGTATTATGCACCATACTCGTGTTTCGGATATTAAATCCTCATCAGTGATGCTTCCATCCGAAGTGATTTTTAGACACAGCCAAAATTCATTTTAGTAGCGCCCTCTGGTCATATTTCTTTAAATTAGATTTGTGCAATTTGCAAAGAGTGCGCGGCTCCAAATTTCCTGTAGGGTCGATTTAGAGGCATATCCAAATAAAATCTATGTTCAAAATAGCATAGGAGGGATGGTGCTAAGATTTTAAACTCCTTTAATTTCGAAGATATTTTTGAATGAAATTACAAGTTTCCGAAATAGCAAAATAATATTCATGAGGTCAAATAAAGTGCAAAAACAAAGCTTCGTTCAGGCTACAGAGCTGGAAAGAAGTAATTAATACACTTCAAAACATCAATGTCACGGGGAACGAGTTTAACTGCTCCACACTGAAACAGGAAATAAGTGTTTATCTACTAATATGGAAGTGTTCCAACTATATACCCTCCGAAGAAAATAATAAAAAAATAAGATAATCAAACCAAAACTAGTTAATCATAAAAAGGAATTCATCTGATGATGTTTCAAATTGAAGTCAATCACACTACGTAACCAAAATGATCAGGGGCCAAGTGGCATCGTATCTTAGTTAAGAATCTAAAGATTTGTGAAGAGTTTTTAAAACAAAGTCATACAAGATGTGGAAAACCTCAGCATACCAATATAGAATACATTTTCTTTTACGCCTTTTTTATGATTAATAGAGTTTTCCGGATAGAAAACAAAAGTTTTCCTCCTCTGTATTTCCGCGTTAATCTTTTTATATATAGTTCAAAATTGACCTCAATTATACACAGAAGGAAAAACTAAGACTCGGAATGGCCACATGTGCCGAGTGGAAGTGCATTTGTGGTTTCAGCAACATTGCTCATTTAACAGAGTGTGAAATGTGCGGTCAGTCACTAACATTTGATGACAAATACTTTTCAGAGGAGGTACCGTCTTCAAGCTTTCTTCAGCTGAAAACATCAGGTATGATGTTATGATAACATTATCTACTGTTTGATCCATCATACTGACGGAAGGTTTAATTTTATTTCTAAGAAACTTAAAAAAAAGCTGTATCCTCTGTTTAACCATCATCTTTAGAAATCAACACAAGTCATATATCTTTTAAAAGATGCAAATCTTCATTACATGTAGTTTCCTTTTTTTCTCGTGCATTGTAAAATCTCCAATTATGTCGAATCCATTTGTGTAAACCCCGAAGGTTCTTTTAATTGACACTCATATTTTCTACCTTGCCCTCGTCGAAACTGCGATCAGAATTCACATTCTCCTTCAGTCCAGTAAGAGATCGTTTGTTGGACTTGAGGGACGTTTTTATTCATTTAGGCATATAAATGGAATATAATTATCACAAAATGGCAAATGTATACGTCTTCAAATTCAATAGAATCATTTAAAAAGAGATAAATTGCAGCGTGGACCAGACATGCACGTTTCGGGTACTTAACCCTCGTTGGTGATCTTCGATCCAAACATTGAAATATGACCAAAAACTGTGAAAGTTATATCCAAAATTACCGGAAGACGTAGCAAGATCAGTTGGATATGATGCTACAGGACCCACTTTTTCAGAAATTTCAATACAATTTTGTGGCAAGAAATTTTAGAATGCGTTTGATGAAACGATCAAGCGAAGTTGATCGGGCATGTGCCCCCAGGGACTCCTGGTCCACCAGCAGTGACACTCACCAAGTTTTAACCAAAAAAAAACCCTAATTTCTTGAAATTTCTAAACCATGAGTTCTGT
This sequence comes from Pinctada fucata, assembly GCA_028142955.1. NCBI lineage: Eukaryota > Metazoa > Mollusca > Bivalvia > Pterioida > Pteriidae > Pinctada > Pinctada fucata. The sequence goes on along the minus strand of AP027102.1, from coordinate 85,690,376 downwards.
TGCATCATATCCCACCCACTCTGCTACGTCTTTCGGCACATTTTGGCTAAACTATACATTTGTTTAGATTGAGGATCACAGACGAGGGTTAAGTACCAGAGATGTGCATGTCTGGTCCATGCTGCAAATTTATCTGTTCTTAAATGATGCTGTTGAATCTGGAGACGTTTAACAATTTTCAACACGCCACTACCTATTCTGTTTCTCATTGGAAGATTGAAGTACAGTACATTGCAGAGTTGTCATTACTCGTGTAATAAAACTGACTACATTTCTTAAGCATATCTTCCAATATCGATGACCAAAATTATCAACAAATTGACTAACTGAATACAAAAATAAATAGAACATAAATTCATCAGATATGGTCGTCTATTTGCAGAATGGTCATGTTCTAAGTGTACTTACTTGAATACTACTGATCATCTTTTCTGTACAATGTGCTACAACATGAAGGCGATGGACGATGTAGAGGAGGATTGGACCATTCTCTCAAGGGAGAAAGGTAAATATGGCACCAGTATAAGAAACATTAAATTACGTATGCTCATTACTTCTCTGTATTTATCAATATGAATGTTGATTCATTTATAATTCAAGAAAGGTGTTTTACAGATCTTCTAGAGAAAGAATTACGAATCATAATGGTTGGGAGAACTGGTGCCGGAAAGAGTGCTACTGGGAATACAATCCTGGGATCACAGTCCTTTGAATCGGATGTGTCCAGTTCCTCCCTCACAAAGAAATGTAAGAGAGGCAGAGTGGAGAGATCTGGTCGTGTGATACAAGTTGTCGATACACCAGGGTTGTTTGATACGGGTAAGAGGCTAATTGTTAATTTCAGACAGAATATAGTTTAGTCTATAAAACAAAGTAAAATGTCTTGTATTTCTTATATCATGTGTATGTGGTCAGTGTCGGATAGTCTTGCTGGAAATAGCCATAGCCCTTAATCAAAGAAAAAAAGAAATACATTGACCGTGCTGACATCTAGATAGAACCATTTCAAAATACCATCCAAATACTGTGCCCTATACATAAACATCAAAAAAGTACCTATCAGTTATTCAGTCTCAGAGTCGAGAAGGTAAGGCGAAATCATTAGAATTACCACTAGAAATGTTCCGAACTACCATTTTGTATAATGAATCTACATCAGAGGAATTTTCAATCACAATAATTCACATGAGCCAAAATAATTCGATGTGGTGTGATCTTTTCGGGATTACACCGCCTTACATTGACCACATGGACATTGAACACACACACACACACTAGACCGAAACAAACAATAAAAACTACGTTCAAAGATTTTGAAATTCGAACCTACTATCTATATATCAGCCATCCATCTAACTGACCATTGCACTCCAATAGTTCATACTTATACTTCTCTTGAAAGGTTGAGGTTATTCAATTTGGTCGAACTTATTCGTGTTGTAAAACTTGTCTTCAAATTATCGCATTACTTCGACATTTTATGAAGAGGGGAGGTTATGAAACGCAATTTGATTCTACTACTTGAATATTTTATAGAGATGAATAATGACGAAGTGACGACAGAGATATTGAAGTGTGTTGGTATCTCAGCCCCTGGACCTCATGCCATATTGTTGGTTGTAGGAGTGGGAAGATTCACTGATGAAGAAAGAGAAACAGTACGACTTCTCCAGAAAGCGTTTGGAGACAACATGACCAAATATCTTATCGTTGTCTTCACAAGGAAAGATGACCTTGACCACGGCAACAAGAGTATACACGATATAGTCCGAGAGGCTCCCGAATGCCTCCAAAATTTCCTACGCGAGTGTGACAATCGTTACTATGCCTTAGACAATAATGCCGACAAGGTTACGAAGGAAAAACAAACAGAGGAGTTACTGGAGATGATTGATGCTGTGGTCAAGAAAAATGATGGAAAATTCTACAATAGTCCAGTCTTCGATGAAACAGACCGAATTATCAACGAAAGAATTGCGCAAAAAGAACAAAAGCAACGACATGAGATTGACCAAATCCAAAGGCAGATCTCAGAAGAATACAATTATCATATCCAACAGTCAAAGTATCTTGAGGATTCTCTTTCAGAGGAGCTAGGATACTTAGAAGAGGAACAGATCAAAGAAAATGCTAAACTACGTCACTTACAGGAAAAGCTCATTGATCTATTAGATAGTTCACATGACAGCGATAAGAACCATAAACATACCAATCGTATCTCAGAAATAAAAGAGAAAATTCTAGACGTTAAGATGAAGTTGTGGGAAATTCAGAGGGACAGAAATATTGCATGCAAGACAGTGCTATCTAGGAGGCAAGAAATATTCCAGTCTAGTCAGCGATGGAATCCACGAGAAGAAGTCCGTGAAGAAATCGAGAGAGGAGATAAAGATATACTCAGGGCATTTTGGAAGAATATATGTAACGCAGGTGAACGACTATTAGGCCGATTAAAATCTCTCTTTGAGACTCTTAAAAAGAGAGCAAGATTTTATTGACTATGACATTAGAAAGCGACATTGCAACTTGTGATATTGAATGTACATATGATATTATTTTTTTAACATCTCATTATGTTTTAGAATGTGCTTGTGAATTTTGAATAAATACATGTAGAAGAAGCGGTTCCTACACCTAACGCTACAAAAATAATCTGAATATTACTCTTTGGTTTTCAGACACAGTATAATTCTTATCAGTATGCTAAATTCATTTCTTTTAGTTTATATTTGCAGGAACCAGAGCACAAGGTTGTTATCAATTATTTGATTCTAGATAGATATGCGGCAATAAAATTGACTGACTTCATCAATTTATAACAGGAAGATTTTAAAACCAAATTCAGGCGAAATGCTTGAATCATTTCATTTTCTCAATATTTGAAATTACATCGATCTACATAATGCATATGTTGTTATCCTTGGGAAGATTATTTATTTTTCATAAAGAAAGTAAGGCGGGGATCTCCAACAAGACTCAGTTGCAACACCCACAGCAAAGCACCAAAACGCGCATAGTACGACAAGCACAGCAATAGACTAAGGAGATATACGACATAGACACATTAAACACAACGCATAAACCAATGAGACCTACAGGCAATCGGTGCCGACTTACGACGGCCATCTACCAAAAAAAAAGAAGAAATTCTGCAAATAGTTGACACTTCATCTGAAGTATGAATGTTTACATATACATGTACGTGATCGAAAATGTTCCAAAACTGATTATGAAAAATCATATTCCGACTAGCACTATAAACCTGACACTTTTCATGTGGTAAATACATTATCATTTCTATTCCTTCCATGTGATAAGAATCGTCTACCCTAGTTGTGACATTGTTTCACTACAACATCAGGAAGATCAAGTCATAGGAGGAGATACCATCTATCCGTACTTTCATTTTAGATCTACAGATTTTCAAAAGAGTAGGCGTTGTTATCTGCCATATCTGCCCTTTTTCAAAGAGGTTCAGATTTTAACTTTTTGTAGCATTGGTTTGAATTTCCGATTTTCTGTTGCTCTAAAGAGAATGTTATTTTTCCAAGTACTCCGGCCAGTCTGCAAACTAGTGCCAACATCATTGTAGAAAGGATGAATTTTTCTCCCATATTCACAGAGTTATACTCATTAAAAGTACAAAATGACAAATCGATCATCCACAGGGGGAGGGGTGATAAGCTGCACGTGCGAACATTGACTATGGTGTCACAGAAGACAGACGCGCTTCGCCGCTTCAGTCTTCATCAAAAGATAGCAGAAAAGTGTATTTTGACGTTTTTCAGGCATAATATTTCGATATTTTAAAAATGTATTGGTCCTTTATTTCTCCGTCATGTGGGTGTGTTCCGCAGTAGTCAAGTCGTCTTGATGGAAATCTTCTTATTCTTTTTTAAATTTTATATCTCATTTTAATGCTGATTTTTGTTTTTCATTTTAAGGCTATTTCTTTGTTATTTTCTGTTTTGCGTCCTCGTACGCGTGCTGGTAGGTTTTGAGCCCAAAGTCATAAAACAAAACAAAATCAAAATGATAAAATATTTTAATAATTCAATGCGTTTTCTACAAACATTAAAAGAAATGGTTTATATTTTTAATGTTTTATGTAAAAAAATGTAAAAGTAATGCACTGATACAAGACATTGAATTATCTATCATTCTTTTGTTAAATAAAATATGTTTAATAATCAAATGAAACAAGTTTCTGTCATGTTTCATTTAATTACACAATATGAAATTGCAATTTTGATTTATATGCTTGTTTGTTTTTCTCCCTAGCTGGCTGGTAGCTCTCTCAGTTTCAAAAGGACGCAAAACAGGATTAAAACAAGAAATGTCGTAGTCATGATTTGCTGTATTTGCGCCTTGCTGTATTAGACAGGCCTATTTAGAAGGCTTATGTTTCATAAAAATATTAAAGTATCATGTCAAAGAATTGTTCTTTTAGAAACAATATTCGTCATGATACACTTTCCAGAAGATTTCGATTCAAGTATTTTCCATATCTTCCGGACGCTGAATCATGTATCTAAGTGATCATCGACAAGAAGAAAACCTACAGGAAATGACTAAGAATGTTACAATATCAAAATTCCTGATGTTTATCAATAAAGGGAAGATGTCTCAATTTATACTGTAGTAGTCATAAAAATTCCAAGAAGTGCGCCCATAACGATTACTTTAATAAGAAGTATATATGCCATATATATAATACACCCTGTCGGAAGATAAAAAAAAACATTAATATAACAATAACCACATACATCTATTAGCCTGGCATTCAAAAAAAACAGAAATAGTTTGCCTTATAAAATATTTTCTTTCGGAATGTCTAGACATCATGCTTTTATTCCTCATATTACTTAATTCCTATTCATTCTAGCTGCGTTCATTTATCTTTTGCGAAACGCCAGGAGGGGGTGTCCTTTGGGTACATCGAAACTCTAGAAATAAGGTCATATGGGAGATTCTTACCGAGAGAGGATTGGTCATGGTCAGTCAGCATCAGAATCAAAGCACACAGCAATATACAAGTGGTCATAACTATCCGTGGTACAAGAGAGCGATTTCACAAATTGAGATGAGAAAAGAGAGAAAACAGGATAATGCTTGAGAGTAAAAGTTACTTCTATTTAAAACATCAAGATGCAGTTAAATTGTCAGTGGTGTATTTTCTTATGTTTGTCGGCTATTTTTGTGTTTTCCCATGGATTCTTAGTTACGGCTAATTGCACCCTTGATTCATTGGATGTCTTCTCGTTGTTGTTCAAGTAGTCTAGAAAGAAACCATAACAGAAACTTCTTACAAAAGATGATGTTCAATGTTGAAATACCATAGGGAGAGGAAGGAGCGATAACTCTGTTTGGAGATTGCAAAGGTAGTATGATATATTTTGTTCCTGTTTGGAGATTGCAAAGGTATACGATATATTTTGTTCCTGATTGGAGATTGCAAAGGTATATGATATATTTCTTAACAATATGATATTGTATTTAAATTTTTGTTATTATCGTTGAGCGGTAAAACCAAAGACCGAGATCACTCCGCAATAAACGAAAAACGGGACTTTTACTGAAAAATGAAATGAAGCTTGGTTTTCATCAATTTCTCACGATCGCTTTAGTGTTGGATGTTATTGGATTCTTTCTATCTTGAGTAGCTCTCTAAATACCCAAACTTTCTAGCCGATTGCATCTTTATTGGTGAAAGAATTTTATCTTATAATCAACAAACTATACTGTCAATTTCAAAGACGGAAAGAATGTACAGCATGTTCCCTTTTTACTGCAAGTGAACAGCCTCTTGTGAACTTGACTGAACTGAATTTTGATTTTGGGGGATTTCCAATCCTCGTTAAAAGTATTTATAACAAATCTTCATCAGTGATGCTATGACAAAACAGATTAAAGATCTCCAGCAAGACAATATCGTAGTGAAAACAGTGGACCACACACAGATTATAATAAATAATGGACACCAGGTAAACCTATCTGAGGCCGACAATATACAAGTATTGACTTTTGATGAGGTCTACTCGTGACTATACAGACCTGGTCAGAGGCCGAATGCCGAGGTTAACCAATGCCTGATCAGGTCTGTATAGTCACAAGTAGATAGAAATCAACAGTCAATAACTGCTTTATTAAATGATCAGGATTTTTTAACACTTGCATTGTAATGATACGCGAAGTCAAAGATCTTAAGTTACAAAATTCAACGCACGTGCACTGAATCCAGAATAGACCACTTTCGAGTGTTAGCGGGCAACTCACTCTGAGGCACACTCTATCGAACTGCGTCTCCGCCAATCAGAAATAAGCAAAATCTACAATAATTCATGATCATTTAATGATACAAATGAATAGTGAACATTGAGGATTTATCACTGTCAACTCTCTTACATTAATTTTGTTATATATGAATTTTCAATGTAGTTCAAACTTCTTTATTACAATATATTCATAAAACTAACAAAACAAACCAACTAACCATGCAAATGTGAAACACGCCAGGAGGGGGTGTCCTTTGGGTACATCGAAACTCTAGAAATAAGGTCATATGGGAGATTCTTACCAAGAGAGGATTCATAATCCGTCATTGGTCATGGTCAGTCAGCATCAGAATCAAAGCACACAGCAATTTGCAAGTGGTCAGGAATACCAAAACAACACATAAAAGGGGGGACATCAGTATCGAAGAGATCTACAGCAAGATCACCTTCACTGACCACATCGGAACACACCCTCAGTGTGCGACAAATAATGACCATTAAATCAATATGAACCTGGAACCTACTAATCCTGATGCGCAGACGTATCTGAAAGCAAAAAAAAAAAATCTATTGACCGGTGATATTACATACATTACACAAATACCTCTTATATTTGATTTGACCTCATTCGTGTCATACTACGACTGATACTCTTACATTTCAATCTATTAATTATTTTATTTTAAGTGGAGTATTGACACGTTGTACTTATCGGTAAATCCCAATGTATTAATTATATGCAATTGGGAATTTTCATCTTTACTTGTATTATTTAATTTTGACTTTATATTATGTAGTGTCTGGTACTGTTGTCCGGACTTGCTGTCCAGTATCATCACTCGACACTCGCTGTAGAAAATAAAAACCTCGATGACAACCTTTTTACTCTGTAAAGAATCGTAATGTGATCATATTCCTGAAAACTAACGATTTGACGAACATGACCAAACTTCGCGACCCAACAAAACTCACAATTTTTTTTATGTTATATTTTTAAAAAGAGAGAGATTGGGGTTAAGTTCATACGATCTGGCCTCGGTAAAACGTGATTTCATCCTTTATGGCCATTCCTTGGTAATTAGAAAAGGGATGAACATCTGGCAAATTTTGCATAAAGGCGACCCTTCACGTGTAAAACATGTATACTAAGTAAAGAATATCAACCCATGGATATTTTAACAAAAAAAAAAGCATTATGATAAAATTTTACCTTAATTTGTACGAATAAAAGAGGGGGGGTCACAAACATGACTTGGTTGCAGCACACACAGCTTAACACAACAGAGTAGGCAATTACAGCAAAAGACGTAAAAGGAACAACGAAGACAAACCAAGACACGAAAACACCTAACACAAAGACTATACATATAACATAACGAGACCGGCAATGTAATCAGTGCCGACTTATAGGACAGCCATCTGCAACGTAAGTAACAAATGGTGTGGCTATCCGAATAAGTGAGAGGAGAGAGAAAATGAATACTTGGCCGAGATTTGAACCTCTTCAGTGTGTACAATACACTCTTAATGGGAAAGAAATCGTCCTACTATATGCGCTATATATTTTAATACGCCTCCAATTAAAAACAAGAGGCCCAAGGGGGCCACATCGCTCACATGAGGAGACAGTATGTATGTTTTCAATCAAAGTCAGTATAAGAACTGAAGAAATATCACTTTTAGTGAAGCTTTAAGAAGGACAATGTGTACTTACTTCCTGTAAAGTTTGGTGACATTCTGTGCAGTAGTTTAAGAGGATAAGTCAAAAATGTGTCATCCAATTAGAGCCTATGGAGGACATCTTGGGTTTCCGATCGGCTCGAAAAACACAAACTTGGTAGACTAAGAGGGCAACAAGTATTAGCTTTTCAATAAAGCTTGCCTGACCTTAGCAAAATAACAGCGACCCTCCTCACCCCGTAGTCTTGACTTGATGGACCCTTGGGAAAATAAAACAAACAGGAACACATTGAAATGAACTATAACTCAGTAAAGGATACATTCCTGATAACTCCATAATAATGTACAGAAGTCCCCCCACCAACCAACAAAAAACAAAAACACGTGTATCTGATGTAAACAAAATGAGGGCTTCTGATTTGTCAAGTGGTCCGCTATCGTGTGCAATAAATATGTACTACATCTACCATCAGACACAATGCTTTCTCATTTTTGCAACTTGCCACGATTTTGTACATGTACTCCCACTTTTTCGAGCTGAAAATTAAAATGAATCAGTGACCGCGTGTAATATAAACGAAATAAAATTTTCCAGGAATCGTCCCTCATACGACCGCACCGGGACTTGAACCCCGGTCGTCTGCGTGAGAGATTAACTCCTTGACAATTCAGCCCCCTAGATATATTACCTCCCCCCCTCCCCCCCCCAAAAAAAAAATCTACGGGTATTTTTAAAAGGGTACATGTTAAAGGAGCGATAACTCTTTCAAAGAGAATGCTGTTTTTGTCTGATCTTGTGAATGTTTGTAAACGGCGCTTTCATCATTATTACATGCAAAAGCCGCATTGACGTCTTGTTTTGTTTCATGCATTTCAAATCTAGGTGTGCCTGACCTCACGAGGTCAGGCAATGAGTACTTGCTTCCTGTGAAGTTTTAAGAAATTCTGTGAAGCGGTTTCAGAGGAGAAGTCGAAAATGTGTCAGCCAGTCAGAGCCTGTAGCTGCCATCTTGGTTTTCCGATCGGCTCCAAAAAATTTAAACTTGTTAGAGGGCATTGAGTACTTGCTTCCTGTGAAGTTTCGTGAAATTCTATGCAGCTGTTTCAGAAGAGAAGTCGAAAATAAGTCAGCCAATCAGGGCCTGTGGCAGCCATCTTGGATTTCCCATCAGCTCGAAAAACACAAATTTGGTAGAGGGCATTGAGTATCTGCTTCCTGTGAAGTTTCATGAAATTCTGTGCAGCGGTTTCAGAGAAGAAGTCGAAAATGTGTAAGCCAATCAGAGCTTGTGGCAGCCATCTTGGAAGTCCCATCAGCTCGAAAAACACAAATTTGGTAGAGGGCATTGAGTACTTGCTTCCTGTGTAGTTTCATGAAATTTTGTGCAGCGGTTTCAGAGGAGAAGTCGAAAATGTGTCAGCCAATCAGAGCCTGTGGCGGCCATCTTGGATTTCAGATCGGCTCAACAAACACAAACTTGGTAGAGGGCATTGAGTGCTTGCTTCCTGTGAAGTTTCATGAAATTCTGTGCAGCGGTTTCAGAGGAGAAGTCGAAAATGTGTCAGCCAATCAGAGCCTGTGGCGGCCATCTTGGATTTCAGATCGGCTCAAAAAACACAAACTTGGTAGAGGGCATTGAGTGCTTGCTTCCTGTGAAGTTTCATGAAATTCTGTGCAGCGGTTTCAGAGGAGAAGTCGAAAATGTGTCAGCCAATCAGAGCTTGTGGCGGCCATCTTGGATTTCCGATCGGCTTGAAAAACACAAACTTGGTAGAGGGCATTGAGTTCTTGCTTCCTGTGAAGTTTCGAGATATTCTGTGAAGCGGTTTCAGAGGAGAAGTCGAAAATGTGTCAGCCAATCAGAGCCTGTGGCGGCCATCTTGGATTTCAGATCGGCTAAAAAAACACACACTTGGTAGAGGGCATTGAGTACTTACTTCCTGTGAATTTTCGTGAAATTCTGTGCAGCGGTTGCAGAGGAGATTTCGAAAATGTTAAAAGTTTACGCCGGACGGACGACGACGGACGACGGACGGACGACGGACGGCGCGCTATGACAAAAGCTCACTTGAGCTTCGCTCATGTGAGCTAAAAACTCTTCAGTGTGGTAGACGGCAGCAAAGTATCACTCAGATCTGTTTTCAGGTACTATTTCAAGTTGTTATTACTTATGTTTCTTTTTGATAATGGGGATTTTTCATACTTATCAATGGATACAATTTAGTTATTACTTTTACTTTCTTTTCTTTTTCCATTATAGTCTCTTGAAAGCAACATCATATTGCCACGCAGTGGATTCCTAAAAAAATCCCCAATATAAGAAATAATTTGAAGACTTGAATAGTATTGTAACCCGCAAAATGAGATAGAGGAGATAGGCAACAGTGGTAGATAAGGAGATCCACAATATGATGACGTTACAGTGATCACAGCGGAACACATACGCAAGACAAAGACAACATAACCACAGGGACTTATAACACTTTAAGAAATTGCTCACTTTACCGTCATATTCCCCTATAACATTCCAATTATTTTTATAGAAGAAAATATGTGATATGCTGTAAATTAACTTAAGGATTCAAGTCCCTGTGAACAAATGACGTAAACACAAAATACGTAAATGGTATAAACCATGGACATACAGCAACCTCACCTACAAACATTATAAATAATAGAATCTATCACCGGGTGTGAGCATTGACAAGGAAATCCAACCCGAGTGTCCTGGATTTTCTTGTACCATGACGAGGCTTGCCGAGTCTGACGAGTCATGGACAATTTGTCACAAAAGCAAATCACGGACGCGAGGGTAGGATTTCCTTGTCGACGATTGATTATTTTCTCCCTATGTCTGAAAAACGTCAAAAATTATAATAATTACTATACTTTTATGCAACCTTTTGATCAAGACTAAAGCGACGCAGCGCGTCAACCTTTTAATTGTGACGTCATACCGGTAGTCAACGTCGCACGTGTAGCTTATCATCCACTCCTGTGGATGATCGATTTATCATTAATTTCCATCGTTCTTTTCAAGAAACGAAGATTCTGATTGGCTGAGAATTTTTTTTTATACATCGATCAGCAAAATTTTTCACGAAAGTCCATTTATAGCACTATTTTTAGAACCGGGGGTTCCCTCAAACACTAATGATCTCGTTGCTGAAATTACAATTTGTTGATGTTTGCTTAACATTTCAAGGGTACCATTTCTTTTCTACTTACTAAGAAATAATATGTGGATGAAGGATTTGCTCAAACTGGTCCTTATTCCAAAGGTATAGAGAGATGATAGTTCGCTGTTTAAATCATGACGGCTGCCATAACTTGTTTTCGTCTGTGGAGTCAGTTGTATCACTGCGCAACTCCCCGAACTTACGAAATATAGTACAGCGATTGATTGTTTTTAGATCCAAGAAACCCGTCTGTTTATCATAAGTAGATGATATAAATGCTACGCGCAGTTAGTTTTCTGTCCATTTTTTCGGGTGATACCTGCATCAACAGAAAAAGATATGAGATTCATTTCTTAAGTCATTTTACACTTTTTATGAGAATAAGTCTGTGAATATGGAAGAAAATTGAAAATAATCTCACAACAAAAAAGACAAATACATGTAACTAAAGTAAATTCCCAGCTGAAATGAGATCAGTCGCCCGGGAAGAGTAACCACTTCCTGATAGCTAGCAGCACCCGTCACTAAAGTCAAAACCATAGAATGTGTAAAATTCCGTATCTTACGGATTGTTCTAACCTAGAATTCCTTTCAACATTGAGGACAAAGAATTGTAGTAATGTTTTATACTTTAATTGCATCGTGCAAAAAAATTTGCATCAACATAAATATACAAGGCTAAGATTTAATATCTGTAGTCACATACTACGAGAAAACAGACATGACGGACACTTTATAGCATCCCATTTTATTCTAACTTGTCTTTGGGTTGTGCTAGAATTCTGTCCGTTCAAGATGTCAAACAATGGCATAGGTTTTACAGAGAAAGAGAATCTGAAAAAGCTTTTGAAATGGGGTCCCTATAAAGTGCGAAACGAAACAAAAACGAAACGAAACGAAACGAAACAAATCGAAACGAAACGAAACAGATCGAAACGAAACGAAACGAAACAAAACATAAATCTTAAAGAACTAGATAAAAATTTATGTAAATGCAAAGAACTAGCACGGATGTCAATATCTGCATATATTATTGCCTTCAACCATTAGTTCTTGTGGCTGGAGGGGTTTTTTTAGGGTCAAAGTTTAAACATAATATACTAGTAAACGGTATATAGCACAATTGCATTTCAAAGGATTAAAGGAGAGTGAACAGGATGAATAATCTCGTCATAGGCGGAAAAATATTATTTAGCAGGGAGGAGTCTAGTACAGAGGAAACGGAACTGTTCCGTTATGTGTATTAAAGCCCCCCCCCCCCCCCCCCCCCCAGTTTTATGATCACTTTACAGTGTCATAGCTTGGTTTTCTATCCCCTACCCTTTATTCCTCTTAAATACATGAATGGCATTTGACATTTACTTCTATGAATTGTCAACGTTGACTCTCTCAAGAAACCCTCTCGGCACTAGTAACAAAATTACATGCTGATCTTGTTTTTAAATATTCGTTCTCGGCGATTTTTTTCTCCTTTTCTCATATTCTTTAAGTTTTATGTTTTGTTTCGTTTCGTTTCGATCTGTTTCGTTTCGTTTCGATCTGTTTTGTTTCGTTTCGATCTGTTTCGTTTCGTTTCGATTTGTTTTGTTTCGTTTCGTTTCGATTTGTTTTGTTTCGTTTCGTTTCGTTTCGTTTTGTTTCGTTTCGCACTTTACAGGGACCCTTTAAAATGATACATAGATTATGAAAAGCAGGTACTTTTGTTGTCACGTTTACACTTGAAAATATACGTACATTTAATATCGAAAAAGCACCTATCAGTTATTCAGTCTCAAAGTCGAGAAGGCGTCTCCTGTTTACATGCAACATAAAAAAGGGTTACAGATCAGTATCAGCTTGTATACTCGTACATATTTTAATAATAGAAAAGGTTTTTTTTTGTAATAAATTAAGTAGGTCAAAAGGATGCTCTGCTTAGGCGTACCGGTCATTCAGTCACGATAATGGTAAAGGAAATGTAAAGAGAAATTTTCAAAATATTTCCTATATTCAAAAAACAAATCATCTTCATATAAAGTTCTAATGCCTCTTGCTTCTTTTGTTACAATTTCAATTTATAGGGAGACAAGCAATTTTGGTTCACCAGGGGAGAGGGGGAATCGATGCTCGTATGGCGACACCCATGTTTTCACATGTATATGTTATACATATATGAATTTTCAATGTAGTTTAAAATTCTTTATACTGTTATAAAGAATTTTAAACTACATTGAAAATTCATATATAACATATACATGCTACCGTAGTACACATTGCCTTTTCAATTTTTAGGTGGCTTTTTTTGAGAATTTGAAACCCGATTTTCTCGCAATTTCCTTTATTAATTCAACGTAAACATCAAGATAAGATGCTCGCTCATATAATATCTGGTTACAATATTTACTCGGTATACTAACGCTTAAAATGCTCTCGGTTAAGATGGTGTCATTATGAATGCTTTTCATATATTTAGCGAAAAGATATTCAAGGGACATAAGTGTGAGCACTTGTACTACATGTACCCCACAATTACAGCAAAAAAAATCCACAAACAAACAACAGGATAGAATGAAACAACAGAGAACATTCTGATCAGGAAGGCAAACAACAAAAACGGGATAGAATGAGACAACAGAGAACATTCTGATCAGAAAGGCAAACGACAAACTTAAATAACACAAATACAATACAACGTTAAACATGTTGCGCAGCTCTCTTGTTCGGATACACAGTGGCTCCCCACTTTTTTGTATAAATAAGAAGTCTGATTATTGCAAACAAAACAGAAAGCTACAGAGTCTCTTGGGTAACAAAACATCTCCGAAAAGGATATCAAAAGCACCGTGAATACCCCGAAGTACAAAACCCTCAAAGTCATACCAGCTATTAGATACTAGTAGCACAGTTCTTTTCTGTTGAAATTTGGAGAGTTTACGTTATGGAGTCCCAACGTCATAGGTGACGTTTGGAATTTAAAAAATCAATACTTATTTCTTTTTCAAATGTACTTTATAAATGCATTAGTTCTTTAAAAAAGGAATTTCGAAATAGACAGTTTAATCTTAAAATTTGCTTTAGGGAAATAGGTCGCAAACTATGCTTTTATTCGAATAAACCTCATTGATCACTTGAATTCGGAAGGAAATAAGAAAGAATCTAAAAGAATATTTCCTCGAAGATGAATCACCCTATTTCTAAATTCACTTTAATTTTTCTGTTGTCTCTATAACTGTCACGTACTTGTCGAAAACTCAATGAGCAAATAGGGGGTTGTCCGGCGTCCACCTGCTCGTATTTCACTCTTTCGTCCCATTATGACTAGTTCACCCAATCTCAATAATAAGGTCAAATTGGTGTCGTTGCTTTGAAAATTTATACTATCGCCGTTTCTAAATAAAATATACTTTAATAATGAAGTATATGTATATGCAATATGTATTGCAAAATCAAATAATTCTCACATATCTTAAATATAGCGGACAACAGCTGTCGTAAATTTGTCATATTTGAAATGTCCGTTACTTTCGCCACACGAGAAATACTATATTTGAGATAAAAAAAATTCTAGCGTTTCTCTTTAAACTGTTTTAAAAATGTTTGATAAACATGACCTAGAAGTATTCTAATTTGCTTCCAAGATTCACGTCAATAATGAATAGCTCCGTTAACATGGACATATATACATGTCGCCAATTTTTTTTTTTCTGAATACTAACGGTCTTGTCGAATATGCAAATCATACACATTTTGCTGAAATATGATTAGTTGTTGCTCTAAATAACATCTGTCAGAACAACTTACCGAAAACGGTCGATAATCAAACGCGAATTTTTGCCGGGTATGGATAAGAAAGAAATGGTTTTATTTAGTACAACATCGCTCCAATGATTGTATAGACTCAGTTATCCGTGTGTAAATCCCAGTCCGAAGCATCTGCACTTATGTACGAAATGAAATGGTAACGTATCTTTCACTGTGTTCTGGTCAATAAAAAATTACACATGCTTACTAACGGAAAGAGCTCGTTTTTCGTCCTAGATAGAGTATGTACATATACATCAACAAAATTATCAATTCCACCCATTCGATAATGCCGGTAAAAGCAAATTTACGTTACACACGTTACAGTATCTTAAATGTAAAATCCAGAAAATGCAAGTCGATAGGTAAAGTATGGGAATTGCTCTCTACGTAACTTTCTACAGAGAGAAACGTTTAAATCTGAACATTATACGATCCATTAATCTTTAATGAAATCAGTTTCTCTTTATACTTAATTTCTTTGGTAACGTACATTTCAAATGATAATAATTTCTTTATCCCCTTCTACCAAGTACTGTCAATCAGCGAAAACACGAAAACGCATTAAGAGCAGGAACAAACGAAAGAACTTTTAAAACGAATGAATTAAAAACGTATAGATTGAAATATTTCTTCCAGAGGGAAGGGATGATAACAAATAAAAACGACGATCTATAACAATTCTAAGAAAATCTACCCTTGCTTCTCTGGCGTTCATTGCAATTGAACGCCAGAGAAGCAAGGATGGATTTTACTTAGAATTGTTATAGATCTCGCTTTTAACACTTGATAAAGGCCAAGGGGCCGAAAGTTTGTGTATCTGAGTGTTTATGTTTTTATTTGTTAATAAAGCCTACGCTCACGCAGCAAGATACGCCCGTTGGGATTTTTTTCACAACACCAAAAAATTTAAGTCCCATAATTCCATAAGGACAAATTGGATTAACCTTTTAATCGAAAGGCAGCTTCCTCTTCAAAGTCTGATCAAAATGTACAAATTTCATGAAAATCTATTGACACATATTCAAGTTATTGCGTTCCATGCACCTATATTTTGCCCTTAGCTTAACATGTATGTGCATATAAACCCCCCCCCCCCCCCCCCATTACACATAATTTCTGGATTATGTGACAAAAAATTCAAGAACCCGTTATATATGTGAAAGAACATCCTTTCTACTTGAAGTATACAAAATTTCAAAACATTTCAACCTGAAATAGATTTTTAAATAATTTTTAACTATTTCAGTTTATTTTCACTGTATTTTAAAATATCTAAGTCCCATAACTCTGTAACGACATATCGAATGCACCTGAAAATCGAAAGGCGGCTTCCTCTCCACAGTCCAATCAAAATGTATGAATATCATGAAAATCCGTTGACGCATATTCAAGTTATTGCGTTCCATGCGCCTATGTTTTGCCCATAGCTTAACATGTATGTGTATATAACCCCCCCCCCTCCTATTACACACAATATCTCGCTTATGCGACCAAAAAATTAAAAACCCGTTACATATGTCAAAGAGCATCCTTTCTACCTTAAGTATACAAAATTTCAAAACATTTCGACCAGAAATAGATTTTTAAATAATTTTTAAATATTTTAGTATATTTTCACTGTATTTAAAAATGTCTAAGTCCCATAACTCTGTAATGACATATCGAATGAACCTGAAAATCGAAAGGCGGCTTCCTCTCCACAGTCCAATCAAAATGTATGAATATCATGAAAATCCGTTGACGCATATTCAAGTTATTGCGTTCCATGCGCCTATATTTTGCCCTTACATTAACATGTATGTGCATATAACCCACCCCTCCCCCCTTCCTATTACACACAATATCTCGGTTATGCGACAAAAAAATTAAAAACCCGTTACATATGTCAAAGAACATCCTTCCTACATGAAGTATACAAAATTTCAAAACATTTCGACCAGAAATAGCTTTTTAAATAATTTTTAAATATTTTAGTATATTTTCACTGTATTTTAAAAATCTAAGTCCCATAACTCTGTAACGACATATTGAATAAACCTGAAAATCGAAAGGCGGCTTCCTCTCCACAGTCCAATCATAACGTATGAATATCATGAAAATCCGTTGACGCATATTCAAGTTATCGCGTTCCATGTGCCTATATTTTGCCCTTAGCTTAAAATGTATGTGCATATAACCCCCCCCCCCCCCCTTCCTATTACACACAATATCTCGGTTATGCGACAAAAAAATTAAAAACCCGTTACATATGTCAAAGAACATCCTTTCTACTTGAAGTATACAAAATTTCAAAACATTTCGACCAGAAATAGATTTTTAAATAATTTTTAAATATTTTAGTATATTTTCACTGTATTTTAAAAATCTAAGTCCCATAACTCTGTAACGACAAATCGGATGAACCTGAAAATCGAAAGGCGGCTTCCTCTCCACAGTCTGATCACTATGTATAAATTTCATAAAAATCCGTTGACGCGTATTCAAGTTATTGCGTTCCATAGGCGGACGGACAGACGGACGGACGGACAGACGGACAGACGGACAGACGGACAGACGGACAGACGGACGGACTTCGCCATACCATAATACGTCCCGTCAAATGACGGGCGTATAAAAACGTATAATAATGAAAGATTACATGAAAACCTGTTTCGATCCGTTTTCTATGAACATTAGGTTGATTGAAAAAGACACAAATTTTCTAATAAATTGACTTTTATTTTTGCATAAAATGTTTAGCCGATTTGGACCTTATATTGAGATTTTGATGTCTAGATCAAGTGTGAACGTTGCACCATACCTCCCAAGTGTTTTGAGCACTCTTTTTATTTAATCACGCTTCTGAATCTTTATCTTTGGAGTCACTCACTCTTCGCGAAACTGATACCTGAAATTTCGAAATTATCAAGTAGCGATACACTAAATTATTTTGCTTCTTTGAACAATGCTGGCTTGAAGTATCACTTTGTCAGAAACATACATGAATGGTGTAACTACTAAGATACATTTGGCAGTGTCTGAAAATCAGTTTGCCTTGAAGTATCACTGATGAGGATTAACTGTCCGAAACACGTGTCTGGTACATTAATATTTGCTTGAAATGTTGAAGGTTACGAGTTGGAACAATTCAGATTTCTTTCTTAAGGTATCCGATGTACAATAGGGCATTTTTCGATGCCTGGTAAGGTACTATAAACTATATATTTTCTGAAAGGTTATAATGCCCTATGCTCAAAAATAATAATTTTGGGGTCAGAAAAATAAAGGGGAGTAACTGATGAAGCATTTGAATTGTATATTTTCTCTATATAACATATGCAAAATAACAAAGTTGTACAAGAGTTTTTCCCCTTTTACCAGGCATAAATACAATGGAGATGATAAAAACGCTATGTAAAATGACTCTATTGTACAACGGATACCTTAAGCAGCTCACCTATCCTATCGGATTAATTCTCGGGTGATGAAAGAACTTTTAAAGCTTACTTTGTTGATTGTACCATAAGTCTTTTTGCTTATTCAATAGGCGTCTGGTGACGCGTGTGTATGCGTATAAAAGGACGGACGACGCCATTTGTCCTCAATATAGCATGTACATTTGGTTCCCCAATATTATATGTTTTCCTAACAGATTCCTGTTTAATGCAGTCTTTCCTGTTTGTGCGTGTGTGTGGTTTTCCTAACAGATTCCTGTTTAATGCAGTCTTTCCTGTGTGTACGTGCGTGTGGTTTTCCTAACAGATTCCTGTTTAATGCAGTCTTTCCTGTGTGTGCGTGTGTGTGGTTTTCCTAACAGATTCCTGTTTAATGCAGTCTTTCCTGTGTGTGCGTGTGTGTGGTTTTCCTAACAGGTTCCTGTTTAATGCAGTCTTTCCTGTGTGCGCGTGTGTGTGGTTTTCCTAACAGGTTCCTGTTTAATGCAGTCTTTCCTGTGTGTGCGCGTGTGTGGTTTTCCTAACAGGTTCCTGTTTAATGCAGTCTTTCCTGTGTGCGCGTGTGTGTGGTTTTCCTAACAGGTTCCTGTTTAATGCAGTCTTTCCTGTGTGTGCGCGTGTGTGGTTTTCCTAACAGGTTCCTGTTTAATGCAGTCTTTCCTGTGTGCGCGTGTGTGTGGTTTTCCTAACAGATTCCTGTTTAATGCAGTCTTTCCTGTGTGTGCGTGTGTGTGGTTTTCCTAATACATTCCTGTTTTATGCAGTCTTTCCTGTGTGTGCGTGTGTGTAGTTTTCCTAATAGATTCCTGTTTAATGCAGTCTTTCCTGTGTGCGCGTGTGTGAGGTTTTCCTAATAGATTCCTGTTTAATGCAGTCTTTCCTGTGTGTGCGTGTGTGTGGTTTTCCTAAAAGATTCCTGTTTAATGCAGTCTTTCCTGTGTGTGCGTGTGTGTGGTTTTCCTAATAGATTCCTGTTTAATGCAGTCTTTCCTGTGTGTGCGTGTGTGTGGTTTTCCTAATAGATTCCTGTTTAATGCAGTCTTTCCTGTGTGTGCGTGTGTGTGGTTTTCCTAATAGATTCCTGTTTAATGCAGTCTTTCCTGTGTGCGCGTGTGTGTGGTTTTCCTAATAGATTCCTGTTTAATGCAGTCTTTCCTGTGTGCGCGTGTGTGTGGTTTTCCTAATAGATTCCTGTTTAATGCAGTCTTTCCGTTGTGTGCGTGTGTGTGGTTTTCCTAATAGATTCCTGTTTAATGCAGTCTTTCCTGTGTGTGCGTGTGTGTGGTTTTCCTAATAGATTCCTGTTTAATGCAGTCTTTCCTGTGTGCGCGTGTGTGTGGTTTTCCTAATAGATTCCTGTTTAATGCAGTCTTTCCTGTGTGCGCGTGTGTGTGGTTTTCCTAATAGATTCCTGTTTAATGCAGTCTTTCCGTTGTGTGCGTGTGTGTGGTTTTCCTAATAGATTCCTGTTTAATGCAGTCTTTCCTGTGTGCGCGTGTGTGTGGTTTTCCTAATAGATTCCTGTTTAATGCAGTCTTTCCGTTGTGTGCGTGTGTGTGGTTTTCCTAATAGATTCCTGTTTAATGCAGTCTTTCCTGTGTGCGCGTGTGTGTGGTTTTCCTAATAGATTCCTGTTTAATGCAGTCTTTCCGTTGTGTGCGTGTGTGTGGTTTTCCTAACAGATTCCTGTTTAATGCAGTCTTTCCGTTGTGTGCGTGTGTGTGGCTTACTCTTATTCATTGAAAAATTGAATAAGAGTAAAGCACAGAGGCATGAGACAGTGAACAATTACTCATCATCTCTTAATGTCAGGTTCCTGTGATAGAACATAATCAGAAGCTGTGGCTTTTATGACGAATTTTCACTTACTTCATTGTGCAACTTGATTCATTAAATCAAAGATATTATGTCATATAAAATACGGTGGCCGTAAAGGGACGTGTGAAAAATAAAATTTATTTCGTTCCCACGAGGGAACGAAATATCATTTCGTGGGAACGAAATAATATAGAGTACTTCATTTTTGTCGACCAAGTGACCTTTCGACCTTGACCTTGTATATAGCATTTAGAAAACAGATTTCTTTCATACTCTTCGTATTTATTCCCACATTCCAAATAAAAGAGTACTACACTTTTTACCTTGATTCTGATCTATACCAGTAGTGAATTTCATTTTGGGTTTTGACTAAGATCTTTTATTGTCATAATTGTAATTGAACATCTCCATATACATGTATGGCACATATATACATAAGTCTGCACATGCGCAAAAGGGAGAATTATTTCGTTCCCTCGAAATATTATTTCGTTCCCACGAAATAATATTTCGTTCCCTCAAAATATGATTTTGTTCCCATGAATTATTTCGTTCCCTCGAAATGATTTTATTTAACACGACCCTTTACGGCCATCATACATAAACATATTATGTCATAAACAGAAAAAAATAATGCACAAGAAATATGTTTCGGATAGTAAATTCTTATCAGCGACAATGGTACTTTGTGGTGATTTTCAGTAACGCCCTCTGGTTTGATTTCTGAATTTTGTGCATCTTTTTGGAGAAGATTGTGCGACTGCAAATCCACTGTAGGGTCCGATTCAGTAGACTAATTAAATGAAATCATCGAGATGTTTAAACCTCCTTCAATTTCAAAGTTCTCGCGAAAAATTGTACTTCATCATGATGAAACGGAAAATTGTGTTCCAACTCTATACCTTCATGAGGAAAATTTCAAACCAATTTTTCCTGCACCAGACACGTGTTTGAGTATTGTTTTAGTTCTTATTGCATTCTTATTGCATTTTGGCAATAGTTATTATGAAAATAAAGAACATCATGAGATTTGGTACTCGCAAAAATTCTGCTTGTACTGCATAATGCAAATAGGTATAGAGAAAAGGGAAAACCTACAAATGAAACAAACAAACAAAAAACACAAGTGGTCATGTGATGTGAAAATTTTCGAAATACCCACCAGAAAAAAATACAGACTGACGTAATACTCGTGATCTCTTGTATGATGTATTGCAATTTCCCGGAAATTTTAGATTAAGAGCCTCAAGGGTTTCCTCGCTCTTGTTTCCGTGTTTAACTTTCATATAAAACAAGAAAATGTAGATACCGACTTACAGAGACAACTAGAGCACCAGGATGGCGACTAGTGCCGAGTGGACCTGTACATGCGGTTTCAGTAACAGCGCTGTCCTTATAGAATGTGAGATGTGCGGCCGGTCTGTCACTCAGGATACCACTCACGTTGTGGAGGAACCGAGACCATCTTCCTGCAGATTTCAGCTTGACACGTCCGGTATGATTTCTTTGATTATGCTCTTGTGGTTAACTACCTGGTGAATGTATAATCTTAATCTTAATAATTTTCTGTTAATTAACTCAATCTCAACGAGGAAAAGATAAAAATGAACTCTAAGCACGAATTTCACATTTGTAGAGTGGCAATGTCCAAAGTGTACCTACTTGAATAGTATAGATACCAGTTCTTGTGAGGTTTGCTTCACTGTGAGGGAGGAGGATGTAGAGGAGGACGGGGAAGCGGCAATAAACCACATAGGTAGGTGTTGTTTCTTTGTTGGTTTGGCTGTTTGTTCGGTTTGTTGTTGTTGTTGTTTTTATTGATATCAGCAACACTTTTCACGTAAGTGCTCCTCTGAATTGACCCTTCATAAAATTTAGAGCCGCTCAACATCTGTAATTTAAAAATCAAAGATGGGGTGTCACACTAAATTATTTTGACATCTCTGGACCACTTTACTTGACGAACCACTGGTAAAAATGCATTTACCGAAACATGTATGTATGGTCCACCGAATTTGAGATGTCCAGAGGCCTGCTCTCTGCCAGCAGAGTCGGAACACATTTTTCTTTTCATTTTATTTGGCGTTGAAAATGTCATGGAGGAGTTACATTTTGGTTTGAAAAAAGAGGGTGTCGTCTGAATTTGATGAGAATAATAGCATCCTTTAGAAACATATACCATACCCGCAGGGCACTCGGAACATTCGTTATATAGCTGATGAAGTATCTGGTACAAGTAAACGTTAGTTTTTGCTCATCTCAAGATATAATGGTTTCAATCAATCATATGTACATTTTGTACTTGAAATTTAAGAGGTAATAGTTTTCAAATCTCTACACAAGAACCAAAGATATCAAGACTTGCTTTTCTTCAACACGTCTCATTTCTATGAGTCTGGTTTTAGGAAGTTTATTTTCCTTGATCAATAATCGTATGAAACTCACAGCCTTCTTTGATTTTTTTTTTCATACAAAAGTCTTCTTTTCACAGATTCCACTGACAATGAATTGCGCATCATTATGATCGGTAGAACGGGCGCAGGAAAAAGTGCCACCGGAAACACCATTCTTGGGTCAAAGATCTTCAAGTCCGACGTTTCAAGTTCCTCCCTCACAAAGAAGTGTCAAAGGGGGCGGGTAAATAGGCGTGGTCGGATGGTACAGGTCGTCGACACACCGGGGATGTTCGACACAGGTATGGTATAACAGTGTAGCATCTGAAGAGTCTGTAGTGCAAAATGAACTTTCTAAGGCTTGCCCATGACAGCTTCAATTGCAATTCGATGATAAGTCATTCATATGCATAATCCATGTGATTTTTATGGACGAGTAACTAATTTGTATATGATATTCATATAATGTTTTCTTTCTTTTTTTCTCAGGAATGAACAACGAATCTGTGACAAAGGAAATATTGAAGTGTGTTGGTATCTCAGCCCCTGGACCTCATGCCATATTGTTGGTTGTAGGAGTGGGAAGATTTACAGAGGAAGAAAGAGAAACTGTACGACTTCTCCAGAAAGCGTTTGGAGACAACATGACCAAATATCTTATCGTTGTCTTCACAAGGAAAGATGACCTTGACCACGGCAAAAAGTCTGCAGATGATATGGTTCGAGAAGCTCCAAAAAGCCTTCGGAAGTTTCTGAGTGATTGTGACAACCGATACTTTGCTATAAACAATAATGCCGACAAGGATTCAAAAGACAAACAGACGGACGAATTACTCGAGATGATTGATGAAGTCGTCAAAAAGAATGATGGAGACTTTTACAAAAGTCCGATTTTTAATGAAGCCGACAAAATCATTAGGGAGAGAATCGTAGAAAAGGAAAATGAACAAAGAAACGAAATGGCCAGAATCCGAAGACAACTTTCAGAAGAGTACCATGAACATGATCGGCGGGCCAGAGCACGTGAGGCTTCCCTCCAAGATCAGCTCAGGGAGTTAGACGAGGAACAGGAGCGAGAAAACACCAAACTTCACAAACTACAGGAAAGACTGGAAGATCTAGAAGATAGCGCGGATGAAGATAACATGGATTATGAACAAAACCAGCGTATCAGAGAACTGAAAGAACGTATTCTTGACGTAAAGGAGAAACTGTGTCAAGTCAAAAGGGACAGAAGTGTGGCCTACAAGACAGCAGTGTCCAGACAACAAGAAGTGACACAATACAGCCAACACTGGAACCCAAGGGAAGAGGTTCGCGATGAAATCGAAAGAGGGGATACAAATCTCCTCAAAAAGTTTTGGAACAGTATACGTAGAGCAGGTGCAGATCTTTGGGGACGTTTCAAATCTCTCTTTGAAATTCTAAAAGAGAAAGCAGGCTTCCATTGACGACGTCTGAAGTCCCAGATTAACAAGTCGGTTCCCTCTGTAATGGATTCGTGTACGGACTTGTTCAGTAAAATGAATTTTAGTGAATCTCACTTTATGTAGGAACGCCAGTCAGAATAAAATGACGTCCTTGATCTAAACTCGCTCGGAGATCAAGTACAGATTGGTACGGATATAAATATGTGTATATACTAGACTCATATAAATAGATTCCCTCATTATATTTCATAATTTGATGTACATGAAGAATGAATTAATGTACATTGTATATATTACTTTCTTGTCATTTTTGAAGCAGAAAAATAAAAAGTGGTATATTTGTTTTCAGGTTTTCTTTATTGTTTGTCCAATTGTTAAATCGTCTAAAGATAATGGGTGCCTACATCCAGATGCCACAAATTAATAATGCACACAAAACAAACCCTCTGTCTGAAAGGAGAAGACTGGGCACCAAGTACTCTTACCATTTCTGAAAATTGGTTATACGTCTGATTGAGTTAATACAGAAAACGAACTGTTTCGCTTTATGAAATGATTTTCGTGCTGGTCTTTTTATTTTGATCCTTGCGTCTAAATACCTTTAGTTGTTATGTAGAAATGCATCGTATCATTATATTACAACATTTGATTTTTATATAGAAATTGATACATAAAAACACAGTTTGTGTTGCCCTTGACCTTGCTTCTATTATCGGCTTTATATTGTTTTGGCACTAAAATGTTTACAGATTCGGTTATTTTAGTCCTTCCCCCCCCCCCCCCCCCCCCGACAACTATCGGCTTGATAAATATCTTTTGGCACTATGTTTACAGATTCGGTGATGTTAGTCCTTTTTCCAACTCGACTTTCACAGAGACATTTTGAAAATATGAAATCGACAATGTCGATGCGACTCTTAAGACACATGCTTAAGTACCATGGTTACGGGCAAATAAAATGAAACTTTGGACTTTCTACTGCGAGTAAGGAAATATACATGTATCTTTAAAGTTAACGCCCTGATAATAGACTATTTCCACATTTCCTCTGTAACTTCCCAATGTCTCATCCTCATCAATTTCAAGTTAAGACAAGAGAAGAATCCATTTTCTTTTCTGTTCTTAGAATATAAGAATACTCCTACAAAGCTGAAGAAAATGTGAAGGCATTCAAACTCAAGATTGAAACTTATTTTATCATAGAAGTCCTTCATGCACAGTAATCACCTTTTACTTTGACATAAAGATATATCGATACCATCCAGTTTCGATATAAAGTATACTAATATACTAAACTTGGACAGATAAAGTTGAAATTTTGAGTTACTAAGGGGACAGTAAATTTGAATGTATTTCATACTATTGACCTTGACCTTTTACCATTTCAAATCAAGAGCTACCTTAGTTGGAGGGTGTGGAGAAATTGTTGATAATGCTTAAATTGTCATGGTTTGCAATCAGTATCCAATGACTTGTTATTGAATGTGACAATACTTGATGGAAATCAACCACATTGTAAGCCTCACTATAGTCAGTAAATGAAGTCATAAAAATGCAATGATCGCTGTGCGAACTAAGTCCCCTACCGGCGGCATAAATGTATGACTTGCACCTCTGTTCATCATCTGCAACAACAGCCAAGTAAAGTCTGGGAATTCAAGAAATTTGCTAAGTCCAAGGGCCATAACTCTTGTGAAAATTAGTCAATCTAAATTAAACTCAAATCTGCATCACACTATAATGTATTCAAGTACAAAAAATCAGTTCATTATCTGCAATAACAGGCAAGAAAAAGTCAGGAAAACTGCAAATTTCATGAAATTAGCTAAGTCCAAGGGCCATCACTCTTGTAAAAATAAGCCAATGGAAACCAAACTCAAACTTGGTCTGTATCACACTGAGATGTATTGATTTACCAAAAATCAGTGCATTATTTGCAATAGAACCGAAGAAAAGTCCGGAAAACTGAAATTTTCATAAAATTTGCTAAGTCCAAGGGCCATAACTCTTGTACAAATAGGTGAATCTAAAGCAAACTCAAACTTGACCTGTATCCCATTGAGATATATCCACATACTAAAAATAAGTTCAATTTATCCAAAAACAGCGGAAAAAAGTCCGGAAAACTGAAATTTTCATAAAATTTGCTAAGTCCAAGGGCCATAACTCTTGTAAAATTTGGTCAATCAAAAGCAAACTCAAACTTGATCTGTATCACATTGAGATATATCCACATACCAAAAATGAGTTCAATTTATCTTACAACAGGCGGAAAAAAGTCCGGAAAACTGAAATTTTCATAAAATTTGCTAAGTCCAAGGGCCATAACTCTTGTAAAATTAGGTCAATCAAAAGCAAACTCAAACTTGATCTGTATCACATTGAGATATATCCACATACCAAAAATGAGTTCAATATATGCAACAACAGCGGAAAAGTCAGGAAAACTTAAATTTTCATAAAATTTGCTAAGTCCAAGGGCCATAACTCTTGTAAAATTAGGTCAATCAAAAGCAAACTCAAAATTGATCTGTATCACATTGAGATATATCCACATACCAAAAATGAGTTCAATATATGCAACAACAGCGAAAAAAAGTCCGGAAAACTGAAAATGGGACAGACAGACAGACAGATTGACGGACGGACAGACAGACAGACCGAGAGGAAACTAAGAGTCCCCTTCGGCGTTGCTGGTAGGGGACTAAAAACATAAAACAAGAAAGGCCTTATAAGTTATATATGTACATCACATGGAAATAGTGATACAAATGGCAATCTGAGGTTTTATTTTGCAAGTGCAAAAGCAAAACCAAAGTCAGCCTAGCCTTTGAACATGAAAAATGATGTTCCAAGGGGACGAAATGTGTTTTAGAAACTGATGCATGCCCTCGGGCATCGAGAAGTACAATGGATTTTACAAGAATATCAAACTCCACGGTCAAGAGGTCAATGAAAAGATGTTGTCACATGGAAAACATATGTAAAATTTGGAATGGAAAGAAATGCTTCAAAAGTCTTTAAGAGATTTCATAATAAGGCATTCAAAAACAACTTTTGTGAAACTCTGCTGTGCTTGTATTAAGGTTAAATCATAAAACTTTGCAGATAACAGGATGAATGTTTGATAGTAAATTGAATAAAGCCTGTGTTTGTGAAACACGAATGCCCCCGGTGGCATCTTTGTTAGTATGAACACTATTTTCTGTTAAGTACATGTATGTGAGGTCACTGGGTTAAAAGGTCAAAGGTCCAGGTCATGAGGTCAAAAAAATTGGTATCAATGGAAAGGTCTTGTCACAAGGAATACACATGTGAAATATGAAAGCCCTATCACTTCCCATTCAAAAGTTATGCCCAATGTTAAAGTTTTTGAAAAGTAGGTCAAAGGTCAAGGTCAAGAGGTCAAAAAGTTTGGTATCAATGGAAAGGTCTTGTCACAAGGAATACACATGTGAAATATGAAAGCCCTATCACTTCCCATTCAAAAGTTATGCCCAATGTTAAAGTTTTTGAAAAGTAGGTCAAAGGTCAAGGTCAAGAGGTCAAAAAGTTTGGTATCAATCGAAAGGTCTTGTCACAAGGAATACACATGTGAAATATGAAAGCCCTATCACTTCCCATTCAAAAGTTATGCCCAATGTTAAAGTTTTTGAAAAGTAGGTCAAAGGTCAAGGTCAAGGTCACGAGGTCAAAAATTTTGGTATCAATGGAAAGGTCTTGTCACAAGGAATACACATATGAAATATGAAAGCCCTATCACTTCCCATTCAAAAGTTATGCCCAATGTTAAAGTTTTTGAAAAGTAGGTCAAAGGTCAAGGTCAAGGTCACGAGGTCAAAAATTTTGGTATCAATGGAAAGGTCTTGCCACAAGGAATACACATGTGAAATATGAAAGCCCTATCACTTCCCATTCAAAAGTTATGCCCAATGTTAAAGTTTTTGAAAAGTAGGTCAAAGGTCAAGGTCAAGGTCACGAGGTCAAAAATTTTGGTATCAATGGAAAGGTCTTGTCACAAGGAATACACATGTGAAATATGAAAGCCTTATCACTTCCCATTCAAAAGTTATGTCCAATGTTAAAGTTTTTCGGACAAACAGACAGACAAACAGATAAACAGATAAACAGACAAACAGACGGACAGGCCAAAAACTATATGCCCCCGAATCTTTGATTCCGGGGGCATAAATATTAGCTAGAGACATAACAAGAAACGTGTTATATGACAACACATTTATTCTCTTTGCAAGAAAACATTGGTTGCAAAGACATCACAATAACCACAGAAAAACATTACATCTACAAATATGTACATCTCTTATATATCATTTTGTATAAGTGAATGCATTAACAGATCTTTATCTAGCATAAGCATTTCAAATTCTTAACTAACATTTTCTACGGTTTGTGTTCCATATTCAGAAATCATTTGAGAAATGAATTCTCAGATATGAGACTTAAGTTGTCAGAGATTGGAATCAAGCTCTCTGAGAACTGAGAACTTAATTCTCTCTGAGTTGAGAGAAAAAATTCTCATGTGTCGAGCACTAAAATAGGTTTCAAGTATTTCTGGGAAATAAATGCGATGTTTAATGAGATGTCAGCTCAGTTCAGGGTTTTGTGTGGGTTTTAACTATGATTCTTCATCTATTTCCAATATCCAAGGGTGGCGTAAGCAATCCTCCGCAGTGGCTCGGAGATTTGGATCAAAGTGCAACATTGGCACTAAAAAGTCACTAAATTTATGTGCTTCTACTGGGTCCCATTCATATTTTTCACAAAGGACTTCCACCAGTCCCCATGGCTTCAGTTTCAGAATGTGTCGAAGTTCACCTACAGAAAAAATAATGCTGATTATATCTTCAAATCAATGATCATCTTGAGAATATTTTCCAAATATTTTCCAACATTTCTACTGAAATACTCTTAAACTATCATTTCTTCATAGCAAACAGAAACAACAAGATTTCTATAAAGTTTTAAGATTTCTTCAAAGTTTTTGTAAAAAATATCTAAGAGGAAAACCATTTTCACATCAAAATGTGTTTAATTTCATAGAAGTCTAAACTAAAGAACATTAAATGTACATACCTTTCCTGTTGAAGAATTCGCGGGAATACTTTCCAGACAGTGATATTTCTCTCGGAATCGGTCCAAGTAGTTCTATAATGTGTGCAAGGTGATCCTCATCCCTAGAGTAGTCCTCCCCAGAGTGGGGCTCAAATAAATAATCTCCTGTCGCAAGCTCAAACGCCTGAAAAAAACAATATACTTTTTTTTCTAGATTTCCACAATTATCAGAAACAAAATGGAGTACCTAATCTGTAGCAAAAAGCCTAAAATCATAAAACTTTACTCACAGAAACTGTATGAATCATTGCTTTTTCAGATGATAGATCATTCTTTACTTATCATTAGAACTACAAAACATTAAGATTTTTTGAAGCGTGAGCACTTTATAAAAGTAAAATAATGCCTCTCCTTCGATTTGAGGAAATTTTTTAATTAATACATTTAGCAGAACCAAGACAATGAAAATAGCATGTAATTTACACAATTATTCAGAAAAACCAGCAGATCTGTAATTAAATCTACTACATACATAATACCACACTATATAAATGTACTTGACTATAACTGATATGCTATGACTTACCATACAGGCTGTACTCCAGATGTCCGCAGGTGGACCATACCCCGCCCCTATAAGTACCTCTAAAGATCTGTATTGTCTAGTCTGAATGTCCTCAGTAAAGTGGTGAAACTGCAAATACAATACACAAAACTTAGGACTCAGATAGAAGATAATAAGACTGCCATTTATATTAACGTTTGTCTCACCATTGTTACAAAGAAATAGGTGTCATATTGAATTTCTAAACTTAACTTCTGATTGGTTAGAATATCTATCAAACTGACTAAGAAAGAAATTGGTCTTATTAAAAGGAAAATGCATGTATATCAGCTTGACTGGTTCATCTCAGTGTATCTATTGTGTTTTAAACGAATTGTTTATCATATTTTTAAAAATCTATTTTCTGCATTGGGATTGGGCAAAAAGATAGAAAAAGATGCCAGATCCTAAAATGTTTTGAGATATGAATTAATATACTTACAAATGATATGTTTGTGGTGATCTTAAATACTTAATTCAATTATTTCGTAAATGACTGTACAATTTACTGCTTGAAAAAAGTGGATAAATGGATATCAATCATAATTCAATTGTGTAAGAAAGGGACAGAACTATATTTAACTCTCAACAAGCAAAATAATTAGTTTTCATTACAAATCATCATCAGCTATCAGAGCACTTCATAACACCCTAAATTATTTTGATACAGGAAATTAATCACTAGTATACATGGTATATGTCGTGACACATCTACATGTATCCATACCAAACAAAGTTCTACAGGTCAAGCACTCTGGATATAAAAATCACTTCAAATCAAGAACAAATCATCAATATTTATTTATTTTAATCCTCGAAACACAAGCATTCTTTACTCAAACTTTAAAATCTTAAACAGGAAAACACTTCAGACCATCAGACTTATACATTGTATTGTGTTTCAATTATATTCCAAACTTTAAGATGGACAGTCTGATGGACAGACAGCCAGACAGGATGATTCCTATATACTCTAAAACATAGGTAATCAGAGATTACGAAGCTCACCTCGTGGCAGCAAAAGTTCAATTTAAACATATTTCTAAATACATGTTTATTGGCTTTAGAAAGAAAAATCACCTAAGTGGAAAAAAAATGGATTAAGGGCATTTTATGAAAGTTTGATCAAAGATCTTTCCACTATGCAAGTTTGGTACATGTAGCACTTATACTTTGCTCAATATTGGCTTTTTTCAAGGCAAAATGGAAAAGTAGGTCAAGGTCGTTTTATAAAATTTTGATTAAAAGATGCATCTACTATGCAATTTTTGTACATGTAGCACTAATACTTTACCCAATATGGCCTTTTAAAGGCTAAATCACTCAAGGGGAAAAAGTTGGTCAAGGTCATTTTCTGAATGTTTAATGAAAGATATATCCACTATACAACTTTGGTACATCTATCTCTAATACTTTTCTCAATATTGGCATTTAAAGGAAAAATCACTCAAGCTGAAAAAACCAGGTCAAGGTCATTTTCTGACAATTCCATCAAAGATAAATCCACTATGCAAGTTTGGTACATAAAGCACTTATACTTTGCTCAATATTGACTTTTTAAGGCAAAATCACTCAAGCAGAAAAAGTAGGTCACGTTCATTTTCTGAAAGTCTGGTCAAAGATACATCCACTGTGCAAGTTTGGTACAAGAAGCACTTATCCTTTGCCCAATATTGGCAGAAAAGGTAGGTCAGACGCTGCATCTGATGCATGCGTTCACCTCAGCATCCCAAGATACATCACTTGAGCAAGTTTGGTTACTGTAGCATCAGTACTTTGTCAGATACTGAGCTACCCCAAAAACTTTATCCAGACACTCATGCCAGTCTTTGAACTGGAAAGTGTAGGTCAGATGCAGCATCAGATGCATGGGTTCACCTTAGCATCCCAAGATGAATCACTTGTGCAAGTTTGGTCACCGAAGCATCAGTACTTTGTCAGACACTGAGCTACCCCAAAAACTTTAACAAAACTTGACGCAGGTCAATGAACTGGAAAATGTAGGTCACATGCTGCATCTGATGCATGGGTTCACATAAGCATCCCAAAATGAATCGTTTGTGCAAGTTTAGTTACAATGGTATCAGTACTTTGTCAGATACTGAGCTACCCCAAAAACTTAAATCGGATGGGGACAGGGACGCAGAGGGTAAAGCATAAGCTCATCATAACTTAGTCGAGGTGAGCTAAAAATTTAGCGGAAGGGGGAGGGGGTAATAAAATATGCCTTTGTTTAAATTTGTGTTACAGCTTTTTGAAAGGCAAATTTGGCAAAAATGTCCTGATCTTTGAGGTGCAGTCATAAATGAAAAACGCTTTAAGGATTGGCTATTACAGTATAAATATGTACTGAAATTTTGATAAATTGACTGTTACGTCACATACAATTATTCACCATTCTGTCATAAAATATGGTTCTGTGACACCATATATGGTAATACCAAAAAAAAAAAGAAGAAAAGAATCATAATGTGTTATTTAAAATAATACCAAAAAAAAAAAAGAAGAAAAGAATCATAATGTGTTATTTAAAATACTTCAAAAATTCTTAAGGATTTTATGTGAAAATTGGAATATTTCCTTCCTTACTCCAGTCTTACTATCTTTTCTATCAATCTTAAGTGGGGACAACATCCTACTATTGTCTTATCACGACAATCAGACATGGACAACATCATGCCGAGAGAACACTCAGAAATCTTTTCCAAGATGATAAAGATAACGCAAACTTTCCCTTCTATGTACAGATAGAAAATTGTGATAACACAAACTCCCACTAAACCCTTAACAAACAAAAACACAAATTCTACACCCTTTTACATTTACTCCTACACTAACCTAACCCAATTTAATCCTTCCTTATATATGTATATTGCACAAACTTCTATTCCATACTTTATCATAGAAATCTTTTATAGTATACCTAAATAAAACCCTACCCAAACCTTTATACAGAGGTTGAGATTAATTTCTCCCTTTTCCAGAGCTTCAAATATAAACGGGACAATTTAATGATCTATGCTTCAAAATGTCTGACACAGAATCGAAATTCTTGCGTTACAAATTGTTGACATAATAAAGCTGGAAAAAGGGAAGTATGCTGCTTAACTGCTATTTTTATCGCACCATGGTTTAACAGGGAAATGGAAGCTTTTTGAATGATCATATATCGGTACATTCTTACATAATTTATCATCATAAGATTAGTAGTAGTGCTGGCTAACCCTTAAATATCTTATACAATATGCAGCACATATATACACTGCCATCCATAAATAACTACACAAACAAGTAAGTTGTTCTAAATTCTTTACAACTTTATCTTAATTTTTTCCATTCTGAACTTGAAAAATCCATAATAATTTATGGCATTTATATTCAAAATTGAATGTGATCACAGAAATTCATATAGAATTTTTTTTCTTCAGCACAATTTTCTTTCAAAAATTGTCATTTTTATATAAAAAGTTATAAAAATTCAAAAACTGTACATATTTGGGTCAAATTTGTTACAAATGATTTCTATAAGGTACATCTTCAAAATCATAAAACAATGGATTCAAAACTGTTAAGTTTATAACAGCATGGTTTATACTTATTTATGGCTGGCAGTGCATGTCAAAGAATCTTATTCAGAAATCATGTTCTTTAGATGTCAATTTTAAGGTAAGGGATGCAAAAGGAGCAAATAGCCAAAAATCTTTTTAGTGTGTGTATATGCATGTTTTCTGTCAATCGACTATCTGGGCATAAAACAAAATGTGAAGATAGAAAGATGGATAACTCTTATCTTAATATTATGAGAAATATTGAACTTTTAACCAAAATATTTTTTTAACTTTCTTTCGTGTTATAAAGTATAATGTTTACTTAGAATCTCCTTTTCAAAATTAATTGTTTGTCCTTGAGGCATCCCTTAGCTAAAAATTTACTATACACATTTTAAGTAATGCAACATAGACTTACTGTCCAGCAAGCATTTCCCAAGTCTGCAATTTTGACTGGTATATCACACACTTCTCTTACAGGGTCTGGTTTGTTGGTATTTAACTTATCTGCAAAAAATTTTTTTTGCTCATCATATTTTTTTCGAAACTGAACCAGCCTTAAATATTTCAAATTCCTACTATAATTTTGATTTAAGTACAATGACATATCATTAACTTGAATTTGTATGGATTTGAAAGCATAAGTGGGAAAAGTTTTACTTGATTTTGTTCAAGCAATCACCATCATGTTCTGCAGGGTAAAAGGATAACAAGCTATGCTTTATCAACACAAAATGGATAAACAAAAAATCAAAGCAGATACACAGGAACAAAAAACATGACCAATAAGAAATAAACAGACAAGTCGAGTACAAGTTTCTTGTTTCAAGTAAGGACCAAAGCCAGATTGTAAAGCTTAATCTTTTAGGAAAGTAATGGTACAAAATGAAAAATATGGTCAAAGATAACATGCATGAAAAATATGAAAGCCATCTACCAAACTTTTCCAGATGTAGATTAATTTCAGATTTTTAAAAGAAGGCCGAAATCCAAGGTCAAGGCCATCGTGTCAACAGTCAAATCATCAAAGCAAAGATCCGAAAACAGAAAATATATATGATACATGTATATCAAAGTCCTATCCCTTTCAGAGCAATGGGTATTGTATAAAGGTTTTTAGTCCATACCTGATGAGTTACTTTTTTCACTAGGGCTCTGACTCTGATCATCCCCGGGACTATGAGACCTCCGTTCCTTCTGACTAACGTCACCCGATCCATCCTCCATTGCATTAGAATCTGGGACATTTTCCGTGGTATTATCATTGGAATCACAGGTTGTGTTATTGTCTAGCACATTTTTGTCCTCTAAACTTTTCTGTGAATTGAAGTTTTTGTTCACTATCGTTGCCGTGGATATGCTTTCCTGAGATTCGTGTCCATTACACATGACGTTGTCCCCCTCCCTATCCGTCTCTGGTACACCGGACATCTCTATTGTAACTACCCCATCACACTGCTTAATGTTAGGACTTAAAATTTTTTTATCTGGAACGTTTGACATTTTGTCTAAATCATTCTGATTCAGGTTTGCGGCATTGGTTTCTGCTACTTTATCTTTTGTGTCCCGATTATCTGAAAGTATTAGAAATGAAGAGTCATTACTTCGCCATGGGTTTTCTTCCATAAACTGCTATAAACATGGTAAATTTAGTGCCATTAGTGGTTATATTTCAGATGAGCTTTCTAGACAAGTGAAATAAAGGGCTACAAGTGCAGTATGAGAAGCAGCAAGTTGTCACTAGGCAAATACTCTCTGCGAGAATAATTGTTGCCTGCAGCATCTTAACAACTTTGGTACTATTTCTGTACAACTGCCTTACTAATATGTACAACCCTCCCTAGCTATGACAAGTTGTGGTAACATGAGAAAGTGCATCCATACATTTGTTTAAGTGGCACTGTACAAATACTACAATATCTGTGTGACAAACCACAAGTTATGATGAGTATTCCATTGTCAGATGTAAAAGAGCTTTGTAATCTAGGAAAATTTATAAATAATGCTTTAAAATAAAGAACTTAATTGTAAGGCCATACAAAATTAATGTTTAGTTTGACGGGCACTTTTTTAGAAAAAAAAGTGAGGGAGGCAGGTTTTTTTTTTTGCAAATGTGAAATATGATGAATGTACATTTTTTGTAATTTATCTTTAACCAAATTTCTAATTCAAGTGTTTTGATGCTGAAAAAACATTAAAACTTAAGTATAGTATGAAGTGGTAATGTTTAGTACATTGATGAACAAGATAACCCTTAACAAGATAACCCAATGTCTTCCTGTAATATACTTATTGCATTTCCAAACCTGAAGTTTGCTAGATATTCTGTGATTTGGTCACACTTATTATATGTATCATATGACAGACGATGTCCTATGGCAGACCAGTATGAAGATGTAGACTAAATACATGTATGGTGTACATCTTATTTATGCTAAAAAGGATCACCAATCTCTAACCGTTGCCCTGTGTAAGGTTAAAACTTCAAATGACGTTAACATTTTGTGAACTACTTTCAGGTGCAACTAAGTGAGTGAAACTCGTAATTGTTGCTCAGTGCTTAGACCGAAAATTTGACCCTTGTCGTCGGCAAAAGAGTAGGAAAAATACAAAGAAACATGTCTAGGGATTGGGATGGCCCATTCTGATAGAAAATGGCCCATAAAATCAGCAACTCGCTGCGCCCTGGTGCCATTATTCTACGGCGTCCATTTTTTGTTTTTTAAATCTATTAAAAGTTCTGTTCTCGTATCTACGTTGTAACGTAGATCTACACCAGGAGCAGTAATACAGAGATCACAGCTTTCTGTACACGGTCAGTCAGAACTCTAAGGCACAAAATTCTTCTGTTCACTGACAATTGAAAGGTCCTTTGCTATTTTGATACAATATTGATTTTTCTCCGACATCTGCGCCTGAGATTTAAATCTCCAACGTCCACTTACGTATCTTATCTACGTTAAGGTACTTGTGTATGCGTTCGTCCGTAAAATTATCATGTCATTTTTTAAAAGTGGTCAGTCAATGGGTACAAATTGATGAAATAAAATTTGTACAAAATGTCTTCCCTAATATCAACAAAGCTGAAAATGAAGCTGCCCATCCGTGGACACAAAAAATTCAGGAAAGGTGGCTGAAAGTTTGGTCTTGGCTGTTCTGTGATCCATGCAAAAAATGTACTGTAAATTATTCATTGGAAATAGTCAAATTGGGAATCTCGCGACAAAAAAAAAAAGTGCTAACGTCTGATGCATAATGCATGCATATGCATAGCTTTTCGAAAATTGATCATTTAAGTTTTTGGAATGGCCCTTTCGTGAGGAAAGATGGCCCATTGTTTTTGAGAATGGCCCATTAAAGTCCAAGTGGAAGGGATCGTCGTCCCATTGAGCAAGTTTGCCTTCCCGATCACAGCATGTCTGACAATTTAGTTTGAATTTTAACAACGATTACACAAGGGTATCCTGATAGATTCGTCATCCCTTTTCACTGTCGGACTTGGGCAAGTTGTTTGCAAATTTGAATTTCTATCCCTCGGAAATTTTGAAGTATCTGCGATGTGCTTAGGGTTTAGTTGACTAGTTTATCCGAATCGAAATTAGGATCGTTTAGTATTTCTGCCCCTCCCCTCGATCCCGTCACCGGCATTCCCGGCTGATCAATCTGACGTAAACTGTGAGTTCTAAACAAAAACGTTTTCAAATTTCTAATAAATTAGATAATTTAATAAAGAATAATGCTCTTGCAGATTATCACAACAGAGTCAAGTATCATTTTACGTTACGTTACCTCGTCCGTGATATGGAATATACGCGTGGTCGCGATTACCGTACAAACAACAATTGAATACAGCAGCTCGGGTAAATAATACTATTTTATGTAAACAAGTATTGAGTTACAGCTTTACAATTTATATATTTAATGAAGTAAAGAATATGTAAACAAACAATTTGTATTAGCACGACGATGTTCAATTGACTACTTTAAAATTATGGTAAAACACGCGATAAAAATCGGAAATGCGGCATTGCGGCGGTGCCCGTCAAACGAAATCTTAATTTTTTTTGGCCTAATCTGTATTATACTTGTCACGTTATTTTCATGTACCATTATGTTTATATATACTTTATGATATGTATTATATGAAATGTCTGGAAGTAGTATTGATTATGACAATAAACTATACTAAACCATACTATACATTATCATAACAGTTCAAAATAGGCTTTATTTAGTACTTGAATATTTTGGATATGGTTTCTATTGTGACTAACATTTCCCACAAGGTTTCTTTTATTTTGAGTTCATCTTTCCGTGTATATATTATAACAATACAAACCTGTGTTATTATTTTCTGACTCAAGTATATTCATGTCGTTTTGATTGTTTTCTGTATTCTCTGTGGGGGCAGACGATGGCAGAGCCTCCTGGGTGGGGGAGGCATCACTCTGATCCATCCCCTCACCCTGGGATACACTGTTACAACTCTCACTAGTCACCATGTCCTGACGCAGAGACTGCAATAATAATCAAGATATCAAACATCTTTATAATAAGAGATTTTTGGCTGAATGGCAGAGAAATACATATCTTCTAATTGTGAACTTCAAAAACAGTTCAACAGGAAATAATTCAAAGGAATCCATCATGCAGTAAATATTTTTTTCCTTTTAAATTTCATTAAATTTTTGCAAATCATAAGATATTGAGTTTGACAAAACAGAAAGAAAATATGCCTTACTTATTTTTTACAAGAAATTATATAACATACTTGATCAAATTACAAGTATATACAAATGTGAATGTTCATGATCCAAAAAAGCAAGAAAGCAAATTCAAGATTTCTTTCAAATATTTTTGTTGGAATATCTATGATTTAATGCATTTTTTCTTAAATGTAAGAAGAAAAGCTGCTGCTTTTTTTTAAAGAATTCTACAGATATATAAACAGCTTTTGCCATTTAATGAATGGAAAAAATATCATTTACTATCTTAATGAATATAGGCAATATCAAAATGTTGATTGCATCTAGCCTGAATTAATAACATTACATTTTTTGAGTTGAAAATAACAGATCCTCTACATCAGGCAAGCGAAAATAAAACTCCATAGTTTATAAAATAAAACAAGATCTGACAAGCTTTTTATACTAATTCCTTGATTGAAATGAAAAGAAAAGGGCTATTTTTAGATAAGAGTGTTATAAAATATGTATTAAACCGAGAAAATTTCTCAATTGAAATCATAAAATCTAAGTTCATGCAATGAAAAAGTTGAAATTAAAGAAAACAAAACATTGCAATAGAAACTGAGTCATCTAATCAAAGGATTGTTTTAATGTATGAGACGGCTAGTAGCACTAAGCTGCTCTAGGAATCAGTGGTATGAATCAGTCATAGCAATCAAAAGCATTACTAGTTTATATGAGCAACAAATCAATTAGGACTACTAACTTACACGCCAACTCACAGTGAAAACACATTTCTGTTGAATGTATGTTTTATTTTGTTTCATAATAGGTTTGATAAACTGACTGCAGTTAATTGGAATTTTGAACATGACAATTGGAATATTGAAACTGAAATTTCAAGGATACCTTTTTAAAAACTTTTAATAGTGTAAGGGAAGATAACTCAAATGAAGTAAATTTCTTTAGGTGAACACAAGAGCATTACATTGTAATAAGGTGAAAGTTACATGTATTTTGCTTTTATCGAAAATAGAAAGATGGAGTTTGATTGATTTAGTAACTTTATTTCTTTATGAAAGTAGGGGAGGGGGGTGTCCTAAGTTTTTTTTTTCACAATTCAGAGGTCAATGGCATTCCTGCAATATTTCAAAAGGTGAGAAAAAAATCCAAAAATACGACTAAGGGGGGTAAACAATCCCGGGACAAGGTGTGTCAGTTTCTAGCAGCGTCATGCAGTATCTACCAAATCGTCATTATCATCATCAGGTAAAGGAACCTGTTCAGCCAGTTCCTCTATCTGCTGCATCTGCATCTCTAAAAGCTGTTGTTGCTTCTTGGCTTTCTTTTTTAACTTTTTCTTCTTGTTTTTGGACATTTTAGTCGGATCAGGAGGCTTCTCTTTAGGTGCCGTGCTCACTGTTGAAAACATAAAATATCATAAGTTTTTTATTCATTTTTTTTTTATTCATTATTCCTCTAAGAAATTCATTTTAGATTGTATTGAATCTGCTAATGTATAAAACATGTAAACAGGCCTTACTAGTATTAGAACTCCTCAAAGTAAATTTTCACAGATACTTGAATCTTTTTGCGAATCAGTATATCTTGGTAGCCCTCAAAATCACACTTTTTATAAATTTTCTGCAAATCATGAGGAATACCTCAAAAGGAGGAGATTCTTGGTACATGTATTCCATTCCTCAATTATCTGACGACAAAATACTGATTTGAGGATAAACGTGAATTTGAAAAGCTTGATATCAGAAAGGTCAGATACTTAAATGAATATGGTAGATTTAAGGCACTGCTTACTATTTCCGAGGTACCAAATGTTATTATTTTCACATTAATTACATAAAAAAAGTCATTTATCACATTATACACTTGTTATGCAGTTTCTTAAAGTCATTTCATAATCAACTGTTATGATAACATGTTACATGTACATATCGCTCTGCTTCAATGCAGTTGGTGAAGTTTACAAGTGTGTCTACGTAAATATATCTGATTGATTGATGCACTACAAAATGTAGTCTAATCACCTAAACTGTGTGGCAAGTGTGACCTTTCAAGTATCGGTCAATTGTTCAATTCAGATTCAATATCAATTATTAAAATTGTTGTTGTTGAATTTATAATTGCATCACAGTATTAAACAAATTTGAAATATTTTTTTCTTTACACACAAAACATCTATATGATGGGGAACTACTCATTACGTAGCAGAAAACTTCTAGGTCATGTCGTGCTTTGCCTCTTCTTCTCAGAAACATTGATTTCATGATTGAAATACAGAGTTTTAGGCAGAATCATGTCAAAAAAAGAATCTGTAATGAATTTTCATTTCATACCATTTCATACAATGTATTAATACTATTATGAAAGGTTCAGGGATACAAAACACACAACTCGTCTCATAATACATCGTATGAAATGAAAATTCATTTGCGATCCTACATATATGATAAAGTTTCCATATTGTTTACACATATTTACCTGCAGATCCTGGTAATTTGAGTCCCATTTTCTGCCATTCACAGGCGTCTGCTGCTAGCTTCCTGACATGGTTCTCGTCCACACACATTAGTACGTTCTCTGGTTTTATGTCCGTATGGATTATGTTACATTTTTTATGAAGATAATGAAGAGCTTGTAGTACCTATGAAACAATGATGAAGTTCACATAAGTAAATGTATTTAAGTAAGGCTTAATTTGAATGATCATGATACTTTATACAATAAATTTCACTTAACATATCATATCAAATACACTTAAAAAGCAACTTGTGTACATGTATAAAGCTTTAATTGAAGGAAATACTTAACTTCTTCATAAGTCAACAATTGATAATTTACTTTTAAAGAAATGTAATAAAAGAGATGACAAGTTACTGTAATGAGTAGGTTTTTTATGCCTAATGAATTCCCTTTAAAATTTAATATCTGAATCATCTTAATTTTCTTAAAGCATCTCTTTGATGAAGCTTTCTTTTATTGAATAAAAAAATTGTGAAAATGAAAGGCCTGTATGCCTTCATATTCCACAAGGAGAGTATAAATCAAAGTTTCTCATCATCATTTTTATTTTCAAGTGAAAAGAATGTCAAACTTGCCTGTCTGGTAATGGTTTTCACATTTCTCATTGGAATTCCTTGATAATTTGATCGGATGATAAGCTTAAGAAGATTATTGCCCAAGACTTCAAACACCATGCAAACATCTACATTATTGTTAAGGACTTTTTGCATCATATAGAAATGTTTGAAAATTACATATTTCAACACTCAAAGTAATCTTGAATTTAATGAATTACACTAATGAATTTTTTCAGAAATGAAAGTTAAAACAGACTTCCATGCAATCATGACTATTTTACAGTTATAAAAACACAATTCCTTTATTCTTCCAGGATATTTATAGCACATACTCAAGAAAGCAATTCTCATTACAAGTTCCCTTTGATGCTTTATATTGGTGGCTCACAGAGTAGTATCTATGTATCAATTTACATTTCCTTTGAACGTATTAATCAATTCAACATCTATTGATCATATAAACCTATGATAAAGCCAAACCATCTATAATGCAGGTAATTTCTCAGCTCCAAGAAATTCTACACCGTCATTAAATGGCAATACTACCCTTTACACTGCAAATAACGTAATCATTAAGCTCAAATGCATTCCCCTCTCTAGTTACTTAAATGTCAAATGACGATCATAATTAAAATGATAAAAGATAAACTTTGCCTCCATACAAACAGTAAGAATCTATCAAATTCATTATGATCTTACTCAGAGAACCTTGAAAAGTAAGTACATATGTAGTTTTAACCAAGAAACGAGCTCATATGCATTCCCCTACTTTCTAACATTAATCAAAGCACTAAAGGTACTGAGTGCGAATAGCCAGAATAATATCACTTATAATGTATGACAAAATATTGTATTTTCAAAGTTATATTTGTTGCTGAACACCTTCGTAGGCCAGTTTATGGACGTATAAAGACAGAACTAAAATGCAAATGCATAATGTTGTCGTAATGAATTGAAAGTTGATGTCTGACAGTGAACATGAAAATTAAATAACATCACATTAAATCTACCCCTCCCCCCCCCCCCCCCCCTAAAAAATACAACAATCCAATATGACTATCGATTGATGATTCCATATACAAGGAAAGAAGACAAATCTTATTTTCTAATTTGATCCCCACTCTCTCTTTAACCTTTCATGTTCAATGTTAGGTGTGTGCTATGAATTTGAAGGAAAATTCACTTCTTTTTTAGTATATAAAAACATGATACATCCTAAACGGGAATGTTTTGATCTTTTATTTTTCATAATTGTTAATATCATATTTCCTAATTTTCCGTCGTATACAGATTTTATTTTGTGAAGCGGGGCAAAATAAGCCTAATTGAAGTTAGTTTTACGTTTCAATGATTCAACTTTATATCTTTATCAATAGCACCGTTTCATTTATATATTGTCCACTAAAACAGATAATCACCTGGTAATGGAAAGGGGTTTCCAACACACAGCCTGTGTTCATCTCAGTACATACAGATGCAATTTTTCATTAGGTCATGCATGTACATAACACAACAGCTCGATTCATATAGATATTATTCATTGATTCAGACAGTGATCAGACTTTACACCGATCATGACGCTGACGAAGTCCCAAGGTACATGTAAACAGAGTAACATCGTTTATACATACCCAGTAGACGGGGCTCCCATGAGTGAAGAAATCAGGCAATCGCTATGTGCTTTTCGCACAAAAATGTCAAATGACGCTCAAAGATATAATGATCGGGCTTTTCTTATATCATTTCAGCACTAGATACAAGATACTGATAGATATATATACACCACAATTGTTTATTTCATTCTTGCTTTCTGAAATCAAGTTTTTCTAGGTAAAAAGGTGACCTTAAAATTCAGGTCACCGCAGGTTCAGTTTGCAGGTTAGAACAGCAGTCGTGGCATGTTTCTTCAGACCTTATGCATTGTGACATCATGACTGTTTCCAAGCAAAATGAAAACATGTTCCTTTCAATAGTTTCATCTCAGGGAATTACATTGGTTGTGCATATATACTAAAATGACGTGTTTTTTTCCTGTTTTAAAAGTCAAATTTTTGTATTCTTTCCGGATTCTTCAGTTCTTCTCTTAAGATTTCTATCCCATTCTTGATATTTGCAATTCTTGCAAAAAGTATCAACTATCTTCCTAGGATATGCAGAAGCATTTAATAAACTGGTGTAGAATGATACTATTGCTAGGAAATATTGCCAGTAGAATTGGCACATGTGATACAGAAAAGGATACGAGTGCCATTAACTCCATGTATTTTGAAGTCATCAAGCAACTGTACTGTCCTTTCTCGAAAATCGTCTTTCTCGTCACTTTCTCGAACCTTTAAAAGATAAAAATGATTTGTTATTATTCATACAGCAAAAATAGATTTCTGGGAGCGAGAATAAATCTAATATTCTATCATTCAGTCAATTTTACGTCTACCAAATGTGAAAATCCCTGGTGATATTTATATCAATTCAGAAAGAGAAATATATTTGACAGGACTTTCTGTAAGCTCGAT
This sequence comes from Pinctada fucata, assembly GCA_028142955.1. Classification (NCBI taxonomy): domain Eukaryota; kingdom Metazoa; phylum Mollusca; class Bivalvia; order Pterioida; family Pteriidae; genus Pinctada; species Pinctada fucata. The sequence continues at coordinate 85,646,859 of AP027102.1, read as the reverse complement.
TTGAAAAATATATCCTATTTCATAGATTTCCTGACTCTCCTTCATAAAGAGGCTTTCGGGGCCTAAAAGGATCACTACTATCTGACAGTAATGGTTATTGACCATGTAAAGAGATGATGTGGACATATATACTTTATCTTACACAGTAATCCATATATGTAGCATATTAAAGGACGGACTCTGATCAATTTTGGCTACCCTAATGACCTAGTTATTGGACAATTCTCATTCCGACTCTTAACGGACAATAAACCAAGCCATTCCACACCAGCCCTTCCCAGTAAATAATGAATCTCCCTCTCACACTATAGGAATGAATAAGCTTGGACTTCTCTCATAATTAACCACTCCTACATGAGAGGTTTCCAAAACAGTCAATACATCGTTACTTTCTTACCACAGACGGCATAAGAAAGCCATAAAATGGTATATAAACTTGTATATGAAGACTTCAAAGAATTCATAAAAAGACATGCAAAGTTGCATGTATAGTTCCATAGAGCCTAATATACCCATCTTTAACAGCCTTCTGTTTCTGAAATAGCTTAGTAATACAGACATTGTTGCCAAGTAAATCACAATTTCTCCTCCTAGCATTACACAATAAGAAGTATTTTTATGGTGTTTGCAGTGAGATCAATGCCCGTTCAATGCCCAACCTTTTTTATCTTCATTAATTCTATACATTCAACATTAACAAGACCATAGATGTAAATCTAAATAGTTTTGTTAGTGTACTATCATGAAATCTGTAAAATTCAGAAAACCATTCATAATTTCCAAACATAATATGGAGAGTGTGAAAATGTGTATATTTCCGATGTTGGCTGAAGCTAGTTGTTGGGGCCATGGGGGCTGCAAATCTTTTCTCATAACCAATTTTAAAATAAAACACCGCTAAAGACGGTATGGCCGGATTGCAAAGTAAGTTTTTGTCACCAACTGGGTCGTCACTAAGTCAAATATTACAGCATACATTGAGAGGTCTTGTCAGAGGCAATCTACATGTATAATATAAAGTTTCTACTGTATACAGTTCCTTAGATTTTGCTTAAACCAGGAACTTGATCCAAAGTCTTTAACTAGGTCAAAGTCCAAGGTCAAGGTCACTAGGTCCAATGTTACGGCATAAATTGAAAAGTCTCGTGATGGGCAACCTAAATGTATAATATAAGGTTTCTACTGCATAAAGTTCCTTAGATTTTGCTTAAACCAAGAACTTTAACCAAAATCTTTAACTAGGTCAACGTTCAAGGTCAAGGTCACTGGGTCAAATATTACTGCATAAATTGAAAGGTCTCAACATGGGCAACCTACATGTATAATATAAAGTTTCTACTGCATACAGTTCCTTAGATTTTGCTTAAACCAGAAACTTTAACCAAAATCTTTAACTAGGTCAAAGTCCAAGGTCAAAGTCACTAGGTCCAATGTTATGGCATAAATTGAAAGGTCTCATCATGGGCAACCTAAATGTATAATATAAGGTTTCTACTGCATACAGTTCCTTAGATTTTGCTTAAACTAGAAACTTTAACCAAAATCTTTAACTAGGTCAAAGTCCAAGGTCAAGGTCACTAGGCCCAATGTTACGGCATAAATTGAAAGGTCTCATCATGGACAACCTACATGTATAATATAAGGTTTCTACTGCAAACAGTTCCTAAGATTTTGCTTAAACCAGAAACTTTAACCAAAATCTTTAACTAGGTCAAAGTCCAAGGTAAAGGTCACTAGGTCCAATGTTACGGCATAAATTGAAAGGTCTCATCATGGGCAACCTAAATGTATAATATAAGGTTTCTACTGCATAAAGTTCCTTAGATTTTGCTTAAACCAAGAACTTTAACCAAAATCTTTAACTAGGTCAACGTTCAAGGTCAAGGTCACTGGGTCAAATGTTACGGCATAAATTGAAAGGTCTCATCATGGGCAACCTAAATGTATAATATAAGGTTTCTACTGCATACAGTTCCTTAGATTTTGCTTAAACCAGAAACTTTAACCAAAATCTTTAACTAGGTCAAAGTCCAAGGTCAAGGTCACTAGGTCCAATGTTACGGCATAGATTGAAAGGTCTCATCATGGGCAACCTAAATGTATAATATAAGGTTTCTACTGCATACAGTTCCTTAGATTTTGCCTCAACCAGAAACTTTAACCAAAATGTTGACGGCAGACGGACGGACGGACGGACAGACGGACGGACGGACATCGTCAATCTATAGACCGGAATTGCTTTGCAATCCGGCCAATGAAGTTTGTCCTCTAATCTCAATAATTTACTTACTATCTATTGCACTTCTCATCCCCTGTACGGGGAGATGTGATGTCTTCACACCTTGGAAGACCAAGTTTATAGACTGTGGGGTACGCCCATATAGGGTCACGTGACTATAACCGTGCGGAGTAAAACCTTCCCCTTCAATTTTTTTCTATATCATTCAACATGGGGAGATAACTTCTAAAAATGAACCTTTTCAAAATAATTCTTTTTTCGATATCTTCTAGGCTAGTATAAAGGTTTTTAAAATATCATATGACATAAAAAGATATTAAACGATAAATACATCTAATTTCAATGTTTTTGGGATGATTTCCTTCATTAACCATTGAATATCTTAAATATCCACTTTTTTTTCAATAAATAATACCATTTATACATGTAATAAACTTGGCCAAGATCCTATGCATGTTATGATAATACTGCCCTTAGAATCTTTACAGAATTATATAGCAATCTAATTAAAACCAGACCTTTATTGTGCAACTTTACAATTTCAATCAGAGAATTCAAACCCTTGTACATATCCTGAATTTCTTGAATCATAATTACTTTTTTCATGTAATTGAAACTAAGCTGCAGAGATGTTGAAATCTGTTTCACTTTTATCAGACATTTAAGTAATTTTGTCAGTGCACTGCAAACTTTCATCAGTCCAAAAGAATTTTTGTCGGACATTTCCTTCAGACTGACAGTTTTCAACATCTCAGAAGCCGAAATTCCTTATTTTATTAAAATGCTGCAATTTTCCATCAAACCAAGGACCAAGATGAAATACCTGAAAAATTCCCAAGAAACCTTGGTCTTAGACATACGACCTTGAAAATCAATTTTCTCCTTTGTACAGCAAATAAAATTTGTATCAAGTATTTCAGTTACATTGATCTCCTATAAAATTCAACTTTTAAACAAAGAACATACAAGACAGTGTAATACACAAAGAGGAATAGTATGTCTACTTAGGGATGACAAGCTCACAACATTTCAATAGGTTTAATAAGCACATGGGCTCATATACAAGGTCATTTTTGTCTGATGTGTGCTCTCTTTGGTTTGCTTTAAGAGTTTGTAGAAGAGTAGGAAATAAATAATTGAAATGAGAATTTTATATTTGATCAAAGAGCAGGATAATTCTGTTATTTCCTTTATCATATTCCTTCTATGAAATTCTACGCAGCTAGTGATAAAATCTACAGATCTGACATGTAAAAATCAAACTCCAGCCAACAGCTAATAGATGATATACATGTCACTGAATATGAATACATTGTAATATGATCTCTATGTGACTAGAGTGACAACTCCTAATTTGATCAAAGAGAGCAAGATCCTGTATGAATTATCTAAGACAGCAGCTAATACATATTAGCATATTCCATGACTGTGGCATTTTGTGAGAATTTTTACGAACAAATTATTACATGACATGCATATAGCAGCCATATCTACAAAAAATTCTCTGTTTGTATCACATCTAACAAAGCCCACCTAACAAATACAAGATATGCAAGGGGCATAACTCTGCCAGATAAAAAGTGTCAAGCATAACCAAATTTAATCATCTTTGAATAGCAAATTTAAGCTCATGAAATAAGTAACGTATAATTAGATTTTCACAGTATCATTGTATAGATTACTGCATAATGATTTAACTTATCACCCTAAAAGCTGTCGTTTTGTAAACTTACACATTTGAGTAGTTTTATTTCATCCAGTGCCGTCTCTGTATAGTGCTGTGCACTCTTCACAACCTTTAACGCCACAAAACGCTTTGCTCTGTAAAATATAAACAACAATGTTTGAATGTTGTAGAATGGAAATATATCCACAAAATACCATCAATGTATACATGTGCTTTCTTCTCCAGTTTTGCTCGTATCTGTGAAACAGCCTATGTGAGACACATAAGTTGTCTCAAAGGCTCCAATTGACCAATAATAAAAGAGAAGATTATTGTGACGTCACAGTAACGTCGTCATAAACATGGCGTTAGATGGCATGAAACGTTGTTCAAATTCCCATTTTTCTTATGTTTCACAGAAGAAATAGATTCCATCACTTTCTATAGAGTGAGACATAAAAATTTACACTTGTGATGGAAATTTTTCATCTTTTCTGTCACTCATGTAAATTTTTATGTCTCACTCAGTAGATCGCGATAGAACCTATTAATCTTCCACAATTTTCAGTGATGTGGAAAGTAGGGTGGGGAGAGATTGTTAATGATTTTTGTTAAAGTTTCTTCCTGCTTATTAGTTGCATTTTTATTTGCACTTTTGCATTGCCGCAAATACATGTGTACTTGAGTTAACACGCTAGTCAACAAATAAATAACAATTTTCTATTCAATACTATTTTAGAAACTAGATCAATCATACATGTGTTCTGAATTTCAGCAACATTTGAGTATCAGTTGCAGGGTCCTTATCAAATATGAACTCTACTTACATCATGTCCCAACATAGCCATACTGTGGAGAAATGGCCCCAGCCAAGTTTGCGAATGACGTGGTATCTATTATTGAACAGGTCTCCAATCTTCACCGGATGGTAACCACCTGAAAATGGCAAAGCAAAATTTCATAAATATCAACAGATTTTAAAAATACAATAAAACCTGTGTTTGTGAAACAAATGCCCCCATTGGCATCTTTGACAGTAATACAGCTGAAAAAAAAAGTTTTACTTTTTGAGGCTAAGGTCACAAGGTCAAATTTGGTATCAATGGAAAAGTCTTGCCACATGGAATACAAATGTGAAATATGAAAGCCCTATCACTTAGCTTTCAAAAGTTATGACTAAAGTTTAGATTTTCGAAATTAGGTCAAACTCCAAGGTCAAGGTCACAAGGTCAACAATTTTGGAATCCATGGAAAGGTCTTGTCACAAGGAATGCACATGTGAAATATGAAAGCCCTATCACTTACCATTCAAAAATATGGACAAGGTTAAAGATTTTCAAAAGTAGGTCAAACTCCAAGGTCAAGGTCACAAGGTCACAAATTTTGGTATCCATGGAAAGGTCTTGTCACAAGGAATGCACATGTGACATATTACAGCACTATCACTTACCATTCAAAAGTTATGGTGAAGGTTAAAGTTTTTGTGGACAAACAGAAACAGACAGACAGACAGACTAAAAACTATATGCCCCTGAATCTCCGATTACGGGGGCATATCAAATTCCACTTCATATATTTCCGGTCTATTCCTATTTTCTCTCTCTCTCTCTCTCTCTCTCTCTCTCTCTCTCTCTCTCTCTCTCTCTCTTTGGGAGTTTGATAGGATTTTTTTCTCACATGATGTATAACGAATTCAGTGAATGAAAGTAATATTTTCTGATTTGAAAACATGTTCAGATTTTGTATTAATTAATACCAAAGGAGCTCAGCGCCAAAAACCCTCAATGATATACGCCTCTACTTTCAATTTAAATAAAGGTAAACATAGGAGGATGCGATAGTCAGCATAAAGCATTCACGGTTGTGTTTACTTTTTGGACATTGCATATTAGTGACGAGGTGTCTCATTTTACATATCTTCATCTTGAATCGCATGTATGACTAAACAAGCTAATATAAAAGAGGACAGTATCAGCAAAATATAACATTTCACTTCTCTAAACTACAATGTATATTAGAAATCTCGCTTCACACTTATCAGAGTGTCTCCTTTTGTTGGGCTCCGACGTGCATTTAGTTAATAAAGGTTTAGATTTGAATAGATTTTCCGTGAAATTTGAAATCAAACGGGACAAAAACAAATTATCGGAGTTAACAAACCTACAGTACCCTATGGGCAAAACTTCCGTCTTCCATCTAGACTAGAAAATGACCATATAATGCGACATTGGAACTCCATCCAAAAGGGTTATATTCCCCTACAGAAATAATACGATATTTTAGTCAGGCGGTCCTGACTGATATCAATACCATTCAGAGCATTAGGATTTTGTTTTGAATGCAGGAGCTTGTGACGTTTCCCATGGCATGAGCCTGACTTTCATCCAAACTCATGCAGCAAACAGATACCGTGCCGAGTGACAAACAAGACAAGACATAACCAAGAATAAAACCGTGACGAGACCCAATATAGAAACACTCCATTTTGCTGTACCATCCCTCCCTCTGGATATGTTACCACTTTCATCTCAAAGACAGCCATTTTCTTGGGACCACAAACGTTACAAAGTATTGATGGAAAGGCTACTCGATCCGACACAGTCTACTAACGTCTAAAACCATACAAATCTCAATCTGTTATTATCTTTTGCGGCCTGTCAGTCATTAACTTTATACAGAATTTGCTATAGAATCAAACGCAATGAAAACGTCTCTCAGGTCGGCAATACTTGGAGATACCGAGAAGCCAATGAAAACTTCTGTTAACAAATAAAGTATTCTGTAATGATAGTCTATTTGAACATTAGGTGACAATCGCCTTAATTGATAGATACAGTGTATGCTGAAGACGAGCACAATTCTTGATTAACATTCGCCACTGCGACAAGAACGGGAATAAAGGGCAACGTAGGCGGAGTAATAAATTGTTGGATGTACATGTATGTTAAAACCTTATGATAGAGGTTGCTTACAAAAGAATGTAAACTTAGGTTTGTAACGACAATTACCTCTTGTGTACCGAGATTTATCTTCAGAGACTTCTCTATTATGATTTGCCACCATGGTCACCCGAGCTCGCCGACTTTCGTGTCTTTTCAATGTAACTGAGGCGTGGCTAGGAGTCCTCTCTTTTGGGAAAGTTACAAATCTTGGGTTCACATAATCGTTATTTGATTGTGATATTCGTGGATTTTCCTCTTCTTTAAGCTTCGTGTCGATCCCTCTCACTTTCTTAAACATGGGATGCTCAGCGAGAGCTGAATATCTTTTCTGTTTTGTATTTTCAAAGTCAGACTTGTTTCTCGCTAAAGATGCATGGCCGTGTGCAAATACAGAATTGTTTACTCCCTTGGCTTCCTCGGAGTTCAATGATTCAACTTTTCCTGCATCCGAAATGTCTATGTCATATATGATATTGCATGTGTCAGCACGCGTTTCCAATGACAAAGTCCGTCTTGCCAAAGGTTTAGGCTTCACACCCTTACCCTCAGTTTTATTACCATTCATATAAGGTTTTTCAAGAGGTAACTTGTTGGTTTTTGGTCGTGGGGCAGGCCGCGGCTTTTGACATTCACCTTTATTCTCTGTAGATACACAATTGCCTACCCTAAGAACTCTGTACTTGGAATCATCATTTTGGTTGAAGGCTCTAGAGTTATTATTATCCCTATGGACACTAAGTTCGTCCCATTGTATTTCCTGACTGACCTGGAAGCTTTTCTCTAGTTCAGCAAGAATCCTGGCTTCAAGACTGTTCCCTTTACCTGGTTGGCCAGAGCTGCCTTTATATGATAGGTCATTACCACAATTCATCATATCGTTCGAGTTTGAAATTGACTTCTCTACTTGTTGTTTACGTTTTACGACATCCACGCTTCGCTTTTCGATTGACTTATCCACTTCCTGTTTCCGCTCTTCCACATTTCCGTAATTTTCTTCGACAGACTTGTCCACTTCCTGTTTTTCAGTATTTTCACTCGGAGTTACACCAGAGATTTCTATTTTTGTGGAACACCCAACGGTCCCTATCTTGTCTGCCACCTCTATAGTATTACTACTGGTCCTTACAAGGTCTACACCATTCATCCCTCTAACCTGTTTATCCCTTTTATCTCGTTTCCTGGAATTCCTCTTATACTTCCTGTCTTCCTTATTTTTGCGTTTTTCCTTCGACTTGTTGTCCTCCCTCTCCTTATTTTCTTCTCTCCGATCTTTCGTCAAGCAACAACATAGTAGAGCGTTTTTTACTGACCAAGATGACGTTTTCTTCCTTTTGTCTTTTTCTTTTCCTTTCTTTAAATCCTCCTCTTCGTGGTCAGGTGGGAGTTCCACGATATTTAAAGATCCAATGACATCAGTATTTGATGGTACATACATCCCACTACTCATTCTCTTTAGTTTAGCATGTCCTGGTGACTCTATTTGCCCAGTGCTTACTGGTTCATAGACAGGAATCTTTTTCTTGTCATGGTAGTAATCCGGCACAGGTTCCGGTGGTACGTGTTTTTTTCTCCCCGCCGACGGGGTGGAGCTAGCCGGGGGAACAAACAAGTCTGAAAACAACCCTGGTCTGGACCTAGGGTGAAAGCGAGGGGCTGGGGCATAGAAAGCACTTCTGTACAAGTTCCCTTCAGGGTCCACATATACATTATTGTCAAAAGTAAACCCTTGAGTATGGATGTATGAACGTGGACGAACTTTAGGCATTCCGGTGGTCGGGTTGACACCATTGTAAGTCCTAGCCCTATATCTGTACTCTGTTCCTCCATACTGTCGCTGTGGTGGGTTAGGAAAAGGCTTGTGATAAACCGGAGGCGAGGGCTCCGGGGGATTCCAAAATGTCCCTGCAGATCTCTGTGCGTGCAAGAACTCTCTAGGAATGCCTCTTCGTTCTTTTTTGACGTACTTAAATTCCTTCGTCGTGTGGTACATGTTGGAATTATCCTTTCCTTTCCCTTTACGTTCCTTCAAACTACTGGATCTTCTTAGAAAACCATATCCAAAATCCTCGTTACAAGGGCAATTCCAGTTCATTTCGTACGCAAAATTACGAGCAGATTCCATGATTGAAAGTTTATACGTAATTTCAAAATCTAGTGTTACAATCCATCGTATCTAATGCATCTACTCCTTGGACTTTTAATAAACCATTCTCAAGCAGTAGTAACTTTTTTTTGAGACAGCACATATTATGATATAAAAACCTGAGGTCAGTGGGGAATCAACAATAACCCTTACCGAAACTGTCACAAAGAACTAATGAGGAGCGACGACAAATACATATAAGATCTGACCACCTCAACCGGACATGCTATATAACTGACAGAGTTATGGCCCCTGTACGAGCGTGAATCATCACTACGTAACCAATATTGTCCGTACTCCAGGTCGGCACCAAATACTGATTTCCTCTTCACATGCTATAAAACGGCCATTTGTTTATCATAACTATTACTGTATAATAAATATCTCATAATACGTAAATCATAATACAGAAAAAATATAAGTCCTATAGGACACAGGGCCTTATTTATATCAAACTTCTCTCTCTTTTTTTTCGAGGGGGGTTCCTTGTTTGACATCTGCTTGCAAATATCCATCGAATTTTGGGTTTTTAAACATCAATTTGATCTAGATAATGTAATAAATATCGTTATAATACTAGTAGTATGAAAAGGAACTTTTTTTGATTGCTTAGTTGTTGTTCTTTTTTTTTTCTGGTTGCTGCTGGGTTTTTCAATATTCCAATAGAACACAAAAAAGAATGGAAATCAATAAGGAATAACCTGATCACTTAAGGTACATCGCGGCGTTACGGCACGGAAAATTTTGCGAGAAGACATAGCCTGAAAATTTGTCTACATGAAATATAAGATTTGATCAATCTTTGATATAATTTTCATGTAACTATTTCACGAAGTTTTTCGAGATTTTAAGCCTCAAAGACGGCATTGACGTTCTAATTCGAAAATATGCATTTTCTGAACTAAATTAATTTTAATCTAGAAAATTGACCAAGGAGGTGAAAAGGGAGATCAAAAATATTGTTGCCATGTTGAGTATTGTATTTCTACGGATTATTGTGTCTCTAAGGGGAAATTTGCAATTTTCATCGCCATTTTGCAACTTATTAATCAAAAATCCGCACTCATTCAAAAGGCAAAAAACGGCTTGCTTCATTATCATTTTCTCCATTAAGTTGTGGAGGTCCTTAAAGCCCTTCTTACACGTAAAAGTAGAGAATGAGCTGAATTCGAATATATAAAAACATGGATAGGTCTTCTCGGCAGATTTTTTGCAATTTAAGATTGAAAATTTGTTTTGCGTGGCTTCGGCGTCAATTTTACTCGCAACGTCAAAGTCACAGCGTGTTCAGATCGCATATGTCAACATGACGTCAAGGAGTATGCAGAATATTTGATTCTCTGTAACGGTCTTCTTTAAAACATCCAGAAACCTTTATTTTTTTTTTTAAAGATAATTAATCAACAATTACATGGGCTGTATTTGAACTAGACCTTATATCTTAATGTAAAAATAAAATTCTCCGTACATGACATTTTTTTCTTCAAATATTTGAAAACATCATACGGAACAGACGGACGGACATGCTCATTACTATTTAATCCGATATCTTTTGGCGGGGTATACAAAAAATTCCCTCTTGTTTATATGTACATATACTTTATAATATCGGATAAGGGTTGGGGAGGGGCGGTCCATATAAGATATACATTGTGATTTTCATTTCATGCTCGTTTTCTATCATTACGTTCAGCCGCCTCGATTGTCGTGATATATATTATTAAAATGAAATTTCCATTTCTCCGAGTTCAGGAATTCCTCAAGAAGGCAGTACGGTATCTTTTTTTCCGATAACAAAAAAAAAAAAAAAAAAAAAAAAAAAAATTAATAAATAAGTGAATAAATAAATAAAATGAAAATCCAAACAAACAAACAACTTGCACATATGTAGTCTCTTTGGCAAATTTTTAACACTGACCGTGACTCCTAAGTATGACCTTTTTTTTTTTTTTTTGCTTGTCAGGATTGTTACAGGTTAAAGGTTAAAAATAAATATTCTGATCTTTAGTTACTGGAAAATAAATATTCCGGCCGGCCGTGCGTTGAAAATAAATAATCTGACCCGAAAAAATTTGCCAGCCCCCTCCCCCCTCAGGATCAAATTGGTCGTCCCCTTACAAAACAATTCCGGTTCGCTCTGCTTTCTGATATATATACAAATCTTTGTCTTACGTCATAATCGAACTTTCAGACACTATGTATTCCTAAATTCTTAAAGTAAATCACCGCTTTGCATATAATTTAAAAAGTATTGAGAAGATTAATTTTATTTTATAAGGCAGCCCCTCCTCCTTTTCTGTCGGACACCCCCCCCCCCCCCACCCTCGCTTTCCCCGATTGTGCACACCGAGAAACAAGCAAGAAGGAGAGCGAGAAAAAGACTGATCAAAAGTAAAGCCTTCACCAGATCCTATAGAAATTTGGAATTATATTCATTGTACCTTGTGTCAGAACAAAAGAGAAAACGAATTAAAAGCAGTTGGGAAACTTTAAATTTGATTTTTTGAAAACTAATCACGACAGCTTTTGAATTTCAATAATTTTTTATCACGATAGAAATATTAAGGATAATTATACTCTTGTATAATCCTGAGATGAAACTAAATTATTATATACCATACCGTTTAACCTTGTATATTTCATGCAATGTCTTACATGTATGCAATATTATGTTATCATTATCTATAGAAGATATGTGCATTTTTTATGTCAGCATGCAAGTTGTGGTGAATAAAAACAATAAAAAAGTAAAGCCTTCTCCGTCCGTCTATATGGTACAATAAAGAAATTAGATAAGGATGGAGGAGGATGGATGAAAGAACATTAATTTCCAACGTAATATTTGAAGAAAAAATTGCATTCATATATCATTCCCTAGAAATAGTCAAAATATAACCAAACATCCCTCAAAGGTTCTCATTGCAAGCGTGTCTAAATACATTGACTGAATTTAGACACAATGTAAAGTTTATGTTTAAAAATTTTGGCTCGCTACGCTTACTAGAAAATATAAGTATTTAAAAAGAAAAAAGCCATTATTTGCGCCCTAACGATATATGTCGCGCAACGTAACGTGACGTTACGATCAAGTAAGGTTTATGACGTCACAGCGTAGATGTGCACATAAAAAAATTCGAGGGTGAAACCTGCGTACACATTTGATTGTGATGAAAGCTTCCCCGCGAGCTACGTTAAAATCAAACTTCGTATGTGATGACAAAAAAGACCCCTGGTGTATCTAGATGTATATATGAAATAAATACTGTTTGGTGTAATGTCATTGTAAGAACAGATATAGCTTCAAGTATTCACGTGTCGGTAGAAATCAGTTTTCGATCAAAGAATAAACATTTTTAAAGAAATTGCATCAAAACTAGTTCAAATTTAAGTCACCATGACTCGTTTGGAAAATTATGAGTTTGAATCTACATTCAATCTGATTAAAACCAGATCTCTACATGCTCCCGATTTTGTTGTGTCGCGACATAACAAAATCGGGAGCATGTAGAGATCTGGTTTTAATCAGATTGAATTTACATCGTGGTATATAGCTTTAGCCAGTTCTTTTTCTCAAACCCTTTCTTGTACAATACTATTCTGGCGCCATCTATAATATGACCATTTTACATACAGACAGATACTAAGTCCTCTCAATTTGTGAACCACATGGGGGGCAAAAAAATCAATTCCAATATCAGTTAGGACAAAGTGCTAAAGCACCACGACCTATAAATAACGTAAACCCACGTTCCACGTCTACGATTCCATAGATCTTCTCTCCCACACTTTTCTTCAATCTCTCCGAGGTCCTATTCATGGGGAACAAAAAGCAGTCATGTCGGCGTAAATAAAATTCAATTTGTATTTGAACCCCCTATGTGAAAATAGTCTGTCCCTAACTTCTGTGGAAAAAAAACTCTGAGGGAAATCCCCAGAAAAGCATCAATCAATCATCACACTGTCTTCCTAATATAGTGATCAATCTTCCCGTACAAACAAATAAACGTCCAACAATTTAGCCCGAGACGTAATTACAAATCAAAATCAAGAGAATTCAGAAAACGGCAAAAAAAAAAAAATCCCAATGATTTCAGTAAGAGCTAGGCATATAGCCTATGATTGCTGTCAATTCTTCCGATTACATAGCGCAACTGCAAATTGTGAAGTGCTTAACAATATTGGGAGTAATTAGATTTACCAAAGCCTTTCAAATGGAAATGTGTCATTTCTCTTCAGAATTCTACAGTTGAAACACAAATAAATATTCTACATTTATACATATATCTATATCAAGTATTTGTAAGTGATAGTGCCTTTGATCAAGTCCATAAAAGGGCCTTACTGTATACATTCTTGTGTCACCTTCATACATGTCATACAGGCTTTCTACACATATGGTATATTCCATGTCACCTTCATACATGTCATATAGGCTTTTCCAGTGGTGCTTAGGCAAAAATTAGGGTTCCTCATAAGGCAGAATTTCATGCATAATAGGGAATAATAGGGCAACGCTTCTATAGGGGAAATGATAGGGGGGTTTCCCTCAAAGAAGACGTTACCGAGTGTATGGATTAAATCATTTTCGCAGCAGAGAAGTATGAAAATCAGGAATGACTTTTTTCGAGTGGTTCAAACTTCCATACTACTTAACATGTTAATGACACATAGCAAGACTTGAAGTAACATTGATATTACTACGAAGATATTGCATTATCTGACCTTTTTGGTAGTCACGTGGATCTTCCTGTTCATCGTCGTCAGATCCCAGGATTTCCTCATCCTCCTCCTCATACTCAGGTTCTGCCCTGTTGTGTGAGTCGGCACTGTAAACAAACAAACATAATATCAGTGTTAGATATACTCAAGTTCTGCCCTGTTGTTTGAGTCGGCACTGTAAACAAACATAATATCAGTGTTAGATATACTCATGTTCTGCCCTGATGTTTGAGTCGGCACTGTAAACAAACATAATATCAGTGTTAGATATACTCATGTTCTGCCCTGTAGTGTGAGTCGGCACTGTAAACAAACAAACATAATATCAGTGTTAGATATACTCAAGTTCTGCCCTGTTGTTTGAGTCGGCACTGTAAACAAACATAATATCAGTGTTAGATATACTCATGTTCTGCCCTGTTGTTTGAGTCGGCACTGTAAACAAACATAATATCAGTGTTAGACATAGTCAGGTTCTGCCCTGTTGTGTGAGTCGGCACTGTAAACAAACAAACATAATATCAGTGTTAGATATACTCAAGTTCTGCCCTGTTGTTTGAGTCGGCACTGTAAACAAACATAATATCAGTGTTAGATATACTCATGTTCTGCCCTGTTGTTTGAGTCGGCACTGTAAACAAACATAATATCAGTGTTAGATATACTCATGTTCTGCCCTGTAGTGTGAGTCGGCACTGTAAACAAACAAACATAATATCAGTGTTAGATATACTCAAGTTCTGCCCTGTTGTTTGAGTCGGCACTGTAAACAAACATAATATCAGTGTTAGATATACTCATGTTCTGCCCTGTTGTTTGAGTCGGCACTGTAAACAAACATAATATCAGTGTTAGATATACTCAAGTTCTGCCCTGTTGTGTGAGTCGGCACTGTAAACAAACAAACATAATATCAGTGTTAGATATACTCATGTTCTGCCCTGTTGTTTGAGTCGGCACTGTAAACAAACATAATATCAGTGTTAGATATACTCAAGTTCTGCCCTGTTGTGTGAGTCGGCACTGTAAACATAATATCAGTGTTAGATATACTCATGTTCTGCCCTGTTGTGTGAGTCGGCACTGTAAACAAACATAATATCAGTGTTAGATATACTCAAGTTCTGCCCTGTTGTGTGAGTCGGCACTGTAAACAAACAAACATAATATCAGTGTTAGACATACTCAGGTTCTGCCCTGTTGTGTGAGTCGGCACTGTAAACAAACATAATATCAGTGTTAGACATACTCAAGTTCTGCCCTGTTGTGTGAGTCGGCACTGTAAACAAACATAATATCAGTGTTAGACATACTCAGGTTCTGCCCTGTTGTGTGAGTCGGCACTTTAAACAAACAAACATAATATCAGTGTTAGATATACTCATGTTCTGCCCTGTAGTGTGAGTCGGCACTGTAAACAAACATAATATCAGTGCTAGATATACTCAGGTTCTGCCCTGTTGTGTGAGTCGGCACTGTAAACAAACATAATATCAGTGTTAGATATACTCAAGTTCTGCCCTGTTGTGTGAGTCGGCACTGTAAACAAACGAACATAATATCAGTGTTAGATATACTCATGTTCTGCCCTGTTGTTTGAGTCGGCACTGTAAACAAACATAATATCAGTGTTAGATATACTCAAGTTCTGCCCTGTTGTGTGAGTCGGCACTGTTAACAAACAAACATAATATCAGTGTTAGATATACTCAAGTTCTGCCCTGTTGTGTGAGTCGGCACTGTAAACAAACATAATATCAGTGTTAGATATACTCAGGTTCTGCCCTGTTGTTTGAGTCGGCACTGTAAACAAACATAATATCAGTGTTAGATATACTCAAGTTCTGCCCTGTTGTGTGAGTCGGCACTGTAAACAAACATAATATCAGTGTTAGACATAGTCAGGTTCTGCCCTGTTGTTTGAGTCGGCACTGTAAACAAACATAATATCAGTGTTAGATATACTCAAGTTCTGCCCTGTTGTGTGAGTCGGCACTGTAAACAAACATAATATCAGTGTTAGATATACTCATGTTCTGCCCTGTTGTTTGAGTCGGCACTGTAAACAAACATAATATCAGTGTTAGACATAGTCAGGTTCTGCCCTGTTGTGTGAGTCGGCACTGTAAACAAACAAACATAATATCAGTGTTAGATATACTCAAGTTCTGCCCTGTTGTGTGAGTCGGCACTGTAAACAAACATAATATCAGTGTTAGATATACTCAGGTTCTGCCCTGTTGTTTGAGTCGGCACTGTAAACAAACATAATATCAGTGTTAGATATACTCATGTTCTGCCCTGTAGTGTGAGTCGGCACTGTAGACAAACAAACATAATATCAGTGTTAGATATACTCAAGTTCTGCCCTGTTGTTTGAGTCGGCACTGTAAACAAACATAATATCAGTGTTAGATATACTCATGTTCTGCCCTGTTGTTTGAGTCGGCACTGTAAACAAACATAATATCAGTGTTAGATATACTCATGTTCCGCCCTGTTGCGTGAGTCGGCACTGTAAACAAACAAACATAATATCAGTGTTAGATATACTCATGTCCTGCCCTGATGTGTGAGACGGCACTGTAAACAAACAAACATAATATCAGTGTTAGACACACTTAGGTTCTGCCATGTTGTGTGAGTCGGCACTGTAAACAAACAAACATAATATCAGTGTTAGATGTACTCAGGTTCTGCCCTGTTGTGTGAGTCGGCACTGTAAACAAACATAATATCAGTGTTAGATATACTCAGGTTCTGCCCTGTTGTGTGAGTCGGCACTGTAACATAATATCAGTGTTAGACATAGTCAGGTTCTAACCTTTTGTGTGAGTCGGCACTGTAATCAAACAAACATAATATCAGTGTTAGATATACTCATGTCCTGCCCTGTTGTGTGAGTCGGCACTGTAAACAAACAAACATAATATCAGTGTTAGATATACTCAGGTTCTGCCCTGTTGTGTGAGTCGGCACTGTAACATAATATCAGTGTTAGACATAGTCAGGTTCTAACCTTTTGTGTGAGTCGGCACTGTATTCAAACAAACATAATATCAGTGTTAGATATACTCAGGTTCTGCCCTGTTGTGTGAGTCGGCACTGTAAACAAACAAACATAATATCAGTGTTAGACATAGTCAGGTTCTACCCTGTTGTGTGAGTCGGCACTGTAAACAAACAAACAAAATATCAGTGTTAGATATACTCAGGTTCTGCCCTGTTGTTTGAGTCGGCACTGTAAACAAACAAACATAATATCAGTGTTAGAAATACTCATGTCCTGCCCTGATGTGTGAGTCGGCACTGAAAACAAACAAACATAATATCAGTGTTAGACACACTTAGGTTCTGCCATGTTGTGTGAGTCGGCACTGTAAACAAACAAACATAATATCAGTGTTAGATATACTCATGTCCTGCCCTGATGTGTGAGTCGGCACTGAAAACAAACTAACATAATATCAGTGTTAGATATACTCAGGCTCTGCCCTGTTGTGTGAGTCGGCACTGTAAACAAACAAACATAATATCAGTGTTAGATATACTCAAGTTCTGCCCTGTTGTGTGAGTCGGCACTGTAAACAAACAAACATAATATCAGTGTTAGACATACTCAGGTTCTGCCCTGTTGTGTGAGTCGGCACTGTAAACAAACAAACATAATATCAGTGTTGGAAATACACAGGCTCTGCCCTGTTGTGTGAGTCGGCACTGTAAACAAACAAACATAATATCAGTGTTAGATATACTCAGGCTCTGCCCTGTTGTGTGAGTCGGCACTGTAAACAAACAAACATAATATCAGTGTTAGATGTACTCAGGTTCTGCCCTGTTGTGTGAGTCGGCACTGTAAACAAACAAACATAATATCAGTGTTGGAAATACACAGGCTCTGCCCTGTTGTGTGAGTCGGCACTGAAAACAAACAAACATAATATCAGTGTTAGACATACTCAGGATCTGCCCTGTTGTGTGAGTCGGCACTGTAAACAAACAAAAAATATTCTCATTAGGCAAAACGGCAGCACAGTGAATGTCCCCTTTTGTGAGAGTGTACACTGTAAGGAGCAAAAATTAAAAAAAAAATTTTTTCTATTAATAGTACTGATGTTCCAAATGGCAACACAATGAGAGAAATGTCATGTTCAAAACAACAAGGTAACTAGGTCATAAGTTGCGTACAAAACAAAAAGCGTTGTCATAAGCAACATATATAGGCAAAGCAGTGTGTCTCTTCGCTTTTTGTTTGAGATTTTGATCTACCAGTAATGTAAACAAATCTTGAAAACAAAGGGACAGAATGACAGACATTGTCAATTTATATATATGTTTAGGAACTGTTTACATCCCAGCCAAAAGTCAAAATCCAATTGGTTGTTGTTCGATGACATTGCTGACAAACAGACCAGCAAGTGTCTTGAGCCAACTCAGGGCAGTCATACACTAAAATGGGACAGTAACAAACAAGCAAAAACATCCTCCATAAGCATGGCAACGAAACTTCAGTTTTAAGGCCTTTTGAATTGATTTCTGTGCATAACATGTATAAAACTATAATCATATCATACCAATTTTGAATATTCTTCGATAAAATTGTAATGACCAATTTTAAGTAAATATAGTTGGACAACAGACGAAAACAATCAAAAGCTAATAAAGCATCTACAATCCCCATACTCCCTTCTTAACAATTTAATTTTCTTCGTATTTCTACAAGCATGAATCTTATCCGTTTTCAACATGAGTCAAGACATCTTTAATTATAAATCAAAACCACCATGATTAAAACTAATGGGAAGACATCAACATTATCGTTTGCTCGTGGTGCATAAAAACTACGGCAATTTATCGAAAATGAATCCAAAACTAGCAATTAACGTAAACTCTATGTGGGGCCAAATCTATATAATTGATACAAGGAATCGCCGTAGATCACCTGGTCTATGATGATGTAGTCATTAAATTCTAATAACAGAGATGAGAGGATATCGAGCCGTTCTGTAGCAGCATGGGCCAGGATTAGAGCCTCTATGTAACTTAGTTGTATACTAAGCTCTGAACCCTGCTGTCTTGTGTATCTATGAGTAACATAGGGGATAATTCGCTGGAATGGAGTCGTTAATAACTAAAACAGCATCCAAAGATAACTATGTCTGCCATATATCTTGGTTACATGCAAGAAGAATTGACTTTAAAACATTTACAACTGTCAATATTTCATATTTCCAAGGCAATAAAATAATGACATTTCAATTTTGTAAATTCGGTACAAATTACTATCTTCCATTATTACCATTACCGCTATGTATCTCGTCTACTTCTATCTGGTACCATAGAGACATACCTAGCACGAGATGTAACCCTATCCCTATAACATGACTTCCTGCTATTTCAAGCTGTACACTATTCTACATATCTGTCATTGATCATACCCCTTACCATCAAAACCATTTACATTATCTTAGATATAGAATACAAGTTCTGACACTTACTGGTTCCTACTACGGGGACGCATCTCCAGCTCTGTAAAATCCCCATCTACGCAAAATATACAACACATTCTTCTCACCATATTTTAATCCCTGGGGTCAGGGGATCACTCCCTCCCTACTATATACTTCATTACCACAAAACGTACAAGTCTCAAAGTTCCCATGCATGCAAATATGCTAAGTCAGCTGATGGGACGACTTTACACAATATAAAGTACCGTCATCCGTAATTTGAGTATGTGGAAGGCAATAGATACAGTAACTCCTTATAGATTTCTCTAATTTACGATGGATATCTCTCTTTTGCCAATAGAGTCCAAGATTCCATTACGCCTGTAATGATCCCTACTAATACAGAAAAAGAATTCAATTTCGGACAGCGATCCTGGCCTAAGCCCAATGTTTCCCTTGTGGACCACCGAGTAAGATTCATCTCGCAATGAAAGGGACACGATGAAACCACGTTATATTGATACAAAAATAAAAAAAAATCAAAGTACGCACGGAAGAAAAATCAACGATTCAAAGTCGTTTTCCTGAAAATATACACTCCGGCTGCATGAGAGTAAAGCATTATTTTCTGATAATATGCTTCTTCTTGAAGCAAATTTTAAGGGGGTTTTTTTGCAATCGAACACTTGCTCCTGTCTAATTCCAATAGAACGAACAACTTTGTACTTTTATGAAAGTATGCACGTATCAAACGATGAAAGCAACATCATCATAATCGCTCTGCTTGAGTCAGACAATGCTATGAACCTAACTGAGAAGCGCTTGCCGATTGTTGGCTCACCAGACAACATACACGTGTAGAATCCATTAATCTGTCAATTAGTCGTCGCTTCTTATTTTCAATAAATAGAAACTCGTCTCAAAACAAAGGAACGATCTAGTGTATTGACCCTGATCCCCAATGAACATGGCATAAGATTACAAAGATAAATAACCCACGAGTAGCATGGACATGTGACGTCCTCGAACACGTTACCTTGACCACGGAGTCACGTTAAAGAAGGGTACATCACGTGATCAACAAGCGCACACGTGTTGGTATCAAAAGTCAAGACAAACACTCGTAAACAGAAACTGTCCGTTAAGTGAAATGAGCCGAGCAAAAATGATCCAGACAAAATTTACATAAGCCAAGAGATCGGTATAAAGAGGAACTTAGCCAAGAAGGACAACATACAAGGCTGGAGGAAACAATATGACTGCCCAGTACATACGATAAATTACACCGAGGGTCGACAATTTCCCTGTAAATAAAGGAATAAGAATGACTGATTGGTCCCCCTGTACTATTTGATTTCTCTATAGGGATGCTGTTTACATTTCCTATTATGTAGAATAATAATCTTGGGAACGTTTATAATGATTGTTTTAGCAATGAGGATTTGGCTTTTCTTTCTGTTTCCTTTCCTGTAACTAAGCGGATAAACGTTACGGAGTCATCAATGAAAATATGGGTAGTGCAGTTGCAACATGGGAATGAATTACATCATTCTCCATAATCCATGTATTGAGTGTGTCACCGAGAATACAATTTATACCATAATCGATTAGGTTACGACTTTAAAACACTGATTTTGAACAATAATATACTAATGAAAATAGAGAGCTTTTATCTTGTAAGCCAATAAAATATATTACTTTTTGTCTCTTTATTTCCCATGAGGAAGGAGATATAAATTTTGATTCAGGTTGCATTATCTCTCAGGCTCTAACGTCTAGATATCAAAACTGCCAAGGACTTATTTTTTATATGTACGCATCCGTCCGTTATATTTTCTGAGTAGTTGTCGTCTAGTTGTTCGTCTTAACAAGTAGTGTGATATCTAGCACAAAAAAAGGTCCAAGAACTTATTTTTAAATGTACACATCCGTCCGTTATATTTTCTGAGTAGTTGTCGTCTGGTTGTTCGTCTTAACACGTAGTGTGATATCTAGCACAAAAAGGTCTAAGAACTTATTTTTAAATGTACACATCCGTCCGTTATATTTTCTCAGTAGTTGTCGTCTAACTGTTCGTCTTAACACGTAGTGTGATATCTTGCACAAAAGTCTAGTAGTAACTCACAAAAAGTAAAGAGTTTCTCAGCTATGCTAACTTGTCAATGACTTAAGCGGAAATGATAATGAACAATTCACTTCAAATTCAAGAAGTTATGGTTCTTATTTGAAACAAAGCATCAATTTGATACCAAGAGTCCAAAGTGGAGCAAAATGGGTAAACCAATACAAATCAATTTCAAATGACTGTATATCAATGATTCATCATTACCATTTAATACTAAGTTCCGAGGAAACCTCCTTCAAAGTTTTTGAAGAAATCGAAAATACATGTAAAATAAAATGGATAAATATACTATTATTCCCAAGGCTCACTAAAACAAAGGATTGGGAAAAGCTTATAGCGGAATGCGACAAATCTGACCATGTTGAACATTTCGTAAGCAGACAGCTCATTTCTAGCTTCCTTGATTGATTGTAAAGTCGTCAATTCCGACAGTGTCTGCGCTTACGGATGAACGAGATTCTTCCTTGCATTAATCATAATGTTAAAGAACAATGTCTAGATGTTTATGAAAAGTCAAGTTCGAACATTGAAAATTCTGTTCTACACATTGGAAAATACTGATATTAGCTTTTTATATCTCAGAGTTCTTACCTTCTAGGTCTAACGTCCCTCATTTGGTCCGGACTAATCCGATACTTAGTCATAACAGAACTCTATACAAGCTTTTGTAGCTATACATCGGAAATGGTCTTAATCACTTTCCATTGCTTAACTTTATTTAATAAGATCGGGGACGTCGCAGCGGGACCCCTGTCATCTAAATAAGTACAATTAGTAAGCCCAGAAGGCGATGTACATTTGTAGAAGCAGCCAAATCGCTGTTAGATGGATTGATCAGCAGCCAGCGTAGTCCAGGAATCGGAGATCAAGGTGCCCCGACAAAGAACCTCAGCGTATTGTTCTACAGTATCAATCTCCTCAAATTAAAACCATGGACTTTCTGCCGCGTGGATCAATCAACATCGGCCAAGAACGACGCATTAAGAATTCGGAAAACAGCAAAGATCCTACAGTATGTATGTCACTTTGTCAGTTGGTCGGAGCAATTTTGCTTATGTAGAAGCACTAGGTTATCTTGTGACAATCCCTTTCACAGACAATAAGAACTGTCCTTTAAAACAGATACCAGCGTGGAAAGAAATTCAATGTGCAGAAAGCGTTGGTTCAGAGATTATTTTACTATGTACCATTTTATCATATATTGTAGGGGTTAAAATGTTACGGTCCGACCATGATTCCATCTGTATGCACTGTGACCTTGTCCTCAGGACACACTCAAAACATAAAAGAAGGGAGGGGATACCTGATCTCCAACCAGACTCAGTTGCAGCACCAAAACACCTGATGTAAAAACACAGAGTAGACAGCAAGAGACGTAAAACAGACATTAATTAAGTCTGCAATATCTTATAAGAGATAAAGTTATGACTCTGACAAGATTTTGCACACTTCATATATAAACTTTGAAAATTGGCCTTGACCTTGAAATATGACATTATTTCAAGGTCGTAATACATCTTTAGATCATAGGAAACACAAGTCCCAGGAGATAATTTTATCATCCCAATCCGACCTTGTGCTCAGAGTCATCAAATGTATTTTGGTCCTATGAAACAACGAAAGATTAAAATCCAAATTGTATTAAACGTTAAGGAAAAGATTACCTGACATATGAACGGACAGACCGACAAGTTGCACGTATATCAACTCCCCGTCCCTCAAAAAATTGAAGTTATTTTAAACCTACTATTTACTAAAGAATAGATTATGTATTGACTTATTTTCAAGAGAAGAATCGAACCATAGCTGCATCATCTGAATTATTAATAAACAAGTTTCATCTGTATCAACCAATTCAAGAATAACAGTATATCAACGAAGAATATCGTAATTCCCTCTGGATACACTAAATCGGGAATATCGGCAACCAACTCTTTTAAAAGATACTTCGATCTGAAGCATTTCATTACAAGGTTCATTGTCCGATGTTAATGAGACGCTATACAGCATCGCCTACTCAACAAAATGGGTGAAAAGCTTCGGCATGTGAATAAAGTTGCGAGTTTATGGTTTAAGATTTTCTAAGAAATGAGCACGTCTTAACTGGCATTAGTATTTTGAAACATTATGTAACAAGTTTTCAGTGTATAGAATAGATAAAATTTCCAAATATTTGATTACCGTCTATAGTCTTTTGATGGTCAGATGCAAAAAGCAAGACGCTATGACCTGATTGCAAAGTTATGCTTTTTAAGAAAAATAAAGCCTGTGTTTGTGAAACACGAATGCCCCCGGTGGCATCTTTGTTAGTATAAACACTATTTTCTGTTAAGTACATGTATGTGAAAGTTCAAGGTCAGGGTCACTTGGTTAAAAGGTCAGAGGTCAAGGTCAGGAGGTAAAAAAAATTGGTATCCATGGAGAGGTCTTGTCACAAGGAATACACATGTGAAATATGAAAGCCCTATCACTTACCATTCAAAAGTTATGCCCAATGTTAAAGTTTTTTTAAAAGTAGGTCAAAGGTCAAGGTCAAGGTCACAAGGTAAAAAATTTTGGTATCTATTGAAAGGTCTTGTCACAAGGAATACACATGTGAAATATGAAAGCCCTATCACTTCCCATTCAAAAGTTATGCCCAATGTTAAAGTTTTTTAAAAGTAGGTCAAGGGTCACGGTCAAGGTCACAAGGTCAAAAATTTTGGTATAAATGGAAAGATCTTGTCACAAGGAATACACATGTGAAATATGAAACCCCTATCACTTCCCATTCAAAAGTGATGTCCAATGTTAAAGTTTTTCGGACAAACAGACAGACAGACAAACAGACACAGACCAAAAACTATATGCCCCCGAATCTTTGATTCCGGGGGCATAAAAATCTTTTGGGAAAATAAAGTTAAGGTCCAGATTTAAATAAAAACTATGTTTGTGAAACATAAATGCCCATGGTGGCAGCTTTGAGAATATGGCATTAAAAATAAATGCCAAGGTTACCAAGTCAAAGTCATAGTATCAAAATGACAAATGAAAACACTTATCATGAGGAATCTGTATGTGAAATATCAAACCCCTACCCCTTATACTTATAGTTTAAAAGTAGGTCAAAGGTCAAGGCCAAGGTCACCAGGTCAAAAGTCATGGTATCAAATGGAAGCTCTGGTCATGATGAATCTAAATGTGAAGTATCAAAGCCTTGTTCCTTTTAGTTTAAAAGTAGGTCAAATGTCAAGGCCAAAAGGACAAAAGTCAAGGTATCAAATGAAAACTCTGGTCACGAGGAATCTTTATGTGAAATATCAAAGCCCTATCTCTTATAGTTTAAAAGTAGGTCTAGGGTCAACATCAAGGTCACTAGGCCAAAGTCAACGTATCAAATAAAAGCTCTTGTCATAAGGAATCTATATATGAAATATCCAGACAAACAGACAGACATGCAAAAACTGCAGAATCTTTTATTCCGGGGGGGGGGGGGGGGGGGGGGGGAATAAAAAGGTACTTCAAGATGATGTCAAAAAGTCATTGTCACTAGGCTAAAAAGTCAAGGCATAAAACAACCAGAAGTCTCTGACGAGACTGTAGCTCTCCTGGTTGTTTTTTCTAAAACATCAATTGCCTTTCTTTTTTTTTTTTTAAACCAAGACAATAGGGAGCAGGCGCTCTAACAAATTATAAGTAGCATGACAAAACTACATATCCATTATACTGCAACTATAATAGCACTCATATAATTCATAATATCCGAGATAAAGTATTTCTAAAAAGAATGTCACAACCATTTTCCAAGATCCTAGGGGCCAAGGACTGCTAGCTCAAATGAACTACCAATGACACATCAAGACTTGGATAAAGAATTAACTCCCCATCATAAATAGCTTTAAACGAGAAGAGAGCACAACTATAAAGGAAAAATTACCTACCCATTTTCAAAGACCCTAGGGGTATAAGGCTAAAACAAAATATCAGGTGCACATCTATGCCACAGACCAATCATTGCAAAAAGAATTAATTCTACATCATTTATAGTGTCAGAGGAGTTGCAAGCACAAGATTACATTTACTTATATAGGAAAAATGACCACACCCATTTCTGAGACCCTAAGGGTCAGGGGCTAAAACATAAAAACAGGTGCACAACTAGACCAGATACCCATAATATTGCAATAAGAATTTAGTCAGAGGAGTTGTGAGCACAAGATTACATAGAGTTATATAGGAGAAAATGACCACACCAATTTCTATGACCCTGAGGGTCAGGGGCTCAAACAAAATATCAGCACAACCAGACCACAGACCCATCACATTGCAGAAAGAATTAAGTCTCCATCATTTATAGTGTCAGAGGAGTTGCGAGCACAAGATTACATAGAGTTGTATAGGAGAAAATGACCACACCCATTTCTAAGACCCTGGGGGTCAGGGGCTCAAACAAAATATCAGGTGCACATCAAGATCACAGACCCATCATACTTCAAAAAGAATTAAGTCTTCATCATTTATATTGTCAGAGGAGTTGCGAGCACAGATTATATAGAGTTATATAGGAGAAAATGACCACACCCATTTCTAACACCCTGGGGGTCAGGGGCTCAAACAAAATATCAGGTGCACAATGAGACTACAGACCCATCATATTGCAAAAAGAATTAAGTCTCCATCATTTATAAAGTCAGAGGAGTTGCGAACACAAGATTACATAGAGTTATATAGGAGAAAATGACCACACCCATTTCTAAGACCCTGGGGGTCAGGGGGCTCAAACAAAATATCAGGTGCACAACAAGACCACAGACCCATCATATTGCAAAAAGATTTAAGTCTCCATCATTTATAGTGTCAGAGGAGTTGCGAACACAAGGTTACATAGAGTTATATTGGAGAAAATGACCACACCCATTTCTAAGACCCTGGGGGTCAGGGGCTCAAACAAAATATCAGGTGCACAACTAGACTACAGACCCATCATATTGCAAAAAGAATTAAGTCTCCAGCATTTATAGTGTCAGAGGAGTTGCGAGCACAAGATTACATAGAGTTATATAGGAGAAAATGACCACACCCATTTCTAAGACCTTGGGGGTCAGGGGGCTCAAAAAAATATCAGGTGCACAACAAGACCACAGACCCATCATATTGCAAAAAGATTTAAGTCTCCATCATTTATAGTGTCAGAGGAGTTGCGAACACAAGGTTACATAGAGTTATATTGGAGAAAATGACCACACCCATTTCTAAGACCCTGGGGGTCAGGGGCTCAAAAAAAAGTATCAGGTGCACAACTAGACTACAGACCCATCATATTGCAAAAAGAATTAAGTCTCCATCATTTATAGTGTCAGAGGAGTTGTCCGGACAAGATTACATAGAATTTAATGGCCACGCCCAATTTATAAGACCCTGGGGGTCAGGGACTGAAACTAACAGTACATAGAATTTAATGACCACGCCCATTTTCTAAGACCCTGGGGGTCAGGGAGTGAAACTAAATGTCAGGTGCACAACTAGACCATGGTCCAAGTAAAATGCAAAAAGAATTAACTTTCTATCTCTTACAATTTCAGAGGAGTTGTCCGGACAAGAATTGTTTACGGACAGACGGACGGACAGACAGACGGACAGACGGACGGACGCCGGACAAAGGGTGATCGCATAAGCTCGACTGGTCTGAGACAGTAGAGCTAAAAACTTTAGTCAAAAAGAGTCTACATGTAAATTACGTGTGGATCAATAGAGTAAGTACGATGAGTCTTTTTTTTAATAGAGTTAAAAAAAACAAGGTCAAGATAGAGTTTTAAAAAAAGGTCAATGGCAAATGTTATGATATCATATGGAATTTCTGGTCACAGATAAGGTCCGCAAAAACAAATTAGACTTTTTGAATACTTCAATGGCTAAAGCAAGGTCATGGTCCGATTTTGAGAATTCAATCGTACATTTACAGACCAGATTTTCAATCAAGTAAAAAAATTGTTAGTCAAGCCAAAAATGGTCCAGTTGATGTGGGGTTTTTTTTTTTTGCAATATGTGGTATACACTAGGTAAAGAGAGGTAACTCGTTAAGCGTGGTCACAATTTCATTGCGGGTCGTTGGCGTCCAGTTCCAAATAA
Organism: Pinctada fucata; assembly: GCA_028142955.1. NCBI lineage: Eukaryota > Metazoa > Mollusca > Bivalvia > Pterioida > Pteriidae > Pinctada > Pinctada fucata. Next base: position 85,619,467 of record AP027102.1, on the reverse strand, counting down.
AATTGAAAAGTATGCATGCATGTCGCACACACCAATCGCTTGATGATTAAATTTTCGCTGTTCAGTCAATAATTGGAACTTAATCTCCCGAGAGAATATTTTTTAGTTCACAAGGGTGCATAAAATCGATACAGAATCCGCTTTTGGAATATCTGCAATTTCTTCACACTTAGCTATCATTCATTTCCGTCCAACCCCCACGTTTCTGTTACATGACGTAATCAGAGAGAGAGCGAGAGAGAGAGAAAGAGAGAGAGAGAGAGAGAAAATTTGATGTGACGTGAACAGCTGTGCACACAAAACGCATTTGCCTCGTCAGAACACTTAGTAATACCTTGCCCAAGTCGGATATTATTTTCGCTTGGAATAGAACTAACACGTAAGTTTGAGCGTTTCCCGGAAATGACAATCTGAGTGCATCCTAATACCAGAATTGTTTATACAGAAAAGATCATATCTTCATGGAAACAAATACTAGGAACCCTTGGAATCAGCATTACGAAAAAAAAAAATTATATTTGCAACAGAAAACATTCATACATCTGATCCTTATATAAATCAGTCATCGGTTAAAGCAGAAGGAGTCTGAGAAGATCGGATACCTCAGTCTGCTGGTTTCCGACCTTCTCAATTCTTTTTTATTCAATAAATTGTAAGCTTCCTGGTACGAGAAATCAATAAACAACAATCTTTGCATTAATATTGACTACAGACAAAATGCTCGAAAATAGATAATTATATATGACCTTATAAAATATTCAGACTGGACAACGCGCGGACATTGGCTGGACACCCTGTGAGTAACCTCATCATTATAAGACTGGGGAATCTTCTAGTTTATCTCACTTCGTCTATACACTGTAGTATATTAAGATTTACATTTGTATATGTAATAATCATAAGATGTCGAACACAATGAGCACAATTGTACAAACTGTCGACCACTTTTTAGAAAACTTGACTTAACCTAACATAGGAACAATGAGCTCTTTAATATAGTACAATGTGAACGATTTAATATTAATGTTGAAAATAATCAAAACATAGAGTCGATAAAAAAGGAGTTAGGGTAGAAAAGTTGGGAATGGGGATATTAATATTTTGAGAAGGGGAAAGGGGGGAGGGGGTATCCATGTGAAGAAAAACAAAAGCTGACACTTAGATACTTCATGATCTCATAGTTACAGCTGTTAGGAAAGAGTTTTGGAAGACTTTTCTTTTTTCCGTCACAAGTAATTTTTGCAATCTCTTTAATCTTTAAAAATTAATTTGCTCTTTGCAACTGTAAATAACTTGCTGTAAATATATGCAAGGTTGATAAATTACTTAGCTTACCCCCCGTTTACACTATGTTCCCGGCGGCCACGGAGGCCACGTTTCAAGCCACCGTGGACGAAACGTGATGACCGTGAGACAACGTAGGGGAACGGGATCGACAAACGTAACTAGCCGTGGTTGCCGGGGCCGACGGGGCAAATGTTTAAACTGTCAAAACATTTGTCACGGCAGCCCACGGTGCGGATGGCCTACTTTAGAAACCGTAGCTAAACGGGTCGAACGCAACGCAACGTGACAGAACGTTACAGACCGTAACAAAACTTGGGACAGTGTCCGTAGCGGAACTGGAAGCAGAAGTATGACTCGGCAACTTACGATCCTTGTGAAGTTGAGTTACGGTCTGCCACGTTTATGTCCCGTTTAGCTGCGGCTGCTTTATGGCAGATGTACGTTTTATCAAGGTGTGCCACGATGTCTCACGGCGAGCTAAGGAATGAGTTAGCCGTTTCGTCACGTTCAGTCACGGTACGTCCCGGCTTGTTACGGTTTGTTTCAAGTTCTACTACGACGTGGCACGGTACGCACGGTCAGACAAGAAGTATAACAAACCAAACCCTTTTATGCAGCTTTTTGTGTCTCCTTTTCCCGGCGGTCACGGTTAATCGTAGTGGGCCTAGACAGAACTTGGTAGACGTGGCCAACTTGATTTGATCGTAACAAACCGTGACAGACCCTATCAGAACGTGACAGGTCGTGAGGAAACGTACAAACGTCCGTAACAAGCCGTAGGTTGAAACGTAGTGCGCCGTCAGGTCTCCGGGATTCAGGAGCCGCGGCTCGTCACGGATACCTTGATAGACCGTGCGAAAACGTAACGAGACTTAGGCACGGTCCATTTAATATTCTGGGGGGGGGGGGGGCTTGGGTTTTTTATGAAAAAAATAATTTTGCTCTCAATTTTGATGAAAAAATAAATTTGCTTATGGTGTGACAGAAAAAAATAATCTTGCTCTTACAAATAATCTGAATTTGAAGAATTACCATAAAATTTCGCTAAAATTCTTGAAAATTTTCCGGCTCGCTTTGCTCGCCGCAGTTTTCAAATTGTAACAAAAATTTTTGGCTCGCTTCGCTCGCCATATTTTTCCATCAAAACATTATTTACTAATAGCATTTTAAGTTCAGATATTTGAAAAAAGTTATACATGTATGTGACTGAAAAAGGGCTTCCTTAAAAGCTTAAATATATTATCAATATTTATGTATTGCTGTTAATACATGTTGCATGTATCCCATAGAGTCATGTTCTTGTAAGCTTGGAAGGAGAACTTCAGTTATTCACCAATTTACAATTCTTAGTAACATTTAAAATAATGCCTAGAAGACCTTCCCCTCAGACCGACCCTCTTATACATGTTATATACATGTACCTTATATAGAATATTGAGAATTATATTGTAAAAATCTTTTATCTCTCTGTTTAAAAGTGAATTGAATACTTGCATAAAAAATAAACTAATATATTAACATTTAGAGTTTTTAGTAAAAACATGAATAATTTCTATTGATAAAACACAACATTCTTAATATGCGCATCACTTTGTTAAAAAAAATTTCCTTGCTCCAACTTTGCCAGAAAAAAATAATTTTGCCCCGGTTCGGGGCTAAAAAAATAATCTTGCTCCGACAAAAAACCAAAGCCCCCCCCCCCCTGAATATCAAATGGACCATGCCTTAACAGAACTTGAATACCAAGATGAAAACTGCCAAAAATCATACGGTGTGCTACGTTTTTGGCCTCCGTGACTGCCGTGGTCGCCGGGAACATAGTGTAAACCTAGGGTTATGCAAATTCAAAGCTTATACATGTATGATATCACAAAAAAGTACATATAGAAGTCAGATGAAATACTGTATGTACCAGTAACGTTAACGGTAAGTAACTCCCTCCATTCACTTGGGTACAAATCAAAACGATTCTTCCAAAGATACTTCTGTATAAGCCACCAAATACAGATATTGGTTTAATATCAAATCGCATGAACTCCCCCCCCCCCCCCCACACACACACACACACATACCCTGAAATTGAAATATCCTGTAGACAGAAATTGGAGAGAATGTAATGATATTGATACTTTTGATAGCCATTATGTTTATTCCCTTCCTCCTTTGTCATTGGAGAGTAAGGTTCACTGTCTTATATACATATTTGTGTAATGCACAACATAATCATATTTTGTTACGTTCCCTATGTACGGTGTAACATACTTCAATACACTGCATCATGTTTTACAATGAGGAGATTATAAATTCCAGTAATTCTTTTCCAGTGAGTGATAAAGCAGTAGCATGAAATGCTCTTGCATGTTCATGACCATATGAATGAATATATCAAGATTTTCTTGCTCAACTTTCAGTTTGTAAGTCAAAAGGACTAAAACTTATAATACATACTGGTAATATGAGCAGTATATCATGAGACACAAGAAATGATAATTATCTATCATTCTATCAATGATTACATCACAGATAATTATAATTCATTGTGTCCTATGAAATAATGTTCATATGAGATACATGTACAATGGCGGATTCAATGGGGGGCGTATGGGGCGTATGCCCCCCCCCCCCCCCTAAAATTTGCAAATCAAGGTAAAATGATCATTTTCCATACAAAAAAGAGTGGATATTAGTAAACATTAACCACCTGTTGGTTAATATAATTGTCAAATGCATCAATTTCAATTCATTAATCAATTTCAGTCATGAAATGGGTCCGAAAAGGCTGAAATTTGTTAGCTGGTCCCCCTACCAGGGCTCTGCACTGGACCCGCTGGGGACCTAATCGGTCCCCAGACCCCTCACCATTTTTTTATGCCCCCTCTAACTCAAAAGCTGGATCCAAGATTATAGAGAAAAAAATTTCCAGCCCGAAGGGCAGACAAATTTTTTTTGGGATCATGAAATTGCCCCCCCCCCTCTTCCGACCTTTCCACATGCCCAGTAAAACTTTTTTGTGTGTCATAAACTAAGTTCAAATAAAAGAAATTACCCTGTCTGTGTTGAGTATCTTATAAGCAAAAAGATTATAGCTTTCATATGCAATTCCAGAAATATTAAAAAGAAGTGATCTGCTAGCAATTAAAAGATGCCTTCCTTGGCACCTGATCTCACTCAGTGTTTGAATTATCTAATATGGCTGAAAAATCACCCTGAATGATTTAAACTTTAAGAGTAATTTTCACGTTGGAACATAAAAAAAATAATAATCATCCGGAAGGGCCATCGAAAAAAATTTTCGGCTGCCAAAAGTCTTCCTGCCCCCCCCCCCCCCCTAAATATAAAATTGTTTCTCCCTAAACTATTCATTTATCATTGCATTAAGTTTGATGATGCAAGAGTATGGAAAACATTTTTCTAGCACAACAACCCATTATCTTGACCTCAAATTAATGATGGTCATCCTGTGTCATTATTTTTCTGTCACACTGAACATCACCTTGATCTACTGACCTCCTCTGTCCTATGACTGTCGGAATTTTTATGCATTTCTGCGAGCAATGAATACTGGATCATCCTCTTCATAGAGCAAACTTTATTCACTGATAATGTTAAAGGACCAAGAATGGTCAAAAGGTCAAGGTCATTGCTCAACTTGATGAAAAAATGCTTTCCATGCTATGAAAGCCTACAATATGTTTTAAGGATATCAATGATCAACTTCACACTGATAGCCTAAGGACAAAGGATGACCAGTATTAATTTGAGGTCAGTAGGTCAAGGTCATTAGTCAACTTGAGTCTTGATGGATACCGTAATCGTCCAAAAAAAGTCCGCAAGAGTAGATATCACGCAGGCAAAAAATTGCGCTGAAAATCGTGGAAAAAACTCTAATCTAGTAAATAATACGCATTAAAAAATCGAAATTTCGCCGATGTTTTCTCCCAAATTAATCTATATTAACATTAAAAATACCAAAGAAACGGCACGCTTGGTTATTGTAATTGTAGATATAAACGTACCCGTTTTTGAAAATAGTTTAATTAGATACGTAGTTAGTTGAATTATTAAAGTACCTGTAATTAAAAATTAATAATGAAGTGATTACTAGATGTTTTCGTGATCGCTTTGATGGCCCGATCTCGCTTTGATGGACCGAAATTAATAACATTTACCGTATATTAACGTAATGACTTGAATTAGATACCGATTACAAAATAATCCATAGTACGATTGAAAGATTTAGGATTGACAGCCGTGTTATGTATCAATTAAATGAACTGACCATTGAAATTTACCGTTAGAATAAACCTATTTGAGAAGATTTTACTTCCCCCTTCACCTGTCAAAAGTGACAGATCAATTTCATGCTTGACCGCACCGCTACCGATGAAGGCTATTGTCTCCGTTCAACACCCCTCGGGGTAGACAGGTGTTTACACTTATACAGGTATTTAAGGTACGATCTGACCTTAGATGACCAGGTACCATAAATACTTGGACAAATGTTATTGTAACACGATTGTTTACTTACGCACGGACTGGTAGCGTGAATTAAAGTCAAATATACTTACAAAATTGATCTATTGACGAATTCTCCGTTCAGAAAAAAAGGTCTCGATATTCTAAACCAGTGTATTGACCGCATTCAAGAATTTTTTTAGCAAATTGCCATAAAAAGTAGCGGGTAATACACCGACGGAGACGGTAAATGCTTTCCATGCTACATTATGGATACATGTAATACAATAACATTGTAGAGTACAGACATCTGCCTGACTGAAACCGACTGTCTGAACACATTTCATTGAATTAATAATGGAGTTCAAGAGCCTAAACTCATGTACTGAGTCTTGGACAGCAATGTTAGAGCATTCCCCTTCCTTTCTTGTGACCTTTCATTGTACAGAGTGTGAATTAACAGATGGACAGAATTATGGACAGTTGCAACACTATATGACCCTCTCTATTTTATGTTTGGGACATTAAAACATAGCTTCCAAAGCTGTATTTGGAATACTCAATGAAGCCTGTATCTGAAAACATTAATCTATGTGAATGTGTATAAACGTCACGTGACTGTGGCGTGATATGTACATTGTACCTCATCATACTGGCAGGTATTTTTTTTTATTACCTTAAACAATATCTATGGAATAGTTAGAAAGATCTTCTAACTGTGAGGCTGATGAGACATATTATTAGTTTATTACAGCTCTCGCTTGTAGTGCACATCATTGATTTTATGCTAAGCTCCACAATTACTCATTACATCACTGGAAATTTACTTGGGATTCAGAGGAGAGGAACATAAATGTTAAATATCTACAACTATTATGAGGAAGTCTGTATCTTCAAGCATTTTAACCTAATTATGGAAGATCGAAAACTGATACGTAAGAACTGTTCAACATAATATTTGAATATGCAAGACTCAGACTCTCATACATTTTTTTGTACTTGAATATATGAGAACTATGATCACACCCATATTCCCCATCCAGGAATATGGTAAATATGACAATACATGTACAATGCACTCAGCAACCTACTCTGGTACTTGGCTTACTGATTACTGTTTGTAAGGATTATATGATGACATACATGTACAATCACAATGTTTTCATCGAGATATTTTGAAGGGGAAGTCTGAAGTACTTTTAATTGTACATGTAATTGCTTATTGGTATAATTTAATCACGTATCACGGTACTTTTTCACTTTTTGAAAACATGGCTGCAGTACATTTACAAAATGTATATGCAACCTCTATACATGTACATGCACTATAACCTATTGACACATGCACCAAGTTCCTAGAAAGAGATCAAAAAGAGTTTTTAAAATGGGAGTATTAATCTGTTTTTAAGAATCTCATTCTCTGGTACCCATGACATATGACAATCATGTAAGAAATAGCATTTCATGAAATTAATTTCACCTTTAATTTTGAAACTGTCCTTATTCTTTATAATTTAAAACAAATAAAACTTCTGAAAAAAAATTACATTCACATCATATGTTACATGTGCACTTTTCAGAAACTGAGACATGAGCCTAAACTAGAAGGTCCATCGTTGAAAGTGGTTATGAGTAAATGTCACCAACATCAGAAACTGGCAAACACTGATAATATTCTAGACAAATGCCAGTGATAACATATAACAAAAGCCTAATAAGTAAGCAAACTAGGCCAATGTTATTACTTTTCCTCTTGGTATGATAAATCTTATCATACCGAGAGGAAAAGTGATAACATTGGCCTAGTTTGCTCACTTACTAATATTAGGCTTTTGTTATACATGTATGTTATCAGTAAATTTCAGTACTTGCATGTAGTATGTACATAAAAAAGAGTAAAAGAGTCTATGTGGTTTATATTACAAAGTTTTATTTCCTTTACCATGTCTACCACTATAAATCAATATCTACATGTATGAATGGTAAGTCACATGGCAACATACACACACTAACACTGAGCAGAATCATGCTGTCACATGTGTACACCAGACAAGTTATTTCAAAGTTCTGCCTTGTTAACATAACATTTTTTTCTTATTTTCCCTGGACATTTAGATATGAATATGCCAATAAACATCAATTATTTTGCACAAAAATGAACTATTTTGTGAACAGTCAAATACTGGTGAATAATAAACGTGGGCTAATTTATTCAACCTATTTCGAATGTAAACATTGAATCAGACATATTATGGAAAGGGGATTGGTAGATACAGACTTCACTACACATTATTTGTGAGAAAATAGTTAGGTTAAGCTCTGTCATCAATTTCTTTACACAGAGAGATACATCAAGATCTACTCACTGTCGATTGTCACGACGCTTTTCGTCAGGATTCTTGAACTTCGGCTTGGCTTTTGAACGTTTCTTTCGCGCTAGGGCTGTAAAACAAATAAACACGTGAAAGATGTATGAAGAGTACTTTCAGAAAATTTCTTCCTTTCATGATAATTACGTTTGTTTGCTTAAATTACCGTACCCTTTCTTGGTATTTTTGAGCTCATCTTTGTAAATTCATGTTCATTCTATCATCCCTCATACAACGCATGCGCTATGTTGCTTGGTTGCATGCTGGGATACACAACTTCCTAAAAGTTCCGAATGAATACACAAAAATAAGTACTTTAGTACTAAATGCCGCTAAATATGAATATCAAAATATTCTGCCTACTTCATTATCAACGGCATAGCTGGGATGGAAACAAGTGGGGAACGCATATGATATGTTGAAAAGGGGGATACATAGATCTAATAAAAATGAACATGATGACAAAAACACTTGCAAAAAAAATCAATTAAAATAAAAAAAAGGACCATTTAAAATGCAGTTGCTCTCCATAGAAACTTTTAACCGGATTTTCCAATGTGGTCAGTCTGGTTATCTGGGCCCGGCACCATAAACTAAGAATTGACTTAAGTCAAATTCTCAAAATACGATATATGGCAAATCAGTGAACATTTTAAGTATTGAGTTCATCCATTCTATTCTACTCTGAAAATAGACAAACTCATTTCAAGTCATCACTTATATTATAATGAGACAAAAGTTTATGGCGCCGGGCCCTGATCCGTGATTCTAACCAAGGACTTATAAGTCCTTGTTCTAACGTAACGGCGGATTTAGAAGCGTCAGTGGAGAGCGCACCCCACCCCTTTTTGTTGTGCGCAAACTTTTATGTGTAGTCCGCTAAACTTAATTTCAATCAGTATATTTCAAAGAGGAGGAAAGCGGAAATAAAATTGGACGCATGTACAGGAGATTGCTCCCCCTTCCTCATCCAAATGAATATCTAAAACTTCAATGATCTAAGCCCCGACCCTTTGGTTTTTTATATTCATCAAACCCACAGGCCGAAAGATCGCCTGGCAATTATTCGTATGTGCCTCTAAAACGATTTTTTAGTAGCATACGAATACCCGGACGATCTTTCCGCCTATGATCAAACCCTACCCCATCACAACCCCAAATTCAACTGAGTCTGTATTTGCCACTGCATTGGCGTTAATATCCTGAGTGTGCGTATGCGCTACTACGAAAAAAAAAACCCCTTATATATATTTTTTAGTAGTGCGGCATACGGGCCGAGGTGGTCTTTACGCTTGTACGTCTCCAGTTATGTGTAGAACAAAAAAAAAAATCAAAAGATATGTTAAGGCAAGGACTTGTAAATAGTTTATTAGTCATTGGTTAAGGATTGTCCAGCTAAAAAGTATAGTATAAGTATTTACTATCTATTACAAAAATAAAAAATACAATAGTGAGCATGAAATTAAAGGGAAACGTCGTTTGATTTTGATACTCTTTCTAGATAAATACTATTCTCAGTCTGATTCATTAAAAACGCGAGTTGAAAATGTCAAAGTTTTTTCTACTATCACAAAATTATTTTCAACAATGAAGAATAATCCACTTTATCTTATAATTTAATCAGCTCATCAAACAAAATAATTAATATCTAATTACAATCATGATTATATTATCGAGTAATCAAACTAATCAACAAACACACGCCTTCCAATATCAAATAATAATATTGCTTGTTAATTATATATTGAGATGTAATCAAAAAGAGTTAAAGATCTCATAGTCGAAATGACAACTGAACTACTCCATTTTGTCACGGTCGAGCGATTTTCATATAAAAAGAGTGTTCACATTTGATTTCATATCAATATAATCATTGCTTTTCACGTGGTCATCAACTTATCATTGTTGTGTATTATATTATCTTCGTCGGTAAGAAGAGACCATTTCAAGTGCTACAGAAACAGCAGAAATGCAAGAAAAGGTAAGTAACTTTTAACACGTTTACTTTCTCTTTGTCAATAATTGATCATCACTTCATTTGTTCATAATCATTATAACAGTATAATAGTCGGAAAAAATATATGTATCTTCTCATATAGGTAATATCATTGAAAGAATTTTTCTCTTACACCCCTGTCTTATGATTAAAAGATAAATCATGATATCTTGAAATTGTTTATCCAAAGTGAAATATATTAATGTAACGACGGTCGCCGAATATCGACTTTCGATAATCGAAAATACCTAAAAACGAAAAAAAAAAATAATAATAAAATAAAACCAATTGCAATTTGTAGAAGTTAAATATAGCACCAAATGCGAAAAGCCTAAAATTAAAACAATTGCATCCTAAGTTCTGACTCAGGTCAAACAATCCACAATATTTCGACCATTTGGCATCAGAGAAAAACGCCCCTCCCCCAATCCAGGAATCTACTGTAATTGTGTGCGCATTTTTTTGCATTTAGTTTTTGACCTGATTGCGAGGCAAAATCCGGTCTACGAAATTACATTTGCGAAGTCTGTCTGTCCGTCATTCTGTGTGCATATATGAATGTTTTGATTTACAGCAAATAAAAAAATACATGTATGGAGATATTATCCGCACCCCACCCCCTATATATTCTTCCCCTCCTGTCAGAGAGATCCCCCATAAAAATACTGTCTAATAGAGTTTTTGCAAGAGTTTTGATTTATTCGAAAATTTTCCCTTTTGGGTCTTTTGTGCATAAACTTATTTTTCCCCACGTATGGGTCTTGACCCCCTTCCCACAAAAGTGAAAAAAAACCCACACAAGTTTAGCTGCTGGGTTTACATATAAATCTATTGGAAAAATCTGCTTAGTGAAGATAAAGTAGTAACTTCTAACTTTACATGATGAATATTTTGAGATACAAAATTGAAAATTCATATTCTTTATTGAGACAGGTCCATGATAAAACAACGATTGTAAAGGATGAGGTCACTCTACTTGACGATGGACCATAATGTTACGTAACCAGCGTGATTATAAATTTTACCCTCGGCATTTGAACTTATATATTAACTGAAGGTTTGCCCACTTAAACAAACTTAAAACATTTGAAGTAAACCCCTTCACCTTTCCTAGCCCTTCATTTGGGATCATAACTTTTGACATATTGACCCTGAACATATTGACCCATAGTGAAAAAACAATAACATAAAACTTAAAAATATACCTTACTAAATCTCTTGAGACGTTAATTGTATAGCTTTCGACCTTAGCCTTGAATTTTAACTTACTTTCCAAAAAGTTCAAAAACATTGAAAAAAAATTGGCTAACCTCTCAGATTGTATTGATATTCCACTTGTAGATTCCTGTAGACAATACATGTACTTCAAATTACATAAACTAAAACTAGACGTTTCGCAACCCGACCCAACTACCATCTTTAAAGAACGGTTTATTGATTCATACATTTTATACCCCCTGAATGAAAGATTCGAGGGCACATAGTTTTTGGCCTGTCCGTCTGTTTGACCGTGACAAAAACTTTAACATTGGGCATAACTATTGAATGGTAAGTGATAGGGATTTCATATTTCACATAATTATGTATACATTGTGACAAGGCCTTTCCATCAATACCATTTATTTTTACCTTGACCTGTTTTTCAAAAACTCTTAACATTGGGCATAATTTTTGACAGGTAAGTGATAGGGCTTTGATATTTCACTTGATTGTTTTATTGATACCAACATTTTTTAACCTTGTGACCCTGACCTTTCACCTACTTAACAGAAAATGGTGTTTATACTAACAACGATGTCACCGAGGGCATTCGTGTTTTATAAACAAAGTTTTTTTTTTTCAGTTCTCATGTTCATTTTTAGCTCAACTCGACGAAGTTGAGCTTAGATTAAATAAATGCGTCCGAGTCCTGTTAAAGTTTGTTTTATTTGGGGGGGGGGGGGGGGTGAACACGAGGGAAAACTGAGTTTCATTAATAAAGGTCAGGCCACAAGGGACACCGTGTGACAGTCCTGTCACTTACCATTGAAAAGTTATAGCTAACGTTAAAAGTTTTTCTAAAGTAGATCAGACGTCAAAGTAAAAGGTAAAAAAAAAGATTGGTATCAGAGCAAAGGTCTTGCCATGTAAGGAGTACACATGTGAAATATGACAGATCTATCACATGATATTCAAAAATTATGACCAGGCTAAAGTTTATCAAAAGTACGTCAAACTGCAAGGTCAAGATTTTGGTACTTTTAGTAGAGTTTTTTTTTTTCAATGAATGGAAATAAATCAATAAGGCAGTGACATACGAGGGATAATTGATATGTTGTGAGCCTCGTATCGAAGAATTTGAACTTTATCAGACACTTTGCATTATTTTTCTACATAATACCCTTAAGTATCTATACACTTTTGCCATCGGTGTATAATGGCCTCAATATCACTTTTAAAGAACTCCTTATCTTGGTTGGTCAGAAAGCCATCCACTGCAAGTATGACAGTCACATCATCATCCGACTGAAAGTGGATGACAGAAATAGCTGTCAGTTTTGGGAATAGATGAAAGTTCTGATGGAGCAAGATCAGGTGAATAAGGTGGCTGCTCAATCAAATTAAAGCCACAATCATGAATGGCAGCCTAGGCAGTGACAGACTTGTGAACAAGAGCAATGTCCTGATGGAACAACACCCCTTTAACTAGTGACCTTTCGCTTAAGTTTAATATTTTCCCGTAACTGTGTCAGAAGTGAAGCGTAGTATGTGTCATTGATTGTTTGTCCTTTTTGGAGATAATCTATCAGCAGAATAACTTCTGCATCCCAGAAAACCGAGGCTCACAACATATCAATCACCCCTCGTACCATGGAAACGTAATTTTTAAAGCCTCTGTTACACTGCGTGGGTGTTGTGATTCCTTACGGAGGTTTTTGATTTTTTTATCATCTAAGTGATACTGCACAAACCTGATGAGACGGTGCAATAGGACAAATAAGTCCATGTCATTTATATACATGTATATGAAAAGTTTATAATTTTTGCAAATACTTCAAGAGTTCGTCAAAAGGAATATGTCCGGAAAGTTTCTGTCGTCGACGAACTATTAAAGTGTTTGCAAAATCTATGAACTTTTCAGATATCTAGACGATATAGATTGATTTATTAGACATCGCTCTACTGCAACGGCTCATCAGTTTTGTAAAATCAATTTAGAAAAAAAAAATAGCATCGCCAACGCTGCAAGATACGCCCGTCGGGGTACTAATTTCTCATAAATAATTTTGTGAATGAAATTATGTCAGTTTTAGTCTCAAAATGACTTGACCTTTACACATGATTTCTCAATTAACATGATTAAGAGACCAAAAAAAAAAAAGAAATTTGAAGGAACATGTGTTGACCTTTGATCCCTATAACCTTAAAACACAATAGGTTCTTTAACTTGCTAAAGTCAACCCACAAGGTAAATTTGAAATTTGAAGGTTCTAGGGCCGAGAACCATTTTAAGTTCAAGGCCCATAACTCTACAAAAGAAAAGTCAATTGATCACGAACTAAAACTATATGTGTAATTCATTATTATGAAGGTGCATACCAAGTTTCAATGCAATATAGCTGCAAAGGTTGCAAAAAAAGTCCAGAAAACTGTTAAATTTTCTATGTTCAAGGGCCATAACTCTGCTAAAAATAGGACAACTGCTCAGAGACTTGAATTGCATCTGTAATTATTTGTTACAAAGACATATATGAAGTTTCAATTCAATAGCTGCATAAGCTGCGAAAAAAAAAAAATCCGGAAAACTGAAATTGTTGAAAATTTCTATGTTCAAGGACCATAACTCTGCTAGAAATAGGTCATTTTTTTCCGAAACTCGAACTGGTTCTGTAATTATTTATTATAAAGGCATATATGAAGTTTCAATTCATTAGCTGCATAAGCTGCGAAAAAAGTTTGGAAATTTAAAACTGTAAAATTGTTGAAAATTTCTATGTTCAAGGGCCATAACTCTGCTAAAAATAGGTCATTTTTTTCCGAAACTCAAACTGGATCTTACGTCGCTTAAGATCAAGTTATGTTTCAAGTTTTAATCCAATATCTCGAAAGGCTTCTGAAAAAAAGTCCGGAAAACATGACATCGAACGGATTGACGGACGGACGCACGGACATTTTCCATTTTGTCCGGTTCTTATACAATGCATTTCCTTCTTACATGTTGCTCCGCTACTCATACGTACGAGGACGTCCAAATCCTTAGTCCGTTTAGTTAGTTAAAACATATTTTATTGCTCCAAATTAGCAATGGATCGGTGAACAAGTTCGGGAACTTAGTCAATTACCTTTCCTACATTATAAGATACAAAATTATATGAACATTATAATACACATGCGTCATTTAAGTGTAATAAATTAGTAAAATATATTCAAACATATATTATCGTAGAGCGAAAGTACTGTCTGTAATATATAATATATGTGATAACAAAATAGAGTGCAGGAAATCTCGAAGGGGGTTAGAGCTAGGTATAATGATTATTAAGATCGAAAAGACCGGGAAGGAAGTTTGTAGGGTGAGATCGGGAGGAAGGAGACGGAGGGGTAGGAGAGAAGTGGTAGTCGCTTTTAACAACGCTTGCTTTTAGCAATATACTTGTGAACAGCATCAAATATTTTACAATTCAGTGATACACTCTGATCAGGGTTGCCGTAAAGTATGATTCCTATATTTGGAGTTGCTCCTGATGCAATTAAACTACAGAAGAGTTCTTGGCGAATTACAGGGTAAAAGTTACAGTGAAGAAAAAAGTGTTCCGCCCTTTCATCAGGTGCCCCACATGCACAAGCGCTACTAGTTACAAGATTTAAGATCACCATGCAGTATACTGCACTCATGACGAAGTCGCGTATGCAGGATAATAAGCTTGCGATCGCCATGATCGCCTTAGTCCGTTGGTTGTTCGTTTGTAACGAATCCACGCTGCCATTGCCCGAGGCTCTCGAGACTAGCATGGAACGGAGACCTCGAGATCGAGAGCCTCGGGCAGTGGCAGCGTGGAAATATGATGAACATCAGTCCGTCTTTGTAGAAAACAACAGGAAAAAATCATTTACAAGACAATTTGCATAACTTCTTGATGCTTTGATAATTCGTAACGCCTTCAATCTATTCAGATTAAATTAAGATAAATTCAAATGTTTTTTTCCAGAGAAAATAAAACACTCCTCGTGTTCGTGCTCTTTTTCTCACCAGAATGTTTTGGGGATCAGTATGTCATAGGTCAAGGTGTCATTGAAGCTGAACAAATAGAAAACACAAACTTGGTTGAGGATCTTGAGTACTTTCTTTTTTGTAAGGTTTCGTGAAA
Source organism: Pinctada fucata (assembly GCA_028142955.1). Taxonomy (NCBI): domain Eukaryota; kingdom Metazoa; phylum Mollusca; class Bivalvia; order Pterioida; family Pteriidae; genus Pinctada; species Pinctada fucata. Next base: position 85,604,012 of record AP027102.1, on the reverse strand, counting down.
TTTTGTGCAGCGCTTGCAGAGGAGGTGTCGAAAATTGTTCGGCCAATCAGAGCCCTTGGCAGCACAATTTGTTGACCGATCGGATTGAAAAAAACACAAACTTGGTAGAGCCGACGACTTAATCAACCCAAGATTATGTATTATGACTTTGGAGCCAGCGAGTGATTGTGGATGCAATGGATCAGAGATTCTGAGGTCTTCATATCTAGGCCTACTTTAACAGTCCTACATATTATATATATGATACCATATAATAATAAGAGTTTTCAAATTTCGCGATTTGAGTATAGACAAGTGAACGTAATATCTTACTACATGCAGTAAAATATTACGTACACTTGTCTAGAAAAGATGAGTATAGAACGATATGTCTTTATTTTCGCGAGTACACTTTTTTGCGAGATATGATGGGCATTGCATTTTGTATAAATCTTAATAGATTTCTTGTCATTCTCCTATGATTTATGATGTAATTATATGTAATGGATTTCTATCAATGTATAAAGGCAGTTAGGGAGAGTACATCTTCATTACTTTCAGATATCGACTGAACGTGTATGTATGAAAATCCTTCGAGGTACTATTTTGGGAAGATTTATTTTCGCGTTTTGAAATGTCTCGCAAATACAGTAAAAATAAGTGCCTTGAGGAAATTCTGCTTATACGGCATTGCCCCTTCCCCATAATAAAAAATAAATGAAAGAAAAAATGAAATCATTATTATTAACCCCCCCCCCCCCCTCCCGGCCAATAAAGATGAGGGGGTATACTGGTTTCTCAGACATTGTCTGTCTGTCTACTATCCATGGACACAAATTTCGTTTCCGGACGAAGTAATTTTTGACGTAGTGTAACGTAATAAAGCGTGGTGCTCCACGATTTGCTCATTCGTGGACATCGTAGGGCATCGTGTCTAAGAAACAACACTACAGCGGGGAGTATTCGTCTAGTAATTGATAAAAGTGTATTATGTTACCTGAAATCAGAAAAAAACAGTATTTTTATGTATACGTTTACGTGTATATCTTTGCAGCTTCTTCAGCAGGTGCTCGAGGCCGAGCAGAGAGCAGCCAATATACAACAGCCTACGACAGAAGTAGGACCATCTGACCCCGGGATGGGTCAGAGCCCACAGGTGTATGATAACCACCCTATTATAAGTCTGAGCCAGGGACTCAATGGTAACATAGGCACGAGTATGGTGTTACCAACACAGGAACCACAACCCACAGTGCTGAAACAGATACCACAGTCCAACGATTCACAACTACCGGATCATTCTTCACACAACCATCATTTTCTGTCGTCAAACATACCCATGGATAATAGAATAGATAGGACATCTACATACAATGTGAACAACCAGAATAATCCTAATATGTCAGGGGTCAAGCAGGAACAATCACTGACCCTGCCACAGTTACAACAGACGCACCACCAACAACAGCTCTGGACTGCCAATCACATGTTTCTTAATCCGGCTAATTACCATGGTGAGGTGCCACGTGTTCCCTCACCGGTGAACATGACCTACCTGACACCCAGTCGCACCGGTCCAGTAGTTGTTCCGTTCCAGACTCCGCCTCTGGTGAGAAATCGACCAATCAAGAGACGATCACCAACATCGGATGGCGATACTGATAAATCATGTGATGAAGGTAATTTATCGTTATTTTACTACATGTATTTGTAAAGCTTTTGAATTTAATATTACATTTGTACATTCCATATTGCGATGAGACGAATAGATAGACGAAGTTATCTAAACCCATTTGCGCCAAAATGGCAAGTTTGCGTTAAAGATAATCAGTATCATAATCGTATCCAACGTATACACAAGCTTATCATTTCTAATGTCGTGTTTTGTAAATTTTAGATGAAATAGATGTTGTGAACGAGTCTCGGTCACAGACCTTGGATTCTGGTAAAGACAGTGACGTGTCTATGTTATCTGTACAATCCGGAAAGTCCTCATCGCCATCAGGGAGCAGTACCAAATCATCGTCTCCAACCGGAAGTGCCAAATCCTCTTCTCCTACTGGAAGTACCAAGTCATGTTCTCCAACTGGAAGCGGTGCAGAGGGATCACCTTCTCTCACGAGTCCACAAAACGAACCAGTTCGGAAAAAGGCCCGAACCAACTACTCCCCAAGTCAAGTCCAAGCCCTGGAGAAGGTGTTCCATGAAAACCCATATCCTGATTCCGAGAAAATGGAGGCTTTATCACTGGAGTTGGACATTCCTGAAGGAAAGATCAAGGTATTTGCTTTTCAAACTAGCGTTACATGTCTTTATAAAATGAGATTTAATATCCTTTATATATAAATAATATACTTGCATGCCGTTTTAAAACATATTTTATAAGATAATTTATTTTATTAAAGGTATGGTTCCAGAACAAGAGAGCCAGATGGCGTCGCCGTGCTCAAGACAACTCTCATATGGCACCTTTTTATGCTCATATGTCACCTATGATGTCGCCGATGGCTCCGTATGGATTTATGAATGGTATGCTCTGTGCTTCGCCTTCACCTGCCCAAGTCGTTCCGAACACTCTCATGTACCCCAGCACGCCGACAACTGCGTCTTCAACGACGAATTCTACAAACTCTCCACAACAGAGTCCGACGATGACGTCACCTTATCAGTCACGTGGACATATTCCTACGCCATACTTCCCCGTGTACCCGTACGGAATGTTTCCTCCCTATTATTGTAGTTGATGTTATGAATGAAATTCATTCTGATTTTAACCTAGCTGTGCTGTGATATTTAATGTATAAAGTGTAAATCTTGTATATCTGTCAAATGTACAGATACCGTAAAGGTATTATGGTTACAAAACTCGTAAAACATAAAATCGGAGTTGCATTACGTCATTCGATCGGAGGCGAGTTGTCGAGAATTTAATATTACCCAGTGCTGCAATAAACTTTATTTCGTTTATTTCGACATGGAAAAAGCATTCCAAAGACCTTTTAAGAAGACGTTCATTTTATAGTATTTTAGGTATAGTAAATACCAAATGCAGCGTAATTTGTACATAAGATGATTGTACATTTTAATTGTAGAATACCATGTAAATTTTACATCAGAGACAAATAAAGACTATACTAACTACCTCATCTTGTATATTTTTATCACTTGTAAATATGTACAAACTCATCTACTGTACAAAATCTCACGAATAAAATATACGAATATAAAAAAAATTGTTTCATTTTCTGTATTGAGCAAGATTTGAACAACGTGGACTTGTGTATGAACATGTGGGTTGCTCCTTTCTTAATTGGATGTAACCAGATACTATTCGTACACGTTTTGATGGGGTCATTTAATAGAATTTCGCCAGAAAGAACCTTCATTATTTGCGAGTTTCATTTGTGAAATGCTTTCCATTTTGTGATATGCTTTCCATTTTCATGCATACACCCGTTTAGATTCTTCAATATCTGATTCTTTGACCGAAAGCTATTTAAGACTTCCAGATTTGCATGGGTGCCGTCACAGAACTGAGAAATTAAAATTGTTGTGTTGAAAAAATTACTGCAGTAGTACATGATTACTTTCGACCTTGTTTACAAAGCAATGTACTGTGGAAACAAGTACAAACGAGTCAATTTACTATGACGTCACAGTGTGAGTTCATCAACAGGTGCGATGTAGGACATTTGGCAATACAGTAGAAATACATAAAAACTCAAAAATATGTCAAATGTAGAGAAAGTAAACAATACATATGTATTTTAAGAAAAATGTCACTTGTGATGCATTTGGCACTTGCACGTCTCATAAATGACCTTAATCCTAATTACTGACCTGGTCAACTCCATCGTACGCGTTGAATGGATGAACATATTCAAAACATGGCATTTCTGTATGTACACCAACTATAATCTATGTAGAGTTTGTGCCCTCAAACCTGAAAGCCACACTTATAAACTGGACTCTACTGACCTATTTTTGCAAACACTTCAAGAGTTCTACTAGGTCAAGAACGTTTCTGTCATCGACAAACTATTGAAGTATTTGCAAAAACTATGAAGTTTTCATATACCTAGACGATATGGATTGATTTATTCGACATTGCCTTACTGCAACGGTTCATCAGTTTTGTAAAATCTAACTAAGAAAATCAAAAATACCGAAAAACTGTCTAAGGAATCACACCACCATACGCTTCGATCCCACGCGGTGATCTAAAGTTCTATTTAATAATTGATTTAAGAATGATCTTGAACACATGAACTTGGATCAAAGAGGTGCAAATATTTTAGGCAAAGAAAAGTTCTCTGCATCATAGAAATGACGAGACAGTCAAAGATGGGTTCAAAGTGAATAAAAAAAACGTGTTTGTGAAACACGAATGCCCCCGTTGGCATCTTTGTCGGTAAAATAGCTTTTAAAGTGGTTCATATTTTGAGGTCAACGTCACAAGGTCAAATTTGGTATCCATGGAAAGGTCTTGCCACAAGAAAGTCATATGTGAAATATGAAAGCCATATCACTTACAATTTTAAAGTCATGGCTAAAGTTTAGATTTTCAAAAGTAGGTCAAGGTTAAGGTCAAAATTTTTGGTATCCATGGAAAGGTCTTGTCTCAAGGAATACACGTGAAATATGAAAGCCATATCACTTACCATTCAAAAGTTACAGTCAAGGTTAAAGTTTTTTCAAAAGTAGCTCAAAGGTCAAGGTAAAAAATTTTGGTATCCATGAAAAGGTCTTGTCACAAGGAATACACATGTGAAATATGAAAGCCCTATCACTTACCATTCAAAAGTTATGGCCAAGGTTAAAGTTTTTGCGGACAAACAGACAGACAGACGGACAGACCAAAAACTATATGCCCCCTGAATCTTCGATTACGGGGGCATAAAAACAATGCCCGTTATCATGCAGCTATCTTTTGTTGGTGGTCATATCCCAAAAAGGTCGAGATTACAAGGTCAAATCTTGATATCAAAGAAAGACCTTGTCACAAGGAATGTATAGATGAATTATGAAAGCTTTCTCACTCATCATTCAAAACTTATGCCCAAGGTTAACAAATTAATAAAGCCTGTGTTTGTGAAACACGAATGCCCCCGGTGGCATCTTTGTCAGTATGAACACTATTTTCTGTTAAGTACATGTATGTGAGGTCACTGGGTTAAAAGGTCAAAGGTCAAGAGGTCAAAAATTTTGGTATCAATGGAAAGGTCTTGTCACAAGGAATACACATATGAAATATGAAAGCCCTATCACTTCCCATTCAAATAGTTATGCCAAATGTTAAAGTTATTTTAAAAGTAGGTCAAAGGTCAAGGTCATGAGGTCAAAAATTTTGGTATCAATGGAAAGGTCTTGTCACAAGGAATACACATGTGAAACATTAAAGACCTATCACTTCCCATTCAAAAGTTATGCCCAATGTTAAAGTTTTTGAAAAGTAGGTCAAAGGTCAAGGTCACGAGGTCAAAAATTTTGGTATCAATGGAAAGGTCTTGTCACAAGGAATACACATGTGAAATATGAAAGCCCTATCACTTCCCATTCAAAAGTTGTGCCCAATGTTAAAGTTTTTGAAAAGTAGGTCAAAGGTCAAGGTCACGAGGTCAAAAATTTTGGTATCAATGGAAAGGTCTTGTCACAAGGAATACACATGTGAAATATGAAAGCCCTATCACTTCCCATTCAAAAGTTATGCCCAATGTTAAAGTTTTTGAAAAGTAGGTCAAAGGTCAAGGTCACGAGGTCAAAAATTTTGGTATCAATGGAAAGGTCTTGTCACAAGGAATACACGTGAAATATGAAAGCTCTATCACTTCCCATTCAAAAGTTATGCCCAATGTTAAAGTTTTTGAAAAGTAGGTCAAAGGTCAAGGTCAAGGTCACGAGGTCAAAAAGTTTGGTTTCAATGGAAAGGTCTTGTCACAAGGAATACACATGTGAAATATGAAAGCCCTATCACTTCCCATTCAAAAGTTATGCCCAATGTTAAAGTTTTTGAAAAGTAGGTCAAAGGTCAAAGTCAAGGTCACGAGGTCAAAAATTTTGGTATCAATGGAAAGGTCTTGTCACAAGAAATACACGTGTGAAATATGAAAGCCCTATCACTTCCCATTCAAAAGTTATGCCCAATGTTAAAGTTTTTGAAAAGTAGGTCAAAGGTCAAGGTCAAGAGGTCAAAAATTTTGGTATCAATGGAAAGGTCTTGTCACAAGGAATACACATATGAAATCCCTTTTACTTCCCATTCAAAAGTTATGCCCAATGTTAAAGTTTTTGAAAAGTAGGTCAAAGGTCAAGGTCACGAGGTCAAAAATTTTGGTATCAATGGAAAGGTCTTGTCACAAGGAATACATATGTGAAATATGAAAGCCCTATCACTTCCCATTCAAAAGTTATGTCCAATGTTAAAGTTTTTCGGACAAACAGACAGACAAACAGATAAACAGACAAACAGACGGACAGGCCAAAAACTATATGCCCCCGAATCTTTGATTCCGGGGGCATAAAAAGCAGGAATCTTTTGCGATACACTAGAATGAAAAGGAGAAACAGGCATCTTCCTTGATACAGGAGCATAGAAAATTATGAAAATAATCATAGCTCAAATAGGAAATCTGAGGACCAGATACTTTCAATCAAATTTGATTAAAAGAGAATATATACATGTACTTACTACACAGAAAATCTTAGAACTAAAACTCGAAAGTTCTCTGGACAATGTATGTACAAGTCAAACATAACAAAAATTTAGCTGTATTTCCTCAACAGAACTAGACATACATGAACGAAATAAAATGTAAAATACTTTTTGTTTTTCCTTAATTTAATAGAGTGCTTCATTCATTTTGTGTAATAGTTCAAGAATATATATAAATATTTTCATGAATCACTAGAATGATATATTTTTGTATCACAGCAGGTAAAAATACTGAGAGTAAAGCAGAAAACTCAGTGCTAACAGAATAACAATATGCCAACTTTGAAGGCATAATGAATATCTGGACCATACATGATTTACCCTTGACCTTACACAGATATACACTTTGACTTGTATTGAGTGAGTGAAGATTGCTAAGATCATAAGTATGTTAATTTCTCTATTTTCTTTCTTATGGAAAATGACTCGCCAATATTGTATACTGCATGCTATAGCTTAAATTGAGGGAATGTTTCTTAATTTAAGCAAATATTTTTTTTTTAAACAATTTCTAAACCACTTTCAGATATCTGTCTCTAAATATTTCTTCACTCATTTTGAACAAACTGTATATATCCATGATTATCAATTTCTATGTAGCTAGGTCAATGATGTAGAACATGAATGGTTCAAATACACATAATATATACTTCAGAACGAAAATTACTTCCGTGAAGTTTCATCTAGCAAAATAAAATAGAGCTTATTAACAAATCACATCAAACATAAACAAAACAACAGAACATTTAACAAGGAAAATAAGTGCATTATGTAAACACAAACAATTACAGAATTCATAAATAAGGCTTTTTTTCAATATTGGGATAATAATTAAGTAGGCTATATGGTACATAAGTTGTATGCATCATTTACTGTAATTAAATTAGTTTCTTGAACATTAATTAATTCAAATAACAGCTGTTAAAAGAGATGTTCAACATGTTAATTGAAAAGGTTAAATGTTATATATTGATAAGTAAACAGAATAAAAAAATGAACTTTACATAGCACAAAGTATTAACATTTTCAATTTTACAACTCATACATATATAATTAATAATTTAATTCAACATATTACTTCCGCAATTCTAAACAAGTACATCTATACAAATAGAACAATATAAACAGGCTAATATGCAGAAGTCTCTCCTATCAACCATCAGTCCTTTCCATTCACACTTACATGTAGGTACATGTGTACTGGTAATCAATACCTCTGTACTCAAACTTTCTCAAGAAATGTGTAATCAACAAATCTTAATTAAGTACATGTGTACCTAACAATCAGTACTAATTCATCCATTCATCAGTACATATGTACTTAACAATCAGGTACATGTGTACTTAACAATCAGGTACATATGTACTTAACATAAGTAACAAACAGTACTAATTCATCCATTCATCAGTACATGTGTACCTAACAATCAGTACTAATTCATCCATTCATCAGTACATATGTACTTAACAATCAGGTACATGTGTACTTAACAATCAGGTACATATATACTTAACATAAGTAACAATCAGTACTAATTCATCCATTCATCAGTACATGTGTACCTAACAATCAGTACTAATTCATCCATTCATCAGTACATGTGTACTCATTCATCCATCTGTTCATGTGCACTCTAACCTACATGTAGGTCTATCACAACACAGTAATATGTACATGGATTATTGCTTTATACATAAACCCAGCAGTGTGTCCACTGATTTGACAGCAGTCTGACGGTAAAATACTGTAATATATATATATACTGCTACACATTAGCAAAATACTAATGCTTTACTAAATACGTACTAGTATATACTTTGCTAATACTATCTCCCAGCAATATACAGCAGTTATGTACAGATCAGATACATATCTTATATACAAAACATATCTTAATCTTGTAAAATGTAAATCTGACTAATAAAAGAATAGACGATGTAATAAGCAGAATTGAGCAGAGCACATGTAAAATAAATTAGCTAAAATATGAATATGTATTCTGTAAAAACAAACAGGCAGGAAGATCTAATAAATATATTCAAAATAAGGCAACATGTTTTGTCAGCAGCTATCGTAAAAGATTCTAATAAATAAAATATATATTATGACATGCATGCATACACCCTGTTATCGTACACATTTTCTTTGAAGAACCATTTCTTCTCACATTGGACCAAGTTCACAGAAACTATTTGATTATAAGCTAAAACATTCAGCTGACCAGAGTTTTTGTTCTGTTCATATTGTCTACAGAATTTACAAGCACGCCTGATTCTGCAGCTAAGGTCGACGTAGAGTTAACTGCCCCTGAACTCGTCATCTTGGAACCTGAGGTTCCATTAAGGGTATTTAATGACTGTTGCATAACTTGGGCCATGGAGGCTGTGGGGCTCTCTACGGGGGGTAGTGTAGTATTAGGTTGTTCAGGTTCTATACTCTCATATGGACCAAACCTGTTGATGTCATCTGGAATACGGAATAAATGATTGTCCCTCTCCCAGTCCTCTAATGGAATGATCTGTCTCCTCCACAGCTTGGCTCTCTCTGTGTGTATAGGACTGAAACAGATTGGAAATTACATATACATTTAGAGAATTTCTATTCAGGATTCATCTGCTTGTTCCTGGCTTGACAAAAAACTTCAGAATAATCCAAAGACCAATTATAAAATCTGTCACAACATGACAACTGAGACAGGAGATCTCATCCTAGTGTCAAACAAATTGGGAATCAGTACTGACATGTCAGTAATGACATGTTGATTCTTTTGTGCAAGTATTAGATTCCCCTATCCCTGCTGTAATTGTTGTAAATAATCAGCAACATGTATTTCTTAAAAGTACTTACTTGAAGTCCGAGCCCTTGCTAGCAATAAACTGCTCATGTTTATAATCATAGGCCGGTATCTTGTTTCTCTCTAGGTACCAGCTGTGGCCCTCATATGGTCCAGGATGGAATCCCTTAGTCTTCTCGATACCTTCATTTTCTACGGCTGGGAGGGTTGGCAGACCAGCTTCCCGAGCACGAGTGTCAACACTGGGGTTCAGTACTACGTTAAGAGGAGGAACTTCCTTCAATGTCAACCCAGGCTTCCGAAGCGCCATTTTTGAAGGATTGTCCTTTAATAGCCCTTTCAGTTTGTCAATTTGGTTCTGTGACTTGTAACCTCTCTCAGCTAATTCTGTCTCCTTTAAGCATCTATGTATATGTTGTCTTGTGTCCTTTACGACAACTTTTGACTTCCAGTTTTCGAAGTCTTTCCTGAGTGCCTCTAGTTGTTCTTCTTTAAGTTTCTTACCAGCAAGATGTATAGTGATTGGCTCACGGATAAAGCAGGACTGTGGACGTCTGTACAACTCAAAGTCATACCCTCGGTGTTCCCATGGAAAATTGTCTCTCTCTAAAGGTGGCTGAAGCATTCCCACATGTAAAATGTTCTCTCTCCATTCCTGTAGAAAATACAACATATTTTAAACTTACATCAATTAAATGTACTTCACTTCATCATGCTCAGCTTTGGCTCTAATTACTTTAAACAATGATTTTCAAAGATTATTCAAATACATGTATTTCAAGTATAACAAATTGTACAGGAATGTGTAAATCATATAGTAATTATGAAGGATCAATCAATAGTACGTTTTGCATTATTCAGTATTGAGCTTGTTTTTACCTCTTTGAGTTCATCTATTCTTGCCGTTACAGGTCGTTTTGAATGCACGTTACACTCTAACATGGACTTCATTCCTGGGTATATCCAGCCCTTCTCCGTGCGGAACTTGGCCCTGTGCTCTGCCTCCTCCTGCTTTTTGAGAGCCTGTACGTTGACAGGTACCACTGTCATGGAGTGATGGTACTGCTGACAGTAAGTGTACCGTGTGTCAGGATTCTGTCAACAGATATAAACTTACGTGTCATTGATAATTCATCAATTATTGTTCCCATGTGGGAGAACAACAGACATGAAAGCATTATGATGTCATAAAATGATTTCTTGAAAAAAGTTTGTGAAAACAAATTCATTCGATGATGTTATTTCATTTCCCAAAGAGACATATAACTGTATTAACAATTTTTGGAAAAATAAAGAATAAACTTTTAATATCTCTGGGTTTTTTTAATCTATTCTTTTAAAAGATAAGAGGGTAAGATTTCAAAGATGAGAAAAACATTTGTAAACAACCAGATATACTGATATTGCCCATATTTAAGGAGCTAAATACCTCTGCCAACATTTGTCTGAGTTTTTCTTTAGCCAAGTCTGTAGAGTTCAAGGTCTGTGTACTATAGTTATGTGCTACTTTAACATCAGCATGGACGGTAGGTACCTTCCTTTGTGCACGCTCTGCTTTGTTTATTTCACTTATACCCTTGACCATGTCCTGTAAAGATTAAGGTTTACATTAAAAATTCTGTAAAAGTGGTATCTCAAGGAGACAGCAAACCTTGCCTAAAACAAATGCTTGTTTCAAAATAGCCTAAAGATATAAAGAAAGTGCACAAATAAAGAATTTCAACATGCTTTATTACATAATTCCACATCTTTACAATTAAATTTTCAATAGAAGGTGAAGGTTCAAGGTCAAGTTTACTATTTCAAAGATCATGGTATAAAATAAAACCTCTTGTCATCAGGAATTCTATATGTGAAATACCAAAGCCCAATCTCTCATAGTTAAAGGGATATAGCCCATGTTAAAGATTTTAGAAGTAGGTCAAAGACTAAGGTCAAGATCAGTGATTCAAAGGTAATTTCATCAAAATAAAAATCTTGTCTCGAGGAATCCATATGTGAAATATTAAAGCCCTATCTTCTTTAATTCATTTGCCCACAAAACCAAGTAAGAATGTTTCCTATAATGCACCTTGTTTTCTTTGATGAAGTCATGATCTGAAGCTTGTTGTAGTTCCCTTGATGTTATTTTCTCCATATACTCCTGATTGTAGTTGTCTATCGGTGTCCACACTCGGCTGGTATCGACGGCCATAACTCGGTTGTCGGTGAAGTACACCTCTGGCTCCTTACCATCAGCTTCCATAGAAGGCTGCAACTCTGTCAAGAAAAACAGAAAATTACGCCCAGAAAGACAGCTACATTATACGATCCCAGACCAAAAAATTTTAGAAGGGAGCATAAGAATTCCTTAAAATTTGATGTGCAAATTTTTCATATTGGAATACTGTTAACACGAAAATTTTCACCCCTGTTTCATTTTCTACCTTTTGACAGGGGAAAATTATGTTGGGCGAATAAAAATCACATTAAGGATGTCTTAACAAAATGTGTAAGTGGGTGAATTCAATACTTGGCGATTCATGCAGTCTTCTATCTAGATGGGACTGAAATTAGACTGGGCGATTTCAAAGCTGAAAACAGTACTTCAAGATTAGAATCTAAAAGCTTGTTTGAAAGTACAAAGTATGTATACAGTGGCTACCTTCAAAGTCCTCCTGTGTGAGAGGTACCCCAAATTCTTTACTCATAGAAATCACCATATCTGCCGTGGGAAAGAGGGCATTACGTACTGCATCCTTCATCTTGCTCTGCTGTATTAACTACAAGAAAAGTTTTAAATGGGTTAAAAAATTCAACCTTTCAATTGATCACAATTGTTGCACAATTGCTTTTAAATTCAAGACTTAGAACTTTCCAATCTAATCTTTGCTTCAGTATTTAGAAGTAAATGAAGTACCTGGTGTAGCCTTGATAAAGCTTCAAAACAAGGTTTAGGCACCATATCACGAACATAGAGTAATGGCTGCTGTACAATCTGGGAGAGTGGTTCATGAAGCTTTATACGACAAAGATCTACATCGAGGGGCCCGTACAGACGCTCACCAAAACTCAAGTCAGAGTTAAAAAGAACACGAACATCTGAAATAGAAATACATGTAGATAGAATATAATGAAAATAGATAGCATATGATTTCTACTTTTTGGATAGGAAACATCGTGCTGAAATTGCATGTTTTAAAAAGGCTTTAATGTAATTATAAAGCGAGATGGAGATTTTCTTCTTTTAGACATCTATATCACCTAAATAAGGATCACTGATTTTACCTGAGTTTTCAGGAGAGGGCAGCGTTTCCCATAATGCCCTGACTGCTCTGTCTCTCAGACCCTCTAACACAAATACGTGCATGTTTCCGTCCATGATTTGGAACCCTGTTACTATATTTAGCTCTCTACTCTTCTGTTGCTCTCTGTAATCATATCCAGTTTTAAGGAAGATTAACTTACAAATAATTGACTACAGTGAATTGAGCAAACAATACAATCAAAGGTTCTTTGAATTGCTCTATATAAGAAGGTGTCATACAAAATACTATGACATCAAGAATTACATCATTTTGACAATCTAGTCAAAAGATGGCAAAAATTGCTAGAAAACTGCTAGAAAAATTCAACATACAGATCTCTAGGTTAGACAATGTAAATCTGTGATGATGAAAGAGACTTACAGAGAGAGTTTATACGTGGAGAGGGCAGCATTGATTACATGTTGTGGCATGTCATCTAGTTCTAGAGCATGGGCATTGATGTCTGTCACCAAACTCTGTAACTGATTTAAAAGGGATGTGTTCTTGTAATCAAACAAGAATACAATTCTACCAAATGGACACTGAAAAAGAAAACAAAGGTAAAATTCAAAACTTTCTTTTTACATGCATGTATATATTATTTAAACCACAAAAAATTGAATAAAAGAAATTATGATTAAAGGTTATCACAGAAAATTTAACAATCAATGTGAAAAGCAATGTAAAAGAAGGATAATTGACCAAGTCTTTGATTTTATTTTCTTATATAAATCTGAATGTGTACTTATTTTAGCCCAACTATATCTAATAGGAAGTAGACAAAAATGAGGCGTTATAGCATAATTATGAATTAGCGCATATGCTATTTTCCCACTATGGTTTACTACTGATTTAGATTTGAAGTTTTGAATTGTGACAGCGCAAAATCTGCTAAAATGTGAATCTGGCAAAAATAAGTACACATAAAGTACTGCATTGTTAAATATGTGTGATAAGTAGACTACCTGAGCAGTAGTAACTATAGGTTGTTTGGCAGCTACTCCTTCAGGCGTTGACAGTGGATGGGCTAATTCTACTTTCACCTTCAGCATGGTGTTTGATTGTACATAGTGACCTGAATTCAGTGGTCTGTCCACTACAAAAAATAATATTCACACAAAAATTCACTATTTATATTGAGATAGTCAAAAATTTAAGCGTAATTATCTTTTTTTCATCAATAAACATGTATATGTTATTTATTACCTATCTGTAGATCTATCATCTGGCCATATGAGACTTAAAACTAGTTCTTTCATTGTATGTAGCATTAACGAACACCCATTCTAGTAAAAGTAAAAGTAAAAGAAATTTTGATATATCTACTGTCAGCTAATAAGATATTACCTGGACCATCTACAGCACCGAGTACTCCTACCAGTCTGTTATCCGTCCTATCATCTCCGTTTCCTGCAGTGATGACTTCTGGGATATGACAGTTATGAACGGGGACTTTAAGGTGGAGGTAACTGTGACCCAGAAGGAGTTCCGACAAATCTAGCTTGGCAACTCCATAGGGATCCCAAGGTTTATTACGACCCTTAAATGGATTATGGAGAGTCCTACGACCTGAAAAATAAAATGAGACAAAATTTTAAATGAGACAAATTATTTCTATAAACTATAAAATGAAACACACATCTTCTGAAATCAACTGAAATTCCTTCTGTGAAAACTGAAAACTTAAGCACCCAAAAATGATATTACCACAAGTAGAAATCTTTCTATTTCAGTTTGCTGAGAACAGTTGAGTGGATATGAACTCATTATTTGCAGAAAAGCAGCTGAGACCACTTACTAGCAACAGTTCCTACATTACTGATTTTTTCATCCTCTAAATCATCTCCAAATAGTGTAGGTTTGAGTTTAACATCCTCCGGTTTCCTGTCACGATCATGTAGCTCCATCATTAGGGGAGGACCGTTTAGGTACTGACGTAGCTCAGACGGCTCCATGTTACCTGTCAACATAGAAATGTATTACATACATGTATGTTGGTTGAACATGTTTTTCTATCAAATGTAGCAATGGCAAGCTAAGAATTAAAGAAACTGCTGAGAAGTCAGATAAATCTACATGAGAGGGAAAAATAGTGTATGTATATGCTTGAATCACTCAGAATGCAAGATCAGTTGTCATCATGTATGTGTAATGAATCAGGTAAATGGAACAGACCTCACCAAATGTATTCTTACTCACTATAGAGTTAACAGGACATACCTAGTAAAACAACATTTATATCGTCCCAGTAAATGTTTCTTCGATGATCTCTACCAATGCTGAAATGTTCTGTCTGTTTGAAAAACTGGTATTTGCAATAAACTGGCTGACATCTGTAACAAGAAATGTCTTTATAGTAAACTATCATGATAATAATAAATTCTGATGTTCATAAGAAGAGATAAACTTAATTTGAAACAGTGAATTCAAACACTGGTATTACACAAATTAGTGCTAGATTTAAAGACAAGTTGAATCAAAATGTTGTCTAGGGAGGTATATAGAATTAGACAGTGCCAACTCAAAGACTACAAATTTATACAGTTTTATTTTTCACAATGTCCAGATTGAAAATTTTGTCAAATAATCTTGTTTATTTCATTCCTTGTGTTCCTTGACAAATTAAGAGGGTTACAGATCAGCAAGTTTTGAAGAAGGCATCCTTTTACTTACTTAAGAGCTAATTCATCGTAACTCATGGGTTGATCTGGCAGGTTGGTGGCATTTTGTATAGTAATTATCATAGGGTTCAACTCCTTCCTCTGTTCGTCTGACATAAGGGGAACGTCTAACTTTACTGTCAAAAAGACGTCTTCAAATCCAGGAACTGGGGAATCAAGTCTGTTTGTTATACTCTTTACACCTTTAAAAAATATGACAAAGATGATGTTAATCGATAAAAAGCCTTATGTCAATATGTATTCAATATGTATTCATAAAGTTTATGTCTCCATACTTTGATACATGTAGAAAGTTTTCTGAATCTTTAGTTGTAACATTCTAATATATATATATACAATTTATGTATAATTTCAAGACTGCAGTTTAAAACAAGTATTTATTTATAAAATATGAAAAACCTTACCAGCAAACAGTGTGGCCATGCGTATAGGGATCATACAGGATCCATACTTTTTTATGTATTCGGCCTGCATCTGGGCAGCTAGTTCTTTTTTCTTGCTTACTCTGGGTTTGGGCATGATATCCCTCATCAATGATTCCTGCTTCATTGCCGAGGCTGTAAAGTACATACGTGTTGTGAGAATGTAATAATCATGACCGTAAATCAATATCTAACTTAGGGTATTTGCAATAACAAAATGCACATTGAAGGCTAATTAATGATGCCAATATCTAGCATTGCTTCAAAGTCCTTTTTGTAGTCTTTAACTTTAAGCTTGAAAGTCATTACATACATCATTAGCATTAAATAAAGTTTAGTCTTCAGTTAAAGTCACAATTTTGACCCAGCCTTGACTTTGAAAATCGATATGGTTTTCTTACAAAACAAGCAAGAATTATTCAAAGTTGAAATAAGGTGTGCTGAAAAATGCCAGAAAATAAGCTGACATAAATATGTTACTATGTTCCCTTCAACTACGTCACAAAGGGATTGAAAATTTTGCGTAAAATATCAAACCTGCAGATTCTGTGGACTTTGTTCGTAATTTTGATGGTGTGCCAGTTTCTCCCTCACCAAGATGGCTTTTGCCTGATTTCTTGGCACCATTAGAGCTTGATTTACTCCTCTGGGACTCTTTTCCCCATTCTTGTGGTCCATGGTCTGATGCCGCCAATCGTCCAAGTCTACTAAAGGAGTTCCTATATAAAGCAAACGAGCAATATATCAATACAATTTTTTTAATGCTTCTATATTGGATTAAATCTTATCATAATACATGAGGCTAGTTCAGGGTTCAAGAAAAGACCTTCTTACAAGTTACTGTAAATGTGGTTATTTCTGTGGGGGAAAAATTTCATAATAATAACATCAAGTTATGCTTGGGGAAAATATTCACGATATAAGGAGGTCCAGGACAGCCAGACTAAATAAAGATCCTATCATTTAATTTTCCTAAAAATTACAAATGTTAATAATTGAAACACATTTTTTCGACATGCAAAGTTTCATCAATTTTTTACCGTTAGTTTTGAAGCTACGAACGCACATATATACCCATTGAAAACCCCAAAATGGGCCGTAAATGTGACGTTAAAATTAACACACTTTAGGCAATGAAAAACAGTTATAAATCTTCTGTAGAGGTAGAATATTAACAAGTTCTGTTCTTTTCATTTAGATATGATGTGGACAATTGGATATGTATAAAATTATAAATGATTACTAAGACTTTTAAAAGAAATTGTCGAAAGGAGATGAATTTATATATATTTTCAGAACATCTTTGAGTTGTTGATTTTCAATAATAAAGTCTGTTTATCTGAAACCCTATCATTAATTTTTCGTAAAAACTTGATATTATGTTCTACATATGTCAAGTGAAATACCGATAAGTTCCTATTGAAAATTGACCGTCAGTTTTTAAGTTATAGTGATTGTGTTACCCCCTCCCTTATTTTTACGTTACCTAGTGCTGACGCTCTTGCGAAAAACGCGCCAACGTCGCCGTTTCTATTATGACGTCATAATTGATCTAGAGCTTTCCGATGGGGTTCTTTCGGATACTGTTCTGGACCCCCTTAATGTCTCTGTCTTTGTAAGACTGAAGCAGGGTTATTTTCGCTTGTGGAATTTTTTCGCGAATTCACTTGAATGTGAAATACACGAAAATTGTCCCACACGTGCAAAGTTCCACGTTTACAGTAGACACTCTACTGACCTAAGTCACTTACCTTCCATTTTCTCCCTCCTTTGACGGCATGGCTACAAGAGCCTTAGGTGTTGGTGACCCTGGTGCGCCTGGGGCCCCCTTACTACCCTCTCCTCCTTGTTGTTCTGGATGACCATGAATAGATCCAGGAACATGTTCTACTGATGCTTCTAAAACCAAAGACACATAATATACTTCATAATCGTCACAAAGTTGTATGCATTCAATTCTGTATCTTGAAGAAAATTCTGTTTAACCTTACTTACATTAGTACCACCACAATTAGACTTGATCAGATCTTTTTAAGTCTTTGAAATTGTGCTATCAAAGTTATATTTTATGTACATGTATCAAATATGAATATGAAAATATAAATGTATTTATATCATTTTCAAAGTAACAAATACTTAATAAATTCAAATTTACCTTCTTTCTTTCGAGGTCTTTCTAAACTTTGAAATGATACTTGTGTTGGTATTGGACGGATCTCGTCTGCTTTTTTGGGCTGAAGTTTGGCATAACTTTTCGACTGACGTACAACAATAGATCTGGCACCACACTGATCTTCCTCACCTGAAAATGCAGCAAACATCTTAGTATTAAAAATGTTCTTTCACTATGTAGAATTTATCAAATTTATCAACATTTTTTTTCAATACCAATGGAGGGCTGTAGCATTTTTGTGATGATTATCTGTTCACCTATAAAAAAAACTATATATACATAGATTTTACACTATATGTCTGTAATTGGCAGCAAAGCACACTTACATAACAGGCATCGAAATTAACTTTCATTGCCATGAGCTAAAATTTGCATGTGGAAGGAATATCCACAAGCTAAAATCCAAAATCTACAAGCTCAAAATTAAGGAAAAAAGAAAGAATGAATCTTCGGAATTTTATGAAAAATATATTATGTAACTATCTTCAGAAAGTGTAAATTTTCATGATTACATAATGGTCAGTGTAACACATACAATTCAAAAGACTTATGTCTTTTCAGTTTTTCTTCAATCCGATGCATGCCATTTACGCAATGCATAAAAAAAAAGAGAAAATTGCAAGTACCTGGCAATTGTTTTTATTCATATTTCAAAAACTCATGCAACTATTGTCAATGGATGTTGTTGTACTTATAGAAACGGATATGATGATAGTCAGATTAACGCAGAGGAAGAGAATGTTTGTACAGCCCGGCGACTTTCTGAATGATAAGCAATTTGTATCAGAAATTGTATGTAGTATCATATTATGGCAAAAATAGACATTTTTTACATAGATTTGCCGCATGTCCTGATTGAGTGATAATTTCTGTGATTGTACTGTGACAATCCACCACTGATTCAATAAGAAGTTAAATCAGATAAATATGGGTGGAGTGGAGATCGTAAGATGTGAAAAAGCCACTCACAAATTTTTTTGAGCTCCTTAATTTCCGACTTGCGATTCAATTGCATTTCGCATGTATCTCCCTTTAATTTGAGGCCTGCATAACAGCAAATTAATCAACTTTCAATGAAATCCTAAGGGTCAATATACAACAGTATTTGCCTATGTCTTCTATTGATACTTTTACATTTATTTACCAAAACAAAATCAATTCATTATCTCAGAAGAGAAATCATAATTTTCCTTAACATCCATGAAGTAGTCCAAATCCCAACTTTTAATTGAATTAATTAGCTCTACATATAGCACTTCCCTTCAAACATGTTGGTATCTTTGTCTTTAATGGAACCAAGTATAATCAAAATGGAAAAGATTTAGCTGGAATTGCATAGGAAAAGTGATATTACCTTGCACAAATAAGTTCTTTATCCAGACCAAAGTTTTCTTATCATAAATTCTATAGAAATCCCTCAAATAAGCTTAAATTCAAAATGTCCTGGGGATAGATCTAGGAAGAATCTGACCTTTACAATGTAAGTGCCTTTATCTATAAAGCTCTGAATAGAATTTCTGAGTTATTTTCCATTAGGTTTTCTTTTTCTTAGCCTCAAGAGCTTAATCTCTTAAAGAACTTACGATTTAGAAACATTATAAAAATCTCTAAACATAATGGCTTCTTTGATGAAGATGCGACTTCCTGACACGTGTATCAACATCAAGCCCGCTATTATCTGTCAATGTATCACCAAACTTACGCAGCTTCAATTAGATCAATACTCAAATATGACAAGATAAAACTCAATCTTAAGCTTAATTTGCTGCCATGTAATCCTTACTGTATAATTGATAAGGGGCTTAAGTTGGTTTTAGAAAATCAAGAAACCTTTCTTATTAAATTTATAATGTAAGGAATAATTCCAGCAAACGTCAATACTAGTATTACCTGGTTTTGCAGCCGGAACTTTGAACTGTTTAGGTTTGATGAAGCGTACTTTGGATGCCACCTTGTCTTTGCCTTCCCACAAACGAAGCTCTATCTGATGTTTGAACAAGCTCAGTAACATCTCCTTGTTAATATTCAATACATGCCTGAAAAATAAATACTTGTACATGTAAATTGTATTCTACAGTAGCAGCATTATTACAATACTCAAGATGACTCAAATTGATCATTTACTACTTAGTACTTTTTTTTCTATTTTGATTTTAATCTTAATCATATACCATTTTCTACACAAGTAGCATCAAAACTATAAGTAACATCATATGAGGCATCAACATATCTTATGAACAGAAGTTATTTAATTAATTTTTGCCAATTAAAAGTCTAATTGACATATAAAAGTCTGATTTCATTGTCAACAGTCTAACACTATGGGTTCTCCCGGTAGATAATTTACCTGCCCAGAGTTGACCTTGAAAGGGGCGTTGACCTTTTATCAAAGAGGATGTTCCCTATCCTATAAAGTTTCATTGGTAGAAATTCTCAGTACTTGACAATAATTCAGCTATGAGGGATAATTAAGTGAAATGTACACTCCAGCTAGATAGAAACCCTTATATTTCTTACTTCTGAGACCAGGCAATCCATGTAAGTTCTCCATCCTGCCAGGTCCGTAACACCTTTGGCTCATGATTGGGCAGGAATACAATAGCGGCAGGTCCATATACGACGATATCGACTCGCTGCAGACTGTTGTCTTCTGGTGTTAGTCTATACTCCAGTCTGTAGTAGTTCTGGGCCTTGGGAGCCTCAAACACTTGCTTCTTGTTCTTGATCAGCTGCTTTATGTCTGGTACATCATCATCCTCAACTGTAACAGTGTTGTTAAAATGCTATATTTAGGAATAAATGCAATGAGAGATCTACCATTTCACTATCAAAAACTTTTATCATAGTTTAAATTACAAGGTTATAATATACTTGTAAACAAAAAGAAATTTGACTTGTTCACAAAAAATTCTTTGGAATTCATCATTTGTGGAAATAATTATGAATTTATTAATAATTCTAATAATTACATAATACAACTTTAAGTTTTTTTTGTGTGATTTAAAGAAAGTTATCTGAAAACTAAAGATGAAGGGTAATGTATAGAATCTACATTTGATAAATTTATGTGTAAAAGTGTTCTTGAACGTGCAACAAACAGAAAATACAACATGTATTGCATGCAAAGTAAACTTATGTGAACAATATGTGTAATAAATGATGTACAAAGGAATTGATGACATTTTTAAAATCCATAAAACAAAATCTAAGGGAAAAAAGTTTTGGTTATACATATATCAGAAACAACCTGGTAATATCTGAAAATCTGACAAAGATTTATTTTATGACCCCTCAACATGACATCAGTTTATGGTGATCTAAGAATAAAAGAATATGTGCTTATGTGTGTGTGATGTTTAATGAAAATTAATCCATATGCATAAAAAAGACTTAAAAGAGAATAATACAACATTGTCCACTAGCTGGCGATAAGATCATATCATGATCATGACACACCATTGGGTTCTTATTAAAGTTTGTGTCTAGTTGATAAGACAGAAAGAAATAAGTGTCATTTCTGCATCCTTGAAAAATGACCTTGAAATAAATTTCTTGGCCTCACTGTGAGAATTTCTAAAAAAAAATTTTCGTTCCGATTGTGTCGTCAAAACAACAGAAATTCCCCACACAATTCTACAAAAAGACGTGGAAAATATTTAAGGTAATTTGAACTTTGTCAAGGTCATGGCACTCATTGGGATCAGAAGGATTTAAGGAATATTTGAATCTTATAATTATCGAGGGTCGGTGAAAAAAGTTGTTATAGACGACTACGGTAAAGTACTTTATATTCATGGCATTTAAATGGGTCACTTACAGTTGTTCAAGGTCACCCATGGAACACTGCTTCTACGTTAGCACGAAGTCTGATGAGCATCTAATCTTAAGACGGACATACAGACTGACGAATATATATGGGCTACATTTTAGTAGGACTGGTGCATCTACAAAAACTTTCAATTCGCGAAGGTTAAAAGTTAACGTATCTTTAAAGCAAGTAAGACCGTATTATGCCTTATCGGATACATTTGGTATCGACCTACATGTTCTTATTTTAAAGATTTGATTTAAAAAAAATAAACTTATCAGAATTTATCTGACTTACAAAAAGACTGTGAAGCATGCTTTTTTGAAAGTGCCGGTAAATGAATGTCTTACATTTTCATATCACGAGATATACAGTGTTCATGCCAGTAATCCTCTTTCACACTACATGTATTTGCATTGTGTTTGTGAATTTACAACAGAAATAAACTAGCATTCAGAATTTTATCAAAGTTCAGTGCTGCATGCCTGTAATAAAGTGTATACAACAATGATTATCATTGGCCCCTTGACTATTACAGGACCATGCTATGGGCTGTTAACATTACAAGTCCAAAGTTTACCCGCACTACTACTGGCAGACCTCGACTCTGGTTCCAATATATCTTCAAAAAACGCCCAATTCATACGCACGAATCGCAAGTCTGTTAAAAATGTAAATATGGAGTTTGCTTTTAAATTCTCTTAAAACTTGATATATGTATCCCATACTTACCATTTTACGGAATTCTTCATAAACTAACGAAGAGCAAAAAATAATAATAATAATAATAATAATCAGCGCGGCCTGGCGGTGACGGGTAGAAATCCGTTTGCAGTCATGTACAAACAAAGAATTATAAAGTCACAATAAAGGATGAAAATTACTAAAGTTACTGCAAACATTTCCATAATATCCACGTCAAAGTGCATGGTTAAGTACGACTTTTATGAAACCACAATGAACGGATGAGGCTCTACAAGTGTAGCTCCGGCGGCTGGAAGGAAGACCCAAAGGCGCTAGGTTGTGGACAAGCAGGGTCTAGTGGTCTGAAATGAGCATTGATAACGATCGTGGCGTTTTATATTGACCGATGTGCCTGCATTAATGGTCCATCGTTAGCCCCCTGTATGAGAGGATAGGGCGGGTAATTGGAGCTGACGCACGATGGATTGGCGCCGTAAAAATCAATGTAACAAACACAAGTGGAATGTCAAATAGATCCTCGTTATGGGTCCCTTAAGGGGCCAGTCTAAAGACAACCTGAAATTACAACACTACATCATACTCTCTCAACACTGAAGAAGATAATCTCAAAGAATCCAAAAAAGTCTTATAATTTAAAGAAGAAATTTAAGTTTGAAATCTAATATGATGTTACGGACGCATACCCTAAACTATCCAATAGACACTAAGTCATGGATTTACACGAACATTTAATACACTTTTTCTTCATATGGAAACGTGATTCTTGTGGACTTATAGTTCAATTATGAAAACTCAATATCAATGTCAGTATTTCGTTGTCATTACTGTGGGCACATTCATATTGGAGTCCTTCTCAAGGTCTAATCCGTACGTTTAGCTTCACGGGGTTTCTTTTTTCTTCTTTGTCGATATCCTTTTTTTTTTTTTTTTCTTTTTTTCTTTTTTTCTTTTTTTTTTTTTTTTTGGAGGGAGTGCAAATTTTGATACATGTAGCTTTCGCGTTTGTCCAATCTTCATCTTTCGTATCTTTTTTATTTGGTGTGATTTTTCTTTTTTTTTTCCTCTCATTATCTTTTAGTTTGTTTTGTGTGTGATTTTTTCTCATCCCAAGAATTTCTTACGATCCAACTAGATGGCTGAAGTATACATTACAACTTTTAATTTTCCTTTCTTCCTGTATTGTTACTCGTCTAATCCTTCGGGACATAACTTATACCGGTCTATCATCATCATTTCTGCAACATGACGCTGAGAAACGAACAGGGGAAAGTTGAATAATAGAATAATGATCCTAGCTATCGCCGGGGTCTTTGTTGTCTTCGGGATTAAAATCAGAGTCATGTAGCTTTAGAAATCGATTATCTACAATTCTAAAACTTAATTAAAGAGTTCCATTTCTATGGATTCTATTCAAAATTCATACGATTCTATCCGATTCCAGGATTGTACAGGAAAGAACGATCGATCCTCCCTCGTTTCCTTATGGGACCCCATAAATTGAATTCTCTGAGATATTGACGTTTTATTCTGTATCCATACAATTTGAATATTCCATTTCTTGTCTGACAGTGCAAAGGAAATGGAATTTAGATAGGGACGCTTTAGCCAGAGTATGGTAAAGCTCTTGTACCAAGATCAATGAACAAATAAAGCTTTTGAAATCCTATGCTCCTTTTTTACATTGAATGGTTTTGTTTATCAAAATTTCATGAAATAAAATTGGAACGCAAAGTTGGCATAAAAATATTATAAACGTGAGATGTTTGGTCAAACGATATATGATACACGTGCATTTACGCTTCTTTTGGCAAAAAAGAATCAAGGTCACGGAAAGACTGAGGACAGATAGATTGATTCTGCAGACACGAGAAATAATTAGAACATTAACGAACGGACACAACACTCGTCTAACCGATCGTATCGGGACGATAGAATTTGATTTCTATGTGTTGCAGTACCACAGTTGTCGCAGCACTATTAAGTGGCCACATTAAACGGTAGATCAGAAATCAATAGGGATCACATAAATACCTATCGCCTTTAACAGCCCGTTTAATGGATGTAATTCAATCATTTCCTGCATACTTGATTAAGGAAATTATCGACAAACACGCTCTGGCACGGAAAACCTCTTAGCTTTTATGAAATAGGCCGATACAGAATTTTCCCAGTACATCATACATATTTTTTTCTGATTTGCCTTATCTATTATGATATTTATTCATATATCTATTATTTTTCAGACATCTCATACATATTTTATTTCATTTTTTTCACTTTTTAGTAAAATGTATGGGAATCCGAGATTCTCCAACACATCAAAATGGTACGTGTAACATGGGACTTCCATTAAGTGCCCAATGATATGTTACGTTTAATAATTCATACTCCACATGAATAAAACAGTACCCCAGGGAGGCTTAATCAACGGACCAATCAGAGTGGAGATAACGATAAAAGACAGATATATAGACTACCTATAGAATTCTGCTAATTGAAGATCGATTAAAATGTGATTATCAATGACGATTATCTATCATATTTATAGATAAGATTGAAGTATTGATAAGGATGGATTTTATGCATGAATGTAGACCAATGGGACCTTTGTACTGTTAGTCTGTTGCACGTTACAATATTTGTTGGTACAAGCTTTGTCATTCTGAATACTCATCTTAAAACTTGTATTAGTTTTCATAAGAAATGTATCTTTTTAAAATTGAGTACATTAACTATAGTTTCACTTTAGTCATCAAAAAGTCACTTGCCCCAAGTCAGTCAGTCTGGTTAGTTTTAAAGTGATTTTCAGTACATAACTTTGTAAAGAGATCAATATCCAGCATGTGGTTTTGTCCTTGATTTATGTTGATAGAGCATCTACTCAGTTGTTGCAGACCCCAAACAAGCCAAATATGAAAGCATTACATCCCATGGTAAAATGGTAAATTCTAACGTTCAACTAACATGGCTAAAAGGTCAAAAGTCAGTCAAGGTCATTTTTCAGTTCCTCTTTGATTAATATGTTGTTCAATGCTATAACAGTACGTTTTTCAAAAGAAGGTCACTTGATTCAAAATTTTGCACCAACATGCAGAGGTCTTGTCACAAAGTACATACATTTGCTGACATACAAGTGGACACAGTGATTACATTAATTTTTTATAGGACGCAAATATATTATTGAGACCCTAAGTATCAACTAAATGATGATAAAACAGAATATAATGAATCTGATCCAAGATCAGATGTATTGATACATATTCTAAGTGTACTCCCAAAACCTTGAGTAGAAGGGGAATAAAGCTGTGAATAAAAGGCATAGATTACATATCTACAGGGGCTAAATAGTAAAATACTGAATGAAGCTAATAGTAACATTTAAGTTCAAGAATAAACTAAAAATAAAGTGAACTAATGGTAGAAACAGAAAATGAAAAGGTTCATATGTCAAAGCAAGGGGGGCTACAAAAACAAAGATGTTACCACCTACCAACATGAACTGGAGTTGTCTGCACAACTACAAATAATACAAGCTAATTGTCTTAATGTATAATTTACACAATTCATAAGCATCCAAATTTTCCTCCCACTCACCCATTCCAAAGTACAAAATGTACTTCCATGAATAATATTACATGTATCATAAAGGCAACATAAGTACAGCATTGCCTCGTAACTGCATATACTATTCAACCAGCAAAATTATTTCAAAATCATAGTCCACAGTGACCTTGACCTTTGACCCTGAAAATCAATAAGGTTCACCCTCTCTCCATGGGGAACATTTGTGAAAGGTTTAATGTTTCTATAATGATTGCTTTATCTTCTATGCTGTTCACAAGGATTTTTAGCTTAAGTCCACAGTGACCTTGAATTTGAGTTGAAAATCAATAGGATCGATTCATCCTCTCCATAAGGGACATTTGTGGAAGGTTTAATGATTCTATGATGATTGCTTTGTCTCCTATACTATTCACAAAGATTTTTAGGCCAAGTTCCCAGTGACCTTGACCTTTGACTCTTGACTTGAAAACCAATAGGGATCATCCTCTCTCCATAACCAACATTTATGGAAGATTTGATGATTCTATGATTGCTTTGTCTCCTACGCTGTTCAGAGGATTTTTAGCCTAAGTCCACAGTGACCTTGACCTTTGACCTTGAAAATCAATAGGGTTCATCCTCTCTCCATAAGGAACATTTGTGGAAGGTTTGATGATTCTTTGATGATTACTTTGTATCCTATGTTGTTCACAAGAATCTGGACACACACACACAAAGAAACAAACAAACAGATGCACAGCAGCGATGCTACATCCCCTCCGCAACATCATCTTTGAATTGATTGCACGAGTCCAGAGGGGTACACAAGAAAACATGAAAAATTAGTTAATGTTACGATAGTTTTTCTCACTCTTTGCAAAGAAAATAAAACCTGTGTTTGTGAAACACGAATGCCCCCGTTGGCATCTTTGTCAGTAAAACAGATGAAAAGTAGTTTCACATTTGGGGTCAAGGTCACAAGGTCAAATTTAGTATCCATGGAAGTCTTGCCACATGGAATTCATATGGAAATATGAAAGCCCTATCACTTACCATTCAAAAGTAATGGCTAATGTTTAAATAATTGAAACTAGGTCAAACTCCAAGGTCAAGGTCACAAGGTCAAAAATTTTGGTATCCATGGAAAGGTCTTGTCACAAGGAATACACATGTGAAATATGAAAGCCCTATCACTTCCCATATGCCCAAGGCTAAAGTTTTTCAAAAGTAGGTCAAACTCCAAGGTCAAGCTCACAAGGTCAAAAATTTTGGTATCCATGGAAAGGTCTTGTCACAAGGAATACACAAGTGAAATATGAAAGCTCTGTAACTTACCATTCAAAAGTTATGGCCAAGGTCAAAGTTTTTGCGGACAAACTGACAGACAGACAGACGGACAGACCAAAAACTATATGCCCCCAAATCTTCGATTACAGGGGCATTAAAATATTGCCATTTAGTAAGTTTCCACATTTGTTGATCAGTATGTAAGATATTCAACACAGTTCTGTTATAAAAACTTCAAATGGAGGTTTAAATGTTTATTACAGTTCTTTATGCCTTACCTGTAGGTACAGCTATAGATATGGTGACAGTAAACGTAACCTGTCGAGCATCTGGATCTATCTTCTGCTTCTTTTTCCTTCTGCGGCCTATAAATATCTCTGCACTGGCTCCACTTTTGGGACGATCCCCGATACTATCAGAGCTTTTTGGACGGTCTATTTTCTCCACCTCAGACTCTCTACTTTCTGATCTATCTTGAGTTTTGGATCCACTATCCTCCTTTTCTCCAGCACCTTCCTCCTGACTTTTATTCTCGTTCTCCTGGCTGTTTACATCTATTTTTATTTTGGATTCCCCTTCTGATCCCTCCCTCGTGAGTGTGGGCGGAGACTGTTCCTCGCCTTCCTCATTTTTTCCCCCAGGATTAGATTCTACAGGCGTCTCTTCAGACATGGTTGATGACATTCATCCCCTGGAAGCTACAAAATTCTAAAGTTACACTTCTTCAACTTTAAAGGTACACATGAAATCATCATTTACATGTAAAAATCACAATGACTTATTACATACATGAAAACTTATAATATTATTGGAGGGTCAAATCCATGTTATTAGTTATTATATCATATGTCAGTCCATTACTGCCTACTGGCAAAGCAAATGAACATATACTTAATTACTTTCCCAATTTGCTTAACATCAGAGTATAGTGTTTATTTTATAGTCAATTTGGGTCCATTATAAGGACCTTTTTCCATGTTATTTAGTATGGTTTTTCCCAGTTTGGAACAGAATATTCCCAATTCATAATTATTACAATTTTCAAATTTTCCAGTAAAACCTTGAAACTATGTAGAGTTTTAATAGCGGAAGGCAGATTTCAAATCTAATAAAGCTGAATTCAATAGACTATGAATACATCAAGAAAGACTAGTAATTCTAAATAACTGTTTCCAAGTGAAAATTTTCCCATATTATGCGTAAGGTTTTAAGAAATTCTGTGCATCAGTTTCGGAGATGTCAAATACGCCTCAGCCAATCAGAGCCCTTGGCCGCCATAATTGTTGACCAATTAGCATGAAAAACACAAATTTCTTAGAGGACCTTTTGTAATTGCTTCCTGTAAGGTTTTGAGAAATCTTTGCAGTGGTTGCAGAATTAAGAAATCGAAAATGCGTCAGCCAATCAGAGCCCTCAGCGGCCATATTTGTTGACCGATTGGCACAAAAAAACACAAACTTGGTAGAGGAACTTTAGTACTTGCTTCCTGTAAGGTTTTGTGAACTTCTGTGCAGTGGTTGCAGAGGAGATGTCAAGAATGTATGAAAAAAAATGAAAAAAAGTTTACGCTAGAGGGATTCAACACTATGACTATAGCTCACTTGAGCTTCATTCAGGTGAGCTAAAAACCATTGCATTATGCCAATTAGTCTAACTGTACTTGATCTTTTGGGAGTATTTGCCTTTGGCAATATGAAATTTGATATGATATACACAAATGTAGTACTATTTTCAAGAACTACTATATACAATGTATATTCAGATGTATAAATTGACTTTTTCATGAATTCGTGAATTCATAGAAGATCCACTTTATGATCATTTCTTACACCTTTGTGTTGTCAAAAATAAAGTTATAACAATAATACTACCTTCTCTAGTCTTGTGGTCTAGATACAGTTCTTTTCAGTATACACTCCCCCTCCTTTAAGTTTTGTCTTGGACTTCAACTACAACATCTCTGTAAAGTTATACATTTAATTCATCATAAAAGAACACGTACATTAATGATATATCAGATCTTGTACAAGTATTTTACAGTTTACATTCTGTGCATTAGCAATTGGTGAATATTATCCACAAGGTCTGATCTTATCCCTCCTGTCTAGGGGCCTCTTGTAGAATTTTTGAAAATGGAATATAATGGTGCAACCTTGACAAAATTTTCACCTTTTATTCCTGTATATACATCATAACATGTATGGTAAAGACCAATTTGTGCACTCATTTAAAATGACAAAGAAAGGGATACCAATATTGAACCCATCCCCAACAAATATGGGGAGTTTTGGGCCGTCCTCTCATAGAAGTTCAACCTAATCAAACGCATCATCCTTTAATACATGCACTTGCATGAAGTACATTTTGTAATAAAAGGTCAGGGGCTCAAACAAAATAACAGGTGCACAACTAGGCCACAGACCCATCAACTTGCAAAAAGAATTAAGTCTCCATCATTTATAGTGTCAGAGGACTTGCGAGCACAAGATTACATAGAGTTATATAGGAGAAAATGACCACATCCATTTTCTAAGACCCTGGGGGTCTGGGGCCTCTAACTAAATATCAGGTGCAAAACTTAATTACAGACCCATCAACTTGCAAAAAGAATTAAGTCTCCATCATTTATAGTGTCAGAGGAGTTGCGAGCACAAGATTACATAGAGTCATTTAGGAGAAAATGACCACACCCATTTTCTAAGATCCCAGGGGTCTGGGGCTCAAACAAAATACCAGGTGCAAACTAAATCACAGACCCATTATATTGCAAATAAATTAAGTCTCCATCATCTATTGTTTTAGAGGAGTTGGGAGCACAAGATTACATGGAGTTAAATAGGTGAAAATGACCACACCCATTTTCTAATACCCTGGGGGTCATGGGGCTCAAACAAATATCAGGTGCAAAACTATACCACAGACCCATCATATTGGATGAAAATGGCAGATGAAAATGGCAAACTCTCGTGGTACAACACAATTAGATATATACCGGTATCATCGGAATTGAAAATAACAACCCAACAATCAACAATTAAAGAAACTCTATTTAAACAATTATTAAAATCAAAAACTGATAGCTACGTTTTTCAAACATGGGAAAAACTAAAGACAGAAATAGTACTGGATAATTAGCTCTTTATACAAAGTTAAAAAGTTATTTATCTTTAGAAAAATATTTAGAAAACTTAAATTTTGAACATCGTAAAAACATCACAAAACTTAGAATATCATCTCATGAATTACAAATAGAAAAAGGAAGATACGAAAATGTCCCAAGAGATTTACGTTATTGTAAAAAATTTCTTTAAATGTTGCAGAAAATGAAATCCATTTCCTCTTAGAATGTGAAAAATTCAAAAAAGATAGAGATGATATGTTAAGCATCCTGTTAAACTCTTATCCAGCTCTTCAGCAGATTGGACTAGAGAACCTATTCTACATATCACACCATTTGGATTGCTAAATGTTATATACAGTTATATACATGCATGTCCTTCAATGGGCCCAAATTGGAAATAATGAAAAATATGGATAAAACCTGATATCCCTATCGGTATATACAGCACAAAATCGATAATTCAGAAAATCATAAACTGAAGGCATACAAAATCAGGATGAAATAGGAACCAAAGCAAACAAACAAAACCTCTACCACATGAAAAGAAGTGAACTCCTGAAATGGGAGTGAGACCAGGTGCCCAGGAAGAGTCAGCATCTCCTGCTTGCATGCAACACCCATATCTTGTATCTAATGTATTGCAAAAAGAATTTAGTCTCCATCATTTATAGTGTCAGAAGAGTTGCGTGCACAAGATTTTATAGATTTTCATGACCACACCCATTTTCCAAGACACTGGGGGTTAGGGTCTGAAACCAAATGTCAGGTGCACAATTACTGAATTGACCACTTTCCAGTTCCGCGCCATCTAGCGGCGAAGTGCTGAAAACAGGGTGTCATGGCCGTATAGACGGGCATCACGCCTCAATCGCGTTATATATCAGATAACATATTTTGATGGATATTTCTTATTTGTCTTTTAAATTACCCGACTAATTAGTTTTATTATTATTTATAGATGTTTGCTGAAAGAGAAAGATGCTATAAATGAATTTTTTCTGCATATTTAAACATTTATTTGTAAATTTAAAACCAGCTTTTCCGTGGTATGAATCACAAATTATCGTTGGTTTTCTTCGTATTCGTATTTTACGTCCATTGCGCAAATCCATTTTCTTAAAAAGTATCATCCCAATTAACAAATCGTTGTTTTGACAAGTACACACATGCCAATCAACCGTAAAGGGTACGTTTATTCATTACCTGCCAGGTGTGAAAATCATCAGAGCGTGATATGGCCATGCGGCCATTTCAAATAAGATATATGGAGACATGGGAGAGGGACAATAAGAATATCTTCATAATAAATCCAATCTTCTTATTTTCACAGAGAAAATTTCATTTAAAAATATACTTAGATATGTAAACTTTTGAATATGTTAACATATATATACTTGCTGCATGTACACGGACTGCGGTCAGCGTACACGTGTAGTGTACGTTCTCATTGCACCCTGTTCACATGGAGGAGTTTTTACGGTGATTACTATCTTTTTCCTCATCTTGCTTTTATTTATTTCGTCTTTTTTTCTCTTCCTTTTTCAAATTGATACAATTTTTTTTTTCATCTTATATAAATTGTATTTTGATTTAAAGATCTTAGCTAAAAAAATGTCATATTCAAAGAGCTCTTTTAAAAAATCTCAAGGAATCACAGATTAGGTTTCTTTAATGAATGAAATAAGAAGACAAACAAATAACGAGTCAATAGGAAATAAAGCTGAAACATCTGTGAAAAAAAAAATGAAAAAATAGTGAAGTAAGAATTTCTTTTTAAATGCATAAGAGCCCCCCCCCCCCCCCCCCCAATTAAAACAACTAAGAGTCCCCTTTGGTGTTGCCGACAGGGGACTAATAATGGAGAATCTAACACTGGTTTCTTTTTTTTTTTTTCTAAAATACGGCTGGATGATCATGGTATATAAATGAATATGTTAAGATTCCTTGTTTAAATTATAGTTCGAAAAGTAAAGAGATTTAAAAAAAAAAGAAAATACTGGATCACCTTTTCATTTGGCCCGTTTATTTTAAATGTGATATTGTGTTTATCCCGCATCTCCTTCTTTTCTTAACGATCTCCTTACATCTTTAAATTTGACAAAAATGATTATAATAGATGAAAATTGAATTCTGATGAGGAGAGAGACTCAGAGGGGAAGGTAGGATTGCGTATAAAACTCAGTGCCCCGTGTACACTGAATAATAATAATAAAAAAGTCGAAAAGTACGTGTTTCTCGTGGTAATATATAAATTTTATATTAATACACAAACGCTCTAAAATGAATATAATAACATATTTCTATACTAGTATTTTTTATCTGACCATTCCAGACATTGTGTCAGCATGCATGAACGCATGGCTGACTCCACACAGGTAGGCGCCGATATCTACCTGGATGACACCTGTCATAATTGACTGGTTGTGTATATACACAGGGTGCACGTGTATACATTGTAATAAGAGTCGGTAACAAGAACTGAGATTAAGATTAAGCAAATGAATGATTTCTTGTCTTGTATTTTGAAATAATCGACAGAAAATAACTTCCATAACCTATCGAAACTGCCCCGTTTTACATGATTAATTTTTGCTATTAATGATTAAAATTTGTCAAAAGCACCATATTTATATGTCAGAAATATATCAAGACATATTAAAGCGATTGTCTTGGCATATATAAACGATAATATTAAGATAGAAGAGAACTATCTGCCCGAAATTAACACATCAATAAACGAAGCGGCATATGCCTGTGCCCGTCTATACGGCCATGACACCCTGTTTTCAGCACTTCGCCGCTAGGTGGCGCGGAACTGGAAAGGGGTCAATTAGACCACATACAAAGTTGGATGCAAAAAGAATTAACTTTCTATCTCCTATGGTTTCAGAGGAGTTGCGAGAACAAGAATTGTTTATGGACAGACAAACGGACGCCAGACGACGGGATATCGCATTAACTCGACTGGAAATAAGTGTGGGTTCCAGAAGGCAGAACCCCCCTCCCCACACACATCCACCCTTGATTTTCCTAGATGTGAAGCTGACTCCAAGGACAAATTTATGGACAGTAATCCTTTTCAATCATTAAGAGGGGACTTGTTTTCTTAATTTTGTGACAATTTTGTACATAATTAATTTGTCGATTGTCCCACAACAAAACTTTATGCTGCAGTCCCTCACTAGAGACCATCAAATAACAAATGGAAGTCATATTTTGATTCAAAAAATCATATTAGAACGTTGACATAAACTTATCTGATAATCTTTCTTACTTCTAATGCTTAAATTTGACCTGTAATCTCATGCTTCGAAGTAAACTGGTAAAGTAGCCTGCTTTCAAAACTTTCACTACTTGAGGCCGAAGGACATACAACTTCTACCGGAAGTTCAAGTCCGCACAAGAATTAATTCTTCGTAACTATATTCTATTATGAATCACCTTGTCAGTAATATAGATCTTGCTTCTATCAATACTATCTTATTTCCATTTTTATCATGTAATAAACTCCAAACTGGTTCCAAAACGCATTCATGTTTTCTGCACTGCCTGCGTATGAATCTTGAAGGTAATGAGTCCCGTTGCTACAACAGTCGCGAATGATATTTGGCGCAAAAATACAAATCATTATCTAGAATAAGTTTT
Organism: Pinctada fucata; assembly: GCA_028142955.1. Taxonomy (NCBI): domain Eukaryota; kingdom Metazoa; phylum Mollusca; class Bivalvia; order Pterioida; family Pteriidae; genus Pinctada; species Pinctada fucata. The sequence goes on along the minus strand of AP027102.1, from coordinate 85,569,854 downwards.
TTTTTCAAATTATTTTGGGAAAATTTTGGGTATTACGTGCGAGTTTACGATGAAAACCAATGAAACAATTTACCATTGACAATACGTTGAACACAAAATTATCTGGAAGTTACAAATATGTTATCAAACACGGAGTATAACGCCAGGGACGTTTATATATACGTCCCTGATATCGCGTATTCTCCTGACTGGAAGAAGAAGAACTCTGTATTTTAAAAAAAAACGTATTATAACAAATCGAGAAAAAAAGAAAACTATTTGCGGTTGGATCTTGGAATGGACCGCAATATAATTCAAAAATCAGCATCAGCAGAATTCAGTTCAAAAATTTTATTTGAATTTTATTGCCATCCTTCTTCTTCTTCTTCCAATTACGAGTAAACTCAAAAACTGCTGAGCGATATACTCGGTGTGCGCTGCGGACAAGGTTAAAACTCAAAGTATTTACAATTAAAATGGATAAAAACAGGCTTGGTAGGCTAGTATGCAGTGGTGGTCAGCTGGGCTCTGGTATAGTCATCCAGCTGACATTTGAAGGCCTCCAGGGATGGTGTACAGGCGACTTCAGATGGTAACCTATTCCAGTCCGCTATTGTTCTGGGAATGGACCGCAATATAATTCATCCATTCCAACCCCTCGTCTTGACTCTTGTTGAACGTATAGTATGGAGATGACAATTTAAGTTTGTCAAGCGAATATATGTTTTGCACTAGAAATTTAATCGAATTTGGGATGCAGAAACTGAAAAATAAGTTTTTTTTTCAAATTATTTTGGGAAATTTTTGGGTATTACGTGCGAGTTTACGATGAAAACCAATGAAACAATTTACCATTGACAATACGTTGAACACAAAATTATCTGGAAGTTACAAATATGTTATCAAACACGGAGTATAACGCCAGGGACGTTTATATACGTCCCTGATATCGCGTATTCTCCTGACTGGAAGAAGAACTCTGTATTTAAAAAAAAACGTATTATAACAAATCGAGAAAAAAAGAAAACTATTTGCGGTTGGATCTTGGAATGGACCGCAATATAATTCAAAAATCAGCATCAGCAGAATTCAGTTCAAAAATTTTATTTGAATTTTATTGCCATCCATTCCAACCCCTCGTCTTGACTCTTGTTGAACGTATAGTATGGAGATGACAATTTAAGTTTGTCAAGCGAATATATGTTTTGCACTAGAAATTTAATCGAATTTGGGATGCAGAAACTGAAGGAACTATATGTTTCTGGCAAAAGATCGCATGCATTATGTCAACTCGCATGTATCTATCTATGTCTAGTAATATGATATGTTTGAACTTTCTTCTCTATGTCATACTATGTTTTGACTTATGAAAATAAAGAATTGAAATTGAACACTGTGCTGAGCATGTGTCACTGATTCTATACACTGACGACTGCTGGATGATTTTCAGTATACACTAATTACAATGTTTGCAGGATGTTTATCACAAGAAATTTAATTCTGGGGTGCTTGGGCATGTTCTTGAAAATTCCGGCACCGCTGACATCATAAAGACGATATCGATAGAGATCAAATTAATGACCATTTTCGAATAAGAGAAACGCAGATGGGAAGAAAAAATATTTACAATGAAGTGAATCTAGAATGGGTTGCAATAACACAAAAGTAGAGTCTTCTACGAGACATGACCATACTGTGGCGAATAACAACAATGTCCACTCTAAATTCCTGCAACAGAAAATTGCAATTGAATCTGAAGATCCTGTTGACATAAAGGATGCTGAACGAGACATGCGCATATCGGAGATGTTCGTTGCTGCCGAGCAAAACGCTACTTTGATTCTAGAACAACTAAAGGACAACGATGTACTTTCATTCAGTGTGGTGAAAAATGGTGGAGTCGCTTTCAACACTACAGTGGACGGTGAAATAGAAAGGTCAAATATAATAAATGGAACAAGCATGCCCCCAAAACTGTTGGACCGACTACAGGCCAGGATAAGGGAGGGATATGACCCAGACGAACGGAACATCATTGCTGACGTCATTAAAGCAGAGGAAGCACGGATTCATGGTAAAATTATATTCCTCCTTTTATTTATGTTTTGTATTTTGTCCTTTCGTTTCGAATGTCTATGGTGCTTTTCTTTGGTTTCTTTAATTCTTGACTATGATTGTTTTTGGCTCCCCTGTGACTTTGCAGCAAGCTCTTTACTACTAAGTATATAACCCCGTTCGTTGTATCTCGACCCTCGTTTGGTATTGATTCGTATTATGCTAGTTTTGGAGACTACCAGACAGACGGACGCTATAATTACAAATGTATGTCGCCATTGCTTTACAGCCGACAAAAATACATGTAATCATATCGCAATAAATGTAAAAAAAAAAAAACACGTCCCAGATCATTAGAAATATTCGGATTGCAGCCCGGCTGGGATTGTTCAAAGTAAAAAAAAAAGAGTGTACATGTGTGTGAGGGTGAGGGCGTGTGTGTGTGTTTGGTTCAAGCCTATCATTTCAAGGAATTATATATGCTCATCATTGGGGAAAAAAACAGCATTGTGGATACATTCCAGTGAAGAGGGTGGTGGCTAGTAGTGATCGTTCAATCCCCTCTTTTAAGGTAGAGCTCATATTGCCAAAATAACAACTTTTACAATATATTTTCATTTCCATATATTTAAAGCATATGTTAGACCTGATATAAAAACAAAATATAATTCATGGTTTCATGAATATACCGAGTTGAACTTTAACGTTGGACCCTATGGGAAAAGAAAGAAAAACCCCTTTATAGAGGTGATAAAATGTAATTATAACAGTTTCTTTTCCCAAAACCGCATTAGTTTGATAATCTGAACAATATTCCGACAAGAAAAAATACTAGTAGGGTATCCAGGCAGAAAATTACCAGCAATTCTGACCTGAGGGATACTCTACCTTAATATTAGCGCATGTCTTTCATAGATGTTTTCTAAGTACTTTTTTTATACTGTAACTTGAATTTTTCAGTCGTTGTCCTGTTCCAGTAAAATGGAATACAAAGTGATGAATTAACTCATTTTCTGTTTAAGCTGACAGATCCCGGCTTTTGAATAAGCGCCAACAACAGGCAAAGATGAGACGAGACGAAATGGAAAATAACATGAGGGAGAAAGTGAACAAGAAAATGCAGTATGTCGAGGAAGTGTACCAGAGAAAAGACTCTGCCAATCGTGCAAGATCACGCATGTCTACACCAAGTCTACATGCTATAGACAGATGACGTCAGTAGATGTCCACACAAGCACCTGTCTACATCGTGGATGGCGTTATCGACTGACTGACGACTGATTGGGTCATTATAGTCGGAGACTAGTCGATCGAGACGATTTGTTGATATTGTTGTGCTGGACTATAGTAAGCAGGATCATATAACAACATGATATGGTCAATTTCAACTATAAATGAAATTCAAACGAATTCAAATGAAAATAACTCAAGAGTCGTCTTTCATTGTTTTCTTTTATAGCAAAATAGTATAATTTGTTTTTCAAGATAAAAATAAAATTTCAAAACATGTATATTTTCTCAAGCATACAAATTGTCAAATACATCGTCAGAACGTTTACAATGTATGGACGGAATGGAAACGTTGTACGCTTTTTTTTTTTCCTGAATGGCTATGAAGTTCAAACTGGCAGCAACTTTCAAAACACAGGCGAAAAAGTACCATAGTGGTGTCTACTGAAATCATCAAATAATGGCGTAAAACAAATTTGCTGCAAGTCCTTGAATTTTTCACACATATCTATATTGATATGAAAACAGAAATTCTGTCGGACATGTATTATTTTGAAAATATTAATGTATACCAACAGAGAAATTCTGTCGCCTCGGACATGTATAATTTTGATTTCACATCAAGAAAATGTAAATTCTCACAGACATGTATGATTTTTGTTTTTACATCATATAAACGGCCACAGAGACCGTCGCAATTCCTGCAAATAGACTTAGTAATCCCAGTAGTAAAACCACGTCGTCTGCTCCGTCAACTTCCCGCTTCAGATATACCTTATGGTCACCTTCCGTTTCCGCTTCCCTCAGTTCATTATATAATGCATACATCGACGCATGGTCTCCGCGGTTGAATATTTGTGAGGATTTTTTGCGGGAATACTTCTTATATGGAACGTCGCCAAGCAACAAGTACTGATCTTGTATTTGTAAATCAATCTTCATCTTTCTGAAAATATAGAAACCACGCAGCTTTATGTAAGCTCACAATGACATGATTTACCGGTATAAGGATTTGAAAATATATGAAAAAAATTACATGCAATGAAAGCTACACAGAAATAAATGTTGCTTATGGCAAATGGTAAAAAAATCTGGGGTTGCCATAAATTTTACAAAATAGAAAATTTAAAGCAAACCCCGTATCTTCAGGTATGATCAGTGATAAATACCTATTGTTGGGATTTCAATGGGCACAATCTGCTCTCCGCTTGTTGCATTTTTTCTTTACACATTTAAAATGGAAATTATTCAAAATTGTAAGAAAATTGAGGTTATAATACATTTTGTACAAATATAGTTGGCCTAGCAACCTTGAACTATGACCTTATAATTATGTTCCTTGGCGAGGAAGTTGTTTGAACAGAAGAAGGGTTGCGATTCGTGTAAAATTTCAACGACCATTCAATAATTCTATCAAACCGTGTATCAAATATGCTTATGTATGTTCCAAATATACATTTAGATTCTAAATTTTCTTGTGAGATAAGTGGCATAACAAGAAGAAAAACCCTTGAGCGAATCTGTATCGCAAATGGACGAAGGAAAACATTGTTTTCCTGTGTATGATAAGGGAATAATCGAAAAGACAAACCCATACCTGTCTGCAACCATCCGCACACTATTACTCCAAAATACGTGTAGTTTCCAGTACGAAGCCACAGTTACGCTCTATACCAATCCACCCACAAACCCTTAAAACTGACTTACTAATGAAAAACATACATTCAAGCTCAACTTACAGCTTCAGTTTTCAGATCTCTTCGACAAAGTTGCTATGAGCCGCTTTTGGTAATTTCTTTTTACTTCATGGCTTGTGCCACAAAACCGTCTTACTAATGAATTGGTCACACAAACAATATAAATATTGGACTTTTGTTACCATGACAACCAGTATACTACGAGAATTTACTTAGAGGTGTTAATTGAATACCGGTAGTCTATGGACAATTACAGATATGTTGGTCGTCATCTATGCTATACGATACACGAGTTGGCTCTTTGATTACAAATTCTCGCCAATTTGACAAATTTCCATGTCAGAATCTCATATTTCTATCATGTCAGCCCCAAGTATATAGCCTAGCGGTCTAAATATCGCACAAAAAAGGTAGATGACGTATGCCCGGACATGAACGCTCGAATTTCCATAAATACATTGCTGAATAGTTCAAACAATTTGTGGGATAATACTGTAATGTATTCTCCGAACGTTTTCTTGTGTAGACCGACTGATTCATAACAACTGATCTGATAAAAGGTGATAGGACAGTACATATTGTGTGTGTGTCGGGGATGTGTGTTTAGCAGGGCAACTTCAAAATATAACTTCCTTTCGCGCCTAATTGCAATGAGTATAATAATCCTTTCGCTCTCCGATATCTTTTCTTTGTATGGGATAGATGCCACAGTAGCCAGCTTTTCCGATTGCTGAGGGAGTACTAGTATCTCTAAATTTGAAGTCACCCAAATGTACATGCATGCATAATATTTCTTCTCCTTGACAGTTTTAAGTTTAGCAACCCTCCAGAAAATATTTAAAATTGAGTGAAGAATGAGAATAAAATCACTTTGTAAATTTTTTATTCTGGCTTTTTTGTTAATTTTCATCAACTGAAAATGCTTTTCACACCATTCTCTATTTGATATTCACATCTCCCTTACCCTCACTCTCTCTGACTTACTCCGCTCTCTCTCTCTCACTACCTACTCATACACAAATCCACATTTGATTTAAAAGTTGCATAGAAAATGTAATGTGAATGTAACCAATCAAAAGTATACAGGATTTTGGTCAAATAGAAGCATTTATATAAACATTATAAAATTGCCACAAGCGCAGCCTGCAGACTGCCCAATATAAATATACAACCATTTCTATAGAAAGAAATTTACAAGCATCACTGTTGTTTCTATGACGTAAAACAACTAACTTGAAAACATATTCATACATGTACATTAAACAACACTTTTAAAATACAAATTGTACTTATTTACCAGGAAAACCTAACGAAAGGTGACAAGAAACATGAGTGATGAACTAAGATTTAAAAACTCTGAGCAATTTTGTCTTGACTGTGCGAGTAGAGAGTAAAGAAAGACGACTCTGCTTGGAGAATAGTATTTTCCATTAATACAATCTACTGTTCTCAAATTACGTACAGATTATTTTCACCTTACACTAAGGGCACATTTTGCCTCCCTTATGAGTGTTATTGCCTTCTTTTAAATCAAGAATTTCACATGTATACTTTCAAATTCTAATATTCATAACCTTTCATCAAGAAATTTTATACATCAAAGCAGAAAATAGAGGAAATCCATCTGATTATTATTAATTTGACCAATTAAACACCTTAATCCAGGTAAAAATGTTTAAAATCCCACAAAAACACTTCGGAAAAGAATGAGGCATCAATGTACATGTATATAAATAGATAAATTCTAACATAAGGCACACAAACTTAGTAAAACAGTTATAAGTATTTAAAGCTCTACATCAAATACTGAACAATATAGTAAGTGTGACTTGAGTTATGTAGTACATGTCCCTTGATTCTCAGAGAAAAACAAAGTTCAAGATCATACTATCTAAGTTTGGGAGTACTCGAGTCCTTTTTTATTTCAAGGATTTTATGGATGTATATAGTGATAGCTACACCAATTCTTAATTATTAAAGAAAAATTTATCCAAAGTTTGAGACAATTAATGACTATGTTTCTGTAATGGACAACCAATCTCAAATGTTCTGAACAATGACTGTTCAGAATGTGTACAGACTTACAGACGGATGGAGAGATAAGTAACATTGTGATCAAGACTAAAACTAAGGTTGCATAGAATAAGAGATTGTGTGGGAGAAACAAGAAATCCCAGAGGCCGTATCTCATGACTAAGACAATGTACAAACAAGTGTACAACATCTAAAATACCACTAAAACAAAAGAAGTTAATTTTATCTCTACTATCGAAAAACTGGGAACATTACAATCTACTTGGACAAAATATCCGTTTGTGAATGTTTAAACTTGGACATCACGTTTGTGAACATATCTCTTCAGACAAACGTGTAAAACAAAAATACCTACACATTAAAACAAGAAACTATCAACAAAACGCTATCAATACACTACTGAAAATAAACGTGACTGGTTGTATCTGAGATCCTTGGACTGGTAACATAAGATTATTTAGTATGTTAGATGGCTATATAGGGCCAGGGGGATGATAATGTGTTAGTATGTTGATGTTTGATATGTACAAATGGGTACGAAAGTTAAACATGTTCACAATCACCTGTATTCAGGTATGTTTCTTAGACAAGATGATAAATTCATCATAATTTAAAAGTGTTTTTTTAAAAAAGACTATGATAAAGGCCTTTTCCAGCCCCAAAATATTCTGACTTCTAGAATTATCATGAAAACTTTTCTCAAACCTACATGAATATTTAAACCACATTCATTTTTCAGGTAATTATTCAAAACTACCATTTCTTTAATAAAATTTAATGTAAAGTTTCAAGTTATTTGGCAAAAACAATTATGTTTTCAGCATAACTTTTTACTTGGACACATGGAGCCCAGGTGTTTCCTTTAAAGAATTTAAGACTGCATGAGGGAAATGGAAGGAAGCATTACAGTCAAATATGTCTGTTGAGATTAATTATCTCAGTCAGTCTTGTACCCAAAGAACATTGCATCAGATTTAGTGGGCTAAAGACCCTTACCAAATATAGTCCTAAAGATTTTAACCAAGGAAATGTAGTTATATGTATGGATTACACATGCACCTTGTATTCTTATCTGAATGACTTCACTATCATTCAAATAAACAACAGCACCATTTAGCCACAGAATTTACAGAAAAATTAAATCATTTCTTTGTTGTACTATAAGACATACAGTTACATGTTATATATATTTTTACCTTTGGCACAGAATAAAGTTATATATCATAGAAAACAAATGTTCCATTTGATATATCATAGAATACAAATGTTCCGTTTGACCCTTTCCTGAAGTTAGCCACAAAGAAACTTGGATTCTTAAAAATGTTCTCTTAGAAAATATGATATACTGTTCCGCCTGATGGCAGAACAAAATGTCGCATGTAGAATGATATATACATATAGGTTAAAATCACAACTATATAAACCAATATCATGGATAAAATTTGTCATACAAAAACATTGGACCAGTATCTACACAGCAAAATAAAGCACAGAATGTATCATATTAAAGCAAAATCACAGCAAAATACCAAAAATAGACAAAATTTTGTCTCTTTTCACTAAGAACTACTTGGCAGTGATATTGACCTAAATCTACGACTTAAAATAATTAGAATATAGATCTATGTCTTATAATCATTATACTCTATAACGATCAACTTTCTCATTGGTCAAATAAATCAATATAGCATCTATCAAAATTAAAATCCTACCTAACAGATTAAATACCTGATCAAAATTTAAATTCTGTAAAGTTTTCCATAGAAAAGAAAACTTGCGTAAATTTCAAACCTATTTGGCACAACAGCATTTACTCTCTACAATAATCAAGTTACTGTGGAAACGACCAAAAGGTTTGCCACTCTTTCTGGCATAGTTATGAATCTAAATATCTATTCATTATAAAAATTCAAATTAAATGATCATTCTAAATACATTCACATGTAAGTCAAAATAAAAGGACGGGCAAATTCAAATAAATGCGTCCTGATCAAAATTCTTAATTTGTGAGCATTGATTGCATAGCATTATTTGAATGCAAAGCCATGGCAAAAATATGACAAAATCTGTATAAAGTCAGATCTACGGCTAAAATATTTAACGAGGCCATTTCTGTATCTACTGAGCAAAACATGTCTTATACATGACACAATAAACAGTATGTCTTGATGCGTTAATTGTTAACTATGATGATACATGAATTTGAAAACATGATTTCACAATTTTCTTTTCATCCTCGTATGGATGAATCACACTTGTTGAAGAGATAAAATTTTTTTATCTTCTTTGACTACAAAAATGGCAAGACGAACAAAATCATTGAGGATAATAATTACATGGAAATTAAAAATGGATTTATATTTTACTTCAGACGAGCTTCTGTCTGATAAAATCAGCATCGGTGGATTATAAAGTTCAAATGTCAGCGGTGGGGTTGTTATATTCATATGATGAGTATATATATGGTTACTATGGCAACAAGATCAGCAGTACACTTCAGCATCCATGGCCATCCGTACTTGCTCTAATTTGTACGTCAAACGATTCTTCTTCGCAAATTCATCCTCCTCCAATGCAGCGAACAGCTGAAAAATTGAGGAGAAATTCAAATTGTGGCGTTTTTTTTTTTTTTTTTATCAAAGTTTCAAAATTCATTATCTGCCATTTAAAATTCTAACTCAATGTAAATCTTATTTCACTCCAAATTCTGATCTTTCTTTTTGAGTATCTTCATATTGATTTCAAATAAGCCAAATGAAACTTACATCTTCACTGTATTTCTGTACATATTTGTATAGTTCATATAATGCTGCTGTTGTGTTGAATTCATCTAAATGTTGCTGAAAAATAATAGAATAATAAAATCATTACAATCATACATTGTACATATTTTCTCCTATTCTTCTCTTGTAACATCATTTACTACATGTCTCATTCTTTTGCAATAATACTGCAAGTTAATTAAGTCAGCTCGTACCTCTGATCCCAGAGCTTATATTATCCCTGTGACCACGTTTTTGGAATTTTTAGGCTTATCATCTTTGAACCTTTACAAAAACTTTTCAAATAGACCCTAAATTTTAGGGATATCTTTATCGTCTATAAATTCAAATGACTCCAACTTTAACATTACACCCTATGAGAAAATCCCCACATTCACATTTTTTACATTGGAGAAACATTTTTTAACCAAAAATATATTTGAAACCTGTATTAGCTTTACCCAATGTGCAATAATATGAAAAGAAAATATGGGGTATCCATGCATAATTTCCCCCAATTTTTGACCAGAGGTACTGATCTACCTTAAGGAAGATTGAAAGGAAATTTAATTTGAATTTTACCCTTGATTCATCAGTCAACATGGCTGTCATATCCTGATCACTAATGGCAGGCATCATTTTGACGTCCTGGTAGTATCTCTCCACCCACTTTTTATATTTGGGTATGTCCTTAGCATATAACAACTTGCTAGACGGAGAGTCTTTACCAAGTCTATGTTCATTCATCGAACAACTATCCATAAACGTCTGTGCTGCCACAGATAAACATGAATCCACAATGTTCGATTTGTAAATGTCAAACACAAAATTTGGATTTTTTATCACATTCACCCAGAACCTTAATGGAAGACTGAAATACAAGAAAATATGCAAAATTTATTCAGAGTGAAACCTTTCACTGTATTAAATCAGAATATTTAAAATTTTTCAAATTACAAAAGAAAAGATGCATAATGACATAATTTTGTTTTCATTGGTTTTAATTATAAGATTCCATAGAATTAATTTCTTTCCAATGAACATGTATTACATTTCACACATAACCTTCAAAGGACAAATAACAACTATGACAAGTGTATTTGTCACATTATGAAAACCTAATTTAAATTGTCTGCTCTCAAAAAGTACCATTCAAAATAATCTGCTGGATTCCGACAAGTCTCTACTTTTTAAAGATTTACTGACACTATTTTGTAGAGGAAATAATCAAGAGCAATGATTAAGCATTTGAAAGCTGTACCTATTGGATTTCCAGATATGGACTATATCTGGTTCTATGGCATGTAACAAAGCTTGATCATCCAGGAAATCAAACATGTATTTGATTGCTAACGGTAATGCCGTCCCTCGATGGGCAGTACTGAATATCCTCTCAAACAGGTCATCAACAAACTGCTGAAGAGTACCCTATATTCAATAGAAAGAAAATCAACCAATCATATTACAGAAGATCAATGAGTTTCAATTCAAATTTTATTTAAAAAAGATCAATGCTAAATTCTGTAATTCACAAATGGTTAGAAAAAATAGTAACACAAGGTTTGTACTGAAAAGTTTACAGTTACATACAAATTTAATTACATGAAAAAGGGTTTTGAAAATCATGGATGTCAGATTTTTACCTTGGTGGCGAGTAGACGCGTCAGGTAGATTTCTGACACCATTTTACTGCCTCTGTCACCTTGGTTATTAGCCTCATTGTCATGTTGCTTGACCTAGATTAGAAAATAAATTACACATTTTTTGTTTTAGGGGTAATGAAACTCTATTTATACATGTACTAGTAGTTGTTTTGCATACAGAAAATTAAATACCACAAAGTTGGCCGATATCACACAACCTTTAAAATGTTCTGTTCCACATGAATGAGACAGAAAAGAAAATATGAAGTATCTTTAAAAATATAGAAGATAATGGCAGTTCATTTTTACTATCTTTTCTACGATATTGTTATCATACCCCTACTACTTTCACAGTGCTGCTAGAATTATTTTTATTCCATATAACTATACATGTAATTCATTCAATAAACTCATTTAATTCCAATACATTTCTATGAACATTTTCCTATCAATGCATGATCCTCAATAAAAACTTCTAGCCCATTTTAAATAGATCTAGTTCAAACTTAAAAAAAAAACCAAAACAAATGATGTTTTTCCTAAAATGATTTTTCTCAATACATGTACTTATTTCATGCATATATATTAATTTTTTGTTTAATTTTTAATTTTTTTTTGTCATCAACACTGAAATTTGAAACATTGTGTCTGTTCATTGCTGATATGCAAGTGCAAGTTATATGTAAATAGATTAACTACACGGTTATATCAATTATATATATAGTAAATATCAATTAGAAAATAGAAGACAGAATCCAATGACCAAGAAGTGGATTTATATTTTTCTACTCAACCTAGTTTGTGCTTGTTAGTAAAAATATAGAAATGTTAAAAAGGGAAATGGTAATTCTATAACATTGTTTCATAACATTCATTTCAGAAAATTAAAAATTAAATGAAAAATCCTGAAAACTAAACGTGCAGTCAGTAAGAATACATGATTAGTTATGTCAAAGTTTGGTCAAGGCATTAGAACTAGAAATACAGAAACCCTCATCCAGGGGAGTTAACCAGGTCACGGTCAACGTCCGATTACTTACTAAGTGGTAATATTTGACACCAAAATTATCAAGTTCAAGGTGAACTCCCTGTGGTGTCACTGTCCGATTTAATGAGGGACTTCTCGTATAAAATGGAACGTTTTCTGTAAAAGAAGCCGAGAGGTAGGGTTATAACACAATATATGGTACTAGGAGAAGACTTACTAGATGATAGCACTTGACACCATAATTATCGACTATGTCTACATGAACACTCTGTGGTGACACAGTTCTTTGGAAGGAAGGACTTCTGGTATGGTGAGGTAGGAACTTTTCTGGAACTAAAACATCTCACATTTTTACATCTCATGACATTTTCATACCAGTACATTGTATCACATTTGAACTAGAAGTCACTAAAACATCTCGTGACATTTTTATAACTCATCACATTTTCAGATACATGTACCATTATAATAATCATTACTACACTCAGCAGTGTCATTAACTCCTGAGAGAAATTGAGCAGTTGCAATAATTAATGTCTTCATGCGAAGGAAAGAAATATTTCTGAATTTTTTACCATAGAATCTAGATTTCTCTGTTGATGATAGACTTAGATTGTTATAGGATGGGGGTTGTTTTGGTACTAACGTCATATACGCTCCGTCTGGAACCTGTTGTTGGAACATTGTTAAAGGTGCATATCAGATATTAATACAGAATTTGAACATGTCGATTTATAAACTTTCGAATAATTTCTTTCATTTTGGACTCATAAGTATAAATTCAGATTTTGAATAGTATATGATTAACATAGAAATTAAAACTTAATTGTATATGATTAACATAGATATTAAAACTTGAGTCCACAAATGTGAAACACAAACTGTTGATGTATTATAATAGAATAATCTTATAAGTTTACCTATATCTGCGCCCCCCTTAATCTCAATGATTTAAGAACTTTGTTTTATGTTGTATAATATGTACAGGTTTTACCTTATAATGACACAGTGTATTGAGCCTCTTGTATTCTCCCTCCACGCGAGTCGTAGAGTCGTCATCTTGTAAGATTAACCTCCCCTTGTATCCACTACTCCACTCTGCAGTAGGTGGAGATTGATCAATCAACACTGTAACCAAGGAGACAACATTTGCATCCATTAGCAACCACTCTCACGACCTTGACCTTTGACAGTGCAATCTCAAGAATCACACAAGATAAGGTAACAATGATGATGATGATAATGTTTCACAAATGTACTGCATGTGCACAGATTTCATATCAGACAGATTGAAATTCAGGGAAAAAAAATTTTCCTTAAATTTTGCAAATTTTATTTTATTACTTTCGGTATAACAGAACAAGGAAATGCAGTAAATTTGTGATATAAAGGTGGGTGTAAAGGAAATGCTCTTCCCTTTCTAGTAATATCTAAATGATGTTTCACTATACTTGCAATATGATAAGAAAGTTCAACGTAATGTTACCAGTTTAATCCATACTGAATATCTACATAAAATGATGGTAAGCAAATCCAAGTTTTCAAACTTGTCAATTATCTTGTGAAATAAATCTGATGACAAAAATGGGCATATAATTAGTAATCATAAGTACATTATATCACAAATTTTCAACATAACATTTAGTAGAATCAGGAAGGCATTACAATAAGAAGAATAAAAGTGCTTAGATTGGGGAATTATCAAGAAAAAGGAATGAGTACAAATGGACCAGATATACAGAGAGATGAAAATGATAAATGAAGGTCAATAATGCATTTAGATGAAAGCTGTGTTAATCAAGTGTTGATTTGCTACATTTAGATGAAAGCTGTGTTAATCAAGTGTTGATTTGCTACATTTAGATGAAAGCTGTGTTAATCAAGTGTTGATTTGCTACATTTAGATGAAAGCTGTGTTAATCAAGTGTTGATTTGCTACATTTAGATGAAAGCTTTGCTATATGAAAATTTGCTACATTTAGATGAAAGCTTTACTAAAAGAAGATTTGCTACATTTAGATGATAGCTTGGCTATTTGTTAATTTTCCACATCTAGATGAAAGCTTTGTTAAGTAGGAAGAAGAGGAAATAAAACAAGACTCCATACCCAATATAGCATATTATTACTACGTTCTGAGATTAAGCTTAGTATAGACCAGTGTTAATTATACCATTCACCAATTCTTCTATTCATTGTCAGATAGGTTTGTACATTAGTATCAGTGGTTTATCATCATCAACTTTTTTTATTTCATTATTCCAATTTCAGGATATTTTCTTTTTTTTAATCAATTCTAAAGTATTTTTGTTCAAATAAATCAGAATGGGGCACTGTGGTCCTCTCTATCACTCACACTTTCATACCATTGGTCATTACAAGATCACAAAGACAAAGAGATGAGGCATCAAAAAGGCATGATGAAAACAAAATGCACACAATTCTGGAGTTAATATGTACAAACGTATGAAAAGAAATGAATTTGTAAACATAATACATCATCGTCATGTACAGCAAAAACTTGATCAATGAAGGTCAAGAGGGTAAATTTTCAGGAGGAGCAACAGCTTTTTATCAAAAATAGACATTTGAGGAAAGTAGTGCTCTGAAGGTACATAATGACATAATGGCAAGGCCAAAAATTGTGACTCCTAGACATATTTTACTGGGATGGATATCAAGATAAAGTACAGCAAATGGTGGTGAATTCTCAGCAATGATTGCATGATATATACTGTATTAGTGAAATGATTCTATAATAATATGCTGCAAGAAAACTGTCAGAATTCTGGTTGTATACAAAACATGCTACTGATGCAAGATGATCATATATTCAAACTAATTATACAAATAAAATATGTACTTACCCAGATCAACATCGTCTTTGATTGGTCGACTACTGAATGGGGCATTTTTATAAATAGCATCCAGTATTTTCTCCTTGACCTGGGAGATAGTATCACAGTCTAGGACCCTGACAGGGTGGGGGGACTGGGTAAACTGGTCCATATCTTGTACATATATGGTCTGAAAGAAGATGTGACAAAATGACTATCTTCCGATTGCTAAGACTACATCTATAAATTGTCTATAAAACGTCTATAAAAATTGTAAGAAATACAATGTATATGTGAGTAGATTGATTGTGGAGTTAACATCCGCATCAGTTTGCAGATTGCTAAGACTACATCTATAAATTGTCTATAAAACGTCTATAAAAATTGTAAGAAATACAATGTATATGTGAGTAGATTGATTGTGGAGTTAACATCCGCATCAGTTTGCTTGTTTGTCCTTGAATATCTGACTCCGTTTTCATTCTTTTTCAACTGTCGATCATTAGAAGCAAATCTAAAAGTAACATAAGACTGCACAACTTATGAGACATTTGTAACACATTTACAGGAACTATATGAAGTAGAATTAAATATCTCACCATGAGTTTATACTCGATCTGTTGTCTGATGAGTTTATCCTCACTGAGTGAGTACCTAGCTTCACTGGTGCTGGCGTCCACCGGACCTTTGGAAACTTGAGATTTCATGGCAGAATATAACATAAACAATGGCTCTCCTGCACACTCCTACAATAGATATTTATTCTATTAGTCTTTTTATCTACATGTTGAATACTAAACTTTATTCCATACAGAAAATCATTGAAACAAAATCCTCATAAAGCACGACTAAACAATCAAATGACTGAAAGGGTTACAGATCCTTGGTGTGTGTGTAATCAGCAAATTTTATATAAGAATCCCAGTTAGGTTACCTCACACATTTGACTTACCCTGAGAAACTTATATAACAAGAAGGTGAACCAGTTGGTCAGCATCTTCTCTGCCACTGACTCCGTCCTAGTGAAGAAAATTACCATTGATTATTTTATTCAGGCAATACATTCATACATCTTCCATTTGCAATAACAGTAAAGATCAACCTTATTTCATAGAGAGTTACTTGCTAATTCTAAAATATCAACTTTGAAATTGCACATAGACATTTTTATGTAGATATGATAAGTACTAGTATTTACCTTCTGAGAAGTAGCTTGGGATGATTTTTCCCATCTACTGCTTTTTCAATTAATTCTGCTAACAATGTTTTCAATATGCTGTAAATGAAAGCAATGATCTCATTATTCTTTGCAAGGTAGGGCTCTTCTCTTTAAAATGTCAAATACACTCAAATACATGTATCTTTTAAAACGGATAAATTTACTACTTGTATGACCGTACTCAACTTTCCAGACAAACAAAAAGTTTATATACATAGTGTAATCATGAACATCAAAACCTTTACATTTTGTCACACAAGTAATTTCTAAATGTACTCACTCTGTGGCATATTCCATTTTAGTTTGTAAAGCTACAGAGATCAGTGATGCCACATTAACTCTGTCTCTCATTGTAAAATGTTTGTGAGATTCCAGGGTGCGCACGAAGATCAGCAGGAATGTTTTATTATTGATGAGCTGTGAGAAAAGCTTCAAGCCCTTCTCTACACTGTCCCTCCGTGCATAGTCAACCTAGTTAAATAGAGTTCATGTATGATTCAATTATAGGCTAGAATATCAGCATTCTGTGGAATGTACGTGTTGTCTGCAAAGCAAAGAAACACACTCAGATACTTGGTGATGTGTAACAGGCAGATAGACAAACAGACAGATGCATGTTTGACAAAGTGTCATTTTGCTTTGCAGGCAACACAAAGAAATTGTGAAAATATGATTACTTACAGTACACTTATAAACATGTAGTTTATAAAGAAAATAAGAAATAAAAGATGAAAGGAAATCGACACATCTTAATTCACAAAGACTGACTACTCTTAGACATTTTATCAAGGTATCTTGTCATAATAGTATGAATAAGGGTCATCAAATGTAATATAGTACCTCAAGGTCCTTAATGACAGGATGGTCTATGTCCGTCTCCTGGGGGAAGAGTACCCTCATACAGTACGTCCTGTAGTCCCAGAATGGAATGGCTACTTGACCGTACAAATCACTGGTCAGCTCTGTCATGTCTGTCTGTAACTCAGCAAAAGCTGAAAACAAAAAGGTGAGAATTTCAAAAACTTAGTTCTATATTAGATATTGAATTTTCTAATTAAACATATATCCACTTTTTCTTTTAATGAAATGCAGAACAAGTTACAGGTCCTGACACAATATTGATGAAAAAAAAATTTATTCCTCCCAAAATTCCCTTTTCTATACTGTAAAATATTCTAAGTTAAATTTTCAACAAGTAATACCTTCTTTGCATTCCTTTGCGACCTTGAGTTCCAAGTTATCCATCTGTATCTGCATTCTCTTCATCATACTGTCGTTTTTCTTGGCTTTCATTGTATACATGATGATGACGATGATAACAGCGATGACAAGGACACCCCCACCAACCGCTATCAATATTATGTACTCATACGGTAAAGGAAACTCAGACTCATCATATTTAAGCTGTCCTATGTACTGGGAAAAGTTGCTACCTATGATAACCTAGATGGGAAAGAAACGATAGGGCAGATTTTATTGCTTCATACAATTAATGCAATATAATATTGTGATAGTTGTCTCAGGTACATGTATAAAATTAGTAGAAGTTGAATTTTTTTTTTTTTTGTATAATGGAAACCACAATTACGAAAACTCTCAAGAACTTGAATTCTTCAGACATTATCTTCTAACAATATTTCTTTTACATTAAGAACAATGTTGAATCTTACCTCCACCTCTGGGTATTTACCACCCTTCCGGGAGGGCGGCTGGTATTTGGGTGGTGTACAAGTCAATTTTTCTGTCATTATGAATGTGCCATTGCAAAATTCCTTTCCGATTCTTATGGAGACATCCTCTGCCTGAATTCTGTTCAGGTTCTTTCCCTACATAAAAACAGAAATGTAATTTTATTGAATAAATGAAGAGAAAATCATAAAATCTACAACAAAATAAGTTCTTGTTTATCTTAAGACAGCTTTGATTTTGTAATTTGCAAAGAATATCAAGGCTATTGTCATAATTCAAGTTTCTCCGAGTTCTTACATTTATTGTCAAGTACTCATTCTTCTTCTGGTATGATTTCAGCTCATTCTCAAACTTCAAGAAGACAGGATCTTGGAAGATGGTAAAGTTCCCGAACGTGGCATTGCGACTCAGATTCTGGGTTGCCATGACGTTGTCAAGGATAAAGCCGAAGTTCAAGGACAAACCCTCCTCATATTTAACACTGGACATCATTGATGAATCAAGCATTGGAGAGCGACATCGTAGACGACTTGGGGACTGTACAGTACAATCCTGTATAAAGAAAGCAATGAATTTAACCTTAACTTCTTATGAAAAATAATATACACAAAATTCCAAAATTTGAAAGTCATTACATTTGAATAGGTACTTTCCATTTACTCTTTCCTGCATTCTCAGATTTATAAGACTACAGATTTCTCTACTCTGGTATTTTTATACATGATATATCTTATTACTCTGAATCGTATGAATATTTCTAAATCTCTTACCCCTTCATAAGTTTTTGCCTGGTGATAGAGGATCATTTTAGGATATTTGATGTTATCAAATCCTTCTCCATCAACATCCACCATTATGCCACCACTGAAAGAAAACATTTCTTATTGTATTAGTTGAACCAATGGTGACGAGAAATTCAGTTTTCCCTATAACTATAAGCTTGGGTCCTTTTTTGCATTCGGTATAAGTCATACAATAGTTTGAGTATTCTTTTGAAGATATTTTATGTTATTAATACATTGCCAGAATAGTAAAGAATAATATGTGTAGTATTGACCGAATTATTTAGATGCTATACATGCATATTCATCAGATTTCTCTTTGATTTGCAGACCCACCTTACAATGGCAGTTTTGCGTAGGACCTTAGATATAACAGGATCTTTGATGTACGTAAACTCCATGTCCGTCATAACGATCTGTTTATCAATCTGCATCAGTAGTTTACCCGGGGAACCAGCCTTGGATACCCTGGGTGTAATACACACCAAGCTCATACTGTTTACACTGAAAAATAAAGTAAAAATAAACACACGTTACATAAACAGGAAGATGTATCTTGTCTTTATTTGTCAGAATTGTAAGAGTGATATATGAGAGGTCAAGGTCACGACAAGTAACCTACCTCTGTATGATACACTTGTATTGATCATCGTCCTTTGACCCGAAGAAGACTTCTCTCTCTGTTCCTGCATCCAGGTAGTCCCCATATAATGTTACCTTTGTACCTCCTGATTTAGGTCCTTTCTTTGGGTCTATACTCTTTATAACAGGATCCTAAGATAGTGATAAAATATACGCTAATTTGATTATTGTTTTCTTCTTTATCATTCTTTTTAAAGTTTTGAAATATGTACTAGTATTTATAATTTATTAACTTTGAAGATTTAAAACCTGAAACTGATTGCACGTAGATTCATTATAATTCTCCAATTTTTTTTCTGGATGAACATATTTCTGATAATTGAGTCAACTTTGTGCATAATTACTATATTTTTTTTCCAAGAAAGATTAATGGTGATGATAAGATTTCTGGAATTCTGAGTACCAGATGTAAGTGTAATTACTGTCAATATGATACATGTATGTCAAAGAACACAGAACTATTATGAGTGAGTAATAATCAGATAATTATCATGAAAGTAAATATCTGCAGAGATCAGAGATTTATGAGGAATGAGTATATAGCATTAGATAAATACCATGGTAGTTAATCTGTACATGAATGCGATACAATTAGATAATTACCACATAAGTGAATGTCTGTGGAGATCTAGCTGCGAAGGCCTCGGCCACTACAACGTTTACATAGCCAGATTTCTTCCCTTTGTCCACTGTCCAGGCACCAGTAATGCAGACAATCCTGTATCATAACAATTAAAATTCATAGAAATTGAAATATTTTGCTTTCAATTTCTTTAAGAACAATGTCAAACATTTACGCAATTCTGCGTAAAAAAAGTTTCTTTTAAAATCCATCGTTTCAGATCTTCCCAAATATATGGAGATTACTCAATTCAGTACTATTTAAAAGAAGACTAAAAATGCATGCAAAGTTTTTTTTTTTTGCTTAATTCAAAGCACTATAATCAGATAATGGCTTACTTTGTGGATGGTACATAGTCATCTCTGATTGGAGAACACTGAATGCCGTCTATATCCACGTTACTGACGATGTCCTGGTAAGTTTTACCCAGGTTACGACCCTCTATTGTGAGCAGTGTTCCTCCCTCTCTAGGACCCATCAGTGGATATATCTAATAAAACAGGAGTCACAGATATTTAGAATTTTTTTATGTTTTAGTCTGTGAGGCAATTTCAAATATAACATCTGGTATAATTACAGAATGTTCAATTTATTTTTTCTCAATCTTTACTTGTTTCCCTTCATAGTAAGATTCTTCCTATCAGATTTTATCATTCTGTAATAAGTGTTTGTATCCTCACCTTATTGATTTGGGGATTAGGACAGTTTGATTGTGATGGTAGCCAGTTTGCCGTGTTATGACAGTTCCTCTGTATCGAGCACGCGTCCTCATCACTACACCATCCACAGTTATACAGGGGCTTCTGGGTAAGGCATTCCCCACATGAGTCCGCCATCTTCTCACACTTGTACATCTGGACTGTAATGTGTATAATCCATGTATATTTTATGGAATTATGAAAAATCTCACTTAAAAATTTCTTTGAATTTCCTTTACTTTGGAGGTTCAAAGAAAGGGTTTTTCATACAAGAAAAAGTATCTTTGGTACAAATTACTACTTATGGGAAGAGTCAGGTAAAAGGGAGGGAATTCTATATTTCAATTTTGTGTAGGGTACATGCGAGCCTGTAAATAATCATGTTTCTGATGTTCTCATTGGACAATAATTACAAAACTGGTCTTTTTAGAATAGAAACATTTCTTACTTTTTATTAATACAGAGAAAATTCCTAAAAACCCATTCATTAATATCTAAAAGCTGTAGAAATTATGCTATTTTAGGGGCTAAAATAACTGCTCCATTTAGTGCAGATTTTAGGGTTACCTTGAATTACACTTCCTGTCTTCTGGTTCTAATGATAAAACGTTTTTATTCTGACATATTTTTGACTCGCTAGCATTGACGGTTAATTTCATGTATAGATTGTAAGCATTGAAGTTGTATATGTGAAATGCGACAAGATTTCGTTAACATTGCGGCCTATGGGAAAATGGACGAAAATGAATTACTGGACTCTCCCCTTATGGTCTAAACAGCATTATGTGTATGTTAATCTTTGAAAATTTTCTTTAATAATTTTAATACATATTGTTTAAATCAAATAAATGTTCTACCTTGCATGCCCTTAGGGTTATCTAGGGGTTTAGGATGTGTGCTTCCCCACAGAATCTTCAGTGGTACATTCCAGATTTTAGAGTCTTGTATATAAGAGAAGTCCACACTCTCACATTCTATAAGCTTGTTCTGTGTGTCATAGGGAATGACTCGTGCTCCTACAGTTTTCCCAGATCCTATACTGAAGAAACACTTCACAGGCATCTGGTAATCCTATGAAAAGGAAAATAAATTGAAAGATATCACCATCCACATGTGCATGTATAAATAAAATCAAAAAGACCAAATTTTCAATTAGAGTTATCCCTCTTTGTCCACAATTACAATTTTCAGTGGATCAAAATCTACTTACCCTGAGATGAATTCCGCTGATGGTGATTTTTTCTGTGGATCCAGAAGGCACCCTGATGTAGGTGACACTCCCTCCGATCCTAGGACAGAACTCAGGACCATTACGGTAGGGAATAGAAAGTCCGTTGCTCTGTAAAATATGGAAACAATTTACAATATCATATCACAAAGAGAGCTCTGAGTAGGAGAATGTAGTACTAATTATATACATCGTGTACTTACATTTTGTCCTGCGACAAATTCATCATTTTCCAGACAGTCGTCTAGCGGGTAGCGGGAACATCTGTGGTTTTTGATACACCATGTGCAGTTAAACCGGCTTGCCGTGCATTTATGACAGCTACAATTAAAAAGAAAAGTTGCATGTTTTAGACAAGAGAGTTTGATGATGTTTTTTAAAATCTGTTTTTATTATGGATTCAGTGTCGATTAAAGGAGTCACATTTCAAAATGTCACTCAGCAGTATCCACAAATGACATAATTTGTGAAGTTTCAAATGCATGTAAGATCAGATCTTCAGTTCTCCTAATCCTCACAATGAAGGTTATTACCCAATGTATTGTATAACAGAATATTACATTATACCAAAATTACTTATTACTAATTCATGACTAATCTATATAAGACTGACCAACCTTGGCCAGGTTTCAGGGCTGATATTCTTACAGAACGGTACGGCACCGTGGGAAATATGTGCACAAATATCTACAGTATGAGTTTTCACATTTCCAGAGGTACATTTGTCATAATTCATGGATAACAAAGTTATCATTATCCCCCCTGATGATAGATAAAGTCCTCGATGTCTGATTTTTTACATATGGTTGCTTCACCTAGCAGTAACAACAAATACCTATATCCTGACGAGGGGTCGAGAGTAATGTATGGAACCGGCGGAGATAGAGAAATGTGGGGGCACGTCTATATGGCAATGTGAGCAAAATATTACGTAATGATGTAAGAAAAGAGGGGAGGGGATAGGAGGTTACAGCTGTTATTACATGTGGTGAGGAGATTTCACGCGTTACCCTCTTCAATACTCAGAGAAAACAAATCGATTACATATGGCATAAATGCTTATCCAATCCAAAACCCGTCAATGTCCTATGAGAGTCCGTCACGTAATGGGAACAATTTGCAGTAAAGCGATTACATCTGAATAAAGTTATTGTAAAAAGAAAAAAATCATGAGAACATGTATTTGATACGCAGATTTTGAAAGAGGAATCTCTTTTCTAAGTCAATGAGCATAAGCTCTGTGTGAAACAAAACTTTTTTCGGAAACTTTCGCAATGATATCTTTTTTTTTCATACAAAGAAGTTCTATCTTTACATCAGTGGAGTTTTACTTGATATATTTACCTTGATCATTGTAATACTTCTATATTATCTAACAGAAGATCTCGGTATAATCTATCATACCACAATACAACAAAACGACAAATTTTCTATTACTGGTTCTGGAAATGGTAAAATTATTCTTCAACCTATGAATAATTCATGGTTTCAATTAGCCCGAAAGGGGTTTTCCTTCATCATGAAACGTCGGCTTTACGCAAGCAAGAAAAAACTCAAAATCTGATATGAAGAATGAATTGATGAAATCAGAGGCATATATCATTTAATCCCAGTGAGAATTCATATACGCTGACTTCAAACGAAAAGCCATCATTTACTTTATGTAATATTCAACGATCCTTAATCGACAAAAGTGCCGGTTTTATGAGAGAGAGAGAGAGAGAGAGAGAGAGAGAGAGAGAGAGAGAGAGAACTTCATTGAATATAAAACGAAGACCAAAACAAATATTCCATCATTTACTGTCACAATGTAATAATGAAAGCAGAAGCTAACATCACAGTTTCCGTTTACACAGTCAGATTCCGCGCAACACTGGCGCTTCACAAATTGACAGCGTTATGGCGTAACATTTCATGCAAATACGAATAATTGCGTGAAATTGATACAGATTTATAGTGAATTTTAAGGGAAATATCACCCTTTCTCTGTTATATCAAGGCATAAAATGTTCCGGTAAAGACCCATTAAACTGTTTAGAATTCTATTCCGGTCGTTAATGAAAATTGAACGTTAGTCATCTTTTGTGGAAATCATATTAAAGTATCCCTCGGGCAACTTATAAAATAAACATAGCAGAAAGATTCATATGAACACTGTATTATATGAAATTTTTATAAAGGTGTCCGTAAAATATATCATTGTAATATAGATACACGAAAATATCACTGAAAGAATGAGAGGAATTTCAATTTATGAGAGGCAAAGATGATAAAAATTGCAATGACTGCACACATATCTTATATAAAATACGCGGAGAGTTGGAAATACCAAACGGGGTCGATAAAATGCAACAGGAACCTCTCACTGCTAAATATCTGTCACTTATCTTGTGATATCCACAAAACCTGCCAGTTTACACCTCTGACCCTTCAGACTCTTGGTAAATACATTATTTTCTCTCGTTATTCATACTGACTCAATAAAGACGCGATAGAGATCACTTGAAATCCAATTATTCAAACAAATAGATCAGATTTACTCTGCAGGTCGCCCTAGGTGGTCTATGGTGACCGTACAAAAACACACAGAAAGGGCGGTACATATCGGGTAAAATGCCCGGATATAATTTCATCACCTGTCAAACAGAAGCTAAATACAGGGGAACAAATGCATTAATTGAGTATTGAGGTATAACGTCTCTGGCAGTTTCCCATTGCAGTCTATTAAAGACTTAATTGAACAGAGTCAAAGCTCATACCGGGTATGTGAAAATCGAAAGACTATCAAAGTGCCGTATGACTCAAACAACATGCTCTTTTTCTATTCCAGTTTCCAAGCCATAGTTTCCATGAGTAATAAAGGTCAGGTCTTTCCATTTTCGGATTTCTGTGAAAACCATGGAATCTAGATGTAAATAAGGGAGATAAATGACGTCATAGGATGTGGATTCTGGTCAGGAGAGGAAAAAGATGTTGACAAGATAAATGTATGCCGGAAAACAACCTAGTGGGTCCTATTTCCTATCTATGTATGAAATATAAAGTGTTTAGCCTCTCAAATACGCCATACAATCTTCAAATAGGTTCTACAATTTTCGTATCCTTTCATCACAATACATTAATAGGTAAAACGATGCCTCTTAATTTTCAAATGTGGCAATTCTATACACTTGTATGGTTCAGAAATCCTTGCCAACTATGCAAAATAAGAAGAAATTGCATAAAAATGAAGATTTTTGATTATGTAAATGCACTAGGCACTAAAAGTACAAAGAAAGTCTACTGTTTCATTAAAAGACCTTAGATTGATCCGGAATTCTCTCTGTTGTTGTAGTGCAGAGAATGCTAATGAAGAGACAGGCTCATCTTCAACAGACGTGACATTGATTATAAGTTAGTGATCAAAGACATTGGTTTTCCTCCTATTGCCTAACCCTGTAAGCTGTATAGCCTTGGTAGGTTCTGACTGTAAATGATTACCATGATTATATTGAACCCTGCTATATAGCTCTAACTTCACATTCCTCGTCTCATTATCTCAAACAAATAATACCCATAAAACATCATAACGCCATCATTATTGGAAAGTGTATGTTATCAAAAAGACTTATTCCAGGGAAACACAACCTGTAATTATCCGACATGCAATGCCTTTTCTTTTTACTTAGATATCTTGATACGATTTATCAAAATCGATGTACATATTGGAAAAGGACTTTCTTTGCCTTGTATTAGAGTTTTACAAAATTTCATACATACGGACATACAGATGTATGCTACGGACGCTATGCATGGGTGCAATTATACAAACACAGGGTCTTGTTCCTTTCTGTGTTCAGGAAAGCATCATACAACATAAATCCTTTTTTCTTGTGAAATTTACTGTCTGATTATATTTCTCTATGGAAACCGCATATCGTCGTGCCAGTAATTGCATCTTTATATTTATAGAGACGATGGGCAATATAACTTTGCTCAAAATCAATTTTCATTTCATGGAAACGATGGCTAAAAAGTATGAAATATTGTATGCCTGTATAATATAATCCCTGAAGCCCGTTGTGATTCCTGATTTATGTACTTGAAACCAATCATATAGAGTCTCTATTCCCCTGTCATAAAGAATAGTGATTCTGTATGAAGATAGGGCGTTATGTATTGCCTGACGTTCATTACGTTCTAAATCAGAAGTTAAAACGAACAGAATGTTCTGTATTCGTCAAATAGACCAAATTAGAATCCTTGGAGTCTCCAAACGGAACAAAATACGGAAACATGGACGTTGTGTAAATGCCTTTCTTCCGACTCTTTTCCTTTAATCTTCATGCATATGTATAGCATGTCCGTGGTATCGTTTATTACAAGCCTAATGGGATAGAGGAGGCTGAGAGAGGACCAAAGGAGCACTCACACTAACGGTGACGGTAACCTAAGGAGAGGGAAATGTTGGCTCTAATATGTTTTATTGAATTGCAGTGCAGTAAAACGATACAAAAGGAATATACCCCGAGAGATCTGTTATGAGGGTTCTTGTGAAACAGGAATAATGAAAGGCGAGATTCTACCTCCAGGACTAATGGAATGGTACAATAATGAAAGGAGCGCCGATATCACAGGGAGCCGTCAAGATTCTTTATTATAAAGCTTCTTATTTCAGCGCCTCGTCCGTCAATTTCATCACATATGAACTGTTTACAAACATCAAATGATCAAAACTCTTCGTGATGATGTATCTACATATGGTTTCAATATATATTATCTAGTTTTTGATCCGATCCTTCAGAAGTCATTAACCTCTTAGTAAGACCTGCCCCTTCCTTGTTCAGTCATTTCGCTTGATGATTTGTTCATCCTTCAAAAACCCGTCGACCGACCCGGACGAAGACAGACATACTGTCAAGAGGCTAAGTTTTCAACAAGATCTTAAATGGTTTTACGGTGCCAAAAAAATTCACCAAGATAACAAAACTTTTCTGTTTTATTCTAAATGCAGTTACACTATGAAGTATAAAACGATTCACACTAGTCTCCAATTCTTGAACTAAAGAAAAAATAATTTACAGTAGCATCCCATGCAGTCAAACTATTAAACATTTTTTGAAATAATATTAACTGATGAAAAAAAAGCTATTTTATAGCAAAGCATGCTGATTAAGTATTTGCTTGCACTTTTCGTATGTATCCCCATCGATGAAACTGGGGACTGTACCCAGTTTCACAAAAATTCTTGGAATAATTTCAGGAATTTTCGTAAATTTCATCTTCAAATTAAATCTTAAAATGTTTTTCAATTTAGATTATATTATGCTATCTAACACCATTTATGTATTCTAAAAATGAATTCAGAAAAAAAACGTGATTTTTAGTTTAGATGAACTAAGCAATCAAAAGTTATGAAAATTACTATACTTTTCGTAAGTATATTTGTGAAACAGGCTGCTGCACTACAGTTTTCCACTCTGTCCGTCTGACTGATTGTCTGTGACATTGCGACTTTCCGGGCAATTCTTTATAAAACTGTCATACCAAGAATTAATCAAGGTACACGTACTTTCATTAATTGGAACCGATTGGGGACATTGATATTTTCAACAATACTTAACAATCTCGTATTATTTTTTGTAAGCAAGGGTGCCTAGATACAATGCGAATTTCTTGTTTTGCACATATAAATGACTTCATACAAGGGTTTTCTTTTAATATTTGCCTAGCAATTACCATACATACAGTCAATATGCATTTAGCGTATTTAGTTCATTGTTAGCATAGCTTAGTACTTAATTCATTTCAAAATAAGTATTCTGGGGAGAATAGCGACTAAAATATACATTGAGACCAAAAATACGGTGTACTACGATGCTGACAACAAAATAATCGGTGATGGAATGTAAGAATGTGCTTAACATTTTATAATCAGATTTGTTCATTTTTAATGAAATCCATCAATGATATCCTAATGAAGCAGAATTATTACAGTAAGCGAATTACTGTTACAATACAGTAAGCGAATTACTGTTACAATACAGTAAGCGAATTACGTAAGCGAATTACTGTTATAATACAGTAAGCGAATTAGCGAACTACTGGAGCGCAGACATGGGAGCGGAAGGGAGAGTAAGCGTATTACTGTTATAGTCATATGGTAAGCGTATCATACGAGAAAGCAAAGAGAGGAAAAGACAGAGTCGACAACCCACCCCTTCTTTACACATGCTAGACCATGCAATACAAATATAAGCAAATCGTTGCTTCTATTGCCACAGCCCGTGTACTATGGCCCTCCACAGTCCAAATACAGGTAAAAACACGTATGGTCTAGATACAAGGGAGATAACTCCTACTCCTGCTCCGTTTCCATCTCCACTATCAAAAGATAGGAAAGTCTATATTACCATTTCATATGGAATCTCGACTCATTTTACGGAGATTAGAATGGACAGTCTTTGAAGAAAAGAGACTGTATGACCAATTGAAAGATGGACAAACAGAGAGACTGACATAATCAATGGGTTATGAGGAAACAAAGAAAGAGAAACATAATCCACGGGGCTGTGCAGATGAGACGGAACTTTCGGAAAATCCATCATAAACGTACTGTATGGCATAAGAAACAGTTTTGCATGGTCCATAAGAAAACTGGGCTTTTTATGTCTTTCCAAAATCCCAATTTGCTTTACAGGTTCAGGGACTTCAAAGTAATTAGAGACGGAAATTCCATTCATGGTCAATAATGGACAATAAGCACATTGCTACTGAGGGAATTTTCATAAGTACTTGCGACGTTTCATGCTGACCTTGAATACAGCAAATGACCTAGTTTGGTTTTATATAACTGCCAAGACTACCTACGATGTTCCATTTTGACCTCAACTACAATGAGATGACCTAGAGTTCGTGACGTACCCTACATTAGGCAAACAAGACGACAAAACCATCACCGGCGGATAAAGAAGTTCAATCTAATCGAAATCCACATGATTTTAGCAAGTTTTTCGCACGTGACAACCTTTGACTCACGTGTCAGTGCGTGATTAAAACGGGAAAGATCAAATATCCACTGGTATCAGATCCTAACTCGACACTTTCTATTCCGTATTATGTTATGTCAAACTAACTGTTGAATTCAATAGACAATTAAAATCACGATTAAAATATGTAACCTCATATGACGGTGTCACTGCGAGTCTGTCCTCAGAATCATAAGGGAAGGCAGTGTTTTCCCGTAGGCTTACATTTCAAGGAGATCTTTATCAAATTCTCATCGGAAACAAATATCAACTATATATTTTTAATATAGTTTCGCATTAACATGGGCATAAAACTTGATCTGTCCATAAAAATCTTATCGAAATTATTATCTCGAAGTTTTTACTTCTAGCTTTACGAATCGGGCTAAAACGTATACCTTTCAGGGCTTTCCACGGTTAAATGTTCCCGATTTAATGAAAATGGTTATGGCAAAGATGAAGGTAAACACGCAATGTGGAAACCAAAGATGGAGAAAACGGGCAGATAACGTGTGACAAATTTACCATTTATATGTAATTAATTTACCGGTATTTGTTCAAGTATAATGAACACTGAATCAAGTTCCTATCCGGAAAACAGGTGCTTGTTACTTTAGAGAAAACTACCGTATTGTAGTACATGCATGACGAAATATATAACACCTTTCATATTCGAATTTGCTTATACAGCAAATACACTAAATAAGAAATCCTTAATATACACAAAACACAAACTCTCGGTGATGCGTGCTGTTTGAGTCCACTACCAGCATCGGATAAAAAAAATCAAGAACGCTAACCCAGAGAAAGTTGGTCAACTGAACAAATTCCTAACATAGCTTTTCATATACTTTGACTTGATTTCTTTTCACTATAATGCAGACTGGAGTAAAGAGTAGAATGACAAACAGACGGACAGGGGTTTATACTTTGCTGGTAGGGAACTCGCTTATAAAGGTACATACGTATACATGGGATTCTAAGTATAGTTTACTAGCAATACTGTACAGAGACACTTACGAATCTTGGCTGTGGATCTCACAATCAAAGATGGTAAAGTTAGTGGATACAAATTCTCTGTCCATCATGATCACTGACAACTTCATTACAATATGATCTGAAAAATAGTAAATACAAGATGAAGACAATGTCCTTGTTTGAAAACTATCAAACTTGACTCTAATCAAGATCGAAATCACAAAGTCTTAATTGTGAAAAGAAAACACATAAGAAATAAAGCATGTGTTTGTGAAACACGAATGCCCCCGGTGACATCTTTGTTAGTATGAACACCATTTTCTGTTAAATATATGAAAGGTCAAGGTCACTAGATTAAAATATTTTAGTATCAATGGAAAAATCTTGTGACAAGGAATATATATGTGAAAGATGTAAGCCCTATCACTTACCATTCAAAAGTTATGCCCAATGTTAAGCTTTTGAAAAGTACGTCAAAGGTCAAGGTCATAAGGTCACACATTTTGGTATCAATGGAAAGATCTTGTCACAAGGAATACACATGTGAAATATGAAAGCCCTATCATTTACCATTCAGAAGTTATGCCCAATGTTAAAGTTTTTGTTAAGGAGGTCAAAGGTCAAAGTCAAGGTCACGAGGTCAAAAATTTTGGTATCAATGGAAAGGTCTTGTCACAAGGAATACACATGTGAAATATGAAAGCTCTATCACCTTCCATTCAAAAGTTATGCCCAATGTTAAAGTTTTTCTGACAAACAAACAGACAGACAAAAAGACAAACAGACGGACAGGCCAAAAACTATGAATCTTTGATTCCGGGGGCATAAAAATAAAAACATTGCCTAGACACAGGTACAGGGACATAGATATAAATAAAATATGCTTATTGGGAGATTTTAGGTAAATAACTACTTATGGATACTATAACATTATACAATTATTTACTTTTACCGAGGTAAATACAATGGTTTGGCTCCCTGAGAAGACAATATTCATCAAGCCCGAGGGGTGAGGTGAATAATGTTTTCGAGGGGAGCTAAACCATTGTATTTATCTCGGTAAAAGTAAAATAATTATTTTATTACATGAAGTTTCAAAATCGTCTATATACATTATTCTAACATTACTTTCAGACTACAAAAGCCTCTCTGATCTATTTTTAGCACATGGAGAGCTTTTGGAATTATATATCTACCCGGGATGACGTCATCCTAGATAGATATAACGTATGAGCGTTTCACCGAGCAGCTAGCTGGGGGTTTTCAATAGCAACACAAGCCATCAGTAATGATGGTGTATGCATTGCAAAGTAAAACTGGATATAGCAGCAACTTGGTCATCACATTTCATCAAAACACAAGTCGTGTGGGTAATTTCGATTTCAATATAGAAAAGAAACGTTTGTCTCCTATTAATTAGATTATACTAGTACTGAATATAACGAGAAGACGTAAATGTTCAATACACCACACATTACATCATGAAAAATGTGAAATATTACAAAAAATACATCACTTTTCGATTCAAAACACCACTTATGAGGGCAAAATGTGAAATATTAGTCGCCTTGATTCTATCGATAACAGAGTAAAGAATGTCGTGTGAAATCCAAACACATCAACTTCTATACTGCGATCATTACAGGGGGTAAAATATTAAAACGGTACCAAGAAAAGAGGTGCACCACGGCACAGTCAGAAGGGAAGAAAATTTGCATTATCATGCATATAGCTCTGATTAACTGATGCTATGTACATGATGAAATATGAAGTTTTATTACTACTGTCAGAGAAAAGCCGATGGATAATTTGTTACCATACTGGGTGTTATGTAACATTGCATTTTATTACAGTGAAATATGACAGCACTTGAAAATCTCTACCATGTTTTAAGGTTGATGATTCAGAAAGTTATAGGTGTAGAGGGGAATGATTAATACACTTTTCAGATATTTCTTTCAATTAGATATTTTCTTATCTCGTCTGGCTTGGTTTTCGTGTCACTAAAAACAAGTATCAAATTTTATTGCGATTCTGGCAGAACATTGACAAATGGCCAATCAAAATCCTGCTTTCTTCTAGCTCATATGATACAATGGGACATTTCAGAAACTGTTTCTACGTGAGTGGGTAATGAATATAAATGTGAACATTTTCTCAGGACCAACCAATTTTATCACAATAATCTCAAAATTTATTGGAGTTGCATGGTTTCTAAGGGAACCCAAAAATTTAATTTCTCATAAAGTCTAAGTAAACAGCGTCATTTCATGTTTATCAAGAACAAAAATCTGCATCTACTCTATTTCAAAGTTCACAAATAATAAATCCATTATTCCCTGACATTACACATCTCTGCTTCCAACTGTATGCATATCATTTTTCCCATCAGTTGCATTATTTCTGTTCAGCACAATTATTGAAAAGAAGATCTCGTTGAATAAAATTTCTGCGAACTGAAAACTGAAGTTTTCCCTAATTACCGTACTTTTATTTTCTATTTATCCTTTTTGCAATTAATTCCAGAAAATTCTTACAAAAGAGGCTGCAGTATTGCATCGATGAATACAAATGAAAATCATCATACACACTCTTTCATTATACCTTTTTAATCTAAATTATGTAAAGCTTGTTTTTGTTCAATTAATGGAAATTTAGATTACCAGAGCAGGGTCCTTGATGAAATACATTATTCAGATCTTAAAAATTAAATAAAATAATGAGTCACTGTTTACAATTTAAGTCGAATCCAAGTAAAATGTGCGTAGTTAAAGTCTGTAAGATTTATGTCTCTCTTGACAAAACTGCGACCAAAAAAGTCAAACAGGCCAGAAAAACTATAATGAAAGAAAAAGGACGATATTCTATTCATGGCCAGATAATGTGAACGTCACCAAAAAAAGATAAAGAGGAATCATTACCGTGACCAATCAGATAAGTCGTCTCATAAAGAGGATGCATATCATTAACTGATATCAGATAAAAGACTGAATGGTAAAACATCAGATAAAGATGGCCGTCATCTCTTGGTTGCTTTCTTACAATTTTCATTTCATGAACTGTTGACTTGTATTGAATCAGAGAGGCGCGGCAATATTATCTTTTATGTAGCTTGTTTAATGTACATGAACCACCCTAACTAGTTGTTTTTATTCTCGTTCAGTGTAGATGAACCAGTCTATCTTCCTACAAACTAAGTCTTGTCAGTATTCCAGATCAATTCAATGTTAATACCATTGTTATCAAGTGCAGACCTCCAACTTTCTTCTTCTCCAATGCATAACGACAGTAATATGTGCGAAACACATCAAAATTTCTATTTCTGTACTTGAAACGAAGGCAAAATATAAAAAATATCAAGCTCCTATCACTTCCTCTGATTCGCAAAGAGTAAAGAAAAAAGTATATCCAGAAAACAATTAACGGCAAGGGAGGTGTGATTTGGATGGAATTCTAAGAAATACAGATGACTGGTTGTGCGCTATTGCAAACGCAAATACAATGATAACCTACATCAGCCTTTCCCTGCATGTCGGTATGAATCCCTATACAAGAACTAATTACTGCACCGAATTGCTACTTATTCATTTAATGTAATTTTGCTGCACCTCTTTCCATTAATCACTAGAGCAGACAGCGAGGGTTTCCTTCAATATGAGCAAAGCATAAGATTGCAAATAATATTGCTGACATAAAGAAGAAAGAGGTAATGATGAGAAAATATAAAGTACAGAGAGAATAATCATAGTAATAACACAACTTCTACATTCAACAAGTTGTGATATCTGGGTATGCAGCAAGGATATAACTGGGTCAAAGGTCAGACCAAGGTCAAGGCTGGAGCTCATTGGAAGATCTTATCATTAATTACATCAACCATGGCAGACAGACTGATAAAAACTGCAGAAAACAACGATTTTGAAATTTTGAAAACTATGCTCAAATAGATAGCTTTCTTTTTGTGCAATGTTTTTTTTTTCACACTCAGAGCAGCGTAAATGTCACAAGGCACCGTTGCGAAGATCAGACCTTGGTACCCATGTGAAATATGAAAGCTCTACTGCTCAAAACATATGGATGAGATAAAATAGTTTCGGGCAAACAGAAAGACAGACAAACAGAAAGGATGGATACGATATGCTCAACGACCCTCAATATAGGGGCAAAGAAAAAAATAAATGTAGTTTCAATTCTCAGAAACGTAATTTGTAACCTAGAATTAAAGGATGCCAAAATTGCCGTTCAGACTACTTAACTAATCAAATCAGTAGAAAGGATATACTGAAAATAATGATAACGGAGATCACAGGAGAGTAAATACCTTCTCTCTATTGAAATGCGATAGAAGTATGTCAGAATGAACATTAAAGAGTGCTTTTAATTATAGAAGGGATTGTCATAAAACAAGACACATTCCTCATTGTCACAAAACGACAGCTACATCTTTCTTTCATCTGATATATTATTAAAGAAGACATAAACATTCCAATTAAATGTCCCCATAAGGAATTCCTCATTATCGTCTGGGATGAAAGAATCCCAGTAATTTATGTTAAATTTCCACGTATTAGTATGCAGCAGAAATGAAGACTTTGAAGTATATGCATAAATGAATTTTTGTGAAGTGCATTCAAAATTTAATTTAGATTTTCAAGAGGCATTTCTCTGACGTCATGCGGTGATTTATACATAATATTTACCTGATCCCGTGGGAAACGGTTTGATTTCATTGGGTGACGGCGTGTCACATGTAATGACGTTGGTACCCGGTTTCCTGGTGGCGGGAGTCATTAAGCCATCAAATGAACATTTGTAAACACCCGTATAACTCGGCAAGTTGGAGATGTTGAGAGTAAGCTGTAAATGAATATATCTAATAATTAAAATCCAACATTTTCAAACATTTTCTATCTCGATAATTCATAATTAACATTATGGACAGGACAGGTGTGTAGCGTGTGTTCAGTGGACGATGCTTACTCCTTCTGTACAAATCGCATTAACTAGGTTCCAATTATAAACATGGTTATTGAAAAATCTGTACTCGTTCATATTTTGTAAACTTCAGATAGATTTTTCCCTATACATCCTTATTCCTTTGAACATTTTGATGCATAAATTCTACAGAAATATGACGCAATAGTTGTATACAGGAAAAGTGTGAAATGTAACAGGTAACTGAGGATGAGTGTATACGACTCAGATTGCTCTGGATGGGTAAATAACATATCGTGTTACTTCACTCAAAACAATCAAATGGAGTTTTACGGCCGACAGTTTCCATTAATTATTGACTACTTGATTTCCATAGCGCTTTGCTGCTCGTTACATCGGAGATATAAACAAACAAATTCGGGCTAATCCCACATGACACTCTTTCCCATTAAATTTTCATACAAAACTTTTAGCTTTGCTTAACAGAGCAGAAATCATAGTTATTACCAAGTATATCCCACACGTGATCTGTGAGAATTGCGGCTTCATTGGATTAAACGTTCTTAAGTGAAAATGATGCTTTTCGGAGAAAAGTGAATAGTGCAAATCATTTTTACTTCCACAATCTGGAAATAATTTACTTATTTACTTCTACTTTTCTCGTATTCAATTTGTACGACAATAAAAGCATAACAAACACGAATAACAAAGTAAAAGAATGTTTTATCTCGAAACAAAGTACATGAATGTATTTTTATGCCCCCGGAATCAAAGATTCGGGGCATATAGTTTTTGGCCTGTCCGTCTGTTTGTCCGTGACAAAAATTTTAAAATTAGGCATAACTTTTGAATGGTAAGTGATAGGGCTTTGATATTTCACATGTGTATTACTTGTGAAAAGACCTTTCCATTGATATAAACAATTTTGACCTCGTGACCTTGACCTTTGACATACTCTTCAAAAACTTTAACATTGGGCATAACTTTTGAATCGTAAAGTGATAGAGCTTTCATATTTCACAAGTGTATTCCTTGTGACAAGACCTTTTCATTAATACCAAATTTTTTAACCTCGTGACCTTGACCTTGACTTACTTTTCAAAATCTTTAACATTGAGCATAACTTTTGATTGGTAAGTGATAGGGCTTTCATATTTCACATGTGTATTCCTTGTGACAAGACGTTTTCATTGACACCAAAAATTTTGACCTCGTGACCTTGACCTTTGACCTACTTTTCATAAACTTTAACATTTGGCATAACTTATGAATGATAAGTGATATGGTTTTGATTTTTCACATGTGTATTCCTTGTAACAAGACCTTTATACCAACATTTTTAATCTCGTGACCTTGATCTTTCACCTTCAGAAAATGGTGTTAATACCGAAAAAGATGCCGACGGGGGCATTCGTGTTTCACAAGCACAGATTTTAATTTGTTTACTTAGTATTTGAATTTTGAATTTGATGATGGTAATTTCGTAGGATTCTAGTTTAAAACGTTTTTTTTTTTCAATACAGCATAGAAATATACATACTAGTACATTGCATATCTTAGACCGAAAATATAATTTGAGAAAATGTTATATTGTTATAATACAAATTGAGCTCGATTACTTGATTTTTCCCGATCATCAGTGGTACCATAATACGGTTTGTTTAATCTTGCAAAAGAATTTATTCTGACAAGATGCAGATTTTGAAGTTGTTGCTAAGTACTGACTCACCGATGACACACGGATTACGAATTAATGAATTGTTTGCAACTCTTGTTGACAAAATATTAATAATAATTGACAAATGATCGATATCTATATTATTTCCCGGCCGTGTCCCCCCTTCACCAGCTCGGGATACATAATAACGCTAAACCTGTATAATACAACAAAACCCATTAATAATTACAAAAAAAAGTTGGCAAATATGAAAAGGATGACGAGAGACCTGTCATAATATTCTCTAAGGAGAGGCGCACGGGTCCGATGAAAAAAACTCCGAATTCATGAGTCCATTAATAAATAAAAAATATCATAAAGGCGAAATACGATCTAACGATATTACATGGTGTTGGACCATCTGTCCACAATTAGTTCATTTAATTTGGAATTCCCATGACGCTTTTTCTCCTGGGTCATCACCATGTTATGATATGATTAGAACTGTGCAATGTTATACCATAATGTTCATCAAGACTAAGTACGTGTGCTCCTTCAGTATGAAATACGAGCCATTTTATGAGAATTTCGCAACACACTATCAACTAACATTCGTTATTTGGGAATAATTCAATATTAGTTTTTAAATATTTTTTGTCACATATGCTATACAATATATTTGATTATGTCACTAGTAAATGCACGTAAAGTAACTTTTGCAATCAACTTGATTGGCTAAAAAATATCTACTACTTTTCCTGATTGATTCTTGAAATTTAATACAAAATGTCTCCTTTCACAGCAGATTGACCTTATTTGTGTAATGAATTCTGCTTCTGATATTTTTATGAGGAAACTGATTGTGTTATTTTGCCGCTTATTCTCATCTTTGGCATTTTGATTTTCTTTTTGCAGATATCACTGTGGGTCGGTGACATCGAGGTCCTGTCTGTTTTCTTATACATTGACCTTATTTGTTTAATTTTGATCCTGATATTTTTATGATACTGACTGTGTTATTTGGATGCTTTGTCTCATCTTTGGCATTTGATTTTTCTACTTTTCTTGCAGATACCATTGTGGGTCGGTGACATCGAGGTCCTGTATGTTATCATATACATGAGATGTTCTTATTGTATGTTCATTGTCTCAACTGGTCTGTAGTGTTGTTGTCTGCACAGTATTGTTGTCTTTACAATGTTTGTTGTCTTTACAGTGTTTGTTGTGTTAAGTGTTTGTTGTCTTTACAGTGTTTGTTGTCTTAACAGTGCTTGTTTGCTGTCTTCAAAGTGTTTGTTGTCTTTACAGTGTTTGCTGTCTTCAAAGTGTTTGTTGTCTTTACAGTGTTTGTTGTCTTTATCTTTACAGTGTTTGTTTTATTAACAGTGTTTGTTGCCTTTACAGTGTTTATTGTCTTTACAGTGTTTGTTGTCTTAAGATTGTTTGTTGCCTTTAAAGTGTATGTTGTCTTTACAGTGTTTGTTGTCTTTACAGTGTTTGTTTTATCTACAGTGTTTGTTGCCTTTACAGAGTTTATTGTCTTTACAGTGTTTGTTGCCTTTTAAGTTTTTTTTTTGCTTTTACAGTGTTTTTTGTCTTTACAGTGTTTGTTGCCTTTAAAGTCTGTGTTGCCTTTAAAATGTTTATTGCTTTTACAGTGTTTGTTCCTGGACAGTGTTTGTTTTCTTTACAGTGTTTTTTGTCTTTACAGTGTTTGTTGTCTTGACAGTGTTTGTTTTCTTTACAGTGTTTGTTGTCTTGACAGTGTTTGTTGTCTTGACAGTGTTTATTTTCTTTACAGTGTTTTTTGTCTTGACAGTGTTTGTTGCCTTTAAAGTGTTTGTTGCTTTTACAGTTTGTTATTTTTACAGTATGTGTTGTCTTTCGGGGTTTGTTATCTTCACTGTGCTTGTAGTCTTTGCAGTATTTGTTATATTTACAGTGTTTGTTATTTACAGTGCTTGTTGTCTTTACAGTGTGTGTTACCTTTACAGTGTTTGTTGTCTTTACAGTGTTTGTTTTATTTAGTGTTTGTTGCCATTACAGTGTTTGCTGTATTCACAGTGTTTGTTGTCTTTACAGTGTTTGTTATATTCACAGCGTTTGTTGTCTTTACAGTGTTTGTTATATTTACATTGTTTGTTGGCTTTACAGTGTTTGTTGCCCTTACAATATTTGTTGTCTTTACAGTGTTTGTTTTCTTGATAGTGATTGTTTGTTGTCTTTACATTGTTTATTATATTTACAGTGTTTGTTGTCTTTGCAGTGTTTGTTGTCTTTACAGTGCTTGTTTGTTGTCTTTACAGTGTTTGTTATATTTACAGTGTTTGTTGTCTTTAAAGTGTTTGTTGCCCTTACAGTTTTTGTTGCCTTTACAGTGTTTGCAGCCTTTACAGTGTGTGTTATCTTGACAGTGTTTGTTTTATTCACAGTGTTTGTTTCTTTAAAGTGTTTGTTTTATTTACAGTGTTTGTTGCCTTTCAAGTGTCGTTGTCCTTATATAGTGTTAATGTTATTTTAATAATATGCTCGTTTGGTCACTGATTACAAATTAGATGTACGTTAACATGTATACCTGGATACTTTGACTTACATACTATTTTATTTTTGATGTTGAACTCACCGTTGTTGTTTTGGAGAGTTTATTGTCTTTCTGTATTTTATCAGGATAGACCTGTTGTACTTTACTGCATGATTTACCACTGTATCCCAGCCATCTCAGATCCTCGGAATAATTATTACAGTCACGTGCCAAACTGCATCTATAAATAAAAATATGGATTAATAAAATACATATAAATATACCGGTAGATAACATTTTCATACTCTATAGTATTTTATTCTGTCTGCAAATAGTGATTACTGTTAAATGTATTAAGAATGTCCTTTAGCTTTGGTGTGCAGTTGACAAACAAGTATCCAAAGAAAAAAGTTACTGATAACTTAATAGTCATTTTCTTATGCTCAGTAGTTTTCAATATGAAATTGTGAGTCAGCATTGATCCAGAATTTTAATGTAATCTGAATAATTTATTATTTATTCCCTTGTCAAAATTATCACTCTTAATATCATTATTATCAATATATATTATATTATATATATATATTATGCCGGTATGGGGACTTGATTAAAATTTATGAATTACATATGTATCTTGGTGATTATCCTTGATAGTCATATAGGTAAAGGACCACTTTATCAGGACCATGACTAAAAACTCACGCATGATGAAGAATAAGTATCAAGCAGTATTACTTCGTGCAAAAATAGTCTATCTTATAAATATATTTATAAATATTTGCCAAAAAACTTCAACTTTTAATGTTTTATGTGCGCCAAAATTGAACTTTTTAAGTTTTGAGACAGTCCCTCACATAGCTTCACATAGCGATTGCTAAATAAAATGGTAAGCCTTATCAACAGCTTTCTGGCAAGATACCACGCAAATGTTTTTCAATTTTCTATAACATCTGATCTGAACTTTTCTGAAGAAACCACCTATTATTATATCGTACCCAAACAAAAGGCCTTGACAAACATTGACTGTTACCCGACGTTTCTCTCAATATCATGTACCATTAATCAAAATTATTCTACATCAAATTTGATGAAATAATTTGTGCGATAACTGAATGCTTTCTAGAGCTGAAACGATTTTCTTATCGTTAAAACAGGTAATCTTTGTTGGTGAAAGCGGCATTTCATTCACAATTTCAGACTATCCAGCCCGTCTCAGGTGGCTTTACGATTCTCTCCTATTGACATACAGTGTAATTTGTTTTTCGTTAGATCAACTTTTCATACGGGATCGATTTGGCCATCAAATTAAACACACTTATTTCTCAATTAAAGCTAGTTTGCTTATTTTCAATTTCGAACCTATTTACACTGAACTAAAACCGTGTAATACTATCGGTATACCGTTATAGTTTGTCTGGCTTCTTGGTAGGTTAGAATTTTTTTGCAATATTTGGAATCCTCTTTCTTTCTGTGTGCAATCGAATTCAGGAAGTTTTTATTCCCAGACCCCCTCACCCTTTCTTACTCAACATGGAGCATGACAAAGTCTGGTGAGACATAACACAGAAACATACGTAAAACAAGCGCAGATCCAGAGGGGGGTTAACCAAAATTCCTTATTTTCCTCGTTTTAAAGTATTTTCGTTTTCAGCATCATAGAATAGACCCCTCCACACACACACACACCCTAAGACACACACACTAGGCTAGAACCTTTGAAAAGATTCTAGATCCGTCCCTGCACGACCTCGTGAGGCGCTAACCTTCCTCATGATGCATCACAGGCTTGTCCTAACACACTGCCAAATGCACCAACAGTCGTGCCCACCAAACAATGCGGAACATTACACCACGTCTGTCATACAACACAAATGATTCCCAAGCGAGCATGTTAATTCGATTAAAGATAAAATTCCTCAAGAACAAAGGAGGATACCTTAAAACAAAAACTTTAATTGACAGTCTTTAAACTTAAATCTGACCAAGCGTCGCCGATCCCATCATCGGTTGTTTGATATAAAGACATTTCCATGTCCACTGAAGAGGTGTGATATCTTTTTGATATCTTTGATATCAAGAACTAATGGAGAAAAGGACAAATCTATTATATAGGGTACATCAAGCATGGACATGACGGGACGATATTGCTAGTTTCAGTCACGTGACAAGAACAGGATGGGCTAACCCATCTGACACTTAATTTTATATATGTTGTATGTAAATTTATCAATATCTGGACTAAGTAATTTTTTTCAAAATCTTAAGAGATATATTCAATGAACATCATGAAAGAAACTATTTCATTCAAATAATGCCAAAATTTAAATGGTCCACTGAACCCTCCATTTGCAGCCAGGATCATGCGCGATAAAAACAGAAATCTCAAGACATTTTTCGGTAATTGACGTGATTTTCGTTAACGTTGTCTTAATATGCGATCTTAATTCAACAATTACAATGTTTCCAAAACAGAATAGGAAGAAAAGATGGATGTTCTCCCTTGGGGAAAAAGAAGATGGCGCCACCGATAACTAGTCCTCTTGGGTTTTATATTGGTAGTGTTGTACCTGGAATCTCTTTCTAGAATCAGTCTATGATCATTTTTCTTTGATTTGTCCAATCTTATGTGATTTAAAGATGTCGGTTAGCAAGCACTTACACTAAATACATTTGGTGAATGATTACAGGGTTGGTGTGTCAGATCGAATTAATCATCTGTACTCTATGATAACAAAAATCCCAGCTAAAATCGGAGAAGACCGTCTGTCGGTATCCAAATAGTGTAATCATACTTGATTAAGTTAAGTTTACAAGATTTAATAATTTGTAATGAAATGGTTCAGAAAGTTTCGCTGATAAACAAATTAAAATCCAATTTCGAATATTTTTGTCCCATTTCTGAAAAGATTGAATCATTTCATTTTCAATTCAGACATAGTCGAAGCTGTAAATAATTTGAAATTGGAGATGCAATAAAAATCATTCATGTCTCTAACCCTTCAAATTTTA
Source organism: Pinctada fucata (assembly GCA_028142955.1). NCBI lineage: Eukaryota > Metazoa > Mollusca > Bivalvia > Pterioida > Pteriidae > Pinctada > Pinctada fucata. Next base: position 85,527,644 of record AP027102.1, on the reverse strand, counting down.
AGACCCTTTCTTCACAATGAAAAGAGTCTGCCTGGCAGGAAATCTTCATTTTTATTGGAGCTTGTTAAATGTCAAAACACCATGCAAACGTGTCAAGGGACCCATCAACCCTCTTCTTGAACAAATTTTACTGGTACGACCAAAATTCGTTACAATTTAGTCTCAGAAATGCAAATCCCTTATGGCCAATTTTGGTGAAACATCTTACATTGCCTTGGCGATCGAATATTCATGGCAACAAGTTAGATTCGGCGACCGGCGGCTTCACAATAGACCTCAGCGCGTCTGATTGACGTAATGCAGTTATGGACCGCGCATTGGTCGGTGCAAACTTCCACGACAGTAAGCAAAGGGTTAATATAGACACTTTTCTATCACCTCTACAAATGATGAGTCATAGAGAAGCAACAAACTAAATCCAGATATCAGTCAAATATCGCAAGGAGAGTCCAATCTAAATGGTCTACTTGCTTGCATTGCCAACTTTTGTTTCAATCACCGAATTGATTTTAGCTTAATTTTCTACTGATATCAGCCTTATATTCCAAAACAGTCGCTGCTGGTGTTTCGTTAACAGTAAAATCTGCTTACAAATTCCCCAATTATCTCTCTACTTTGTGAAATATGCTACCGTGCTCCGTGCTAATTCAGAGTAAAGATGATCTCCATTCCAGGCAGAACAATTCTAAATGGAAAAATATGCAAATCTCTCAATTGTCTTTTATCGTGTTTTCTTTGTCGTAGGGAGTTTCCTTTGTTTTAAAAGAGACTATCAGGTTTCAGTAAATAGAGACAAATTTCTAAGAATGATTAAACAAAAGCTCATCGTTGAAACATAGCAGAGTGGCTTCATCAAAGAGCAATAAGAAGACTGGTAATTCGACTTTTCTTTTTTCCGTTGGCACTATTTATCACAAAAACACACTTTTGTATTAGCTAGCATAAGTCTTTGAAGATGTCAGAGAAGCAATTTTTTGGTTATTTTTTTATTACCATGTTTAGTTTTTACTAAGATCTTACGAGGACATACACTAGTAATTCAGTTGACAAATAACATACTATTAATAGCAAGAAATTAATTAACAACCCATTGAATGCGTACGAATTCTTTTGAAATCGTAGCTTTTGAAATTTCATTGACATATCCCTTTAAAGAGTTCACGGGATCAGTATCTATGTGCTTTAAATCACATCTTGCGTAATTCATCGTAAAATGGAAATGGCGAAAGACTTTTTAAAGTTATATATCAAAAGAATTTTATTCAGCTCTATTCTCATTCGTTTTTATCAATAATATGCCCGTACTCTACAGATCCTTGAGGAAAGAATAAAAGATATTAATAGACGATGTGTTTGCGGTTCACAAGGTAGTTGAGATTTTAGAAAGAAAAAAACAATGTATTCAAGGCTCAATTTTTCATATCAAGAAAGGAGACCATGAAACAATTTATGCAATACTATTCGGGACTAGTTAAAATTTCTTCGAAAGACATCATGTGAAAAAGATGTAAAAATGGAAAAGAAATGAAATGCACGAGACATTTTCTGTTTTAATCTCAAAATTGCAATCCCTAAACCTTGGTTATTTTCTTTCAATGCACAAGAATTAGAAGACCTCCATATTTAATCCTTTCATTTTCAAAAGGAAGCTCCTTTCTGAGCAACCTCGACAAAACTTACTTGTTTTCCAAGGAACACCAGCCGCAGTAAGGGTCCTTGGCACCCCGACAGGTGGCGCAACTAGTATATTGGGAACAATTCTGGACAATCATCTTGTGTAGCTGAAAGTAAAAGTAAATACGATTAGAACAAATCATTCTCACACTATCTTCAACCTCTTCTTCTACAAAGAGAGTATTGAAAACATGGAGTTTGCAATTTTGTTAGGACAGAATAATTATCAATTTTTTATTCTGCAGTATACAAATACATAAGTGGGGAAATTTATGACTGTTACAGCAACTTTAACTGTATATAGCGACAAGGGTCTCACTGAACAAAGCAAATGGTTATCACATCAAGGAAAAGTGACGAGACGACTTCGAAAGCATTACAATGGCCACACATTTGCAATTATACGAATTTCACATTCAACTCGTCTATAATTAAAGAAAAAGCCCCTTTGATAACCATAAGTCATTTTATTTTATTCAAGTACAATTTGACAGGAATATGACATTTTCAAGAACAGCCCTCCCCTGCTGATTCAATTAATTTGACGTGAGGGCACGTGCAGGTTTGCGGATTTTTTCCCCTGGAAAACTGGGTATGTGACTTTGGTTTCCTATGTCCGAGCAGTGAGCGTGATTAACGCGCCATAGCTTGATTCCCGGAGCATTGTGACTCACAATGAGGTCTCCAATTTCCACTACACTCATTTACATAATTGAAATTGATAAAATTTAGGGAATTTGTGAATAAATCTAGTTAATAGGGGTCTATCACAAGATGAAATTGATTTCAATGTCGATTTAGTAGTATCTTTGAGCAAGTATCCACAAAATATGAGTTCCATATGGGTCCAAAGTGCTCCATCAACAAAACAATGTGATAATGTGGTCTGATTAGAAATTAATTACGTCCTTCACTTTAGAGTGATCTACGAACACTTGAATTATAGGGGTCACGTGACATTTACGATGAGTTGAATTCTCTACAGATTTCATTTTCTGACCATTGTCTACTATTGCAGTCATTCATATTATAACTTGACAAAAGGTGGAGATCTTTTAAAAGCATTCTAAACATTTCTAAGCAAATTAAACTCGAATCAGTAATAGCGAATAGCACTCAACATTTTCATCTTTAATATCTGCCTAGGGAGTAGTGAATCTTTGTACAGTATTGAAAATTGGAGCTCTACTATGAAGCGAAAGTCAATAAAAAGTACTTTTCGTTTGCAGAATTATTTCTTTCATACAATATTTTATACTTCCTTCTGCAATGCAGATGAGCTATCCTTATCATGCAAGCTCACAAAGACTGGGGAGTCTTGAAAACAATGGACAACTTCCAAGTGCTTTATATGAGTCACAATTTTGTCTGAATTGTTCTAATTTCTGATAGCAGAATGAGAACAATTCTTTCCCTCTGTAAGGCTGATGAAACAAACTGGATCCTGTACAAGTAGCCGTTATTATCTCCCAGAACAAAGACCAGAAAAGAATGGAAATCAAGCACAATCAAAAAGAAAGCAAAAATCCGTGACAAGCTTATTACAGATAACACCATAAAGAGGGGGATTAATTCAGCAAAGAGAGTGATAGACAGATTATTCTTCAAAGAAACCTGGATCTTTTTATTTGTAGCATTATTTATTTGATGCATTTTCTCCTGTATTCAAATCCATATTTGCTTTTTTTGTCAATTTTTGCAGCTTTTTTGTCTTTTTGTTTGTAGACAGCTCAGTGCAATATGCCCCTGTTGGAGAGATGACATGGCTCATTAAGCCCATTTAGATGTTACGTAGATTACAAAGTACACCTGGAGATAGATCATGCGATGATAAATCAAGCCTCCTTGAGAATAAAGACCTTTAACTAGGATGTTAAAACCTTTGACTGATAATCATTTACCATCAGACCAGCATACACTGTCCTTATGAATGGTCTGTAACAAGAGACAGTCACTGGTGGGAACAAATATAATACACGATCACTGTCCAAAACTGCTCTATGCTGTATAGGGGTGAAAATCTACCTAACCACACGGTAGTCTTTATCAAGAGATAAGTAATTTGTGGTAAGGACGTTTGCAGGTAAATATACGTGGATGTGTTTTGTACGGAAGCCCGTTAGTGCCAAATATGAATAAATAAAAATGGAGGAAATGCGAAATATATTTAGGAAAATGCGAAATAAATTAAGGAAAATGAGAAATAAATTTAGAAAAACGAGAAATAAATTAAGGAAAATGAGAAATATATTTAGAAAAACGAGAAATAAATTAAGGAAAATGAGAAATATATTTAGAAAAACGAGAAAAATATTTAGGAAAATGAGAAAAATATTTAGGAAAATGAGAAATATATTTAGAAAAACGAGAAAAATATTTAGGAAAATGAGAAATATATTTAGGAAAAAACGAGAAAAATATTAAGGAAAATGAAAAATATATTTAGCAAAAACGAGAAATATATTTACAGAAGGTGGAAATATAAAAACAGGGAAACCACAACAAATAATTAAAGCTTGACCTTGCCACTACCGAAACATTAATGAGTAATGAATTACAGTACATGTATCTATTTATCAAGATATAAAGACTTCCTTGTATTTATTCCACTTCCCCGCAACTCCCGCTGCTTTTACACGAGAAATGAATCCTATGTATGCGGGCAAAGATGCATGTGTAATATTATCTGTCTGGTATTTGGCATTGCAGCTCTTGCAAACATCCATTTCGAAGACTGTATAGTTTATGATGCGCCTTGACCAGTACCAATCGTTTATTTCTCTCGTAAAAGCAGCGGGGGTCGGGGAAGAAGTGGAAGAAATACAAGAAGGTCTTTATCTCCTGATAATCTCATTAATATTCTGGGATTGGTAAACGGAGAGTGTAGTGGGGGAATTTAATGTTTATATACATATCGTATTTCTTTTGTGGTTTCCATTTATATCTATGGGGAGTGAACAGTACCCCTTCCACCCCTTCCTCTCCATCCCGCCCCTAAGCTTCCTGCTCCCATCCCCTGAATTCCTCCTCCCTCCCCTTTACCCTCCCTCCTGCCACTCCCTTCTTCCAACCCCTGCCCTCCCTCCCACCTTTCGCCCCTGTCCCTCCCCTTCGTCCCCCCCATTTCACCCTGTCCACTCCCTCATTTATATTTCCACTTTCTGTAAATCTATTTTTCATTTTCCTAAATATATTTTTCATTTTTTCCTAAATATATTTCTCATTTTCCTAAATATTTTTCTCGTTTTTCTAAATATATTTCTCATTTTCCTAAATATTTTTCTCATTTTCCTAAATATTTTTCTCGTTTTTCTAAATATATTTCTCATTTTCCTTAATTTATTTCTCGTTTTTCTAAATATATTTCTCGTTTTCCTTAATTTATTTCTCGTTTTTCTAAATATATTTTTCATTTTCCTTAATTTATTTCTCGTTTTTCTAAATTTATTTCTCGTTTTCCTTAATTTATTTCTCGTTTTTCTAAATCTATTTCTCATTTTCCTTAATTTATTTCTCGTTTTTCTAAATTTATTTCTCATTTTCCTTAATTTATTTCGCATTTTCCTAAATATATTTCGCATTTCCTCTTTTTTTTATTTATTCATATTTGGCACTAACGGGCTTCCGTAGTTTTGCACTTGTTGAACCTTTGTTTCTATTCACCGGAATCAGCGATGCCTTTCGGTAAACAAGCACATACGATTTGAAGGGGAAAAAAGTAAGTTCTTTATACGCAAGAGGCATACACGATACTAAAATCTATACAGACCTTTTTAAAACTAGAGATCAAATGTTCATCTTATATATCAAATGAATTCCTACATTGAAACAATAACTGAACGACTGGCAATATCATTTAAGATCAAGAAATTTCACTCGAAGACAAAAGCAACCCCCCCCCCCCAAACTTCTAACCCCCTTTGATGTAAAAAAGGACCACAGCACCCAGCGATCTTATAAATCTGAGATTAAAGATGTCGGCAAAGTAATAATCATTGATCAAAAATGGGAATGTATAGATTTCTAAAATATCTCTCGTTCATCTTGTCTCATTTTGAAAGAAAATGTAAAGTATAGATAGGAAGTTATGAAATGTTAGATTATTTCACTCTCTTTTCATTCTTACTTAACTATGTCCCGTGCAAACGTTTATTTTCAATCATAACTTGAATTATCTCGTACAGACACACCTTCTTTATTTTGTGGATGAAGTAGATTTTGGTTGGGATTTTTAAAAGAAGGATCAACCCAACAATGGACCTAGGAAAGATTACACATAAGGTTTCATAATCATCAAGGACTAAATTTAACACCCCGTTTTATGATATACATTTCCCGGTCATATCTTATTCATATTATACCCACACCTTGATTAATCCATTCCTAATTAATTCGCTAAAATATGTAATCACAAGTGCTAATCTTCGATAAGGGCATTAACTTAAGGACCGGTTATGTGTCACATTCCTATGAATTTGGCAATGTTATAGACACTCTATACATAGTGCTCGGGCATGGCAACCTTCCTAAAACGTTCTGCTGTGTCTTTTAGCATGTTTAGAGGCACTGCAACTAAAATAGGTGCTGACAACATCATTGTAGGATCTAAAATGATAATCTGTTAATTAACATGAATTCTTTTCTCTTGCGCATATATTTGGCAAAAAAAAAAAAAAAAAAAAAAAAAACCCGCCAAACTACAAATAGTACGAAATGATCGTTGCATCGCAATTTTCGCGAGGATAACTAGTCATATAACAGACATATTCGAACACGAAAAAACAAGTAAAACAATTGCTTGATAAGAGAGACTGAATCTATCTGCTTCTTCCCATGATTTGATGCCCGGTTCCGCTCTAACCACTAAGTATAAACATGATAAAATTCTATTCTGCGATAAAGGCTTATCATGTTTCCCATCATTTATGATTTATAATCATCGCCTGACTTCCTTTGATGAACATTTATCTTTGGGTTTCTTTTTATATTTTTGTGATAAAAATCCGTCAGCATAAAAAGGTTTTTGTCGGCTAGCAAATTCATGACTACTAATTCAATCTCCTGAGCATAAATGTGAACGGATGAGAAGAACTCAATTAACGAACACTTTGCAAATATTTAACTCCATGTGGCTCATTTTATTACTAGGGGGAGATAATACAATTTTTCTCTAGAGTTCACAATCAATGTTTGATGCATCGAGTTGGATCGTCCGTATTACCAGCAGAGCGCACTTGAATTGACCCTGGACTCATCAAGCAGGCTCTTCAATTACCCATCCCCCCCCCCCCCCCAACTACACCTTTATTTTAATTTTAGATCAAAGAGAGCTTTAACCTGTGTTGCCTTTTCATTTGACGTAAAAGAAAAAAAATGGCAATAATCTCGTTTGTCAAAGAACTCAGAATTCTTTGACGAAATGTGAAAAGGTTAGAACTATCTCATTTCTCTCGATATGGGATCAAACATCAAATAAGATTTGGTTTCTTTTTTTTTTCTTTATTGATATTAAGTTCTGAACCAATCCTTTATATAAAGATAAGCTTTGTTTTACCAGTAAGATATATAACGACAAACTCTGTTAGTAATCAAAGAAACTTGCTGTCTTTGATTAATTTCGCAGCATTTAAAGGACTTCTACGTTTTGTTTTTCGATTTTTAATCCCTGTTTCCAAGGAAAATAATTGATATGAAGTTTATTCCCCTAGCCTAAACGTCCTTGGGAAATATGCAATAAACTCTGGGAAATGCACGGAGAATCTCTCGGCATACTTTTGCGCAAATTCCTAGTTTTTACACTCTTTTCGTAATAAATAAGATTCAGTTTCCCTTACGAGATAGAATTAGTCATTCCGTTACTACATAATAACAATACATATCACGTCAACTTTTCATCCATATATCATATAAGCTGATCATGAAACGATATCTTAGTCATCCAAGCGTTTGCAGAATCTTGTCGGGGTTAAAGTTCCACCGGAAAGTAATTCCTCAAATGGGACAACTTGTTGCTCTAAACCAATACCGATTGGGAGCTATGATCAAAGCATTACATTTCATAAGAAGTCGATTTATTCGGGGTCGAAGGTGAACCGATGGAAACTCTCTTATATTGAGGATTATTCTGGCTGATTTGATGGCAAATTAATGAAGTCTTGCGCTATCAGCGTACAACGCAATTTTGAAACCCTAATCAATCAAAAGCGATATATGCCCATATATCTTTTCTAGTTGAATCTTTCAAAGGCTAAAAACATATATCATCGGTAATGAAAGCCTACTGATAACAAAGTTTCTAAGAGCATTGCTTTCGTGGGTACACGACATAAATTTAACATTACATCGATAAGCCTGCAACAGAATTATTTTGATTTATAACGTGATGGCTAATCGTGAATTCTGATCACCGTCAATTACTCTCCCCCTCTCCGTAATTAAAATTTCCAATAAAATATTGTATCTGTCAAAAAGTTTCTCTATTGGTCAAATTTCCGCACCGTAAGCACTTAGAGGCCAGAAACCACGACATGAATATCATTTTAACCCTACATGTACATGCTGGATTGATTTTACCAATTAAACTGACAAATCTGCATTGATACAGAACAATTATTCATATTGGATTCAAGCAGAGATTGCTGCAAGTTGACCACAGCACCCGGTCAATAAAAACTTCTTTTGACCCCAGCGTCCATTTCTTGACCGATACAATTCGCGACTATAACAAGGTTTCCCGCGGGGTGACTCAGGGCTCGTTATTCAGTGATGTACAATGGTCAGTGACAGTGATAGGATAGGGCTGTTTACATTGACAACTCTGGTCTGATTGTATCTATCAAAATGGCAGCAGGAATTTCCGTCATCCATCTTGTAACGTTTACAACTGTCCAGAGACTGTGGGCAACGTTTGGAGAACGGACAGGAACAGTGGGAGATCTTTCATGAAAGTCGGTCTAAATTGCCTATGGTGCGAATCGGCTGATTGAAACTTCATAATCAATCGTCTTGTCTGTCTTGACATTTGTTTTTCCGTGTTTAGGTGCTAACTCAGACAATTCTAGACTACCTTTAACATTTGAAGTCTAATAGTCCAAGTCTCAAGTGGATGCGCAAAGGTCACAAAAATTATGTTACTCGCTTCCCTGACTTCAATTGATTTTGCTAGCGTTTCATTTTTTTTCAACGAAAAGTCTGCTATTATTATTTCAAGGACATAGAAGATTATTTTAAAAGAATCTTACATGTGTAGGTAAATTCGTAATGAACATTTTTGGTATGCAAATAAGCTTTTCTGGTTGGTTTGGTATGCAAATAAGCTCTTCTGGTTGTTTTGGTATGCAATAAGCTCTTCTGGTTGTTTTGGTATGCAAATGAGCTCTTCTGGTTGTTTTGTTATGCAATAAGCTCTTCTGGTTGTTTTGGTATGCAAATAAGCTCTTCTGGTTGTTTTGGAATGCAAATAAGCTCTTCTGGTTGTTTTGGTATGCAAATAAGCTCTTCTGGTTGTTTTGGTATACAAATAAGCTCTTCTGGTTGTTTTGGTATACAAATAAGCTCTTCTGGTTGTTTTGGTATGCAATAAGCTCTTCTGGTTGTTTTGGTATGCAAATAAGCTCTTCTGGTTGTTTTGGTATACAAATAAGCTCTTCTGGTTGTTTTGGTATGCAAATAAGCTCTTCTGGTTATTTTCGTATGCAAATAAGCTCTTCTGGTTCTATGTATTCTCTGTGCAATCTTGAATCGTGTGACATTTTAACATTTTCATCCAAAACTTATAAAAGCACATAAAAACACCATTTATTCCGCCCAATTGATTTCATTTTTGTAATCGCCTCCATGTTTTTCGATTATTTTCTGCATGTTCCATTCCCAATTTGCAATGCGCGGAAGTCTTGAGTGCCAGGATGCAGACGACCGTGAAATTGCTTGGCATTATTACATTCATTAGCACTCCTCCTTCATTCACTATCATATTTACTGTCCCCTTCAAAGAAAACAAGTCTAACCTTGGATCTTTACAATAAACATCTAGTTTCTAGAGCAAAGATTTCGTCAATCGTCAAACTAATCAGAAAAAAAATTGGGAACGGATGTTCCCTCGTTGTTGTTCTTGGATATTGTAGGAAGTTATGGTGTTTTTACAGGACTCATAGAGGTGATATATAAACACATTCAGAGAAGCCTCTTCACATAGGTTTAGGGTGATTGCCGTGCATCAAAGAGCTTGCTGAATGACCACACATCTATTTTAACGATACATTACTACGTAGTCAAAATAAGAGGGGGTATTAGCGGTCCACTCTGCCAATTTTGTAGTCTGTTTTCTTAGTTAAGTGGGAGGGGAAATTGATAGTGTTGCTGAAAATGGGACAACTTTCACAGCACGGGGTTTTCCCTGGGATAAGAGTGGTTCGGTTAATAAAGAGGAAGTGGTAAAACATTTAGTTTACTCGACGATTGATAAGATCTTAAAACTTTTAACACAGGGCACCTGTATATTCTGCTACAGAGAACGAATACTTAAAGATAGATACATTATGGCAGACATCCCCTTATACCACTGATTTGCTGGCGATGCTTCCAGTTTCATGTCATCATAAAATTGTTTCATTTATAATGACTAAATACAACAAATAAATCGAAATTGAAGCTCCAAAACCCTCTTTCTCATTACGTGTATGTAGAACTCGGAATTCAAGATCTTCATACCTTTTTACAAGTCAGGCATGCAATGATCACTGAACAAGTAAGTATAATGGTTATATATCTCTCCGGGGAAAGGTGAAATGGGGGCACATAACCTCACGTGGACTGTATCAGCTGTGTATGTCAGTCAGCTGCTTAGTCTGAAACACCACCATAACAAATATACCGTGTTTATGTAGCTAAACTATCACATAACCTTTAACACGATCGTAAAGCTTAGATCTATGATTTCTTTACGACAAAATTGAAAAGACGTGTCCGAGCTGCTCTGAGCTTCTTCGATTTTCTTGTCAGATAGAGGTCGAACTTAAAACACTGATTGTCAGAACTGATACTTCAACTGTTTTAGTCTTATCTACATCTCTTAGGTGAAGACAGTTGAGAGAGAGAGAGAGAGAGAGAGAGAGAGAGAGAGAGAGAGAGAGAGAGAGAGAGAGAGAGAGAGAGAGAGAGAGAGATGCACGGATGAAACAATCCATGGTCCATTTCAGATCAAACATGGATCAATCCTGACTAGAAGGTTACTTTAAAAGTCAGTCCTTTTGAAAAGGCAAATCGAAATAATTTTATAGATATTGACAGGTTTCGTCAACTTTTCAAACATTAACATCTAAGATCTAAAATCTATACATTTCAAATTTTCAAAATTATTCAATCATACAGGCATACAAATGAGTTTATCTGGACCACCCAGACAGAGTAAAATACGTGCAAATTTATGTACTTTCTCCTAAATGTCACCCAAGCATGTAGATTTGTTAAAAATGTGATCATCAACCTGTGAAAATGTCCCCAACAATCCCCACCAATATGACATCAATACTTGCCCTATATTGTTTTGTTATGGGGGATACAAAGAGGGGTTTATGGGTGACAGGACACGCCTTGTCCCCCCGTAAAACATAAATTCTCAGTCATGACTCAGTATAAGTACTTGACAGGGTTGCGTAATAAACGCTCCTAAAGTAAACAAACCCCAGACACAGATAAGAAATTCTACTTCTTTTACAAGTTTACTCCTCTACGAAGTTTCCCATGCAAATTTTGGCGCTTTAGAGTTCATGTCATTCAATTTACCGTAGTTTTCTAAAATAAAAGAAGTTTTATCTAACTTTCAACATATACATTCATAGCTAAATACAAACAAATTAACATTACATGCTGACCACGCAGTTTGTCTCTTACAAATGCAATTGCTTCATTCTGGTGATTCAAATCTAGTATCTATCACTTAAAATGTCTTCGATTTGAAGAACTACTCTTCTCATTATCCAATAAATGAATACATTCATTAGGATTGGACATACTGAAGGGTCCGCTCAATGACCTTGGGAAAAACAATCAACTAGAATGCACTTCATGTTCGTCGAGACAACTGGGTAACCGGATAAGTGGGAGGGTCGAGCGAACGTAATCCGGACAACAAGACAATTTGCTACTAACATGGAAGGTGGCCGTCCTAAGTCGTTGATTTATGTGTAGTATTTTGTGTTTGGATTTTTCAAGTCGCCTTTAGTGCTTGGTCTTTTTTGTCCGTTTTGTGTCTCTTGATGTGTTTGTCTATACTGTTTTGTTTCGTTTTTTGCTTTGCTTTCAGATGATTCGATGTTTTGATGTGGGTGCTGCGAGTCCCCCTTTCTGAAATCAGGGGTATATACGGTATCTAGCAAATCTGAATGACCCAGCCTCTTAAGTAAACAACCCAAGTTTTCATTCATAAAGTACACCGAGTTTAAAAGTTTTGATAATACCTGCACTTTCTGTTATTGATTTTCTTTTATACAACTCCGAAAACTGGGGATCAAGGCTTTCTCTAAACACAGGACGTAAAACAAACAAATCAGACTGAATTCAACATCGTAACACCGTCTCTATCCCAAACAAGGATTTGATATTATTCTTAGACCATTGAACAGATTAAAGATATTGACAAATTCAAAACCTCCGCATCAAAAATTGTGTAAGAAAAGATTACAATGAAAAACCTCAACACGTGAAATAAGCAAGACTTTGGTTCGAAACTCCACATTTTACATGTTATTACTGGCAATACAGATTTCTGAATTTCATTTTTAATTTTTTATCAAAGATCAAATATCTGAAATAAGGGATTATGAGATGTTATTAAATTTGTAAAGTATTGACAACGATTACTTGAACAAAGACAGCAAGAAGCTGTTAATAGGACCACAGAATTCATAAGTACGTAATGGAAAATGAATACCGCGCGAGCTTTAATTTTAAATATCTTTTTTTTACACAATTATAATAATAATTCCTACAAGATTTTCTGTTCCATTTTAAGATCTCAGGCCGTGGAATTTGTGTGTGTATTGTGTGTAAAAGGCAGTGATAATTACCCACCATAAACAATGACGTTGCCGATACATCAAACAGACTAAATCTGACTGATGAAGACAAATTGTTTGTTCAATAAATCCCTTTAACACTAAAACTAATAGTAAAATCAATGAGATAACGACGAGTTAGTATTTATATGCTTGTTTAGCTATGTAGAGGGGCTGCGGTCAAACACTTCTGGACAAGATCAATGTGGAATAAGGAAACGCTATCTGCAGTCTTTATTTTCAAGGAGAGGGAATTTATCTGTGAGTGATAAGGATTTGTCTAAATTTCATATCAAATACACACAAACTTGTGATATCAAAATATTCCTTCTACCTGTCCATCCTTTCATAAATTCTCATAATATCAATATTTTCCTCAGGTGAGGGTGAGGGGTTAGCCTGTGAGAGAGAAAATAAGATTTCAATCTCCCACCTGTCCTCATTCATGCTAGAGAGAGGAGGGAGAAAAGCAATGGAATTCCTCGCTAATTTTGTTATGTTAGCCAACACATTATAGAAAATAACGTACACAAGGTAACAGGGGAATTATTCACATTCCTACAACATAGTCTTAAATCATAAAGGTGTTGAGCTTATACATATTAGGGTAATACGCCTCAAAAGGGTAAAGGGGCATTCCCGTCGGTTGGCCGCTTTCTGACATTCAGCTATAACATATGATATGACATTCACATATTTGTCAAATACGTATTCTCTCTTAGGATAAAAGGCTCCTGAGTCAGAAGGTTGAAACACATAACATCAGATGTTCAGAGTCAGAACAAGGGGGCGTATAGATAGAAGCGAGATTAAGAAACCAGACAAATTTAAATCAGAATGTAGAATTGTTTGTTTTGATATTGAAATACTTGACGCCTCCGCTAGATGACAAAGTACTGAGTGAGTATTCTCACGCCCTCCTTGCCTCTAGATATTCAACTCGAGATACTTTATCAAATTTGTCGCAGGTAATAAATTTTGAATATCTTTTCCATATCCGTACTTCCTCATTCGGCAGATTCTATAAACATTTCTTTAAGATCCACATATTCCATAAAATTTTCTGAGAATTCCCAGAAAGACATCAAACCACCTGCCTTTCACCTGATGCTCATTTCAGGTACACTCCCTCACCTTAGAACTGAGTATAGAGAGAATTTAAGTCAATATGAATACAACGGCTACCGACAATTTAGATCCCCTTTATCGTGAAATGACTAATTACCTCCCTTTTTATCTCTTCTTGATAGTATTGGTAAATATTTGCAGAATTTGCTCAATTCTCCGTCACAGCCCCATTGAGTTTATTCGCTGCTTAGTGATGAAATTAAGATAATCTGCTACTGCATTTCAATAGCTCTTGATATATTTCATTATAGACCCTTGAGCTTTATTTGCTAGGAAATTACGGACTAGTTCAACATTTGCTATCTTAATATATCCCTACTTATAACAGGTGCTCTGGACGCAGTGATAATCCAGAGTCGTTACAATTTTTTGTACGTCATAAAAATTCTTATCTCATTCTAGTAGTTCTAAAAGTACTATACCGGTAGTACCTTGTTTCGAAATATGAAGGAACGATATTTAGCAACTCTTGTTGGAAAACAAAATGTTCTCTAAACTTTACCTTCTGATGTGAGAAACAGAGGAATCTCTATGCTAAAACATCGAATGCATTAAAATAAAGAATCGTTTTATTTAGCCAAGTGTGTTTTGTTTTGCAGACAAATAAAACAGGATAAGTATGCTGGCATATAACCAAGATGATTTAGCTAGCAGACTTCTGACTTGTGATATCTTGACGATTTTTCTTCTGTCTTCAGAAGCCTACACCTACCTTGATATATATGAACTTCAGTGTACGTGCTCATAACAAGACGAATTGGGGATGTGCTAATTTGTTTGCCAATAAAATATAACAAAGATGGGTTACGAACATGTGCATGTCTTCCTTGTATATATGATTTAAGATATGTTTTGAAACGGGGCAAACTCATAAACCACTCGAGATTGTTACAAATTGTAAGGTACAGACGGGAGTAGAGTGATGCCTGCAAGGTCCATAACGTGTCATGTTTCCTGTCTAAGTCTTCTGATCCTATGTTGTTTCAATAAAGGTCAACAACGTCAAGAAGATTCCCGAGAGAAACGAAAAACAATAAAAAAAAAATTCTGGTATTGCATAACCTTTACAGAGCGTGATATAGATTGATGGGGGAACTGTCTTTGCTTTCAGCTTTCTGGAAGTCAAAGTGTATAAATTTCTATAGGAGTGCTGAATTACGTCATTAAAACAGCTGTTCGTCGGATCACAGAATCCCTATAGATTTGTCTTTGTAATTATTTGCTCTTTGATTACATTTCTGTAAGACTTCCAAAACATATCTTAAATAGATTTATACCAAATACGGTCACACAACACGTTTCCCCCTCTTAAAAACATCTTTGAAAGTCGAGTAACCCATTTTTATTATGCTCTCATTCTGAGCGACGATTAAATTAAAATTGTCCCACCATAAACATTCGGACAATGCAGCCTCTCATTCCAGAGATTTGTTGACTTGTTCTGCCCATTAGTGGCAGACAGGGAGGGCTGTAATGTGGCACCACTTATGTCACCACACAATCCCAGACTCTGTAAGATCTATACAATATATGACGAATACACATCTGGAAACGTTCTAATTCACATCCTCACTACAAGAAAGTCTGTGTTCGTAAAACCATGTAGGCGACGACAGCGTAGTAAGAATTATGGTTTTGTTATTTGGGTCAAACTGGTAACAAATATTCTTCTTGGTGAGAAAAACTGCGAGGAGAGACCCTCCGCACATTCTAGGCATTTCTATGTAAATGTTACCAGCTAGCTAGCTAATAAAAGAAACAATGTTACGATTCAGAAACTTGAGAAAGCGAACCCAACGTGAGGAGGATGGCGAACTCGAGCATGGGGAGGGGATATGAACCCATCTGTACCAGACCACTCAGCTGCACATCATGAGATATGTTCTTGGAGTCATGGTTCACAGAAAGAACTTGTCCTCTCGGCAGCGCAAACCATAGAAACACCTTGTATTTCCATCTCAATATTTATAATTTATATTGCAGTATTATAAATTGAGAAGCTCTTGTATCGGCGCAATCTTCAAAAATGTCAAAATCGCGTCCCCTGCTCTATACCTTTATTTGATATCTAGTAAAAGGTAATGATGGCTATGACATAAAGATGGCATCATCTATATCAATAATACCTGATGTTTTCACGGTTTGAAGTTTGATTTGATGGCGTTGATAATGAGAGGACATAGTAACAATTCTTCATTCTTTTTGCCGATGGCGATCTATAAAAAGCCAGCATCCGTTCAGTTTCACGTCAAAGGTTACCGACAAAGAAATTTTGCATAATAGAAATTCAAATATCAGCGTATTTCATTGGCAAGTCGCGTGCAGAGTTAGTCGTTTCGTTCCGTGATCATCCAAACATGAAAAACGCTTAAAATTTATGAATAATTATCTTGAACAAGCGTCGCATTTTTGTATAATGGCCAACAATCACAATGACTCTCTTGCTAAATATCACGCCTTCTCTACTTTGTGTATAAATAATATTCCATAAAATATTCCTTTATTAAGATTCCTCATTTTTATGTTCCCTAAAGGATATATTTCGCTTACGTGCTTTATTGCGGACGATTCCTGATTTCTACAGCCCAAACCCCTATACATCATATTTATCCCTGGTGTCCGAGACGAGGGCATTTATCACAATAATATACACTACGATGGCGCAACCATCAATTTTGTCTAATCTTCTCCAGTATTTACGTAAAAAACAGTGTTAGATATCTATAAAATAGACTTGCACACGGAATGAACTCGGCACCGAGACTGTAGATTGACCATTATATATTCCTACGGCGACCTCAGTGTATATATTGCCCATTAACTATGTCCAGATTATTTTTTGGTCCACTAATGGAGTGATTTCTCTATCGTCTGGTGTCCTGGTCGCAGGTCATGTTTTAATTTTTCTCGATAACTATGTATGAAAACAAAAAAATACCCGAGCAAATCAAGAACATTACTAAAGTAATGGTCGAGCAATACTAGAGAAATGGTTGAACATTACTAGAGCAATGGTTGAACAGTACTACAGCAATGGTTGAGCATGCGAGTACGGTAAGAAAACGGAAGTGACATAATAAGTGCCAAGTCAGAAATACAAAACTGTGGAAGAAACAGATATACGGTGGAAGTATCGATATGGTCGAAACTACTTCTTTTATGCTATGTTGAATTAGATCTATTTCATCTGAGTATGAATCGTGTAATTTCAAAATGCACAATCTTCGCAAAGTGTGTTACGGCGATCATGAAGACCAATAACTTCGTCCTTCGTGTCAGATTTCAGTGCAAAAACGTAAATCTCGTCTTTGTTTTAATTTAATAAGTGACAGTCTTCTTTTGATCAAATTTACTTTCATTGGTTCATTTGGGAATCGGCGACTGAGAAAAATCAATGTTTATTTAGTTTCATGGGGCATTAAGAGAAGGAAATGGTTTTTATATTTCTTAAGCGACCTGCTATTGCGATCTCAAGCTACAATCTGGTGCCACCTTTTGTATGAACCCGATATTTTCAATCAATTTATTCAAGAACATTATAAACGATAGATATCTCCTATTTTTGGTCACCTATATTTTATAAAATGCAATAGTCCTTTGAATAAAAAAAACGTTCTTAAAAGCAAATCGGCCTAAAATTCGTGTGCTGTACTTATATTTTTCTTTCGTGCTTTTCTTAAGATAATTTTGTAAACTGAACAGAACTTTCATTGAAGCAAAAACCCGGTGTACAATCCTGTTATGCAGTGTAATATGGTTTATGGATTAGAAAGATGAATCTGTTAACACCTTGCAAATGTATGATTGGGAATCAGGGCTATACATAACAGTGTTTTATCCTACAAAATTTAACATCTGTCCGCTACATCATATAACGGATAAAAAATATGGTAAAGTAACATTCATGGAGAAGTGATACAAAATCTGGGTTGTCCGGTACGGCTAATAATATGGCAAATATTCACAATCAAATGTACTTTTCATTCGCAAAGAATTGAATGTTTTATAATTAAAAAATTCCATTTTTTTCTGCCCATCATCGCGTTCTTTCATCTTTTTATTTCTATAGTTAAGCCATCAGCGCCTGTGTCTTTACGTAGAACCGAATGTACCTTACGTACAAGTAGCAGCTGTTTTCATATTTTCGAATAAATATTATTTAATAATTCAACCACATCAAATAACGAATTAATATTCCAGCTCCATCTTTCACATCATTTATACGGCAGCTGTCAAGGTAAAAATGACATTGTTCTCTGACGACGTCTCTATATCCTCGGACGAGAAACAGAGAAAACGATTTACTTCCATGAAGATGATTTGTGCACTATTTTCTTTTTTGCGACGTATTTCACCATGTGTTGCAGTCAGATACAGCATGTTGCAATGGACTGTTACATATCTATTCTTTATTATATAAACCTGTCACATACTGATCAATATTTACGTAGTACTACTAGTACTACTACTAGCTGCAACACGTACACTCAAGAACACCCTTCCCCCTTCCATTCAAACTTCTTCATGATAAAATGATAAGATTTTCAGTCACTCTCTGACTCTATTATTAGTTGAGACAGTTATACCAGATGATCATGAAGATCGTAAACTTATGCATCAAAGCTCATATATAAAACTTCAGAGGGCCTCATAAAATTTACTCAAATTAAGTATGATGGGCTCAAGTTAAGAACTGTCGAGAGAAATGAATAATAACAGGTACATCACCAGCCTGGATAGAAAACAGGTGTGTGACGTCTGTTGGGAGACCAGGATGTGAGATACAAGATGTAGGTATAAAATCAAAGAAGTCAGATGAGAGAGATACAGTCTATTGAATTACCTTACATGATTGACAATGGAGAATTCAAACAAAGAAATGGCAGATACTTTGGACTGTACATAATCGGATTCTTGGCAAGGATGGTATTCATATATACATCAGTACTAAAACAATCATATCATTTACAAAGGTTTCAAAGCGGCATGAACTTTTCACACTTATCAACCATAAAAATTGCTCGGAGCATGACCGATGGGATTTGAATATCAAGGTCCATAAACTAAACTCTAAGTGAGGATTGGGACTATCTAATACTAATTGTTGGCCATTCCTGGGACGCTTATTTACCTGGCAACGGAATTTGCCTGGTAACGAGCGATTAGACATAGATAATCCCCCTGTACCATTGTTCTGTTACAAAGATGGGACATCGTGTAAAAGTACATACTTAATTCTACGTTCACCTTATGGTACCCTCATCTTATATAGAGAGGTCAAAATTTACAGGAGCACAGAAAAGAATAAAATTATACCACAGTAAACAACCTGATGAACTGACAGAGTGAACAGAAGCATAAAAATCTCCAGTCAGCAATAATGTATTTTATCACAAGTACTATCATGAATAAGTTTGGCATGATAATAATATTTGGTGGGTATCTCTGTCTTTGATCTTAAGTTGCTCAAACCGTTTCCGACCTGAAAGATTACGTGAATTGTTAAATAGCATGTGAAATCAATTTTCCTGTTTAAAAACTATCAAGCTAGCTGGAGCAGAAAAGCTTGATATATCTTCATCTTCTATAGAACCCTGATCCCCTTGATAACGTGATTTTGCATTGCCACCATTGATTTTGCATTAGTGCAATTGGTAATACCATCTTTGGGACATGACATATGACAATTAATCAACCTGCCATTTTATTTCTTTCCTTTATTTTTTTCTCAAATTTTAAGAAATATGTCAACCACTCTGTGAACAACAATCTAAATAATTAGTATACGGAAAATGTCTCCACGTCAAAGTAGGGGAAGCTAAGGAAGAAATCTTGCACCCATTTTCCATCAAAATGTGAGTTAATGGTCTGAAAAACTTCACATCGATTTCTATCTTCTACGCCAAAAAAAAAAAAAAAAAAAAAAAAATGCAAGGAAAAAGTTAAAACCATATTGCCATTGAAGCGCAAATATATTGTTGGAAAAACAGAAAGTAGTAAACAGCATTTAAGAGACTTTCCAAGAGGACAAAATCGAATACTCATTAAGGAAAGAATGCTAGAAATATCGATTCAACTCCAAAATAATATCTATGTCGACTTGTATGACTCAGAATTAATCTCTATGTCGACTCATATGATTCCAAATAACGCACATGTTTATTTCTATTCATATCTATGTGTGTATATTCATATGACTTCATATGATAGTATTTTTTCCATTACACCAGCGGCCAGCCCCTATAAACTTTAAGACTGCTTCAACATTATTTCGTACATTCTGTCGAGTGACTGTTAGGAGGGAGAATTGCCTGCTGGCAACAAATCACAACTAGTAATATAATCAAATTGTCGGTAATAAGCAATGCTCTTTATCGAATTAGACGTTTTAATGCTTCAGCGACTCGCAAAGAATAAAGAAGGACGATTATCAACTGCCCATCTGTCCATATAATATGAGAAAAAAAAGGACTTGGACGCTCAGCCGTATTACAAATGTATTTGTCTTGTTTCTTTACTCCGGATTAATCATCAGTTTTAATGTGAGTTTAATAAACATAAACTGTATAAGCTCAATCGATGAGGCCGCCTCTAAACTGTAAAACCACATCAGCACGACAAAGCATAAAACACAATCAAACGACATTAAAATTCACTCAATGATGATTAACACCATCGCTTTTATCTTTTTCTATGAGTTATGCCTGCTATCGGAGGGAGAAAAAACTCTGGCCTTTGAAGTCACCATTCTTCTTCCCTGTAAACGTGTCCATTATCAGAAAAGAGATAACCTTGTAAAAGGGCAGTTATGATGCAGATTTTATGCGCTTAATGCATTCACCATAATTGATGAAATGGAAGGTTTCATGCTTTTGATTGAATTAATAGTAAAATGCATGAACGCTTTCCCATGCGACTTCTTCAGACCCCGATCTTTGTAGCGGATAAGACCAAGGCAGCGATTATGTGTACAAAGAACGAATGGCAGAAGATTTTAGTCACTCGTCATATAATTGTACAGTGTTGTAAGGATTCTTTAATCATAAATGACGAGACATAATTAAAGTCGACATGTGCTGTTTACTGATAATGTTGCCTTTATGACGTGTCATCTCCGTCCTAACTACCCTCTCGTTTCCTCAATCAAAGGTTATGTTGTTCTTTACTCAGGATGTTAACGAAATAATGTTCACTTTCTGTCTCCTTTCAAGCCTACAAGATGGCACTTTCAATGAGTGCTTCAATGAGTACCAACCGAGATTCGATGGTCCGTCCCATCGTTTCCACCATTGTAAACGAGATTTTCACCATCTTGCACAAGGGCTGATAAGGGGCCAACCCCCTGGATTTTGTCAAAAATATTTAAAATCCTTTTTATTTCATTTTCGTATTTTTTTTTTCAAAAACATAGGATGAACCCCCGAACCCCCCCCCCCCCCCCCCCCCTGGACTTGAGGCTCCCGATTGAAAAATCCTGGATCCGCCCATATCATGTTTCAAAATGATGAGTTTTTTCAGTGATGTAGGACTTGTTTACTTGTGTTTTGCACCCTGCAGTCAGAATGACAATATATCAGTAAGCAGATGTCTACATTACACTATACCAACATTTTGACATAACATTCAGATGGTTTGGTCCGTCTCTTGATATGATATGCCCATCCAGTCGCTCAATCACTGCCTAATATGGCCCGACACCTAGCTCGGGGTACCAGTGATATATTACATGTCCCTTTTTCTCATTTATCTCCCTTACTGCTGACAGCCCCCTAACCATGGGGTGATGTCCCTTAATTATGAAGTAATTGATCACCAGTTCTTAAAATGTAATCAATTCTTTTATTGTCATATTTGGTCCGTGGGTTGAATCCATTTGATGGAGAGGACTTCAGTCAAATTGATACAATCTGAGAAAGTTCTGTTTCGTTATGTTTTATGACCTTGTTTTCAGCATCTAACAATGTTAATAGAATGTCGATTTTTGGAAGTTATTAAAGCGAAAGAGTCTTGCTCGAATAGTTACCACAAACAGTAAAGTATTGAACCAAGTTTAGTTTCTCTCTAGGAATACATGTATACATTAGTATCCTCTTGCGACTGATCTTGACAACTCTTTAAATGAATATCATCTCTCGTATCATTTTGTTCCAAATTCCTTGCATTAATGCCTTGCGATGGGTTCTTATTGGTTACCTCCTCG
Organism: Pinctada fucata; assembly: GCA_028142955.1. Lineage (NCBI taxonomy): Eukaryota > Metazoa > Mollusca > Bivalvia > Pterioida > Pteriidae > Pinctada > Pinctada fucata. The sequence goes on along the minus strand of AP027102.1, from coordinate 85,505,588 downwards.
TCTTAAGTTTCACGTCATTCTGTCCAATAATCGTGTGGTAACCTCTCGAAATGCTTGAATGTCTTTGTCATTGTAGAAGAGCCATCCAACGTTCATCCGTTCTACTTGTTCTTTCGGTTTGATAGAAATAAGTTACCTAATCTGCATACCTTTTCCAACCTCATAGAACACAAACACAATGGGTACGTGCAGAGATTCCGGTTCCAATTATTGCGACCAGTCTCCAAATGTTACTTTTGTTACAATTTTCAATGTTCATTATAACTTTTATAATGTAACAATCGATTGAACTTTATTACTGCTGCACTTTGCATTACAGTAAATTTCATAATCTCTCTCCATCTAGTAGATTCAAATCATCGACAGGAAGTTTCCCATTAAAATACAATTAAATGATGTAACTCAACCCCCTCTTTACATTCTATCAGTTAGATTGGGTCGTGTCTCTATTTCAATTATAACAATGCTTTCTAATTTGATAAATGTTTGCGAAACCGGCGACAGCATTAGAATTTTCAATACTCGATAAAAATCTGTGCAACCCTGCACACTTTTTAAAGGAACAGTGGTCTCGCACAATAGCACTATATCACTCAAATATGACAAGCAAAATTCTTACATCATCTTCCTTCTACCATCTTTCATTAGATACATGCAAATATCAAATTAGAATCGGCAAAATTAAGGTTCCCGCACCCTAATAGAGTTACTTCCGGTTAAGATTTTTACACTATTCCCACATTTCCGACAAATACCGATGATTTTATTATCGGGAATGTTCGGAGGTAATTGCATGGGTCATTGGTTGACAAGTGCCATCATTTATATGAGCAAAATTAGTGTATAAAGTATTCTATACGATGAAATAGAAAATATGTATCTTTGATAATTCTCATTGAAAATATATTACGGGCTGAATACCTTAAGACAAAGCACATCTGAAACTTTCTCACGGGAGATAAAACAGAATTACGGAAATAACGGAAAACGGTGTGATACCAGGAGAAAAAGTGGATGCTATCAACACGGGCTGACGAAAACTTGATCGAACTGGCAACTTGTTTCCTCTTTCAAACTTGCTTTCAGCTGTGAATGACATAATTGAGCGCAAACAATTCACAACGGTAAACGATTGCTTATCTCTAAATTGTAATTCCGAAAGAATGAAATTTTGGTCGAAATTATTTTTTTTTATTTCTTATTTCCGATCATCAAAGATCGTGAGCTGACAACAACACTTGCTTTGTTATATTTGGAAACCAATTTTTACTGCATACTTATTACTTCAGTGATGGTAGGTTAATATATAGAACATCAAACTGTCGGTATTTATGTCCGTGTTATATACAAAGTAGTACAGATAATGGTATTTATATGACGGGGTTCATCATCCCATAAACATACCACAGTACCTCTACAATGTTCCCTCAAAGCACGGTGGACATTTGCCACGATAATATATTATCGTGAGGTCAACCGATACCACAATCGCATCGCGGTTTTATTTACAGATAAGTTTTGAGCATCTGAACTACCCGAAACAACATAGACTTCTCCAAAAACTACAATCCTCGACCCAAATTCTGCTAAACATTCACGACAGGACAGTGTCATTTTTCAAGAGGTTTTATGTGATATATAGAAGAGGACTTACTTTATTGTCTGTAAGGACATAGAGATTGGACTGGTCAGCATCAAAGTACTTGTCTTTCTGGATAGCTCTCCCTTGTTCTATGGTGACATCTTCATATGGGTAGGCTTGTCTATCTGACTCTATGGCAACCTGGGGAATTGAAAAAAGGCATCGTATACCAAAGAATATAGTTCAACCGTGCGAACATTTGATTATATATATATAATACTAATAACCACAAAACAGACACAGGACAGCGGGGTATCTAGAAGCTAAATATTACTATACCCCTCATCCACCAATCAATGTACATATAATATTTTATTGAATGTACTCGTTATTAACCAGTTTGACTGATTTCTTACAGCCATGTTCGTCTTACTGACATACTAGGCGCAAATAGGCAAACTTTGCGCGAGATTCTGGGCTTTCAAGCACAGGTAATAATGGGGGCTCTTGGACTATAACCTAGTGAAATTCCTAAGCTATCAAATACCACGTGCAGATTTACAGACAAATGAGTGGCCACTTCTCCCACTTAGACCAACTTACATAGGTTTTATTACGCTAAAGAAAAATGGTTCGACTTGTCACTTAAAAGCGTTTACAGCTGTAGTAAATAGCAAAACAGATTAGTAAATTGTTAGATCAGATGGTCGTAACTGGGAGAAAATCACAAAATTCAGTCAATATCGACGACAACTAACCATGTTCTTTCAAAGCTGAATGCCAAGTGTAATACTTCAACGGATGGGATTAATCTCTAGACTAGACATTATCATCTCTGGTCTTTGAAAAAGTGAAATTACTTTTTTTTCCTTTTAATGCTTATTTTTTGCTCATCTATAGATTAGCTTTGTTTTCTTTTAATTCAACTCTTCTCTCAAAATAGCTCAAATTCCACTTTTGATATCCTGGAGCAAAAAATAGCTCAAACGAAACATTTACATCCAACAAATTTATTGCAGGTGAAAAGGTTTACTTGCACCTGTGCGTTGATTACAGGTAAAAGATGCTCTAACTTCCTCTCTATCCCTGATATCTATGGGAGATAGTTAGATGCAGTTTTCCGCTTGGTAATGCACCTGATTACGTCTCGTTTAAACATTCCCGTTAGTGCATATTTTACGTGTTATAAACACAAGGTACGTGTCATCAGCCGTAAGTATCAATATAAGGTCAGCTTAAAGATTGAATTGATTACTGCCTTATTAAACATTTTGTTAGCATGACTTGATCTTGGAAGGCATTGCTGTATGCCAAAAGAAATGAGGATTTATGTTATACAGGAATATGAATTGACCAACATTACATTCAATTTTTTTAACTACCACAACGTCAAAAGTTGTGAGGACTGGGGATTTTTGTTTTTTGTTTTTAAATTCAAGGATAAAAATGAATATAAAAAGGCCAATTATAAATTGAAAATTAAAAAAAATGTAAATGAGAACTACTTACTAATTGACTTAATCCAGGAGACAAGGGCGAAGTCTTATTACAGAACTATATTCTATTACATACATTTTCTCGAGTAAACGAGATATTACGTTACTTTGAAGGTCCATGAAGACCATTTAGTCAACCATCATGGCTGCCATGGTACCAATAAAGTCGTTAGTACTCAAGGTACGTGTATCTAACCATTGTGTCAACCATCATGGCTGCCGTGGTACCAATAAAGTCGTTGGTACTCAAGGTACGTGTATCTAACCATTGTGTCAACCATCATGGCTGCCATGGTACCAATAAAGTCGTTAGTACTCAAGGTACGTGTATCTAACCATTTTGTCAACCATCATGGCTGCCATGGTACCAATAAAGTCGTTAGTACTCAAGGTACGTGTATCTAACCATTGTGTTAACCATTATGGTTGTCATGGTACCAATAAAGGCGTTGGTACTCGAGGTACGTGTATCTAACCATTGTGTCAACCATCATGGCTACCATGATACCAATAAAGTCGTTGGTCCTCAAGGTACGTGTATCTAACCATTGTGTCAACCATCATGGCTGCCGTGGTACCAATAAAGTCGTTAGTACTCAAGGTACGTGTATCTAACCATTGTGTCAACCATCATGGCTGCCATGGTACCAATAAAGTCGTTGATACTCAAGGTACATGTATCTAACCATTGTGTTAACCATTATGGTTGTCATGGTACCAATAAAGGCTTTGGTACTCGAGGTACGTGTATCTAACCATTGTGTCAACCATCATGGCTGCCATGGTACCCATAAAGTCGTTGGTACTCAAGGTACGTGTATCTAACCATTGTGTCAACCATCATGGCTTCCATGGTACCAATACAAGGTACGTTTGTCTATAAAGGGTTCACATATTTTGGGTTTTTCTGACGGATTTCGCTACGGGATTCCAGGACATAGTTTAGTAGTAGTACATAGGGGTGGGAATGTAAAGACTTATCATCAATACATTATTCACTCTCGTAGAGGTGAGAAGCCTCATATTATCTTGCTCTGAGTTCACTATATGGGACATACATGAAGATTCAAATCGTCGTCGGAAGCTTTGAAACCTTCGGTCATGTCACTGCATAAATCACATTATAATTTCGGTGGTCTGATTACGTATAAATTACAGACTACCTGAAGTCGCGTTTACCGAACATCCTCCCATTGTGAAACACCCCCACACATACAAAATCTGATCATAAATTATCTGTCTGGGGGGAAACGTATATATTCTTATACGGTACATCGTCAAATAAGGCTCTCTACATAGGTTTTTTTTACTATAATAGAACAGAAGGATAACATAGTTCCTCCTTTATGCAATACTGAACAAGAATGGATACAGGGTTTCTTTTTTTCCACAAGAAGGAGAGAGGGTCGTGAAGGTAGTGTAGCTATATAAGAAAGTGAGTTTCAGATCCCTTATCCCCCAGTCCCTCGAGGATCAGGAATATGACGTATTCTAGCACCGTCACTTTTTTAACTTCCCTAGACATAACACGTGCATGGGTCACTGGGGTTAATATTGTCAGGTACTGAGGGCCAACATGTCGCTTCGCTTGGTGTCAACAACAATAATTAGGACACTAAATACATCAGTAAAGCTCTATGGGGTCTATAACAGGACAAGGGGTCGTCTCAACATACAAGTTTGAAAATGCTAGTTTAATTATTTCATGTGATCAATGGATCAGTATGCGTGTATATGTACCTTTCACTGGCTTACCTTGTGAATATGTCCTTTGTCCGTTCCGACAAAGGCCACAGTGTACTTGTTTGTGATGGTCACTACGAGCGAGGTCGCTGTAGAGTTCAAGGTCATTGCTCCATTAGCTTCCACAAGGTCAGGGCCGTCGATAGGGGTGTTGATGTCATAGAGACCACAGTAGTCGTCGTCAATGTTTTCTTTCAGTGCCTTAGTGAAATAACAGAAAGCAATTAGGATTTGTTACCATGGTTACTTGTACATAGACGTTTTAATACTGTATGACATAATATGAGAGAGAGAGAGAGAGAGAGAGAGAGAGAGAGAGAGAGAGAGAGAGAGAGAGAGAGAGAGATGCTTGCAATTGGATGAGAGAGACTTACAGACTGTTTGCAATTGGTTGGTTGAGCTAAATAGTCAGGTCCTGTATTTCCAATTCCCTCGAAGCAGGATTTGATATTCTTCGTAAATATTCTCCTTATATCTCTCATCTTATAAATGCACATGACAGATTCCTGCCTCTGGGGATCGAACTGAGGATTTGATCCTATCATAAACATGGCGAACAACACCTCTTCTGAGCGCGGGATATTTATCACTTCCGCTAACTTCTGACTGGGCTTTCCGATGTGAGCAACTTTCAGCAAATTGTAGACAGCACCATTGTGAGAGCACCTTAATTCCAATTCTGCATATGAATAAAATTTACTATCATTTTGACATACTCGTATCAGTTTAGAAATGTAATTGTCCGATTTAGCGTCCTTTTTCTGCACGGTAGCCATGTAGCTAAATCCTTCCGATGAAAATCCGTAAATGTAGCGAACAGGGAATGTTTCCTTGTTTAAATCGTCGATTTTCTTGAACGAATTGACGGAAATTCCTTTGTACACAAACTCGAAATCAGTAAGTCGCCGGCTGCTTACGGCGGGAACGAGTGCGCGGGCAGCGCCGAGACCCGTTCGAGTCCAAGATACACCTACATAGAAGGCATCGGGTCGGGGTAGGGACTCGCTGGGACCTGGCGCTATGAAGGCAACTGTTGTGGCCGTTCTATTATTTGCGACAATGGGTTTGCTGGTGGTGAATGTCACGGTTAAGTTGGAGAGCATTCGCTTCTCACAGCTGCCTTGGAATAGACTTGTACAGTGGATCAGTGTACTGTTTTTTGGATCAATCACAAGAACTTTGACATAACTTGGTTCCAGTCGCTTGTTCGTGCAACTTCTGTCTTGGGGGTAGAAACATTCCGGATTGTCCTCTTTGGGACCCGTCTCATTGGAAACGTCTATGGTAAGATTTGGAGATACTTTATAAAGAGAGTTTGTAGCACCTATATATAAGTTCCCCGTGCTCTCGTCCTTGACAAGGTGGGTAAAGGCGACCTCAGAACAATTGTTTGTCCGACATTTTGGATTCTGAAGTGAGCGAACGATGTAAGGCGAAGCAGACGATGAAAAATATATACACAAGAAGCTTAATAAGATGAAGAGTTTATACTCTATGTAAACCTTCATGGTGATGGTTCAGTGTCAGTCACATCCATTTAAAACGTCCATTGTTCTGAAAAAGAAAGAAGAGAAAAACGTTTAAAGTGATATTAGATAAATAAATGTACATCAAATAAGCAACATTTTAAACAGGACGTCATACATACTTATTCCTTGATCACGAGAGCAAGAGTGGGTCTTCGAGTTTTCTTCAAGCAGTATCTATTTGTATATTACTGCCTATTGCTATCTATTACACAACAAGGCAGCTACACTGCAAAATGTCTAAGTAAGACGTCAGTATGGTAATACATGTACGGGTGATGGTAATAGTGATAGTGCATTCAAAGAAGTCACGAGCTCCACTGAAATCTTTTTATGCTGTCTGTTTTGCGCTCCGTCTGGCGTATTGATGGAATTTGACACCCAGGGCGTGTGAAATTGATAATGATGCAGTCAAAGACTTTGCACACAGGACTTATTGTATAATCGCTTCTTGGAATCCAAGGGACTAATCAAAGGGACTGCAGGGGGCATTGGTTAGCACTAGCCACAGGCACCTAACCATCTGTGACTAAAATGATAATTACTGATTTGGGATAGGAGTAGCTTATTGGGATATGCAAGATTGTCTTTGTAATCAAACGATCTTAGCAGACTTTCAGGAAACAAATCATATTACCTAGTACACATGTAGCTCTTGTAAAGACAATTAGTAACTAAGGTATACAGTTTACCTAGCTTTGAAACAATACACGATATTAATTATAGCCCTTTACCTCATATCTGTACTTCCTTTTACTCTAAATTTGCCCCTGTGTGAGGAGCGGCCGAGCTTTAAGTGAGCATGATGTCATCGCTAATGTTAGCTACTGTACATCATGGTATATGATAACTCACCACAAAGCAAGGTTCTGTACGATCACATTTCGTGATCACTGCCTCATTTCAGTTACTAAGGAGATTTTGTTCCCCATCATGCAAATAAGAATATAATAATAAAACCGACACACTGAATCTTTTGAGAAATTCAAAAATAAAATTCCCCCTTTCCCATGGAGCTTTTTACGCGGTTTCACAGGGTGTTGTGACTTATTCTAATTAACACCCACACGATGCATCGACCTTCCCCCAAACATCACTATGTCTCGGGTCAATATCAACCCGTAAAGTCAGGTGACATTACGTAAGAAAAGTTTGTATTTTTTTTTTACCTAACTGGAATTTATCTACGTATCACCTGGAGTTTTATTACGTAGAAATTTGAATGGCTCGAAATTCCTTGAATTTTTTAAACCTTATAAATAGTATTTTCAAACACAACTTGTAATTATATATAATATGAGGAATATTATAAAGACTAGGCTAATTAGGGCTGGTAAAGCTAATTTTGTATTTCATAGATATAACTGGATTCAAAACTTTCTAATATTTGCAAAAGCATTGTATTTAAACATGTAACTTTATGATCATTATAATAACAAAAAAAAAAAAAAAAGAGTAGAACCTATTTCATTTGTATTGCATTTAATTCGAAACATTTAATTTGGATATTTTTTTGTTGGATCATCATTAAAACTACAAAGCGACAACACCATCTAATGATACCTGATGTAATGTACCCATCGATCCTTTAACAATAACAAGTCTCAAAATAGTAAGTCTCACTGACAATCGACAAAGCGGCAATTTGTGGTAGTATGTAAAACTTTCGTGATTCAATTTTGTGGTATACTTTCAAGATGGTTTGTACTAGATGACATCCGTTGTGGCTCTCTTACGACAATCCATCTGTTGTTTACAAACATTAAGTACAGATGAAAATGTCCACATCTCCTACGGAAATATTTAGTAAGATTTAATGAGGAGTCCTTCTTTTTGTGCTTTACAGATCTGACGATAACCCTTCTCGGCGAAATATACTTTTCACAGAATTTCTACGACATAAAATGTTCCTTTCAAGATTTTAAAAAGTTAAACGAAATGAATAATTTACATCTTACCATAAAATTTAATGTCACTTAAAAAATTAATCCAAATTTCAGACTTTATGAAAATCAAAAGCTTTTTAGTATACAGAGCAAGCCGTGCTTTCCGTGTAAATATCCCATTCCTCCTTTGATTTCTAAGGTGTGACGAACGACTCTTAATAAATTTCTTATTAAAAAGGTCGAAAACCGCACTAAAAACTTCAGCCAATCACAGCTTACCTTTCTTGTATAAAACAACAATGATGCAACTAAATCCACCAGAAAATTCTAAAATATCTCCTTCTTTCACTTCAGGTGAGAGTCAGTGTCTGACCTAGATCTATTGTGGTTTGTATGCATTCATAAAAAAGCTAATATTTGCGGATCTAACTCAGGTCCGAATAAATAGTCATCATTCATTTCAAAACGTCCCACTATGAGTTGGTTCTAAGTTTATAAGGCCTAGCTCTATGCTCCCACACCTTTTTGTCGATTGACCAACTTTGAGATTACCCATTTGTGTTACACGGTGTATGTGTTTAAGAATGGGCGTGTTTATCCTAGCCAATTCATAAAGTTTAAGGTTGTAATGTAATACACATATTTTATATCTTTATCTCCCAAGTCAATCACGGGCAGTTAGCTTTACAATTTTAAATCCCTCATGGAATGCACACAGTAAGGTATTTTCGTGTTCTCGGGATCTGTGTGTGTTGTTCTTGACAGTAAAACTAAAGTACATAAATATTCTTTCTGATATAGATCATAAAACTTTGGCTAGGATCTGTCTCACTACAGATTTATTACGGTAATCTGTTTGTAAGTATATCAGCGTTATTTCACCTGTGTATTGACCAAGGTGTGATTACCGGTTAATTACACCTGGGACAGGTAAACAAGCACTTCTACTTGAGAACCCAGCCTCTCCAAATCTAGCCCATTTACACGGGGTAATGATATCGGCACCACGTTATGTTCTGACCTATATTTAAACATTTTTGTGTAAGCTACTAGCAAATTCTTTACAAGAAGTAAAAGTGACACGCTCAGTTTTAATATGTAAAATTCTACAATGGTGAATCTCCTTAGTTGTGCTAGGAACATCAGAGACCGATGTATGTTATAAAATTTCACTTTTTTTTCTTTACCATACATAAATGTCAACAAATTCAAAACTGATCTACAAACAGACGAACAAACTGATGAATATACAGGTAGTGAGTAATTGATAAAAATCAAGCGAAGTTTCAATCTTACCTTTTATTCAAAATATCCAATTAATAAATAAACACAAGAAGCTTTATGGGAAACTGACAACACAATATAAACTCGGTGGAAAGCCTTGCTAACTTAGCAGGACATCAATTCTCACTGCAAACCTAAACAAGCTAAAGTTCTATGTAACACTGCTGATGAAGGAAGGGAGCACCCGTATCACTGAGTGAAAAAGCAAACATCGATATTGCCATCAAACGTTTCTATCCGTGCTACAGCTATCTTACTATGCACATTATACACTTGTTATCGGACAAGAAGCGTTTCTTTTTATACGTCTTTACGAGGGGGAGATCTGTAAATTATCCCGTTGTCGACCGGCGGAGTGATTTCTAGGCTTCCTGTTTTAGACGGTAACACTTTTAAGAAAGGTAATAAAATCAAACTGGTTAGGAACGTAAATAATAACTATAATTCGCTGACACTCCTTCTCAAACTTAACATGAATGTCTTCCTTTGAATGACTTTATACGCGTCAGAAGACGCTAGATGTGTATGATCTCCTAATAAAAGAATCCGTGTATGAACGTTGGCCAAAAAGTTATCTTTTTAAATCAGTTTCATTTGTATGAATGTACTTGGTGGTGCATATCTTATCCCATTCAGAAGACCTGGTTTCACAGGTGAAACTGATACTCTCTTAAGATGTAAGGTCAACTGTCCATTACCACAAAACCCCCCTATGGAAACATTAGTTAATGGTTCAAGAGAAATAAAACACCTATCGTTTCTGAATTTTCAGCCAATTAAAGCATTGGTTTTGAACATTTCAGACCTTTTTTTATATTAATATTAGGCTCGCTTTGCTCGCTGTGATTCCTGGGTATCTTATGTAGATCATCAATGATCCAAATATATTTATAGCACTATTTCTAAGATTTTTTTCTCAACTTCAAAGGGGCACTTCTTGTACACAGATACAATTTTCACTGCATCTGTGAGACTATTACATAAAACCTGTATAAACGGCAAACTGGCAAAACCAAGATTACTCATGACTCCCGTTTTCTTGGCGAAACATTTAGAATATTGCATTCTATATCCAGCCTCCCAGCGGTAGCCCCTACACAAACTGCAAGAAATTTTGACTTATTCTTTTAATCATGCGATCTACCCATGATTATATTTCATGAGAAAGATACCCACTACGCCTCTCAATCAACTGTAACCTTTTTTATCTAGACTTTTCAAGAACATGTATGTCGCATGTACATGTTTGATCCTATATCTTTATCAAAACCTTGAAAGTAACTTTGACCATCATTAGGTGTTGATTGATGGACATACAGGCGGACGCCGAACAGATAGTCCTTGCGTTGCGTTGCAAGTGAGTATGCGATCGCTGTCTAGAGAAAGGAGGCTGTCACAGAAAAAAAAATTTCCATATAAATAATAATTTCTCATAAACTTGGTTAATTTTTTAAACTCAATAAATGACGACAAGTGCACGTCCGAGAGCGTGTGAGATATGTCTGGTAACTCATACTGTCATAGACGTTAGTAGACAAAAATTGTCAGAATACCAAAACAAAGGTATAGGGTCATAAGTTACGATCTACAGTAACATGCCATGACGTCCAATGCTGTATACTTATGTTCTAATGCTGAAATACCTATAATTGTTCACAATTCAAGTGAGAGTAAACTGTTGTAACTTTTGGGTAAATGGACAACCATCTGGCCCTAGTATACGATTTGTCTTCTCACCATGGTTCTACGCTTTTTAGTGAAGTGTGAAGAGAAATAGGCTAGGACAGATAGACCCTTATCAGCGAAATGCCATCTTGACAGATAAAATCTCAGCATCTGTATCATCTTTTCTCACTGTCCAAGTATGTTATCTGAACATGGCATCTCAAAGTGAGTAAGTTTCAGTATTCATTGCGCATGCCTATCGAATTCTTTTGGCTTGACCATCCTCTTGTCCGGTCAGATTAAACAGACTGGGATGGAGCTTACAATAACATTTAGTCAAAATAAATGCTGCTATGACACCTGGGGTAATTAGCTAATTGCCTGTACACTCATCTAGCTGTTCCATCGCAAAGTCGCCAGATACATAACTTCCGTTTCCGCTCTACGGTCATTTATATATCAGACTAATATATTTTTTTCTTCTATCATCTCTTTTGTCATCTCTTCGAATCTCAATCCCACAACAATGAAAATGAATTCAAAAGTTCATCTAAATTGTTATAATTGACTATCGATAATCAAATTCTAAACACTCCATACTGTATAAAGTATCGCTATCGTGGATTTTTTTGTGTCACATGTCAAATTATTCAGGTCACATATGGACCAAGGAGTCTCTCTGTCTTTTCCTCCAGTCTAAGTTTGCTTTATCATATCACAAATAGTGATTGTAGTCGCGCTATGTCGAGATGTATTCCATTTTACATTTATACTTAGTCTACATGATCAAATGATGCCAAATTCTTGTCTGTCTGGCATACAATCCGTCTATTCCACGCCAGACCAACATTCCTTATCTCTCCTATCGTTAATAGTAATAGTAATATTCATATGATATAATCAAATTTGCTCTCAGACATCTAAAATCAGGGCTTAGATCAAAAGTGAACTTTTTTGTCTGCAAAAAAAATTTATTTAAAAAGACAAGTTTTAAAGCTTAACAAAGAAGGTGCTTGTTTTATTTACGATGGAAGTTCATTCGACCTTTGACTCGATCTTACAAATATTTTTCTGTCTCTACATAAATGATTCATTATGAATTATAATTAGTTGAATTTCAGGGAAAAAAACACAAAAAGCTTCTATCAAGGATAAACTCAAACAAATGTTCTACGTCTAAGTATGAGACTGACGGGTGATATCAAGTAAAAAAAAAGATATCGCGATGAGAAGTTCATCTTTCTTAAATCTGAGGTGAAACTATCTTCTATTGACTGAGATGTACCTTTTGTCTGTGTTCCCTTTTAAACTGTTATCACTGATGGAGGGAAAAATAAGAAAAAATCAAGACCACCTCTATTATATTTAGATTTGTTCGTCAGAGGACATTTAGAAATCGATAATCGGAAAATAATCGGAATGGATAAATCGATCGATTATCAAATCAGAAAACAATATTTCATGAAAAGAAAGACATGCTTTATTTCTGTGTATAAACTGAGAAAATGCTAACTAAAATAAATATTAAACTTGTGAATTGTTTGTATATTCTATGGGGATCATAACCGTAACGTTGAAAAACCTTAAGCACACCTCACTTTCAGCGACAATCCTGAATCGATTGTGAAAAAAAGAAACCGATTATCGGTACATCGTCGGAAACCCATAGTATAACGGAGAAGATGTCGTGGGTTTCCGGCGATGTTATCGGTAATGATAGACGTATATATTACAGCGTTCGTTCATCGCCAATACTTCGTACTAACAGAGGGAACACAACTGTATGATCCTACAGTACAAGCGAAGGACACACAAGATAAGATTTCATCTACTCTTCTTTTATTTTTGGAAAAGAGATGTTTAGTCGGAAAAACAAAGCACTTAAGAAACTCCACAGGTCAAATGAACAAGGAAGGTCCCCGATCCAGACATCTTATCCTCTTTAATACTTATAAAAATCCTATCTTGCTCATAAGAAGGTCTTCTTCCCTTTCTTTATATGGTATCAAATATGTAAAGGAGCCCCTTATAATGCATCATATCAAACTCTCGTCCTCGTGCAGTATAAGTCTGCCATCACGAGTTATCATCAGTTTTAATTGGTATAATCAAGTTTCAAGTGCAGAGGTCTTTATCTTTGAAGCACATATACTTGACAAATGCTAAAAATATGTCTGCATCAAGCAGTGGTACATTTTTATGTGAGTGTGCATTGCTGTTGATGATGAATTTTTATAATATATACCAACCTTGCAAAAATCTTTAACGGAAAGATGAGCCATAGATAGATCTTCAAAATCTTGGTTTTTGAACGCAGCAAGAAATGGAAATAAAACTTTATGATGATTAGAGGTACAGGTGACAGATAGGTAACTGAATATCGATTTTGATTCTAAATGGAAGTATAGCAACTGGTCATGTTTGTGTCCAATGTGGGCTAAGAGGTCATATGAAAAAGATTAGGAACATATTATCAAGTACCATGTCTTATAGAGGGACATCGACATGAGCGAGCCAGGGGGGGGGGGGGAGTAATGATCTATCCCCCCTTGGAATTGTAAAAAAAAAAAATGCTGATTTTTCCAGTTTTCTCAAAATCAAAGGCTGGACTCCCTCACTCTCTCTTTCTCTTAGACCTCCCCTTTTTTTCCCGAAGTACTTTCTACATGCTAGCACGGTCGACCAACGATAAACTCGGTCAGAAACACTGAGAAATAACATCATCTGACGTAAGACATTGACGGACAATGAAGTGGTTTACGGCGTTAATCACTGGTCATCAATACATGTTATGATGATTTAGGACAGGTAACAAACGTTTTAGTCGTTATACCTGTATCGTGCCCACCGGACATAGATTTTGTATGTCCCTCAATGAGCATCTCAAAATGCACCTGAACTAGAGTGGATATTTTGGCCTTACGTAGCGACAAACTTATCATAAATCTTTTCTTATCATCTTGGTAACCGACCTCCGGCATGTGTCATGAATATGAAATTATGGGGGTATATCTCCCTCCTCAGATTGTTATCGCCCTCAGCCCCTCCCCGTTGTTTGTCAGCCTGCTTGCCAGTACTTGGGGTAATTTATAATCTCAACAAACCCCCAGTGATCTTATTAAATCTGCATACAGGGGATTATCTAACAAGTGCTAGCAGCGATATGTAAACAAAACTGTATCGTTCTTTGATTAGTAGCAGATGAGCACAACTATCTGACACTGTATATATACATATAGTTTGATTTATGAACCATGTTTTCCGACATTGACAAATCAACAAACAATATCTATCCATATGCTTCGCTATGATTATGTTGGTGTTTTCTACAGAAGAGATTTATTGAAACCTTAGGCTAAATCAACTATGTATAAGCTTATTTACATCGGCCACAGCTGCTGAAAGAAAAATCAGAAATAATTCTAGCTTCCCAGAGAGGATCTGCCAAGACAACTATTTTCATCATAACAGAATCAAATGAAGTAGAAATTCTGTCCACTCATAAAGAAATGAGGCCAAACCATTCTCACCCACAGGGGTGAGGTATCATCGCTTGGTCACAGGGGTAAGGTATCATCGCTTGGTCACAGGGGTGAGGTATCATCGCTTCGTCACAGGGGTGAGGTATCATCGCTTGGTCACAGGGGTGAGGTATCATCGCTTGGTCACAAACCCTTTCCTAATACAAACCCTTTCTTCTATATGTCTATATATAAAACCCCAAGGGAGGACACTTCCTATATATAACAACTATATAACTTTTTTTGTACTCGATCGTGGCTTCCACTTCTATCGATCTGTATTCGATCGGTGCATCTTTTAGGATAGATTTTCAATTTGGATATGTTTTATACATTCATCTTGAGATAACAAAACCAAAAATCGTATCAAATGGACCCAATCTGCTTCGGAACCATTTTTATGCACCCCCCCCCCCCTTAAACTTCCTCTGTTTTCTTAACATTTTTTAAAAACTTGACCTATCGAGATAGTGATGACAAACAGAAATAATTTGTTAAATATTCTGGCATATGTACAAAATTATATAGTTATATACAGTATCTATGTAAGGTACGATTTAAACCTGAAGCACACAAGGTGAAATTTGTAAGTGGACGAATCTATGGCCATTTAAAATATTTTTCAGTTTATATATGTTAACCATTAGCATGTCTTGAGGCCATAGGCGTGTTTTAACACTAAAGTTTTCCTAAATAAATAAAAGGTACTTTTATAAAGCATATCTGACGGCAATACCAATTTGTCAATGATTAGCCTTCAACGGTCGTCTTCCTTTTACTTGACCGGTTGACCTGCTTTTTATGTGTTTAAATTGATCGAAGTTACCCTAAAATATAATATTACGTACTGCTAAACGTCAAGATTTAGTAATTCAATCGAACAGTTGTTAGAAGAAACGTCACCATCGACATCGTACCATACATCGGTCTCATATTCAGCTTTTTGACGTACGGTCATTCAAATTCTGTCAGTCAAAAAGCTAAAATATATATATATATATATATGTATAATAATCAGAGATTGGATTTGTCATAAAAGTTTTAAATTTCTTGAAAACCAGATATATCTATTTTCTTGAGTCGGACGCACTATGTATATCTACCTGTATGATCTCTCTTCTTTTATCAGGATGGGGGGGGGGGGGGGTTCCGAAGATCAGTAAAGTATTGCGACTCAAATATTTGATGAATTCGCATAGAATTAATCATTTACTGTTAGTCTGGAATGAAGATGTTAAGATAGCTAAATGGTATGAGAAATGGGGACATGAACTTTGAGATAGCCCCTCAACTTGAAACTAAAAAGTAGATCTACCTTCTTATGTAAAATTATGTAAATCAAAGATTATCAAAAACTTACCAGACTTGAAACAAAAGAATACTGTTGGTAAAACTGTTAGACGATTCCAAGAAAAACTCTCGAATGATATCAGAACTTGAGTAAATTCCAACTGGTACAGAAGTGTCCTACCTACCTGTAAAACTTGCAAGTAGAAAATACAACACGCATGCGTACAACACAGGAAGTTGCATGCTTTCAGACAGAGAAAAGATTTGAATGTAAACAATCTTCCAAACATACCTGGTAATGTTTTGATAGTATATGCGGTTTTTTATTTAAAATTTTTATTATATATAGATGCATTAATGATAAGCTACAGTAATTAGAATAGGACATTTAGCAATAAGTTTTTGAATTTCCTCTGCTCTCAGAGTGTTCATGAGAAGTACATGTACATGTAAACAGAAATATCCCCTATATGATATAGACAGATAGGGGAATATTTCTCTTTACATGCGTCAATTGAGGATAAAAGGGGATTGGGTGGGTGGGGGGGGGGGGGGGGGGTATAGACCCTCTTCATATTATATGTGTAGTTTCAGCTGCAACGTACCAAATATCTTGCTGTCCGGCTGTGGCCTCAAAATTTCACTCCTCAGTTACAGCTGTAAATAATAGTCTGCAGTACTTATTTTAAACTTTTGGTTTCGAGGACAAACAATAGACTGTGTTTGCACCTGTGACATCATTTGATTGTTGGAATATGTTTTGCAACAAACGAAATATGATTCCGCGAAAAATATCTTCTAACAATCTGACAATTAAATGTAGTCTTTAGTGCGTGTGCAATTGATTGCTTGTCCCACGGAACTGTTACTTCATATTCAGTACCGCAGATAATGTGAAAGGATCTATACTAGATTCATCTGCCATTAGCATACATGTATGCAGACTTAGAAAAGCTATTTCAGTATTGGAATCCAGACAAGCTTATTCCATATATTTGAAATAACCATGTACTGGTAATGCATTGAGAATGAAGACAGTTTGTAACACATATAAGTTAAGATGTTGAAATAATGATACATTTTCCTGAGATTAGAATTGGAAAATATTTACCACTTTCTATTGTATTTGGATTGAGGGCCAAATTTTGGCTCAAAATGGCATTATTGACAGCCATGACATGTTTAAGGGTCAAAGTTCAATGTCTCAACTGGAAATGCTGAAAAAAAACTTGTGGACACTAACTATAGATTTATTTGCATGTAATTGATTTTTCAGTAATTTAAATTCAGGAATGGGGTAGGGTCCCGTGCTATTGGGAAAATTAACGATGTTTGACAATATTTTGGGAAGTATTAATGTAAAAGTAAAATGACAGTTTACACACATGCACAATCAAAACTTCAGAGTTGAATGTTTAATCAAATAATTTTCTTCAAAATAAGATGTAATTTCTTATGCTTACAACAATATGGCAAATAATTAATAAATTTGCTACTTTTGAACCAGTAAATTTCACTAATTTTTGTGATAATTCCATCTACATTGTATAAGTGATTGGGAAATTTTAGAGCCACAATTGTGAAAAAAGATACTAGATTTTGTGTTTTTCATTGGGAATGGGACTGGATGGCCCAAAATAGGGCAAAAAAATCCCTACATGTTCATCAAACTTTGTGTTGAGTGTGTTGAATGGATTTATATCTATTGAGTTTTAAAGTTAAGGATCAAAGGTCAAGGTCACAACTGGCAATACAAAAAACCCCTTGAAGACTCTCTAGAAGTCACATGACTTTAGATGGTCATCTTGAGTTATCAATGAATTATGCAAAGGTCAACGTTGCAACTTGTAGTGATAGAGAAGTCTTTTGGATTAGAAGTGCACATGTGTTGGCCATGGTAATAGGATGACGCCTATACTGTATCTGTATTGATGTCCAACATCAAGGATGGAAAGTCAAAGCCCCAATGTACAATGCAAGAAACAACTTATGGACAATATAGAAGTAACAGACTGGTCACAGACTAGATATTAACCCAGGATTTTCATCAAACCTTGCTTGTGAGTTGCATAAGGAAAGGTAATGACTCCTTTTCATTTTCAATGTTTCTGTCAATGGTCAAGGTCACAACTTTTAGTGAAAAAAGAATCTTATGCAGTGGCAGATCCAGCCCCCCTTTGTCGGGAGTCAAAGGACGAATTTTACCGATTTTTACTGAAAATTGGTCAAAATATAGTGTTTTTTTTTAAATTTTGGGTCAGAGCAAAGGGGGAGGCTGCACACGCCCCCTCCGCACCCCCCTGAATTCCCCACTGTTATGGATGCTCTAGAGGTTGCAGATTACATGTGTTTAGCAATACATGCATGTACATGTATGTGATAATGCTGTTATTAAGGTTACTAAAGGTGTTTTATTGGCTATTTTCTACATGTACACAGTAAGCAAATGGTTTATTTATCCAGATTATGTGTGCACAGCTCCTCTGGTAATTAAGTGTCTTCATTCCCATGATGGATAGATTATCACTGTATAAAAATCACAAAACTAATAACCCATGTCATGATTTTTGGCTCAATGCAAACAAGAAGGAGGCATTCATATTTTATTTCCAAGAACAGAATATAAGCACTGTATATATAATCAAATATTCTCGACTTCAGTGCTATTCCAAACTTGTCTTCAGCCCTTGATTATGTACATTGTAATGGGGCATCTATGTTCAGTTGCTGTACAAAAATATATATGTATGCCTTGTAGGAAGCCCCCATGGTTCCAAATCATTTCTAAAGTGTACAATTCCAGTTGATCCAGTTCAAAGGTATTTTCTCATGACCAAAGAAAGATAACTCTAATATGGCTGACAGCTATAGTAGAATAGTTACGACAACAAATGTTCTGTGGCGGATCCAAAACCTCAACACAGTTATCAGTTGTAGTAGGACTTTTGAGGACACCCCCCCCCCCCCCCTTCCCATGTGCACCTGACATTTGGTCTCAGGCCTTGGCCATCAAGTGTTTTAGAAAAAGGCTGTGTTCATTTTCTCCCATTTAAATGTACATTATTTTGGTATCCCCAATTCTTAGAACTGATAATTCATATAAACTTAATTCTTTTTGCTGTATTTTGTATTAAATCTGTAGTCTAATGTTGAATACCGAGATTTTTAGCTCACCTCAACGAAGTTGAGTGAGCTTATGCTATAACCCCGCGCGTCTGCGCTCCTGTCCGCATCCGGTTAAGAAGTTGTACTGATGCTACAGTAACGAAACTTGCACAAGTGATTCATCTTGGGATGCAGAGGGGAACCCATGCATCCGATGCTGCATCTGACCTACATTTTCTGCTTGAGTGACTTGGTTAAGAAGTTTGGGATAGCTCAGTATGATTTGGTTAAGAAGTTTGGGGTAGCTCAGTATCTCACAAAGTACTGATTCTACAGTAACCAAACTTGCACAATGCATTGGACACAGCATCTGACCTACTTTTTCTGCTTGAGTGATTTTGCCTTTAAAAGCCAATATTGAGCAAAGTATAAGTGCTTTATGTACCAAACTTGCATATTGCATGTATCTTTGATCGAACTTTCATAAAATGATCTTGAACTTCTTTTTCCGTTTGAAATAGTTTGCCTCTAAAAGCCAATATTGAGCAAAGTATAAGTGCTACATGTACCAAACCATCTTCCCAAGTCGCGGTGATCGATCCGCGTTAAGTGAATCAATCACCGCGACTCGTGAAGATGGTACCAAACCAAATCTGTGATTACCTATGTTTTGTTTGATCTCCCCCCCCCCCTTCCAGAAAAAGAAATTGACCAATATGATGTCTTTTCCTTCGGTCTATACAGTCCTGTATAAAATTTTAAGACCTCTGTTTAATACCTTAACATGCAGTGCAATTTTTAAGGTAACATAATTTTCATGCTCCCATAATCAGAGATTTTGGAGCTTGTACCGTAACTGATTTTTCTGGTTTTAAGCTCACTTCACGAAGTGAGAGGGAGCTTATGCTATCATCCTGTCATTCTTGTCTGCATCTGCATTGTCATCCACGCTAGTATGTTAAGAAGTTTTATTTCTTTATTTTAAATGCTAGGAGGGTAATACTTGCACAGATGATGCATCTTTATGAGTAGATCACAAACCTATGTTCAAATGTAGGTCATGACCTATATTCACTTGAGTGGACATGTTAGGAAGATTTGAGCATCAATGTTAAAAGTTTTATTTCTTTATTTAAGTGCTAGGAAGGCCAAACCAGTGCTAGGAAGCACTGATTATGTATCTTTATGAGTAGATCACAAAACTATGTTCAAATGTAGGTCATGACCTATATTTTCAGCTTGAGTGCACATGGTAGCAAGATTTAGGTATCAATGTTAAGAAGTTTCTTTTTCTTTATTTTCAGTGCTAGAAAGGTTAAACTTGCTCAGATAATGGGTCTTAATGAGAAGATCACAAATCTACGTTCAATTTCCCCTGGAGTGCACATGTTAGAAAGATTTGGGTATCAATAGTCTTCTTCCCTTTTCTATTTTGTTTAGTTGTTTATATTGATTTCGTTGGTCCTCAAAAACTGCGTAATCTTTTAATACTCCTTGTTTGCTGCCATGATAAAATGCTGCCATGAGGTGAGCTTTGTAATCTTTGATTACACTTATGTTTTATTTCTGTTTGTCTAAATACTTTTACCTAGACTATGAATTTTGATAGGAAAGTGATAGGTATTTCACATTTCACATGTGAATTCCTTGTGGGATGGTATTTCTGTTGGTACCCAAATTTTTTACCTTGTGACCTTGACCTAGGAATTTGACCTACTATTGAAAAGCTCTAACCTTGAAATAACTTTTGAATAGTTAGTGATAGACGGATAGTACTCTTATATCACAAATATGTGTTACATGTGACACTGCCTTTCCATTGGCACAAGAATTGACCTTTTGACCTTAACATTAGAGTATGACCGTGACTGGCCGACTTTTTACATTACAGCTGTTACAAATGTATACTGACAAAGATGCCAACTGGGGCATTCATGTTTCATAAACACAATTTTTAGCTCTACTGGTCAAAGACCAGTCGTGCTTATGCGATTGCCCTTTGTCCGGCATCCGTCTGTCTGTCCGTCCATTAAACTTTTCTCATGAATGCGAGTCCTCTGAATCTGAGAATGGTAAGAAATTGATTCTTTTTGCATTATAATGGGTCAATGGTCTAGTTGTGCACTTGATACTTTGATTGAGTCCCTGACCCCCAGGGTCCTGGAATATGAGTGTGGTCATTTTCTCCTATGTAACTCTTTGTAATCTTGTGAACACCAATTCTCAGAAAGTATAAATGATAAGGAGTTAACTCTTTTTGGCATATAATAAGTGTCTGGTCTAGTTGTGTACCTGATATTTTGTTTGAGCCCTTGACCCCCAGGGTCCTGGAAAATGGGTGTGGTCATTTTCTCCTATATAACTCTATGTAATCTTGTGAACACCAATTCTCAAAAAGTATAAATGATAGAGAGTTAATTCTTTTTGTCATGTAATAAGTCTCTGGTCTAGTTGATTGTGTGAACACCAATTCTTAGGAAGTATGAATGAAAGAGAGTTATTTCCTTTTGCATTATAATCAGTCTCTAATCTAGTTGTGCACCTGGTATCTTGTGTGAGCCCCTGACCCCTAGGATGTTGGAAAATGGGTGTGGTCATTTTCTCCCATATAACTCTATGTTATCCTGCGAACACCAATTCTCAGAAAGTATAATTGATAGAGAGTTAATTCTTTTTGCTTTATTATGGACCTATGGTTTAGCGTGCATCTAATATTTGTTTGAGTCCCTGACCCCTAGGGTCTTGGAAAATGGATGTTGTCTTTTTCTCCAATATAACTATTATATATAAATCAGTTTGTGATGTAGTTGTGCACCTCATACTTTGTTTGAGCGCCTGACCCTCAGGGCCATGGAAAAGGGGTGTGGTAATATTCTTCTTTTTAACTTTATGTTATCATGTGAACACTTAATTTTCAGGGAGTATAATTGATAGGGAGATAATTCTTTTTTGCATAATACTAGGTTTGTGGTCTAGTTGTTTATCTGATATGTTGTTCGAGTCCCATGCTCCTTATGTTATGAGAAAAGGGATGTGGTCATTTTCTTCTATGTTAATCTTATATTTGGATCACAAATTAGTAGAAAGTATAATTGATAGATAGTTGATTCTTTTTCGTTATACATGTAGTAAGTCTGTGGTCTAGTTGTTTATCTGATATTTTGTTTGAGCCCCTGACCACCAGGGTCTTGGAAAAAGAGTATGCCACTAAGACGAATTTTACCAAACAACCAGGAGAGCTTCAGTCTCGTCAGAGACTTCTAGTTTTTTTTTTTGTTAGTCCCGTTCCATTGAAACTGCAGGGGACTATACGTTTCTTCTCAATCTGTCTGTTTGTCCAAATAAGCTTGTCCTGAGTTGTGACTTTTTACTACCTGCATGGATCTAAATATTTCTCAGGATTGTTGCTCAGGACCCAAGGATGATGATCCAAGGTCATAGGACAAAGGTCAAGGTCTTAGTAGTATATGTAGGTTGAAAAATATTGTCTGGACCATATTTTTCAGTTTCACTGCCTTCATGGATACGAATAATATTTCACTGAATTGTTACCAGGACCCAAGGGTATGTCATGACCTTGATCTAAGGTCATAGGTAAAAGGTCAAGGTCACAGTACACGTGGGTTGAACAATTTTGTCATGACCATAATTTTAGCTCACCTTGTCGAAGTTGAATGATCTTCTGCTATATCCCCTAGTGCCCCGTCCGGTTAAGAAATTTGCGGTAGCTCAATATGACTTGGTGAAGAGGTTTGGGGTATGGATCTGAATAATATTTCACAGAACTTATCATTGATTCAAGGTCAAAGGTCAAGATGAGTCTGTTCACAGTAAACGTGGGTTAATTCTTTTTATCCAGACCAAGATTTTTCACTGCCTGCATGGATCTGAATAGTCATCGGTTTTCTTATGGTCTACGAAAGATAACTCTGATATGACAACGCAATCTTTGTGAGGATACTTTTTGAGGGAATCAATAACGCAACTGCAAGTAGCAATGAAGCAAAGGAAGTGTGACTAACTTGGGTATAAATTATGTGATGATTCATAACAAGACCGATTGAGAATTAAGATACAGCTTTAATTTAATTGAAAATCGATGTTTTAAGCCAATATTTCCCCCAGTATAGTTCAAATTCGTTTATCTTTTGCCGTTGCAGGTGCGTTCTCTCGAGTTATGTGCGTCAATAGGCTTCAAAGATAGCTGAGGTGGGATTTTAACTGCAAAGTAAGTATTTTTTCTTTTCTTTTTGTATCGCGTTTAAATTACACAGAGTTCAATAACTTGGTAACTATTTGTCGATTGAGCAATAATTTCCTTTTTCAATTGATGTTTGATGAAAAATACCGAAATCTCGTCTTGTATTCATGGTATGTGATTTTCAGCATTTATTAGCCCCCCTCCCTATCAATATTTATGTCCTTCTCTATATTGAAGTCTATTTAATTTGCACAATTTGGCACATCTGCTTTGCAAATAGAGACCCACAGTGAATAAGTAAATCAGCGACAAGCTGAAATTTATGAGCTTCCCTCATTGTGAGTGACCTGATAAAAATTCAAAATTTGCCATTACGTTTAGATGCGAATAGGTCTCAGTCCATTAATTTGATAAGAAAAAGGCCATAAATCTGTGGAGATGCAGACTTGTGTAGGACTGAACCTGTCTGGTTACGTTATAGTGTGCACCGACAGGTAAAGGGTACAGGTAGATACTGTGTTCACGCTGCTCAGGTAGGAATCTTTGTTCTTTTTTAACTATCATTGCATGGGATTATGTACAAACTTTCTTGTTCTGATATTGTAAACTTGATCGTTCATTCTGGTGAATTTTGAATTAAGAGAGAGGGATCGTAACAACTAGAACGGTGGAGAGATATTTGACTGTGTCTCCTTTATTACACGGAGATACAGCAAAATATCACTCCCCGTTGCAGTCGTAACTAAGAGAGAGGGAGAGAGAGAGAGAGCAGGTAGTTATAATTTTAATATGTATGCAGGTCTCTCACACCCATTTTTGGGACTGGGGCCTTTGAAATTGGAAAAAATAGCGGCATTTCTCAAATATTGGGAAATACTTAACATAAGTTTGGATGCCTTTTGACTAGAAAATGAGAATTTTAAACACATTTTGTTGAATTTTCCATGAGGTGTCAGATTTGGAAAATGGTTAATAAATTCGGGAAAAAAGATACTATTTAGCATTGTGTTTGGGGTCCAATATGGGTTTTCGAGACTTGGATTTCTACCACTGTTATTGAAACCAATTTAAATGTAATAGGCGTGGATATTTATAGTTTGCCTTGTCCATCATTCCGTTCTTCTGTCATTCCTTCAGACTTTTAGTTTACGCATGATAACACAAGAAAACTTTCAACCTATTCATACCATTCTAATATGCTTACTTATCAAATAAGAAGCCTATTAAGCTTATTGATTTTGGGGTCAAAGGTCAAGGTCACTGTTAAGAGAAATACACTTGAAGTATCAGACCACAGATAATACATGTATTTCAATTACCCTTTTAATATATAGGTCAATAGGTCAAAGGTCAATGTCACTTTTATGAAGAATAGACTTAAAATATTGGTATCCAGATAATAACTCTTAAACCTATGTCAACCAAATTGGATATATATGTACATGTATGGTTACTTATCCGGAAATGAAGATACCTGTCGATTTTGGTGTAGACAGACCAAAGGTCATGGTCACTGTCGGAAAATGCAATCAAAATATCGGTTCAGGGATAATCCTTTTACCTATCCAGATAAAATTTTGGTATATGATTTTCTATCAGGAGGGAAAGAGGCCTTTTGATTTTGGGGTCAATATGTCAAAGGTCAAGGTCACTTTTAAGAGGAATAAACTTCGATTCAAACCAAATGATATATGGATAACAGGAGGGGATACGCCTTTTGATGTTAGGGTCAATAGGTCAAAGATAACTGTTCCTCTCATTGATTATTGCCTCTAGAGTAAAATTGCCAAGTGGAGACATACGTTTTGTCTAGCCTAGGGAATGTTTAATGATGGCGACTCTTCTGTGTTGCTCAGTCCTCTGACACTTCGGATATGGACCTGCTTATTGCTATACTGCTATATGCTATGAACTTTAGCACTCAATCTATACCGAGTTTCATCAAAATCCTTTCATTAGTTTAACAGAAGTAAAATTTTGGAACTATGGAAAAGAACAATGGATGATGTCTTATGACTTTGTCTCTATTTGCATATTTTTGGCTGGATTGCGAAGCAAAATCCGTCTCATGAATTGGCGATGTCCGTCCGTCCGTCCGTCTGTGTCAAAAATTTGGTTTAGCTGTTGGGTTTAGATTAGTTGTGAAAGGACTATAAGGGGTACAATCTTCAAACTTGATACAGAGATAAAGCATAATGAGAGGATTTGAATGCAGGTATTGTCTTTGACCTTGACCTTGAAAAATATAATTTTTGTGTTTAGGTTGTGAAAGAACTATAAAGAGTACAATTTTCAAACTTAGTATAAAGATAAAGCAGAGTAAGAGGACCTTAATGGGAATTTTATATTCAAACTCTTCATGGAGATAGGAAATAATGTGTTGACTTTATTTCAGATATTGACCGTGACCTAGCCATTTGACATTTACCTTGAAGATACAATTTTGAATTCGACGTCATTGTAGTAAGATGCCAATAATGTGTCACATATCACATTTTAATTTGGCATGGGATAGATATAACCAAGTTGCTGACATTGACCTTGAGATTTTACCTCGAGATTAAATAAGACTTTGTTGTCCCAATATTATATGAAATCATGAGTAAGACTTAATTGTACCACATATATAAGATAGCACATTAAAGTTTTACATGGAGATAGACCATGATGAGTGTACTTGATTTCAGCTGCAGGTATTGTCCTTGACCTTGACAGTCTTATTATAAACTGAACATATACCAATACTCTATGAAGTATCACCTTTAACCTTGCCATAGAGGTAGAACATTATTAGTGTAACTGATTGTTCAATTTGAGGGTCGACCTTGACCTTAAAGATATGGTTTTGAATTAGACTAAATTGTGTCAATACTATATAAAATCTCACTATGAAACTTTGAATGGAGATACACTACCCACCATAAATAAGTATCCAGGTAGTATAATTTAAACATTAGAAATCATGAAAAGCGCATCCCATTATTTTCTCTTCTGAGCTTTTGAATGCATGAAGATTTTCAATATACTATTTGCATCATTTATCTTAATACAAAAGTGGAAATTTTAAAAAAATATTTTTAGAATTTCTTCATGTGAAAAATTGTCATTTTTGGGGGGAAATTGCAAAAAATAATAAAACAAAGATTTAGCCGAAAAATTTACTTGAATTGATAGGAGAATGCTTAACCTTTAGATTTTCAAACAATGGATAAAAAATCTTCACTTTTTTTAAAACAAGAGAAATGTATTAGTTGGGTACTTATTAAAAGTGAGTAGTGTATTAATGTTGCACTCTGTTGCTTTCAATGGACATAGTGTTTCAAAACACAATCTGCTGACAGCAATCCTCTTTAGCAGTGTCTTGTTTAAATTTAAATTTACCCCAGTGTGATAAAAATGTAGTCATCATGGTGGTTGGTGTAAAGTTCTTTTGCTCCCAAATGGAAGTTGGAAGCGTCGTGAAATCAAGAAATGGTGAGACAAAGACCATGAATTTTTAAAAGTAAATTCTGGTTATCCATATCCAGTTTGTAGTTGTCAGGTATTTCCATTTCGATTCGGTTCGAATGTTGAGCGTACTGACATGTTCCTTCGTAATAAAGATGAAAAGTTCATTCCATAGAAAATTCATTTCATCCATGATAAGGACTTGCATGATTTATTCATATATTTGCACTTTTCAACTCGATATATCACATTTTAAAGCATATTTCCGGTTTCATTTTCAAATGTCTTAAAAAACAACATTCTTAAAGCGCGCCTATATTCCTTACGTAATGTTCTTATCATGCAGTATTAATTCATTGCACACTTTCTTTCCCAGCATTCTCAATAAGATCATAATTTCCTTTGCATCTTTGAAGTTTGTCCAAAGCAGTTGGTACCATGGGGTATGCATATGAAAGCAATTGGTGGTTTATATAGTCACAAGAAAATTTTGTGTAAAACTCCAGACGTGCTCTAAAGAAGCTAAGCACAGGGACTTGAAGTGAAGAGTTTCCCTATGTATCAGTTATATACACATGGGCAATAGTTATCAAGTCCTTGTGTGTCTTGTATTTAATTGAACGTTTAATAATCGATTAGCTTTTTCGTCGATGATCATTGTGGCTCATTCAAGTTATGCCCCAGCATTTAAGATCTGAGGTCATTTTGCTTTTATCCTGTCTGTCTGTCCGAAACTGCACCCAGTTGGGCATAACTTTAGAACTGTATAAAATGAAAGAGCTCTCATATTTCACATGTACATTCCTTATGACAAGACTGACCTTGTGATCTTGACCCTGTGTTTGACTTAGCTAGCTGACCTTGTGATCTTGACCCTGTGTTTGACTTAGCTAGCTGACCTTGTGATCTTGACCCTTTGTTTGACTTAGCTAGCTGACCTTGTGATCTTGACCCTGTGTTTGACTTAGCTAGCTGACCTTGTGATCTTGACCCTGTGTGTGACTTAGCTAGCTGACCTTGTGATCTTGACCCTGTGTGTGACTTAGCTAGCTGACCTTGTGATCTTGACCCTTTGTTTGACTTAGCTAGCTGACCTTGTGATCTTGACCCTGTGTTTGACTTAGCTAGCTGACCTTGTGATCTTGACCCTGTGTGTGACTTAGCTAGCTGACCTTGTGATCTTGACCCTGTGTTTGACTTAGCTAGCTACAGAGTTTTTCCCAAGCACAGTTATCTTAGACTTTCAATTGTTTCGCATATTTGCATCTTTCTACACAACGAGTGACTGCTTTTGCCTAGAATGGATCTACTTGTCTTAAGTACTATTCAATCGTCTTACTGTAAATCGATGTATGAAATCAGACTCATCAATGTCTATAACTTTTTGGGGATCTGGGGATCATAAGTAATGTATTTACCAGTGATTAATGACTAAGAAGCATGGTATAAAACTTCCTATGATAAATAAAAGAAATGTCAGAAATGTTCAACTGAGACCTAAGCCTGAACACGGTCTTGAAAACTTATCTGTATTAGCAAACATTTCTCAGAATCCCCTTCTGTCTTAATGGTCGGATTTGCTTAACCGAGTAAATTGGATATTACAGAGTTATGATTGTAAGCCTCTAACTGACGGATTGGGTTTGACTTTTATCTTTTTTTCGACAGCCATATGTGCTTCCCATTTTGCCCTATTCGTTCCCTTGTATCCCATAAATCAACGTTTTTCCCGAAATGCAATCGAATAAGCCTAGTCTTTTGAACGTTTTTGTTTGAGATTATAGGAACTTTTAGGTTAAGGTAAGTTCCAAGGTTTCTTAAATTAGTTTGATTGTTAGTTTTGAAGGAGTCCGAAAGCCTTCAAACTTTCTTTGAAGTAGTATATTTACATGTACTTATAAGTTAGTTATTTTATCATTGCTGATCAAATACTGAGTACCTCAAATTCAGAATTTTTGAAAAGTCATATTTCTCTATTAATTTGTGCATGTAGTTAAGTCAACATTAGATGCTATATTGTAACATAATGGAGAGTTTACCTAAATGAAATTCACCAATGAATGCACGTCAACGTCGAAACTTTCGCTTCATTCCACCTAAATGAAGTTTCCTTCAGATTTCTTTGAGAAAAGAAGTTGAAAATGCTATGTCAAGGTTTTTATTTTTTGTTCCCCAGTAAACGAAATTGCGGTGATATTAAATCTATTCGTCTCATTAAAAAAAAAA
This sequence comes from Pinctada fucata, assembly GCA_028142955.1. Lineage (NCBI taxonomy): Eukaryota > Metazoa > Mollusca > Bivalvia > Pterioida > Pteriidae > Pinctada > Pinctada fucata. The sequence goes on along the minus strand of AP027102.1, from coordinate 85,476,616 downwards.
ACTTAAGTATAACTTTTGAAAGGTAGTGATGTGGCTTTCAAGTTCCCTATGACAAGACCTTTCTTTTTATGCTTATGACTTTGGCCTACATTTGAAAAGGATATCATATCATAACTTTAAATTGGAAGGACATTAATTTTTCATCTGCATTAAAAACCCTAAAGCAGGGACCTCAATACCGTTTATTAATATTGATTCACAATGTTTATTATCATCAACTTGAAATCCAATATTGCTTGGTTTCTTCAGATTTTTGGAGACGGCTATAACCGTATTACATTAGATTAATAAACACGATGACATGAAACGATCCCTTTAGTCTTCGTTGTATTGTAGAGAACTTTTCAGTATTTTCAAACCAAAGGAATAATTACAAAAATAGGAAATTAACAAATCATACATTGTCATCTTTATGCAGTATCAATACGGAGGAAGTGAATCATAGCAGTAAATGTTTTCTAGGACGAAATGACTCACACACGACTCGTACCCGACAGTGATGTTTCCTGGTAACAATTTAATGACGATAAGATATTGATTTTGTCGTGAATTGGGATGAATTTCAGATCGGCAATACACTTAATTTTTGCATTGTATTGAGTCTATTGACTATTGAATAACAAAATTAGTTTATTAGTTTTTAATACAATAGATAAAAGTATCATGCAAATTAAACAATTTCCCAAATGATACTTTGTAATCAAACAAAATTTCGGAGAATTTCGGAGGGATACTATATAGGGAGTGGTTTTTAGCTCAACTGGTCAAAAACCAGTCGAGCTTATGCGATACCATGTTGTCCTGCGTCCGTCCGTCTGTCTGTCTGTCAGTGCATGTGTCTGTCTGTTGACATTTTTTTGTGATTGCAACTCCTCTGAACCCATAAATGATAGAAACCTAATTCTTTTTGCATTTAGTTTGATCCATAATCTAGTTGTGCACCTGATATTTTTGTTTGAGCCTCTGAGCCCCAGGGTCTTCAAAAATGGATGTGGTCATTTTCTCCTATATAACTCTTATGTAATCTTGTGAATACATCTTCTCAGAAAGTATAATTCATAGAGAGTTAATTCTTTTTGCTATATAATTGTTGTGCACCTGTTATTTTATTTGAGCCTCTAACCCCAGGGGCTTGAAAAATGGGTGTGGCCCTTTTCTCCTGCTCAACTCCATGTAATCATGTGAACACTAGATCTCAGAAAGTGTAATTGAAAGAGAGTTAATTCTTTTTTGCATTACAATCAGTCTATGGTATAGTTGTGTACCTGATATTTTGTTGGACCCGCTGACCACAGGGTCTTTGAAAATGGGTGTGGCCATTTTCTCATAAATAAATCTTACAATGTTATCTTGTGAACACCAGTTCTCGAAAAGTATAATTGATGGAGAGATCATTCTTTTTGCATTTTAATTAATCTCTGGAATAGTTGTGCATTTGATAAGTTGTTTGAGCTCCTGACCCCCAGGATCTAGGAAAATGAATGTGGTCATTCTCTTCTATATAAGTCTATGTGATCTTGTGAACACCAGTTCTTGAAAAGTATAATCGTGGTCAAGTCGTGTACCTGATATTTTGTTTGAGCCCCTGACCACATATTCTAAGTTTTATAATGTTATCTTGTTGACACCAATTCTCAATAAGTATAATTGATGGAGAGTTACTTCTTTTTAAAATATCATTTTACAAGTGTCCGTGGTATAGATGTGCACCTGATATTTCTTGTGAGCCCCTGACACAGGGTCTTGAAATGGGTGTCACTTTAGTTGAGTGAATTCAACAAAACAGTCCGAAGAGATTCTTGTGGTTTGATGTGCCCTGTGGAGGGGATTCAGAGGGATTTGTGTGTAAGGGGGGGGGGGGGGGGTTTAATGTGTCATGTGCCTTGTGAATATGTGTGCCCTGTGCCTTGTGGACACTCTGGAAAGATAATCATAAGAGCTTAGAATATAGGCAGTATAGGAAAACTCTTGTGAATGCGTTAGAAGTCAAACTTGTAGAATCACCAAATCATGGATACAAATTTTGTCCTTGGGGTGAGGATTAACTCTGGATTTTCAAAGTTCAAGGTCACAGTAGCAATACAGGGGGAATGTTGCGAAAACAAAAGAAGACAAAAGAAGACAAACACACTGTTTAGACTTATCATACTTTTTACAAGATAGGCTGAAGCCGTCGTATGAATTCAAATGAAGACTAAGTAAACGTCTTAAAATTACCATACCTACATGAAACATGGAGAGAGAATTAACCCTACAGATTGTCAAGATCAGAGGTCAAAGGACAAGGTTTTAATGTACATGAAGTACATGTACCTGTAATGTCAAGGTTGTGTCAAATATACGGTTTTGAATAGATGCTAATTATGCTTTGTGTTGCTTATCGGTCTTGGACAGGGTCAAATCTGTTTCATAAGGCACTCTCCTCAAAAATCTCCAGAGGCGTTCCATGGATTGTACAAGTATGGCTTCTGAGGAAATTTGCCGGTATAAGGATGTATTATACAAGGTCGTTCATTTCATTTTTTTTGGATTTGAACATACATTTTGAAGACCTCAGCGTATTTTTATTATGAACTGTTCTCAAAGCGAGTTGCAACAATTCTTTGGGTTTGCTTGGTGTTTCTTTCTCAAAATATGGAAATTTTCTTCGTTTCTCCTAAGCAGTAAAAAGTAACAGGTGCGCTGTGATTGTTTGCGCAATGTGCAGATGTCTGTAACAACTTCATCATACCTGTAATTTGGTTTAAGGTCTCTATTTGATAGCAATTCAAAGTCTTTAATGTACTAGGGATGCATGATTATTAAATTATTAAAGGACGCTTTCAATACTGGTTCTACAGACTGTATCGGAGTCGGTTTCTGTGTTTCTGTACCGAGATTTCTCGTTTCATCTCTAGCCACAGCTGTCAGTGAGAAGATTCAAGGAATCACCAGAAAGCTCTAAGCATGTAAAGACTTTTTGAGGTACAGTCTTATGCAATCGTAAACGACATTTATACCATGTAAAGTAGAGTTTTTGATCCCTTTATATCAAACGATATAGAGAATTATGATGTGAACAGCTGAGGCCTGATCTTACTTTTATCGGTGGTTTTCATGAAAACTACAGAAGAACGTCATGTATTCCTCAGTTTATGCACGTTTTATGAATAAAATATTATTTTTTTATTTGTTCATTCGTTTGTTGTCAGTCGGTATGTCTGTCCGTTCGTCTGTTGTCAGTCGGTATGTCTGTTCCTTTGTCTGGCTTGATAGTCTGCGTATCTTTGTGATTTCCATGAAAGAGTCTGTATACATGATTATAAATGGAGAATGGAAAACACGGACTCTTGAGAAAATTTTCTGAATCCGCCTAGTGTGAATTTTTGATACATGTATTTGACTTTATAGTTTGACCTTAACTCTAACCTTTGACATAACAAGACCTTTTCATTGGTGTCAAAACTTTTTACCCTGTGACATTGACTTCAGAGTTTGACCTTAACTTTATCCTTTGACATAACAAGACCTTATCATTGGTATCAAAACTTTTTACCATGTTTACCCTGTGACATTGACTTCAGAGTTTGACCTTAACCTTTGACTTAACAAGATCTTATCATTGGTGTCAAAACTTTTTTGCCCTGTGACCTTGACTTCGTCCCTGTGCCGCCTATGACCAAGTTTGCAAGATGAGTATTTGTTATCTCTTTTACATGTAGGACAAAACTGTTACTTTCATTTAACAATTGATATGAAGTTGAAGTAAAAACATTTTCAAAAATTAAGCGTCTGTCTTCTTGAATTGCAAGCTAGAATATGCATTAATGATGACTTTTTAATCAATCAAATTGGTTTTTATACGAACAAAAGTATTGTTATTTAAACTTGTTATTTTAACATTCAAGTCTTTGGGGATGCAGCATTTTTTAGACGTCTTCGACATGGATGTACATCTTTTCCTGCAGTGTTTTAAATCGCACCTGCCACGCATGTAAACACATAGCCATACATCTTGTAACTACCAATTTTCCCCGGCAAGATTATCGGTCAATAAGATCAAACGAGAGTAAGAGATTTATGCTCCTTGAAGCGAATAAGAGTATGAGAGTGACGAGACGAGCGCCTGTGCCCAACTGACGCGATACACGCGCCAATGCGTGCGATCAGAGCGCTTTCTTTCTGCTGTGGGCCTCCTGGCTAGCGTACTGATTCTGCCTCACAAAGGCATATTATGTAAGATAACCCGATCAGGTCGCGTTCCCATATGAACTCAAAATAGTGTTATCTTTTGTGAGGAATTGGGGATTTAACCAGTATTATAAGGATAACTTTGAATTTTCAAGTAGGGAGAGCATGCCGTCATGTGGTAGACGGTACAGCTTCACCTCTATGTAAAGTTACGAGGATAAAGTATACAACTGTAAGAAACTGTGAGTAAAGTGTTTTCTTTGTTTGAAATATCTCCTCAAGTCTTAGGTTTCTTATACCCTCATATTCTCAATGTGAAAAGATTGAACCAGAACATAACTTCGGCGAAATTCAGCGTAAAATTCGTCGTAATTGAAACATGTATCTCAGTGCCACATTGCTGAGATAATTTAATGTTACTATCGTTGCATCCTTTTGCTTCTGTGAATTAAATGGGCATTTGACGACTGAATTCAAAATGATAAAAGCAAGAGAGAAGGGATCGCCAACACATAATAATCTCCAGCAAATAACGAATTGTGACCAAAGAGATGTAATTTAAAATTACAAAAAAAAAAAAACTTAATAGAATGACTAGTTTCATGTTTTTAAGGGTTCTGTTCTTTGACCTCAGCACTTAAGACAAAAAAGTCCTACTGTGTGACATGAAAAAAGAAACACACACATGCTAAGATCAGCTGGTTCAATGACGCGACCATTTGTTCGTTAAGTTTCAGCTTTGACGTTTTAGCAGTGCTCGATTTTCAAAAAGAACAAGATGTTTACGTGTACAACACTGACAAGCCACGTCAAGGATGTTTCATCACTTTATGATAGCATCTTGATTGTGTCTTGGTTTGTCTTCCTGTCATGTGTATATTAAAAGTTTACCAAAAACTTGTTATGCCCTACATGCAAATGTTAATTTTGTACACTGAAGGACACATGGACATTTGACTTCTTTTTATTGCAGCTGAAACAGGATGCTCCATTGCTCAATAGTGTCTGGGGCACTAGTATATGAAAAAGAGGCCCAAGGGGGCCACATCGCTCACCTGAGTTGCAGACATAAGAATAATTGTGGACAATTGGGCGAAGGTTTCGTGAAATTCTATGCAGCGGTTGCAGAGAAGGCGAAAATGTGTCAGCCAATCAGAGCCCTTGGCAGCCAAATTTGTTGACCGATCGGCACGAAAAACATAAACTTTTTAGATGATCTTGAGTACTTGCTTCCTGTAAGGTTTTGTAAAAATTCTGTGTAACGGTTGCAGAGGAGAAGTCGAAAATGTAAAAAGTCTACGACGGACGGACGGACGCTATGACTAGAGATCACTTGAGCTTTGCTGAACTAAAAACCATATAGATTCCGATTTAAAACAGTACACAATTGACAATACTAGTATACGCACCTTGGTCAGGTATAGAAAATTGTGTAAGGGATTTGGGTTTCCTGAAAAAAAAAGGGGGGGGGGGGGAGGGAGGAACGGGGGCTGGGGTCAGCATAGAATACACCAACCAAAATAATGTCCAAGAAATTTGATCAATGTCCTTTTGGTCTTACGTTTTCTTTTGTTACTCATTTTCCATTCAAATAATCATACAGTATCATTTTGGTATTTAATGACAGTTGGAATAGAATATACGAAAAGGGACACACACACAAACATTTGCTACAAAAAAAAAAAAAAGAAATACTCGTATTCTGCACAGTACTGACAATAGGTCCAATTACGCGAGTATCAGCTTTGACGTTTTAGCAGTGCTCGATTTTCAAAAAGAAGAAGATGTTTACGTGTACAACACTGACAAGCCACGTCAAGGATGTTTCATCACTTTATGATAGCATCTTTGATTGTGTCTTGTCACTTAGTCTGTCTTCCCGTATGGAATACAACTGCATGTGTCAATATAAAGTGCACTCGATTGGTGATCTAGGGTATCTCCCGCTTTCATAAAAAAATAGAAATTCAGTACGTGACCAAAAGAAAAAAAATTAAAAAATATTTGTGTAACGCAAATTGAAACTGATCGGACATCCATTTCCATTACTCTACTCCCTTCTCATTTCATAGTCCGTTTGCTTGACAGAACTTTGTCATTGTTGGAGAGGTGATCAATTTCTTTATATATATATTGAAGGAGGTAAATATGATAATGATGTGAATTACAGGTGTAGCTTCTATAACAGGTAAAAGAGTGCTGACAAAAATAAATGACACACTTACTGTAGATATGCATTATGTATCGAGGGTATTTGTATTTCATTTGCATTCTTTGATAGAGTGAAATGTGAGTGCATGTGGATTTCAAGTTTGCATTGATTTCAGGTAATGATGTTTGCTTCTATAAATAATATGGTTAGTTTGATGCTAAAATTACATTTAATGAAACATGCCCATACCAACATGTTCATTTTCTTGGCATTTAATCGAGAGAAATCTAAAAATAATACAGAAACAATATTTGCAAACTGAAATGATCACCACCTGCAGTCTGCTTGGTTTATATGTAAATTACATGAAGATTCAGTTCTTCTTACTTGAGTTTTCTTGATTTCACGACATCATGCAATCTACTGAAGATGTATGTTGCTGTGTGAGATACACTGAGAGAGAGAGAGAGAGAGAGAGAGAGAGAGAGAGAGAGAGAGAGAGAGAGAGAGAGAGAGAGAGAGAGAAATTATGATACATCTTTATTTTATGAGACCAAACCCTGTCGTAAATATTATATTCACCTGTTAATGATACGATGCGAACAGTAAAGTTCACACCTGAGGGATCCTTGGGATCATCTTAGGGAGATGTTGCGGTTGACGGGAGGGCGCGGAAATTAAACAAAGGACATTCTGATGTTAAGATAACATCTATATCTACTTGGTGCATGTACATTTTCATTGATATCAAGGCATACACCAGCAACCTAGTATGTTCTGCACTCTCGTAACCGCTACATGAAACGTTTTTTTCGGCGCTCCGGAGGTTTTGAAATAAAGTCTGCTATAGTTTTGCACTTGTATTTTGACTCGGATTCTAAATTTTTGCACTTGACTGTCGTCTCTGCATGAATCTAATTCCCTCATACCATGTTTTATTAGGACATGATTCTAATGTCTGATTATACTTTAAAGCAGACTCTAAGAACATAGATTTGAGTAGAATTCTACTAATTCATTATTTCTGCATTTCAGATACCCGCAGGATCGGTGCCCTGGAGAAGAGAGGCCAGCCTGAGAGCTTAGCCTGCTAGCCGGTCAGGATGGGCACCGACAGACTCTTTGTGCTTGTGTTTACGTGCGTCTTGACCAATGCGGCTGCAATGACCATAGAAAGGACGTTCAGAGATCTTTATGCCGGACACTGGCGACATATCAACGACTTGGTGGTCAATGAGAGGAACGGTGACGTCATATTGGGCACCGAGAACATGGTTTACAGACTAAACTCTGATTTGACTGTGATACAGAGACTGACCACTGGTCCTAAGTTTGACCATTACCTTTGTCCCCCGCCTGATTTACCCTGTAAATACAACAGGACAAAACTAAGGAATTTCGTCAAGGGTCTTGCCATAGACTATGACCATAATTCCGTTATCATGTGTTTGACAGTGCCAAAAGGTGGATGTATGATCGTAGATATGGATGATATCACAAATATAAAGAAAAATGTTTACAAATCTATAGTTTCCATTAATCCCGCCACATCAAACTTACTCTTCATAGCCCCTGGGCTTAACTCTGAAAGTGTGCTTTACGTAGGCCAGGCGTACGACAGTCTGATTGGCGGACGGGAATATTTGGATCAAGTGAACCTCATCAGCAGTCGTAACGTCCAAGATCTGAATTTTACTTATCTAGATGACAATGGAGGCACAAAAATATCAGCTATACCCATCGTTCGCATGGAGGACCAACATAGAGTGAAGTTTCTTCATGGTTTTAGTCACGGAGATTACGTGTATTTTGTCACCACCCGTCATCACCGTTACGATACTTGGATTATTAGGCTTTGTAAGGAAGACCAATATTTTCAGTCTTATGTAGAATTCCCAGTGATATGTTCTACTGCTGACAAGAACAGGGAGTACAGAGAAGCTAAAAGTGCATTTTATGAGGAAAAATCACAGAATCTGTACATAGCATTCAAGACAAACTCCAGCACGTCCGGGGCAGTTTGCGCTTTCAATATGAGGGACACAGAGACATTGTTCTTTGACAAAGCTGTGGAATATTGTGCCGACGGCAAGGGGTACCTGGGTCCAGCGTACATCCATGCAGTAGAGCAGTGTAACAAGTCTGTAAGTATATAGAGAATATGTATCTTAACTTGTGTTTTGTTACGCATGTTACGGGTATGCAACACACAGGAAGTGTATTTATCGTCCATGTAATGCGCGTTAGAGCATTTCATGCGATAAATGCACTTGCTGTGTGTTACATATCTGTAACAAAACACAAATTTTGACATTTATTCTATATACATTGTATAAGCACTACAATAGACGTCTTCACATTAACGCAGTAGACTTGAATTTTAGACACTCCAAGACCCGACATCACAACACTGTGACGTCTAAACAGATTTGTGACGTCATAATGAAAAATAATGTCAAAAGTTGTGATGTCGGGTCTTGGAGCGTCTAAAATGCAAGTCTAATGGTAATATTGTGAAAATGGTCTATTGTCTGTTTCATTCTTGCTCTCTGAAATCGCGGGTTTTTTTATGCCCCGTAATCGAAGATTCAGGGGCATATAGTTTTTGGTCTGTCCGTCTGTCTGTTTGTCCGCAAAAACCTTGGGCATAACTTTTGAATGGTTAGTGATTGGGGGTTCTTATTTCACATGTGTATTCCTTGTGACAAGACCTTTCCATGGATACCAAAATTGTTTACCTTGTGACCTTGACCTTGGAGTTTGACTTACTTTTGAAAAAGTTTAACCTTGGGCATAACTTTTGAATGGTAATTCTAATGCACTTCGTTTGTAACGCGCATTCTGATTGGCTGAGCGATTAAAAAACTGCAAGGGGATTCACGTTTCACTGCAGTTTTTGTTATGACGTCATGCATTGCTATGGCGACGTCGTTAAAAGCAGACGTTTTCTAGCTTCTTACTGACCAAAGCATTAGAATAGGGTTACCATACTGATGTTTTACAAAAACTGACAGGGTATCGTCGAATCCCCTGTCAGAAATATCCGTTTTACCGCGAGGCTGACGCGGTCAGTCTTTGTAAAACACACGCATGGTAACCCCTAAGTGATAGGGCTTTCATATTTCACATGTGCATTCCTTGTGACAAGACCTTTCCATGGATACCAAAATTTTTTACCTTGACCTTGGAGTTTGACCTTCTTTTGAAAAACTTTAACCTTGGACATAACTTTTGAATGATATGTGATAGGGCTTTCATATTTCACATTTGTATTCCTTGTGACAAGACCTTTCCATGGATACACAAAATTTTGACCTTGTGACCTTGACCTTTGAGTTTGACCTACTTTTGAAAAACTTTAACCTTGGGCATAACTTTTGAATGGTAGGTGATAGGGCTTTCATATTTAACATGTGCATTCCTTGTGACAAGACTTTTCCATGGATACTAAATTTAACCTTTTTACGTTGACCTCGATCTGTTTTACTGACAAAGATGCCAACGGGGGCATTCGTGTTTTACAAACACAGGTTTTATTTTTAGGTAAAAACATAAAGTAATTAACAAAAAAACCCTCTAAACTCCAAAAAGATAAAAATTTTATCTATAATTATCATATATATTCTTGCTCATTAAAGAACAGAGAATGGGCAGGGGCATACTTGATTTTAGAATATGGAAGGCCTAGGGGTTTTGGACTCAATAATTGAATATTTCTGATATAGAACTCGAATTTGGATTTGTTCTGATGAACATTTTAACAGCTAATATTGGGCCTGAGTTGGAACACCTCTTTTTTCTTTGTTTTCCTTACGGTAAGAACTGCGCCATACCATGATGCTCACGTACAAGATCTTTGGATGTACTCTGGCATTCTGATAATAACTACAAGCACTTTAGCCACATTATTTGACAGCGTTACACAGAAATATGTAAATTGGACTGAAGGAAAGTACAGGTTTTATTAGCGTCACCTGTACTTCAAAGTCTAGGTGATGACGAATGTTTGTTGTCTTTGTTGATCCAGACAAGGAAGAGGATTAGCACAGTAATCAGCCATCCCTTTGCTCAAAGCTATAAATCGTCTACCTATCACCACATCTGTTTGCTGAAAGCTCTTGATGCAAACTCAATACAGCCAGTCCAATTTCATGCTGCATTGAAAATGTCTGAATTGAGCAACAAGATTATTTTGGTGGCAGAGGTCAGATCGGGACCGTGTTTGATGTTTCCAAGTGCCTCCCACTACTCCATATCTCGCTTCTCTCTGTAGTAGAGGCTTGTTAAGCATGTTTAGGCTGGGCTTTGTTTTATCGGCTTCGTAAAGAGTTTTATTACTTACATTGAGCTTTTTACAAACTTTTGTTTTCAATTTTATGTGGTGCTGGGTTCATAGATTGGTATGTTGGGTATTTAGTTTCACTTTGATCTTTCAGACAAAAAGTGGAATATCTATAGATTCCTCTAGAAATTCCAAAAAATGAACATGTATATGTGACACCACATGTGTGGTAGAACCGTCTGTTTGTGAGCAGAAACAAAGGTATGTCAAAGGGATTTCATATTTCAAACGAAGTGTATCAGTTATTCCCTTCTCTTGAGTCCCTGACCTTTGTTTTCGGCTTTTATTACGACAAATACCAACTAGTATGGGACTGGCGGCGAGGACCTCATTTCTTTGAATTTGCTTGCATTTTGATGTCCCCATGCGCAACTTTGTTATCGATGGAATGTGATTGAAGGTGGAGGTTATTTTCATCAAATTTTGCATCTTGTTGAGTGAAAAATTGACATTTTTTGCCTAACAATGGGATACTACAGTTCGTCATACTTTTACGGAACTCAGGCCGCCTATCGATTTTTGGGTCAAAAGGTCAGGGTCATATAATGATATTGGACTTTGATTATTGAAAGGGATTCCGTGTCATGACTGTGTATTGCACCTATCGACATGGAACTTGAAAGGAATATTCAGATTGGTCAAAGATGATCCCTATTGATTTTGGGATCCAAAGGTCAAGGTAATTGGACTTTGATATTAATGATCCCTATTGATTTTGGGATCAAAAGGTCAAAGGTCAAGGTAATTGGACTTGATTATTAAAAATGGTTTCGATGTCATATCTGAGTGTACATTGTGCCCATCGACTTGAAACTTGCCAGGAATGTTCACCATGTTTCAATGAAGTGTTTCTCTGATTGATTTTGGGGTAGAAAGACCAGAGGTCAAGGTCATATGACTTTGATGATTGAAAATGTTTTCCAGTTCATTACTCAGTGTGTATTACGCCTGTCAACATGAAACTAACCAGAAATGGTTCCCTTGAGTCAAGGATGTACCCTATAGATTTTGGGATCAAAGGTCAAGGTTACTAGTATATGACTTTGATGTTTGAAAATGGCTTCCAACTCATAACTGAGTGAGTATTACACATATCAATATGTATCTTGCCAGAAATGCCCCCATTGAGTTCAGGAAGACGAAGTACTCTATTGATTTTGGGGTCAAAATAGGGATGTAACGATACACTAGATCACGATACGATACCTACATGTATCATGATACAAGGCTCACGATATGATACGTATCACGATACACTTTTCTATCCCATCCAACACTCATATTCCTTGAATCCAAAGAAAACAGAACTTTACTTGCATCAATTTAGTCTTAACAGTATAAGAGGGTTCTTACAAGTTACACAGTGATGGGGACATTATAAGTAAATGATACAGAAAAAAATGTCTTTATTTGTTACACTGTGCTTGATTTTGTTTATAAATACTGTATCGTTGTGTATCGTTTGAATGGAAGATGTATCGTGATACGTATCGTCAAGCTTATGTATCGCGATACGAGTACAAACGATATATCGTTACACCACTACTGACTAGGTCAGAGGTCATAGTCACAGGAATCTGATCATTGTTATCTACTGACATGTAATATTCAGAAATATGAAAAAACATTGATTATCACACATTTTTTTTTTTTACCATGAAACAGATTTTGGTGCCAAAAGGTCAAAGACCAAGGACATAATAGTTTAATGAATGAAAATGGTTTTTGGATCATAAGGGAATGGTACATGGACCAGGTAGGGGAGTCGGACTTGCCGAAAAATAGTCTATGAAGATATTCACTCTCGGGTGCAAGTTTTGTATCTCGGCATTTTGCATCTTTGATGTACCTTGGGCTTGTTGTATACTTTCGAATTGCTGAGTAATAAAATTAAAAGTTCTAATAGAAACAAGGCAGGGACTTAGTAACTTTTTATCTTCCAGCCCTTCCCCTTTTCTTTTGCTTGTAGGCGAAGCGCCTGGTGGCATAGTTTGTTTAGGAGCAATTTAATATACATCAAATAGATACATCAATAAGAATCTCTTCTGTTGTATCACCTAGGATTCAGTCATGCGTTTCATTCCGACTGAGGATGCTTCACAAGAAGCTATGATTGGTACAGAATTGAGTTATACGAGTAACCATTCGTTTGAATCGGTATCATCTTCTACTATATAGATAGAGAGCCTGTCTCTCACATGTGTAATAGATTTTACAGAAAATTTCAACAGCTTTTTGTGAGTTCTTGCAGAAGTCCCATAAATCGCAACAGTTGTTACCTCTTGTCTGCAAAGGCGAAATTACCCGTATCCATGGAAACAGTTTCTCTCAGAAGTTGTCGATTACGAAAAAACCATAACTTTCTAAAAAGTTGCATGTGTAAAATTAAGAAGTAACTCATAAATTTGTCGAAGCTGATAATTATTTAAGAAGGGAATGTGTTTTGGGCTATCAAGTATTGGTGGGGATCGTTGTTTCCTGTCCAAAATTTTGATTTGTGTTCGACTATTTATGTCTAAAAGGTGGGAAGTTTTCTACAGGAGAAATTAGTTAAGACGACTGTAGATTTTTGTGTGGTAATCAACTTGCCATTTAAAACTTACACTTTTTTCTTTATATACCCGACAAAAAAAAAAAAAGAAAAGAAACGCACATCATATTACATAGTGATTTTTTCCAATTGATCATAGAAATTTAGTTAGACATTTGATTATAGTTTTCTTTTTCCAGCAGTCGAATTACTGAAGATAAAACACATTTTGATCATTTTTTCGCAACATATCACATTGATAATGCTGAATTAAGCGTGTTGTTTCTAGCCCCTGTTGCATGGCCGCTGCTTTGGTATCCTACTGAAATTCTGTTGTTTTGCCACTTTCAGCAAATTTTCAGTCAAACTGAAGTTGAATACTGGTTTCTCTATTCAAATCTAGTCTAAATATGCCAATAAATCTGAAAATTAAATGTCTTAGTGGATATTTCCTTATATTGGGGTATGTTCTACAGTAAAAGATGTCATTATTTTGCCATTCTGTTCCCAACTGAACACAAATTTGTTTTCAGTCATTCTGATGTATCTGTTGCAGATTTCTGTTTAATATCGCATTGAAATAATCAAATGAAATCCCAGAAAAGTTTAAAACTAACGTCCAAAACCATCGGAAATGCACGATATACAATGTACTCAGTACAAACAATGCATGGTAAGAAGACAATCTGCCGCCGCTCTCTCTCTCTCTCTTGAATCAATATGGCTTTTACCTTCTGAAACAAATAATTCTAGTCGTATCTTAAAATGACATGAATCTGGACTGATATCACAGCACGCGATAGGAAGTGTTCAAACTAGCCTTATTCCCGGCATATCCTCGTGCTGTGTTTGTCAGATATTCTGCACTTCAAAATGTTTGATACGGCAAGATATGCATGTTCAATTTGTCAGATATCAATATCCCATACTGGCATTTCTGATAAAACGCTTTCTTTGCTCCGTGAAGAGAGCTTTCCTCGCCGTGTTATGACTGAATATCCAAACACGTTATGATATGTTTTTATCGTTAGATTTGCAATAAAGACGGAGGACGATCGATTCAAGATCTGGTGCTAATTCTCACGAGCATTAGATAGTGCCATTTAATGGTCCCCCTTAAGATTGGGAAGTGCTAATGTATTTTCTTAATGTTGCACATAAAAATGAGTTAAGGTCATCCTTATTTGCTGCACAAAAGTGTGATTGATATATTGTCTGTTTTTGTGTCTTTTCCTTAATTCCCCTTCTTTCATTTCTAGATAGGTTAATTAAAGATATCAGATAATGACTGAATTATGGACACACAAGAGAGGAATATACCGGTAGCTGATAAAAGGGGGGGGGGGGTGACTATACAAACTCCATTGATTTAGGCCAAAAGTTAAAATCATTCAAATGCAATATAAGTAAAAAGTCAACAACTTTGTTTTGACATCTTCACTTAGATAATGTAAATTCATTGAATGTCAGTAAAAGAGATACCAGATGTCATGTTTTACTAAGAAGGTCAAAATTAAGGTCAGACTTCCCAATCTTTCGTGTTTTGATTTGTTTTTGGGTCTGCATCTTTCACACACATTACACATACTAGGTAGGTATAATATAGGATCATATGTGAAATTTCAGATTCTGGTTGACTGTGAATCTGTGATGAAATTCAAGATGCATATAGTCAATATATGCAGTAAATGTACTGAATTTGACTCAATTTTGGTCTGTTTTACCAAGTTGGAAAAAAAATGTCAAAAAGTTATACTACTTTCAATAGAATTTTTTTAGAATTTTATGTTGCTTAAGGTACTTGTTGAATTTTTTTCAAGAATGCATTAAGGAGAAGACCCCTTAATTCTGTTTCAGGACGATGGACCAAAGTTTTGTGGTGATCCATTGCGGAGTGCTATAGAAGGACAGAAGCCGATATTCCGTGAGCCTATTATGGAGTTTGATGGGGAGTACCCATCCTCTGTAACTGCTGTACATAAAACAGACCATCAAGTTCTCTTTGTAGGCACTACAGCTGGTTATCTTAAAAAGGTGACATGAAATTTACTGATTTGCTCAAACTTTTGCATTTAAGTGCAATTTGTTCTAATTTAGAATAACACAGTATAGATAAAACTTGGAGAAAAGAAAAATGTATGAATGATGTAATGCAAACCAAAATGTGATACATAGATTTTATTTTTTTCTAATTTATGAAAAAAGACTAAACAAATGAATTATTTTTTAATCAGTTGAGAAGTAAAGTACGAATATGCATTGGCATAAATAGTATGTGCAAAAAAAGTAGGGGATGAATCATCCAAAAAGTGTAATTTAAAAAAATGTGTCCGTTTTATAAGTGGCTGTATTGTTTTATGTATGTACCATTTACAGATAGTACTACTTGGGGTTCAGCAAGTCTATGTGGTGGATACACTAAGGATTGAGCATGTAGGTCACGGCCATGTGATAGAAAAAGACATGATGCTCAGTCCTGATCAAAGCGCCATCTATCTGACAACATCAGGCAACAAGGTAAGTACAGTAACTCGTATACTTTACATTTTAATACAAATTACATTTTAAAAGCTTTCAATACAAATTTGTTGACCTGTGTGCAGAAATAGAAGTACACTGTCAACATTTGTATACTACCTGTATGGACACTCTATCTCTTACCAGTATTATTATATTTTGTCAGAAAATAAAGATGAATGTCTTTGTTTTACAGTTAGTAAAGGTAAACGTAAACCATTGTGAGAAGCAGACAACTTGTGAGGCGTGTACTTCAATCCTTGATGCTGTTTGTGGGTGGTGTGTAATGGATGGCACGTAAGTGTGTTACAATTAATACTGTCCGAATCAGACTTAATTCTTTCTTTTGAACAGACTTGAATTAAAATTTCTTTAATTTGATACTTGCTTGATTTAAGAAGTCAAGTGTACAATATTTTTATGCTGACTTATTCAAGTTCATAATATCAAAATAATAAGAACATTTAAAAAATTTAAGAAAGTGTTCTTTTAATAAATCTAATACTATACACTACATCTAACTGACTTTAGTAGACTCTTAGAAAAATAAATGGCGTAAAAAATAATTCATGAGGACTTGAGCAAGTCTCATCACGGTTCTGTGATACACAATAACATACAATTCTACAGATGTACAGAGAAGAACAGTTGTCGCCAATCAGCTGTCAGTCCGCATTGGTTACCTTCACGCAAGAGAATCTGTGCCAAGATGGCCGACATGGAACCCTCCGTTCTTAGCTATGAAAGAATCCAGACCAGTCAAGAAAAACAGGAGGTGAGGCCAGTGTTATGTGATAATTTGAGTAGATACATCTATAAGCATTTAGAAACAAGTGTTGTAAGGTCAAGGTAACAGGGAACTGAGGTATAAACCTCTGACTAAGTAACAGCTGACATAATACTTGCCGATTGCTGATGTAAATCTTGGATAACCATAAATTTTAGTAATTGGTATCCATTGATCTCAAGTACTCAGGATAAGTGTGCAGTGAACTGTAACGACTTTGAAATTTTCAACAATCATACCCATGTTATCATTTCTACGGGGACTCCACTTGATATAATACCTGATACTTCTTTGAACTGAAATGTGTTCATAATATATGGAATATTGTGAAATATATAGTGAAAAATAATTTTTGATCAAATGAAAAACTTCTTTAGTCATTTGAATTTGATGTCTTGCTTATTTCATATGATTTTCTGCAATATTTACTGGTAGTTTTGACTTGTTTTTAATAAAATATTTTTTCAACACAAATTTCTGTAATCTGAAATTAATTTTTCAATCATATAACACCAAAATGGATAGTGAGTGTAAATTAATATTCAATATGCATATTTCATCAAGTTTTAAGTATAATTTATCTTAGGAAATCATCCCATGTTTCTTTTTATACTTTACATTTGTTGATTTCTTATAATTCGATTCTATTACATTCATTGAATTTGTTGACACTTTGTTCTGTTAATGCTTCTCTTATCAGAATGAATCTTTATGTACTAATAATGTTGGATTTACAAACTGTAAATCTTCCTTCGCATTTTGAATACAATTATTGTAAAAAGAGGGCTTATTCAAAAATTAAATTTGTTTCATTGTTATCTTCAGGTATTAAGAATATATCCATAGCTCTTTGTATATATGTATATAGTTCATGCATTGTTGATAAAACGTTTCTGAAAAATCCACATTTCAGAGGTTGGATTTTATACATTATGAGAGATACCTCTTCATTTTAGATTCAGTTCCGATTACAACAAGTCATGTTGTCCAGTAGTACAACCCCTCAGCTACATTGTTCCTTCTCTACTCAAACGGCCAAGGCCAAAACCGTAGCAACTGTTCAGAATGAACTGGTTAAATGTCCGTTACCTAGCAACCATGACCTTGACTCAAAACCAGAGGGTAAGGGTAAGTACAGATCAATTACGTATTACTGTGTGTATTGAATTGTACATAAGATTCTGATAATTCTGTGTAACAAATTGTCATCGTTTTCATTTTACTTTATGATTTTCCATTAGTGTAATATTGGAGAAGTTATTCTACATTTATATTATGCAAAATGGATGCTTTATATTTTTTTGTTATTTTTTATGTAATTTTTTTTTTCAGTTTAAACATTTTCAGCAAATCTGGTAATATCAGAGAGTGTCATTGATTCTTGTAACCAATTAACAAATTTGCTAATGCATTTCGCTAATGAATTAATACTCTTAACATGATATCATATGGATGTAGCCATGCATATATCACTCATATCAATTAATCTTGCCTTGCTTGTTGCCACAACATAATGTTATTCATTATCATCCTTAGTCAACCAATTGAAATGTGTGTTTATTAAGATAGCTAGTACTGGAATTAAAATAGACTAGAAATACATATTTTGTAGAAGCTTTAAGAAATGAATCTTATATTTTTTCTGTTGATGCAGGTATCACCCGAAAAATTGGTCAGAAAACTGCATCAATGCGCGTAGCGCGTTGATGCAAAAGTTTTCTGTCCAATTTTTCGGGTGATACCTGCATCAACAGAAAAAATATAAAATTCATTTCTTATCATTTAATTATTATCTATTTATGGATTCTTTTCCTTATAGCGCGTTGATGCAAAAGTTTTCTGTCCAATTTTTCGGGTGATACCTGCATCAACAGAAAAAATATAAAATTCATTTCTTATCATTTAATTATTATCTATTTATGGATTCTTGGATCTAAAAACAATCAATCACCGCACTATATTTCGTAAGTCGGAGGATTTCGCAGTGATAAGTCTGCCAAAACAAGTTATGGCAGCCGCCATGATTCAAACAGCGAATGATCTTCTCTCTATATCTTTGGAACAAGGACCAGTTTGAGCAAATTCTACATGCACTGTAAATTTTTGAGTAAGTAGAAAAGAAATGGTACCCTTGAAATGATAAGCAAACATCTACAAATTGCATTATCAGCAACGACTTCATTCGTGTTTGAGGGAACCCCCGGTTCTAAAAATAGTGCTATAAATAGACTTCCGTGAAAAATTGTGTTGATCGATGTATCAACAAAATTTCTCAACCAATCAGAATCTTCGTTTCTTGAAAATGACAATGGAAATTAAATGATAGGAAAATATCACTTATATTCTAACAATACATCATTTAAATGAAAACAGAACATTTTGAGACCATGATAATATGTGAAATATACATAAAATCATAACCGAAAATTTATTGAAATTGCTGAAGAAATACAGCTAATAAGTTTGCCAAAGATGAAAAAAAAGAACAGAACGAATCATAGATTTTTACGTAAAAAATTCTATGACAATAACACAGGACCAAAGAAAGTCACTTATTAGAATTTGTAAATTAACAAATTCTTCACCGCAGATTGAGTAAGATAGTATGATATTTACATTTCAGATTATCGTAATTTAGAGGTTGAGTTTCACGTGTCTGGTCGTCCAATAGTAAAAAGGAGTATATCGGTGTATGACTGTACGATGCATAAAAAGTAAGTGATGTGATGTTTTCCAAAATTAAGGATGCGTAGGAGGGTTTTTGTCATTTTGAGTCCGTCTATAAGGAAAATTAAAAACTTGAAATTTGTTCACATTCCTTGTGAAATACTACATCACCATTGTGGCAATCATGTATGTACATATACATGTATATTACTTTCTTACATTGGCTCAGCTTACTAGTATGTGAATGCAAATTTGAAAAAATCTGATTCTAACAAGCTATGTTAATTTTAGTTGTACATCGTGTACCAAGAGTACCTTTAACTGTACCTGGGACTATAGCACACATAGCTGTCAAGCCTCGGATTCTGTAAGTATAGAGTACACATGAACATTTGTCCATAAATGTAAAATTCAAATTTTTGTCATGTTGTGACAGTATACTTTAGATTTCTCTGTGCTACATGGTATTTGCAAAATACATCTATCAATACGCAAGATTTCAACTACAGCATGTCTGTTCTGATTTGCATTTAATCTTTGGCAACTTTTCTGTCTATGTAAATTGATGACATCAAGATAATGGAGAACAATCCAAAAGTGCACAAATATATGTGTATAACCTTGGTTAGAAGTACATGAATTGTGATCCTTTGTATTTGCTGTTTATTTAATAAAGTTATCTTTATATAGACCTCAGCCCCTGCTGGCATCACTGTGACTGACAAGTGTCCGAGGGTAGAAGTGTCCTCACAAAATCAAGGCGATATTGTAGTGCATTCTGGGAAATCTAAAAGAATTGCTGTCAGATTAGTTAACATGCAGGTATGGATTTACTTATTTGTGCATTCAGAGCTTGATTAATTCATGAATTGAAATCATAATCTATCAAGCATGTTTTGCAAATGAAATCTGTATGATTTCACAAAATGAAACATGTTTCTGGTCATATGGAGCATGTTACAGAGTATTTTTCAAGATAATTTTTTGTGTTTTTCAATATGATATATATATACATGTCTCTGTTTTAGTTAGGACAGACAGATGATATGCAGTGCCGGTTTGAGTATATAGGCAAAGTATATGTAGTGAATGGTACAGTCTCCTCCTCCAACCTCGTCTGTGACTCTGTCAAGGTATGATGTACTCATGATGTACAATCATTAATTTGTAAGAGTAGAGACATGATAAGAAAAGTTCTTGACTATCCAAACTTCGAAGTATATCTAATATATTCATAAGTTTTTTGATAAACTTCAATATTGAACATACCAGTGCTCCAAGTTGCGACTAAATTGGTCGCATTTGCGACTGAAAATTTGGTTTTGCGACCTTGATATAAATGAACTCGCAAAATCGAGACCATTAATAAAATCGGGAGCCGAGTTAAACAAATTTTGTACTGATGTATTAGAATTAAATTTTAACCCCAATTCACTGTGTGGGATCACGCTTAAGGTTAGGGTTGCGACTACAGGGAGATCACTCTATTTTCATACCACATGCTTTTTGAAACCGACATAAACGATACATGGTATAAGCTCAGATTGTTACACTATTTTAGAAAAAAAATAATACTCCTTGAAACTTTCATTGCTGAATGGATATTTTGGGGAAAAAAATGCATTTTTTTCTCAATGAAAAATTTCCCGAAAATAGGAAGAAAATTGTCATTTTCGAACAAGTTCTGCTACCAAAGATTCAATCATCAGAATATTTACTATCCATAATACCCTTTAAAGTGAGATGATTAGAAATTCAAACTTCAAGTTGAACTCTATGTTTTTGGGTCAAAATGTTGATTTTTTGCATAAATTATTGTGCTATTTATAGACTCATTTTGCTCAAAAACTAATTCGGGTACATATTGATTTAACTGCTTTAGGATAAAACAATACCATAGATATAAATGTAGAAAAAAAAATTGTGTAGCTAGCGACCTTCTAGCTATTAATAAAAATAACGAGTTGTTGCCATGGCAATCAGCAATATAGTTTTTATAAAAAAATACTCTCCTTAGAACTGATCATCTTATCAGAATTTCTCAAAATAGCCTTTAATTCATCCACAAGCTATAAGAATCTTGAAAAATAAGGATATATATGAATTTTCGAAATTTCATGCATTTCAGAGGTATGTAAAATTATGATGTGGTATTCTCTAAAATTTCAAAAAAAGTTAAAATAGGCCAAAAATGGACGTTTATAGCCAAAAAACGAGACTGGCAAATTTTGAGTTTTTGGTCTGAACAGTTCGAGGAGATGTTTTTCTACATATGAATCTATCCATCTTTCTTCTACTTTATTGCCATTAAAAGTCGCCACCCTGACCTTAAGGCAGGTACCAATACGTATAATGCAAAAATATAAATAAATATTAAATAAATAAATACATAGTAAATAAATGAAAATAGGTAAATAATCGCTGAGGAGAGACTATGAGTGGAAACGTGATATCTTACGATTGAAACCGGTTAAACTTTTCACTCATATTCAAGTGCCTGCTAACCTTCCATCTTCTAAAGGACTGTCGTACTGGCGTAAACTACGTGGACATT
This sequence comes from Pinctada fucata, assembly GCA_028142955.1. Taxonomy (NCBI): domain Eukaryota; kingdom Metazoa; phylum Mollusca; class Bivalvia; order Pterioida; family Pteriidae; genus Pinctada; species Pinctada fucata. The sequence continues at coordinate 85,454,897 of AP027102.1, read as the reverse complement.
ATTTTTATAGTAAATAACAATGAACACTCTATATCCACTTAAAAAAAATTTTTTTTGAGGATATAGAGTGTTCATTGTTATTTATTTTAAAAATAATGTCCACGTAGTTTACGTTATAAAAATAATGAAGTAGTGTTCTCCGTAGGGAAGTTTAATATAATAAATAACAATGAACACTCTGTATCCACTTTTTTCTTTTTTTTCCTTTTTTTTCTTTGATATAGAGCGTTCATTATTATTTATAATATTAAACTTCCCTACGGAGGACACTACATCATTATTTTCATAATGTTGGAATAAGGATGTTTATCAGTTTTAAATAAGAAGCTTTTTTTCTCAGAAAAGCACAATCATTCTTTTTCGACCGTTCTTCGATTACAATTTACGATGATAAAAACATCTTTCAGATAGAAAAAAATTGTGCTGATGAAAAAAGTCTCTATTTACATTTTTGATATCAGAATTCATAATTTTGAATTATGTGAAGCTAATTATTATTGGTCTTTCAAGTTCAGAATGGAAAAGTTTGGATAAACTAATAAAGAATTTAGAGTGATTTCCTTGTTTGTACAGTTATTTATGGATGGCAGTGTATGATGTAAAATTTAAAGTACGTTGATAAAATCGATAAAGTATAGCGAACGAAGGCTCACTACTGACACATGTACGTACACTAATAAAAAAAAAGTCTACCTCAGCAACGTCTACCCTTGCGCAACGATTTAATCTAGTTATCTATTTAGCGATGAATTCAATTGTTTTCAATGTACAATGAATGGCTTCATACACGTTTACACTTTAGAATGTCTGTTATTTGAAAGTATATGATGTAAGACCTTCATGTACAATTTTCTTTCTTCTTTTAAAACTTCTTTTACTATTGGCAAAAGTCCTGCTGTTGCAGGGATAAAAGTGTTTTCTAGCGAGGCCTTTCCCTATATAGACTTTAAAAAAGTTTATTATTTATGAGAAAATAAAGGTTTTTGTTTCTGGAAAGTCAAACATACACAAATAGCGACCAAAATTTAACTTACTGCGACCAAGCTTTGGAAATGGCGACCAAAATTTACGCAAGGTCGCTTTTTGGCAACCAAATCTTGAATGCTACTTGGAGCACTGCATACTAAAGTCTTATTTCATTAACTTAAATTTTTAGTTACCAAAACTTTCTCCATTTCATCCTTAAATCAGTAGCATTTGTATGTTAAAATTAACCAATGATTAATTGATATTTCAGTTTGAGTTTTCGGAGTCCCAGGCATTTGTTTCTGCTACTTTTAGTGTCCTCTGGGGAAAGAATAAATATCCATTGGACATACCTTCAAAAATAACAGGTAAACTTATCACAGGCAATGCTACAAAGTTTCTAAGACTTGACATGTTTGCCTTCTCTAGTACAAATATCATCATGTTGGCAATTATGTTTGAATATATGAAAAATCTCAATTATCTCAAATTAGATGTTCATCCTTCAGCCAAGCCTACCTTCTTTTCTCTATGAAGTTATGATTATTATTCTTTATTTCAGTTCAGATTTATAAGTGTGCCTCGATGGTGGAGAGCTGTGGTAGGTGCCTAACATTAGGTCAGGAGTACGAGTGTGGTTGGTGTAATGGAACGTGTGAACTACAGGCAGGCTGTTCCAGTAATTGGTTAGAACCCTCAGCAACGTGTCCAAATCCACAAATATTCCGGGTAAGATTTTTTAGTTTGCTTCAAGTCTGCACTTTGCATTTTGAATACCGGTAGTGTAATGTAGCATCTTTACCTTAAAGGCTTACAACTTTCATTTGTATAATATATAAGAGGGCTGAGATTTTAATGAGAAAAGACATTTTTTAAGTGATAACAACTACAATTTCTTCTTCAGTTTATCTCTATTATTACTAGATTTACAGAGGATCAGCTTGTAGCAATTTTTGTGAAGAACAAAACATTATACCCTAACTGTAACTCTGTACATTTCAGGTCAGTCCAAATATAGGTCCCATTAAAGGTCAGACCAATGTATCGGTAACCGGTATAAACCTTGGTAAAGCCTACACCGACATTAAAGGCGGGGTAACGGTGGCAGGGATGAACTGTGTGGTGCACGCTGATCACTTTGAATTATCCACAAAGTAAGTTATTTCTGTCTTATTGTAATTTGATATCTGGATTGATCGCTAAAACTTCATTTTATTGGAATTCGGATTTAGATGATCTTGTGTCAGATTATATGAAAAAAAAATTCCCACTGACACTTTAGACCTAGCATAGTTTATTGTTAAGTAATACAGTGTTCTAGGATTTCATTCAAAAACCACCTACCAACAGGTAAGTGCCCACCAAAGATGTGCTTATTCAGCAAAGAAACTCACTTACCCAAACAATATTAATATTCTATTTCACATTCTAGCTTTCACCATGAAAATAAATTATTATGTCCAGAAATATTGTCAATCTGAAAATACATGAAATATTATCATGTACTTCAGGGAGGGGGGGGGACTATTTTCTGTACCCCGTAACAGGGACTGTGCTTCAGACTTCACCAATGGGTAAGTAGCATTCAGTTTTCCAGTTACCTGACCTCAATTTTCACTAAATTCCTCAGATAATGGGTATTGATATCCTAGAACACTGTAATATGTTCCTGTACAATGATTCATTTTACAATACTTTAGGTTCAACTGCCTGACAGATCCGGCCCCTGCGGAGATGAATGGAACAATCACAGTTCTTGTTGATGGACTGTACAGAGCTGAGTCAAGTGCCATCTTCTATTTTGTGGTAAATCTTCACTTCTTATTCTTCTCTTTAATTATTTTCACCTTTTATGAAATATAGACCATGTATGACAGGGTAAGTTCTAATCTACATCCCATGAAAAATGCTGCATATATCACGTTATTTTTTAATGTTTACTATTTCTGAACAAAAAGATGTGTATTTCATTTTCCCTCTTTGACTTTATTCAGGATCCTAAAGTTGAAGAACTGCATCCCCCGCATGGCCCTAAATCAGGGGGAACAACCATTACTATAAAGGGGAAGTACATGAACGCTGGAACAAGTATAATGGTTGACCTTGCTGGAAGTCCATGTAAGGTTATCAGGTAAGGCTGAGGGTCTTCATATCTAGCTTTCTTATATATGATATGCTAGGAAGAAGCTGATAACATGTCTGCCGCCCATGTAGTAACTACTTAGTAGTTTGCCATTTTCACTAATAAATATCAGGGGGAAATATAGTGTTTGTCTCTTTTAGAATCACAATCAAAAGTTTGATTTAAACTCATAATTTTCTCATGTATAGATGTAAAACTTCTAGTTTCAAATGAACATTTTTTGTCTGCTTTATTCAAAGCATGTTATGGTTTTACAAGATAAATGTGGAGTAGAATGTCTAGTGGCCAAACATGCAATAGGCGCAGAACATCCTGTTCCCATTATGAGTTTCATCAAGTTGTCTATTTCATTTGTTTTCTGCTGAGATTAACTCTCTTTTTGCTTTGAACTTGCTTGTCTTTGACCTTCCTTGAAATATGACTAATTATCACCAAAAGAAAGCTACCAATGAACTGTGTTTGCATATATCTCCTTAATAATTACCAAATACATGTAATTGTTTATTTCAGGGCTAATGAGTCTGAGTTATTATGTCAGACATCACAGCAAGTGACCAGTGATAATAACGTGGACGTAGAAGTTAGCTTCGGGGGATACAAACGTCTACTGAACCAGAAATTCAAGTATGAAGAGGACCCTGTCATTGAACATGTATCTAATGCCTTTTCCCTTTTTAGGTATGAATGTCTGTTTTATTTCTAAGTTAATAAAATGATGCGGCAAAATCTTCCAATACTTAGAGTTGTGTGCTTTAGTGTAGCCAATCAAAGAAAAATCTCTGTAAAACTGTCAAAATGTTACGGCTATATTAGCACAAAAGTGCATTTAAACATGTCTTAGTGACCCATTATAATAAAAGACTTTCTGTCTTACAGTGTATAGTGCATACATGTACTAGGATTTTTGTTTCCCAACGTAACAATTTCCATGCAAATGAACCTGTATTTAGAGACCACCTGGTACATGTGGCCTTGAAGAGTCACTTGGAACAGGTTTAAGTGTATTCAAATATCAATCTTTGATTATACATGTATTTACAGTGGTGGAACTATAATTACCATAAAAGGAGAACGTCTAGGTTTGATTCAGAATCCGGAAATTTTCCTAGAGAGAGGAGGCCAAAATATGGTAAGTACTCTACCTCAAGTATGAAATTTTTAAAAGTTTAAGATCTTCTGTTCAAGTCTCTGTCACAAGTCATAGATCTCTAATTATTTTTAAAAGTTTAAGATTTTTGAAAATTAAAGATTTTTAAAAGTTTAAGAAATTTTTAAAAGTGTAAGATCTTCTGTTCAAGTCTCTGTCACAAGTCATAGATCTCTAATTATTTTTACTCATTATACTGCATTGAAATGTCAGCACAATGAAATTATTTGAACATTTGTTTGGCACAAAGTGCCACGATCCATTAAAAATGTAGCAAAATAGGGTCACACGAAATCTATCTCTTTTTGGAGTGCCAAAGAGGGAGATCTCCCTCTTTTTAAAATTTCAAAGTTGACAGGTATATATACATCGTCTTATATATGAATATTTTAAAATAAATATGAATATATGTGTGAAATGAATCATGACCTTGACCTTCCAGACATGTCAGCATCTGCTCATTCCCAGCTCACAGCACTTCCTCCTGTGTAATGCCCCACCCATTTCCTTTGTACCGTACGGCATGAATTACTCCGAGACTAATCCCATGGAGGTTCACTTTGGTTTGAATTTAGATGGAGTGGTAACTTACAGGAATCTATCTCACCAAAGCAAGTTTGAGCCAATCAAGTACTACCCAGATCCTGATGTGAAGTATCTACCAGAGGGAGACAAAATGATCAAGTTTGAGCAAAATCAAAAACTTGTCATCAAGGTATTGCTATTGAATAACAATCTCTCTTGCTCCTTCCTTATTTTTTGCAGAAAAATTTACTGCACCTTTTTTTGTGAAAAGGAAGGTCCTCAAAATGCTCTAAAAAGAGAAAAAAAATCTCGTCTACATTTAGATGTCATAAAACAAGAAAATGTGAAAAAAATGTTTTGGACTAGTTAGCCAATTGTGTGCATGAGTGCATACAAATGAAATAATATTTCAAAGAAAAAAAAGATAAAGTTTAATTTTTTTTATGAGAAATCAAAATATTGATATTGAGTGGCCTATAATGATTCATAAATGAAATTTGTGAAGAACTCTGTACAATTTTTTCAGGGCAGGTTTAGGAGCATTAATCCTATGATCAGTGATGTGAAAGTGTTGGTTGGTAAGATGATATGCGGTGAAATAACGGCATCTGACACAGCTATCACCTGTAACCCTCCCGAGGACCCGGGGGGTCTAGATAGTGAGGGGAGAGCACCTGTAACTGTAAGTACATGTATATATAGAAGGATGAGGGGTAGGGTAGTGAAATAACAGCATCTGACACAGCTATCACATGTAACCCTCCGATAACCCTCCCGAGGACCCAGGGGGTCTAGATAGTGAGGGGAGAGCACCTGTAATTGTAAGTACATGTATATATAGAAGGATGTGGGGAAGGGTAGTGAAATAACAGCATCTGACACAGCTATCACATGTTACTCTCCTGAAGACATTGGGTGTGGATAGTGAGGAGAGAGCACCTGTTACTGTAAGTATATCTATAGGGATGTGGTTAGGGTAGCAAATCGAAAGCATCTTGCATGCAGGGGGGGGGGGGGGGGGGAAGGTTCTACAGCAAACTTGATCTACATTACTATTTTTATTTATTTTTTTTTTTTTCATCATCTGATACATCATTCACATTTAATATCATGTAACATTAAGTCTAGATGTATAATTAATGCTATAGTCAATTATTTAACTTAGAACTTGATGTTTTTTTTTTTTAGTATACAAGCATTCATCCACACACTTACTCTCTCTTGCACACTTCTCTAGTGCCAGTACAGTCCCTTAGTACAAACGAGAAAAATAAATAAATAAATAAATAAAACAAAAAACAAACAAAAAACAAAAAAAACAAAAACAAAAACAAAACAAAAACAAAAAACAAAAAACTTATATATCATTTCGGAATAGGTTTTGTAGTGGATTCCATCTTTTGATAAAAGTGTTATATTCTCCTTTTAATTTATATTGATATTTTTCTAATTCACAATTATATGCAATTTCTTTTTTCAGTTCATTTATGTGGAGCCTCTTGTCTAAGAATCTTTTCCTATATATGTAAATTTTTGTTAGTACAATAACTAAATTACTAGCAGCACATTTCATTTTATTGTTTAATAACAGAACTGAGTTGGCTGTAAGTGTTATTTCAAATCTAGTTTCATCTCTGATAAAATTTATTAAGTCTGTCCATAGTTTATGTACTTGTTCACAATAAAAAAATAAATGTTCAAGAGTTTCTGTTTCGTTTTTGCAGTATTCACAAAATGGATCATTTTTAATTCTATATTTATAAAGTAGTTCATTGGTTGCTAAGATACGATGAGTCATTCTAAACTGAAACCATAAAAGTCTGTTTTCTTTTGAAAAACGAATATTTGAAAAGTAAATATCTTTCCAATTTATCGGGGCTGGGTTTAGAGTGATTGTCCATTTTGTTTCATAACTCTTTTTACATGTGTTTATAGATTCATTTAGAAAAGTGTCATAGAAAATCCTTGAGCCTTTTTTATGGTGTAATAACAATTTAGCCAATTTTGGTAAACTAGGTCTTAGCGGATCAAAATGTATATTACCAACATATGAGTATTTTTCTAGAATTGCTAATTTAATACCAATAAATGTAGTAAATGGTGTCTGGATATGATACTTATTGCAGAATTGATCATAAGAAAGAAACATCCCATCAGTGTTGAGGAGATCCTGAATATTTGAAATATTTTTATCATTCCATTTTTTAATGAAAGTTGGTTTATTGTCAATTTTTACATTAGAGTTATACCATAAAGGTGCCTCCAATATATCTTCAGAGTTTTCATTGAGCAAAATTTTGTGTAGTTGAGATAAATTAAGCAAAGCTTCTTTCCAAAACATATTATCTGATTTCTTAGCAATTTCATAGGTATAATTGTCTCCCCTGGCCAAAATTGAATCAATTGTGGTTTGGTGAACATTTTCAAATAAAGTTTGCCAATCTGTTGTCCTTACTTTTAGGAACATTCTTCGAAACCATGTGATTTTAAGTCCTTTTATAAAAGTTACTATATCTGTCATTCGGAGCCCCCCATCCTTGTAGTCTTGAATTAAAAGTTTCCTGTTAATTTTGTCTGGTTTATCTCCCCAAATGAATTTGAAAAATAAAGATTCTAGTTCCTTGATGAGCTTTGCGTCAGGACTAGGCAAAGATATGAATAAATGTGTTAATTTGGACAGTAGAAGAGATTTTATAACAGTAATTTTACCAAATGGAGTTATATTTCTCTTTTTCCATGAAATAATATCTTTAGTAATTTTTCTCAATTTATTTGTGTAATTTAATTCTTCCATACCATGTAAGTCCGCTGTAAATATTATACCTAGTACATTAAATGGTTCAGATGTCCAATGAAGGTTTGTTTCATGGCACAGAATTTCATTACAATTACTTTTTGATCCTATCCAAATTGCTTTTGTTTTGTCAATATTAGGTTTTAAGCTGGAGTATTTTGCAAATTGGTAAAAAGTTTTTTCAGTTCCATCTAGATAAATGGTTGTATCGTCTGCATATTGTGAGATGAAGTATTCCTTATTGTAAAGTTTGATTCCTTTAATATCCTGTTTATGTCTTATCCAAATACCTAAAATTTCAACACAGAGGTTAAACAAATACGGTGAGACCGGGTCCCCCTGACGACATCCCCTTCCGATTTCAAAGAATGCAGAAAAAATACCGTTTTGAATCACACATAATTTAATGTTTGTATTTATAATCTTTATCCATGATTTGAAAGTTGGTCCGAATCTGAAGAAATCTAGAACTTTAGCTAAAAATGCCCATGATACAGAATCGAAAGCTTTTTCGAAATTGATGAGGAGGATAAGTCCTGGAATATTATTACGTTTACATTCATGTATTAAATCATAAGTAAGGCGAGTGTTTTCTCCAATATAACGTCCTGAAATAAACCCTTTTTGGTCCTCATTGATGAGATATGCCATAATATTCTTTAACCTATTTGCAATGCATGATGAAAGAATTTTATAAGATACATTTAATAGAGTTATCGCTCTCCAATTTTTTAAGTATTCCCTTTGTTTATCAGGTTTTGGCAATATAGTAATGATTCCCTGTTTTTGTGTAAGTGACAATTCCCCAAGTGTGAAAGCTTCATTTAACGACCTTATAAGAAACCATCCAATGTCTTTCCAAAAGAACTTATAAAATTCAGTGGTATAGCCCGAAGTTCCAGGGCTTTTATTATTCCGCATATTCTTTAGTGCATTCGATGCTTCTTGCTACTCATTTCATTATCTAATTTTGGAATATCTTCATAAGGTAAAATATCATCTAAATTTACATTCTCTAAGTTATTGTCTTTTGATTCATATAAACTCTGATAAAATTCCTTTATAGTATTCAATATCCTTGTTTGTTCCTGTATTACAGTATCATCTTTGTCAATGAGTTTAGTTACTGTTTTACTTACATAGTTTCTTTTTTCTAATGAACAAAAATATTTGCTAGGTTTTTCTCCCTCTTCTATCCATTGCATTCTAGCTCTCAAAAATATTCCTTTTAATTTTTCCTTTCTTATTTCTTCTAGTTCTTCCTTATACTGTAAGAGCATTTCATGTTGTTGGTCTTGATTTCTTGATTCAATCTTATCTATTTCTTGATCTAAAAATTTTTCCCTTTTATCTTTTTCTTTTTTTCTTTTAGATGAATAAGCAATCGTTATCCCTCTTATGTGTAGCATAAGCATTTCAAAGAAAGTTTGATCGCTGACTATTACTTGTATTTCCTCGGGTTTAATAAGGTGTAAAGAAGAACGTTCATAAGGAAAAGCTGCATACTGAAATTTTATTTCTTCAATAGCCTCTTTGACTAACTTTACATAATTTTTTTCCTTTAATAAAGAATTATTAAATTTCCAAAATCCCTTTTTTGTGGTGAATTCATCAAATTTTAGTGTCATATCTATAATAGAATGGTCCGTACGATATCCTGGTTTTATGGATGTATGCTGGACATATGCCATAAGTTCGGACGAAATGATAAAGAAGTCTAATCTAGCTTTTTTTAATGGATTATGAGAAAACCATGTGTATTTCTTTTCATCGTGATGCTGTATTCTCCAGGCATCAACCATGTTTAATTTTTCTTTCATAGTGATAACAGCATCCCTAGCCCTAGGGTTATTTATTGTTCTATAATTATAATAATCCTGGTCTGGATCAAGAACTAGGTTGTAATCTCCTGTCATTATCACGAAATCGGCATCATCAGCATTTATCATGTTTTCTATGTTTAAGTAGAAATCAGGTTTGTCCCTGTTTGGTCCATAAATATTAATTAGAAATATTGTATGTTTTTTGTTCAATAAGATTTTCAAAGCAATCAAATTACCTGTGTCATCTTTCTTCTCTTCTTTTATCTCGAAATCGAAATCATTGTTAAAAAGGATTGCCACCCCACGTGCATCTGACCTACATCCACTTATGAACACCTCATATCCCCAGGTTGACCTTGTTGCATTCTTTTCTTTTTCTGTTAGGTGTGTATCCTGAAGGCAAGAGATAGAGTATTGTTTAGATCGAATATAATTAAAAACATCTTTTCTTTTTTGAAAGACTTTCAGGCCCCGGCAGTTCATAGACATAATTTTAAGTTCACTCATTATTTATGTAATAAAATTGTACCATTTCAATAAAGGACTGTTGGCAGACAAGAATGCATTCAAACACTCATACATACACAAAAAAATGACAAACACACACACATTTAAATCTAAACTAAATATATGATCATGACGATAAAGAATCAACATTACGATCTCTGATCTGAATCAAATCGGATCAAACTTTGGACAGTTTCAGTCTTTGAATCAATAATTACCAATACAAGGCTTCTATACGTATTGTCCACCCACGCCTTGTGAAATTCTGTGTACTGAAACCATTTCAACAATATTTCCAAATATTCATGTATGAATTATGCCATAAACTTAGATCTACATTACTATTGGTATAAACCTTAAGTAATTTGCTTTAGAGAGTTTATTTCATTATCTAATACATGTACATGTACCATAGTTAAAAGGAGGATATACTTTTGTTTTTTTAATATTGTTGGAAAAAAGGTGTATAATGTAAAATATAAACAATATGTTCTACAAAGTGTATTATGAAATAAAACTTGACTTCTTTTACAGTTGAGGATAGGGTTCTTCAGACTTGACATAGGATACATCAGCTACTTCAAGGCCCAGCCTGACGACAAGCCTATCACCATGGGGATTATACTGGGTGTGGTCCTACCCATCATCTTTATCATAGTCCTGCTAGCTCTGTGTATTATAAGACGACAAAGAAAGACGGTACCTCCAGACGGGGGAATCCCGGATATGCTAAAAGAGGAAGAACCTAAGGACGAGGAAGAGCATATAGGGATGAACCATGTGTCTGTGAAGGCCGACATGAACGGACAAATCCCTGATCAAGGTATGTGCATCACCTTGTCTTTGTAGTGGTTCTTCTTAAGTTTTACGAATATAAATATTACGCAGAGGACTTCATATAATTTTTGATTTCATACAGTATTTATGAAACAAGTTATGTGATATTTTCATGTACATGTACATTCCCAGGCATTGGCAAGGGGATTAAAATCACAGAACAGAATTCATAAATACTATGTGAAATAGAAACATCATTTGAGATTCATTTTATCACATGAAATGCAATGTAATTGATTAAAATAATGTCAAAATGTTATAGTTTTTGACTTCATTTCGTACGAATAACAGGCCAACATTGCCATATCTGTTTTGACGTCATAAATGACCTTGAGCTTTTCACTCAATGACTATGCGTCCAAAGTGATATGTAACATGTTATCATAACATTTGATTATGAAGTGTCTTTATGTAACTGCATAACGGGTGTATCATGTTATATGTGATACTTTTAAAGAGATGGAAATGATGCTGACTAATTTTGTATATATTATAGCCTTGGTATATACGTTACCAGTAATGATATATAGTTTTCTTATGTAATAACATTAATTATTTCAGATTCTGGTCCCTACGTCAGTGAATTGCTAACCAGAATAGATAATGAGGCCACAAGACAGGCTGTTAGCGACCTACTTATTCCTCGCAGTAAAATCAATATAGGAGAGATCATTGGCAAGGGTACGTACATGTACACAAGAAAAAGTTACTCTCCTTAAATACAACCACTCTTTTAAAAAAAGAAAATATATTCCTATGTTTTGTGTTACTAAGAGTTACCATTCAATCGGCATTGTCATTTCTCTGTTCTCTCATGTCACCAAGATGTCACTTGGAGGACCTGATGCAACAAAATATGCCAAATAATGTAACATCATAATTTTGTTGTGGAATACAGATTTAACATAATACTTCAAAATCAAAACTTGGGTTGTTGGCCGGATTGCAATGCAATTCCGGTCTACAGATTGACGATGTCCGTCCGTCTGTCGTTAACATTTTGGTTAAAGATTCTGGTTGAAGCAAAATCTAAGGAACTGTATGCAGTAGAAACTTTGTATTATATATGTAGGTTGCCCATGACAAGACCTTTCAATTTATGTTGTAACATTTGACCTAGTGACATTGGACTTTGACCTAGTTAAAGATTTTGGTTAAAGTTTTTGGTTGAAGAAAAATCTGAGGAACTGTGTGCAGTAGAAACTTTGTATTATACATGTAGGTTGCCCATGACAAGACCTTTCAATTTATAGAGAGGTTGAGCAAACCGAACTTGTACGTGAAAAAGTTGTTTATGACGTCATCACATTTTGCGTTCCACGAACTTGTGTTACACGTTTCACGTTCGGTAAAACCTGTAAAGCGGTAAGTACACGTTTATGATTACTTGTAGATTTTATAAGCAACTGAATTCAGATAACCTATCAAAATCTATATTTAATTTATTCGGGAACGTATGTACTTTCTGAATATTAGAAGGAATTGCAAAGAAAATGTATCATATTTTAAAGAAGAACCCTCAAAGTTGTCCAAAAATTTTAATCTTGAAGTTTAATTTTATGTTATATACATCCGATTACTTGGAATAGAAAAATTAATTCACCGTCTTCGCTGAATGCCCCTTACCTTTAGAATATAGACGCCAAGTTCTTGAAGAATACACAGTCGATAAATTACGTCACAAAAATGGATGTACAATATACACGTACCAGTACGCGTTGCGACATCTGCTCAACAGCATAACGTCAACATGTAAACAGATGAAGTGTAAATACACATACAAGTTCTCGTGCACGTACAAGTTGGGTTTGCTCAACCTCTCTTATGTCTTAACATTTCACCCAGTGACCTTGACTTTTGACCTAGTTAAAGATTTTGGTAAAGTTTCTGGTTTAAGAAAAATCTAAGGAACTATATACACAGAAGAAATATAATATTATACAGGTAGGTTGCCTCTGACAAGACCTTTGAATTTATGTTGTAATGTTTGACCTAGTGACCTTGACCCAGTTAGTAACAAAAACTTACTTTGCAATCCGGCCATACTGTCTTTAGCAGGTTTTTTTTTATTTCAGTTACAGAACATTCAAATTACACTTCAATACTTTTAACAGAAGTTCTCTTGATATTCCAATACAATTGTGTATTCCTTATTGACAACTTTGTGACAAAGTTGTCTCTGTCACTACCACCTGCGGATATCATTGTTTGACTTACTAAACTATTCTTATTTTAGGAGTTTATGGTAATACATATGAAGCACAATACAAAACGTGTAAAGACGCTGACTCTCAGGAACAAGATAATACTGTAGCCATCAAAGCATTACAAGGTAAGGAACAAGATAATACTGTAGCCATCAGAGCATTACAAGGTAAGGAACAAGATAATACTGTAGCCATCAAAGCAGTACAAGGTAAGGAACAAGATAATACTGTAGCCATCAAAGCATTACAAGGTAAGGAACAAGATAATACTGTAGCCATCAAAGCAGTACAAGGTAAGGAACAAGATAATACTGTAGCCATCAAAGCATTACAAGGTAAGGAACAAGATAATACTGTAGCCATCAAAGCATTACAAGGTAAGGAACAAGATAATACTGTAGCCATCAAAGCATTACAAGGTAAGGAACAAGATAATACTGTAGCCATCAAAACATTACAAGGTAAGGAACAAGATAATACTGTAGCCATCAAAGCATTACAAGGTAAGGAACAAGATAATACTGTAGCCATCAAAGCATTACAAGGTAAGGAACAAGATAATACTGTAGCCATCAAAGCATTATAAGGTAATACATGTAGTTCTAGAGATAGTTTTAAAATTTCTTGTACTACTTATTCTGTAAACGTTGTTATTTTGGCAGGGGGAAGATTTCGCGATTATAACATCAAGGCATTTTGCATGGGGGAAATATTCGCGATAAAAATGTATTTCCCATTGTAAGAATGCAACCGGGATTTTTTTTTGCGTGGAGGAAATTTTCGCGAAATCTCTATTCACGAAAGACGCAAAAATTACTCCCACGCAAAAATTTCCACGTTTACAGTAACTTGATTATTTGTGGCAGGTTTTTATATTACCTGCAGTACATACAGGGGTCACTAGCATCTAGCTGTATGATTGTCCGTCTGACTAGAGGTCATACTTTAACATAAATAGCTATAATATGATTGATATGCAATATACATGACTTGAAGGGATGATCAATCATGTTGTGACTAAACACCCAATGAGGGTCAAGGTCACCTGAAAGACCAAGGTCAAAATCACTATTTATGGTCAAATATGTGATAAATGACATACCTGTTCTTGAACAGTTCTATTTTTTTTTTATGACACTATGAAATCATTTGTCTTTAGTTACTGTGATTATTACACACAATTTAACTTTCTCCTCTACTTATCATACATGTATTTCAGGTTGTAATAGAGACAGTGATTCCATCGATGCGTTTTTAGTACAGTGTGTAACACTGAGGGATCTACAGCATCCTAATGTATTACCTATCCTGGGTGTCAGTGTGTCGTCTATAGATGAGCCGTTCATTGTCCGCCCCCATCTACAGAGGGGAGACCTCAGAAATTATGTTAAAGATTCATCAAAAGTTAGTAACTGATAGATAGCATGTCATAGATATATATATTACTTGTAAACATTGAAAATTCAAGTATGATTACTTTCTTACGCTTAGAACTTTCCATAGAGGAGATTCCATGAGAAAGGACTCTGATAAGGGCCTTTTCTGGCCCCAAATGTACCATTTTGTAGAAGTTGTAGGAAATTTTATAAAGTAATAGATTCATTGTTACGTGAATGAAAACTTCTGGAAACATTATCTTCTTATAATATTTTTGTATTTGCCAGTTTTCAGCTTGAATTTTTATGCCCCCGGAATCAAAGATTCGGGGGCATATAGTTTTTGGCCTGTCCGTCTGTTTGTCTGTTTATCTGTTTGTCTGTTTGTCTGTTTATCTGTTTGTCTGTTTGTCTGTTTGTCCGAAAAACTTTAACATTGGACATAACTTTTGAATGGGAAGTGATAGGGCTTTCATATTTCACATGTGTATTCCTTGTGACAAGACCTTTCCATTGATACCAAAATTTTTGACCTCGTGACCTTGACCTTGACCTTTGACCTACTTTTCAAAAACTTTAACATTGGGCATAACTTTTGAATGGGAAGTGATAGGGCTTTCATATTTCACATGTGTATTCCTTGTGACAAGACCTTTCCATTGATACCAAAATTTTTGACCTCGTGACCTTGACCTTGACCTTTGACCTACTTTTCAAAAACTTTAACATTGGGCATAACTTTTGAATGGTAAGTGATAGGGCTTTCATATTTCACATGTGTATTCCTTGTGACAAGACCTTTCCATTGATACCAAAATTTTTGACCTCGTGACCTTTACTTTGACCTTTGACCTACTTTTCAAAAACTTTAACATTGGGCATAACTTTTGAATGGGAAGTGATAGGGCTTCAATATTTCACATGTGTATTCCTTGTGACATGACCTTTCCATTGATACCAACATTTTTGACCTCGTGACCTTGACCTTTGACCTACTTTTCAAAAACTTTAACATTGGGCATAACTTTTATATGGGAAGTGATAGGGCTTTCATATTTCACATGTGTATTTCTTGTGACAAGATCTTTCCATTGATACCAAAATTTTTGACCTCGTGACCTTGACCTTTGACCTACTTTTCAAAAACTTTAACATTGGGCATAACTTTTGAATGGGAAGTGTTAGGGCTTTCATATTTCACATGTGTATTCCTTGTGACAAGACCTTTCCATTGATACCAACATTTTTGACCTCATGACTTTGACCTTGACCTTTGACCTACTTTTCAAAAACTTTAACATTTGGCATAACTTTTGAATGGGAAGTGATAGGGCTTTCATATTTCACATGTGTATTCCTTGTGACAAGACCTTTCCATTGATACCAAACTTTTTGACCTCGTGACCTTGACCTTTGACCTTTTAACCCAGTGACCTCACATATGTGTACTTAACAGAAAATAGTGTTCATACTACCAAAGATGCCACCGGGGGCATTCGTGTTTCACAAACACAGGCTTTATCTGGTTTTGTACTCTATTTAGATTCAGATTCATAATTTATTTGCGTCTCACCAACTGTGTATGTATCTCTCCCCATAATAAGTGTATTAAGATACAGACCGTGTAGAATTCCACCATTCATACTATGTGGGTAGGATTCAGACCAAATCTTTAGATTTAGGATGTTCAAATTTGGCACAAATAATCATTATGGAAAAGAAAGAGTCTTGTTGATTGTCAAGGTCAATATGACAGCTCTGAAGTATTTTGTGATGGATGTATTATGTGCAGTGCTGTTTTTGTTGTTCAAAATAAAGTGTTGTATGTAATAAATAATGTCACCAAACGGTTTTAGGTCCAAAATTATGAAATTTTAAATCCACTGTAATAACGGATTTTACAGTATGATCATTGTATTAATTACAGAATATAACAGTATTAGAGCTGCTAGAGATGGCCAATCAGATTGCTGTCGCCATGGAGTATTTAGAAGGACTACATATTGTACATAGAAATCTGGCAGCTAGAAACTGCTTGTAAGTCATTACATTCACTAAAACAAAATCCTAATTTTGAGGAGTCCCAAAACTTTGAGAAAAAAATTATTAACTTTGAGGAAAATCTCAACTTCGAGGAAAACCTCAAGTTGAGGTAGATTAATAAAAGACAAATTGAGGAAAACCTCAAATATTTGAGGAAAATACTCAAAGGGGTAGGGCCACGAGACCCCTAAATCAGCCCTTGATTTTACTCTTAAAATAGATTTCATGAGGAATACTTGATATCTCTCATGAAAATACACGAATGTTTACCGCTTTTCATGAAAAGAATAATATCACCAAACAATGTGCCATTTAACTGTAATGACGTCATGAAGTGACGTCATTTTGACGTTATTGACAAAATATGGCGAAAATTGCTGGGAATTTTGTCTTTTGTTGTAGAATTCAATGTGGCCACATGCGTTAACTGAGATAAAACGTTTATGACAAAAGGATATAATGATAATCTCTCACATATATATTTTCCATCATAGTTAATGCATGCGGCCATTGCTAATTTAATAGAAATATTGAGTTTTTGCATCAATTTCGCCGAATATGACCTATTTTGGTGTTTTCAAAGGGCTAAAAGGTGTTGATAAAAGCAATGTTTACATAAAGTAGATTCGTGATTCAGTAGAGAATGTTTCAAAATGTCAAAAAATAGTTAAAAATTCTATGAAGTACGATGTTCAAAATTTATCAAAATTAGGGCCAATATCGGGCTTCGTGACCCTACCCCTTTGAGGAGAATCCAGGATGATAGACCAGAATTTCTTGTGAATTCTTATGAATTTTGAGATATGCACATATAGAATATATAAGGACAATGTATTCATATTCACTAAGAAAATTAAGTTTTGAATGTCTATAGAAGTTAGGTCTGAAATGTTTTTGTTTGTTTAGGGTTGCGGATGACAAGGTGGTTAAGGTTTCAGAGTTTAGTGTAACACAGATGTATCCTGCTGAATATTATAACATGGAGGATGGAAGAATCAAAGACGTAAAAAAATGGTGGGCTCCAGAAGCCATAGATAATATGGCCTTCTCTCACAAAACTGACTGTGTAAGTTTTAACATCTCATTTTAGAAATATTTAAATGTATATCAATCATTTCATATACAATACATGTACATGTATGTCAGTTTTTAATTAATAAAATAAAAGGAAAAGGATAAAATAATAGAAATTTTTTTTTTTTTTTTTTTTGATTTTACGATTTTTACTGCAGTGGTCATATGGAATTGTTCTGTGGGAATTACTAACAAGGGGAGTAACTCCGTATCCAGATGTAGAGGCTAAAGATCTCAAAGAATATCTTAATGGTGGACATCGTCTGAAAAAGCCCCGACAGTGTCCTGAAAATGTGTATGTAAACTAACTGAATGTTAGGATATCCGATTATGTTCTTCTTTAATAAAACAATAAAATTCGTTATAAATGAAGATTTACTGATGTAAAGAAATTTGAGAAAAGTTTATTCATGATATTAATTTGTTCAGAATACAATAGCATCACCAGCTTTGGAACTTTTATAACTTTAGTCGCATGCCATAATTATTTATTAGATTTTTTTCAAAACAGACCTCCTTTCTAAACAAATATTTTTTATTATATTCTTTGAAAATAATGTATTCTGTAATTTTAAGTTTCATGTCTTATGTTTTCTAGCTTTTTCATATACATTTGCATACATTTAAAGCAAAATTTGATTGAGTGGAATATTTCTTGCAGGTACTTACTAATGCTACAATGCTGGACTGACGTTCCCAATGACAGACCTACATTCCAAGAAATCGGAGCAGAAATCTCACAATTTATATCCGGTGATGAAACTGGCAATGAAAATCAGCCATTACAGACAAAAATAGAACCTGGAGGTTCACAGGAGTACCTAGAGGTCATAGGCTGAGGTCATCTAGGGATTAGGTCAAGGTCACAAACATTCAACATGCCCATCAGCTTGCTGTAACATGGCTCTCAATTGTTTCAAATGGAGGATTTTGCTGTTAACAATTGTCAGTAGTTACGATCATAATAGATCATTAACATAGATCATTAGACATTTCAGAAGTCTCTTTATTAGCACAGAAATCCTTCAACTCTGTGTGCTGTACTACCACATGTAAGTTCACAACTTGCCAACATAGAGCTACATGTATTGTATTGTGCCACATTCAATGTGCAATATTTTGTGTGGATGTTAAAATATCAATATTCTACAATTTCATTAACACATCGTCTGGTTAATCAGACTTATATGATTTTTGATCAGCTTTTACATTTTCATTGACACATCGTCTGGTTAATCAGACTTGTATGATTTTTGATCAGCTTTTACATTTTCATTGACACATCGTCTGGTTAATCAGACTTATATGATTTTTGATCAGCTTTTACATTTTCTCTGTAGTATGCAAAACTGAAGATATACAGCAAAAAGTGATATAATGATTTCTTCATTGTCATCTGAAATGGTTCTTTTTTATTTTTATGTACATTTGCTGACTATATTTTTTATAGTAACAACATGTTCAAAGTATTTATGTCTAAGATGCTGCCTTTATCATTTGGTTTCAATTCTGTTGCTGGGCAACTGATATTAAATTTACATGTGCATGTCCAACAAGTTTTAAAATATAATATTTCTTTTTGCATATCTTTGCAGTTCACCGACAAAGATATTGGTTTAACCTTATAGTTCATGTTTCTATTTTGAGGAGACTGAATCTCATTACGCATACAGTCGTATTTAATGATCAAGTCATGATGGTGCTTTGATTCATTTTGGGAACTTATCTTGACATTTTCTCAAATCTCCCGATGAAGTATACCTCTGGGCATTTATTTAAGCAGTTATATGTTTTTATTAAATAATTTGTAAGGATTTGACCTAATTTCTGAAAATGTGACATAAATCTATTTACATATAATTCCTAAAGATCAGATCTTCTTATTATTTTTTTTGGGTTATATATAAAATTATCAGCAAAATTTAAGAGGTTCAGAAGGCCAAGTTTCTCATACTTAATACTGCCATGTTACCAGCGGTTTTCTCAAAACAAGTTCATAAAATTTATTGGAGTAAAACCTATAACTTGGACTTCTCATTGTGAATGTTTCAATGAGTTTTGAATGATGTACTTTCCTATATTTAGGTTGAAAAAGATAAATTTTCTAAAATGTTATTTATGTGCAATACTCTTTTTCTTTCATTGTTTACAAAATCTTTTGAAAGTGTGCTATATATGCAATCATCTACATTAGAGTGCCATAGTAAGAGAAGGTTGCTCTCTATTTATGCATTTTGTACTTTACCAGATCAATGTTGTAAAATGGTGCAACTTAGCTTCAAGCTGTATGTATTTGTGGAATCCTTGAAGAACAATGTTGAACAATGTCCACATGATTGTCTGACCAATATTACACGTGTGTGTTGTATCATTTATTTATTTTTACTGGCAAACAAGTGCTGTATGTGTTTTTGGGATATGAATGTAGATATTTTTTATTTTTTATTTTGTACGACAATTTTGCTTACTGTTTGTATGAGATGAAATAAAAAAGCTTTAATCGTATAATTTTGTTTTTGATTCTCAACTTTCAATGAATGTTTAAGCTTAGTGACATTTTATCTAGTATGAACAATCTGCCATTATTTAGCGACACTTCATCCACTATCTGTCACACTTGGTGATACTTTATCTTCAATCTACCATTTGTCACACTTAAAGCAGGGGACATTATTTCCTACGTTTGATAAAGTTTGCTGTATTTTCACTAGAGTAAATACAACACTAATGTCTGTGCAGCTTAAAGGGGAAACAGGATGATCAAGATTTTGCCTAATATATATTGAAAAAAATTTAGATAAAATTGATACAATTCGATAGATCTTGTTTAGTTGTTATCTTTTTTAATACAGGTACATTATTGTTGGTGCATGTACAGCTGACACTCGTTATCTCAAACTCGGTTATCTCGAAATTCTGTTTATCTCGAAGTCGAGCGGCGGTCCCATCTTTTTGCCTTCATATTCTAACCAATTTGACTTCGGATAACTCAAAATCGGTTATCTCAAAATTTCACTTATCTCGAAGTAATTTCGAAGTCCATAGTCATTTTCTTCGTGCATTTTATACTCGTTAAGTCCAAGTCCTAATGTGTGTATAAACAAACCAATTAACTCACCAAATAATAGTGAAATCGCATGGTAAACAAACAATTATAGGTATCGGTAACGCAGGTGGACTGATTCACCGTTGTTTGATCGACCGTGACATCAAAATTAATTAAGGGGGTAACAGTTAATATTTAAAGATAATATAATTGCGGAAACAATGATATAGGTATGTTTCATTCATAAAATTGCATTGTTTGTTACGTTGAAATTCTTATGAGATGCAACGGCTAAAAAAACAAATAAACAAACCAATACAACCCCCCCCCCCAATAAAAAAATAAAATTCGCAAAATTTATCCTATTACTGAAATAAAGCAATTTGAGCAACAATGATTATACTGATGATCTACAAAATAATCCGTACATAAAATTTCGTACACAAAGAGGAAGATGATTAAACTTGATTGCATGCGAGTAAATTTAAGTGAAGAATGAAGACATGTATACGACATTGAAATCTAGCAGACGAAAAAATCAAATAGCGTACGAACAAATGTCTTTGTTGTACTTTGATAACACAATGATCTAAAACTCTTGAAGGTAAACGGCTTATGACAGGTTGATAAGACAACCAAACTGGTATTATATCAGGGCCAAGGTGATCGGCGCGGAAAGGGGGGGGGTTCAAACAACGAATAAAAATACCTGACGTTCTTAATGCGCCTCTTCGTAAAATTTCAATATTAAGAATACGTTTATGACACTTCTAGAATCATTTCTACGTTGTGAAGTAAACATTACATTTTCAGCACAAGTAGCCTTTTAAACTCCGATATCTATCGTGTAAAATACAATAGCATTAGCCTTATAGGTGGTACAATACATTCCAAAATATACCGTAAATTCGACAGACGTTTATCTCGAACTCCGCTTATGTCGAAGTATTTTCAGTGGGCCCATCGACTTCGAGATAATGAGTGTCAGCTGTACATGTATTTAAATTCTAGAGTCAAAGCTCCTCTTTGTTGGGCCATTTTTGTTGTACAAATTCACCAAGTTTCTCATAGGCTTAGTGTTAAACGTCGGCATGGTCATGCTAAAATCAAATTGAAAAACATCTCATCTAAAAAGATTTTTGTCTGTTGAATTTAATTGCGTGCACCTACAATCATAAGTTATAACTAAGCGAGATCTTTAAAAAGATTGCGACAGATTGCCGCCAAAGTTTTCCCTCAGTGTTGCTATGCTTTGCAGGCTTCAATTAACAGTTACTGCCCTGTTCACTAAATCCAGAGGACTCTATTTTGGATATTTTACTATTTGTATTGTACTCAATATAAGCAATTGTGAACCAAGGCGTCTGACATTTAATTTTCCATCCTAATTTCTGAATTAGGACACACAACCAAAACCATGGCATTTTATGTTTCCACTGAGTATCTTTCTTTTTAAAATACAACTACAGTATATTTCTGAGAAAATTGTCCTAACAGGATGCTCTGGATTTAGTGAACAGGACGGTAGAATACATGGGTATACAACTAGGCATACTTTGACCTCTGGTGTATCCCTATTTCTTGGCTTAAAATCATAATGTCTATTAACAAAAGAAGAAAATCGGGAGAACTGATGGATGCTCCCCAACCACAGAACTTTAATTTTCTGAGTGGTCTCGACTTTCAGAAATTATCTTGAATGTCAGGTCTGTAAGTCTATTGTTCACATAAAAATCCTTGACCTTTAATCTTCAATGACCTTGAAAGCCCAAATCCAGCAAATCACTTTGTGAAGCTTAACTACTGCAAAATACGGGGCAAGCATAATAGGTACTTTTCTGCATCCTAAATATTGGATTGCAAATTACCTTGACCTTTCAGAAAACCTTGACAGGCCTTTGTCCAAAAGCTCACATGCTGTAAAACATTTTTTGAAATATGATAATGAATTTTGCAAGACCTATATTACCATTCTCTCCTTTTGAATATTTTTTGTCTCAGTATCCAACAAAATTTTTTTTATCCATGACCTTGAGCATCAAAAATCTAGTGTTTTCCCAATGACCTAGACCACTCATTATCTCGCAACTAGTATCCTGAATATACTCAAGTGAAATATCAAATTTTTACAATCAGCCTGTATGAATATAACCCCAGAAGTCATGTGTGTCACCCAACCCTCCTATTTTGGGGTTACAAAATATCTAAAATGCCATAACAAGTATGGCAGAATATGAATTTTTTAAACATACAAAATTTATCTTTAAGACAAGAAATTACTTTTAATGAATTTCTAATATATTTTTGCAGAAAAACTTTTTAACTGAAAGTGACATTGACCTTAATGAATGACCTATAGTGACCTCTGTCCCAAAGGGGCTGTCCTGATGAACAATTATGCGAAATACGATGAAACTCTGATGGAGATGTGTGCTTGGACGGACAGCAACTATATGCTCTATAAAGAAGAAAAATGCTTCCATGAACAGCTTTATTCCCGCAACTCTTGGAAAATTTTTAATCACAATATAAGGTCAAGGTCAAAAGGTAAACAATTTTGGTACCAAGGTTTATTTTTTGCAGACAAACAGAGCCACAAAACTAACTGCACCCATGATAGGACCTCACTAAAGGAAATAAATACAACAGTAAAATATCAGTTCATGATTTATTAAATATCATTTAATGTGTTGTACAAAACTGAAGACATTTCTAGCCAGGAATTCAGCTATGGGTCAAGATTTGTTAACAATGATTTATTAAATATTTAATATGACCTGCTTTAAAACAAGTTTTCTAATCAAGTGCTAATACGTAAAGGGCAAGATCTTAGTACTATATACATATGTATTGAACATAATGTACATTTGTACGTGGGCTTGTATTTCTTATATGTGTAAAGAAAATTACAGAAACAACACGTAACATAAATCATAACTAAATATTTGAAGGAAAAAAATGAGTAATTAGCACTGCTTAATTTGAGCTGGATTTGCAGACAATACAATGCATCATATTTTACTTAATGATTGAACTAAGATGACTTTCTTTCTCAATCCAAGTACAAGGATGATAAGAGATAGTAAACACAAGTTGGCTCGTCTCAAAACAGTATAAAGTTGGGGTCGAGTTGGGGGGGGGGGATACATATACATAATATGATACCAACTTTTTCAGTTTGATTGACAGGGAATGAAACTCATTTGAAAATAGCAGATTACTTCATAGTGCCTTCAAGCCAAGAATTTCCAAGGTGAGAATAACATTTTTTCATTTCATAGCGGGAATATTCTTATTCTTAAATAGTAGAAAGTAGTCACTACATAGTAATAGTGTGTCATGAACCTAAATATACTAATTTTGGACAAGCCAAAGACAGTAATTCTTCCAGTTCTGAGTTCAGTCTTAATAATGAGGTCAATCTTGTCTAATGATAGAACATAGGTTTCAACATCAATGTTATAGAATATAGAAATTTCCCTGTTGTGATCACTATATGAAGGTCCAAACGTCTTGCATCCTTGGCCAATCATTTTTTGATACCACACTGTATCTTTTGTAGGTAACTATTATACACAAGCAAAGGAATATAAAGATATTAAAGACAAAATATGTCTTATACAACTGAAAAATAGAGTCCTAATAGATGCAGCACATTTAACTTACTTTCCACAGACAATCTCATATTTAAGTTACTCTAATTAGGATATCTATATAATGCAATAAGGAGGGGTAATCTACTCTTTTTGACATTAAATAGAACGAAGGAAAAGTACTGAGGCATAAGAAAGGAGTACATAAATTAAGTAAGTCAAGAGCCAGAAAAATAATAATGAAGTCCTTAGCTCTTGCACACACACATTGACTTATACACGCGGATCCATGTTCATCCACTTCCTCACTTTTCATCATCACCCATTCAACGCTAGGTCACACAAATGGTATAAAACAGATTTCAGTCTGCTAAGCTGGTAGAATGTAGCACATAGAGTCCACTTCTTGCAATCAAATGGTTTAAAATATGTCAGTATCTTCCTAAGAACATGATTTCAAGACTTTGATGGTGCTAATGCATATTGTCTTGTCCAACTCCTTGCTGTAAAGAGAAAGAAATCAAATACAGTACAATGCAATATTTAAGTTGATAGTAAAATATTTAAGTTGATAGTAAGCTTTTATAATGAGTACCTGTTTCAAGAATGTAAAAATTAGGGCTAGGACGATTCTCCAATTCATAGCGATATTTTTTTTTGCTATCCAAGTATCTATATACCACGACGATACCTTTGTTAAAATTTGCAAAAGTATATTTACAAGTATTCAAGTTTAAATCCAACTTTCTTCAGTTAACACATAGATATAAAAATGATAAGAACCATTGATTTTCAATACGAATTTTCCATGAGATTCTTATTGTAATTTTAAATGATTTTGATTTTCATTTCTTCTAGTCAAATAGCAATTTTTTTCATCTTTATTCTAGACATAAATTTAGTGTTGAATAAATATAACATGTTGAATAAAAAAAATCTACTTATATAATGAATATAAATACTATCAAATAGCTTTTAAAGAAGGTTTTAATAATTACCTTAGTATCACGATACGTATCGTATGGGATATCAGGTATCGTGATACATATCGGATAGGCTGGGTGCAGTATCGTCCCAGCCCTAGTTAAAATAAATTCAAGGAATTGTGGTCCCCCGCTTCTGGGTGTTTGGCTTTATAAAATGCTTTTCTAAGACCCTGGGGACAGTAAGGGTCAGAAACACTAACAAAATATCAGGTTCACAACAATACCACAGACCTTTTATATTGCAAAAATAATTATTCTTCCAACATTATACATTCTGAGAAATAGTGTACAGAAGATTGCCTTGACTTACACGTATATAGGAGCAAATGACCACACCCATTTTCTCAGACCATGAGGTCAAGGGCTCAAACAAAATATCAGGTGCACAACTAGACCATAGACCCATCATGATGCAAAAAAGAATTTACACTTTCTGAGAATTGATGACCACAAGATTACATAGATTTATATTCGAGAAAATGACCACAGCAGTTTTCAGAGACCCTGTGAGTCAAGGGCTTAAAAAAAAAGTATCAGGTGCACAGCTATACCACAGACCTATAATATTGCAAAAAGAATTATCTTTCTATCATTAATACTTTATGAGAAATGGCGACTACAAGATTACATAGTGTTATATAGGAGATTATAACTATCAACCATATATTGTCATGTAGGATGAGAAAAGCCCACCCTAGGGGTCTGGTTTCTCAAGCCTTGTTCCCCAACCAGAAACCAGACCCCTCGGATGGGCTTTTCTCATCCCACATAACAAACATATGGTTGATCGTTTTTCTCCCATTTCTAGGGCCTTTCTTGAAATTCCATGAAATCTAAAAATCGTCAACTTTATCGAATTCGAAAAATAAATTAATCTTCGTTTTCAGCGCCCTAAAAAATGGTTTATTCTAAAAGAAAAAACCGTAGTCCTTAGCCTTAATCAGTTTCATAAGAATTGGAATGTTAAAAAAAAAAAAAAGAGTTTTAAAACGACGTTTTTGTTGAGAGGTCGCCGCTTTAGGTGCAAAAACATGACGTCACAATGGAAAACAACGACATCACAATATGGATACGGCCTATATGGCCAACGTCAACAGTCACGCCAGGTACATGTGGGATACAGTGACCCTACATGACACGTCACTATGGGCAAACTCTATCCCACATTGGGGGGGGGGGGGGGGGGGGGGGGGGGAATGGGAGAAAATTACGACATCCATTTTCTACGACCCTGGGGATTGGGTGCACAACCAGACCACAGACATTAATTTTGCAAAAAAAATCTTTGTATCATTTATACTTTATGAGAAATGGTGACCACAAGATGCACAACTAGGAGGGCTGATTGATATGTTGTGAGCTTCGTATTTAAGGATTTGAATTTTATCAGACATTTTCCATTATTTTTCTAAATAATCCCGTTCAGTATCTATACACTTTTGCCATCGGTGTTTAAGATCCTCAATACCACTTATCTTGCCATCCACTTCAAGTATGATGTCATCATCAGACTGAAAGTGGGTGTTAGAAATAGCTGCTATCAATTTTGGGAATAAATGAAAGTCTAATGGAGCAAGATCAGGTGAATAAGGTGGATGCTCAATCAAATTAAAGTTACAATCATGAATGGTAGCCATGGCAGTGACAGACTTGTGAACAGGAGCATTGTCCTGATGGAACAACACACCGTTAACTAGTGAGCTTTCCGCGGTGCTTAAGTTTAATATTTTCCTGTAACTGTGTCAGAAGTGAAGCATAGTATGTGCCATTGATTGTTTGTCCTTTTTGGAGATAATCTATCAGCAGAATAACTTCTGCAACCCAGAAAACCGAGGCTCACAACATATCAATCAGCCCTCATAGACCATAGACCCATTATGTAGCAAAGAGAATCAATTTTCTATCACCAAGAGGCAAAGAGGACTTGTGTCCTCAAGAAATGCTTAATGGACAGATGGATGCTAAACACAGGCAGATGGCATAAGCTTGACTGGTCTTTGATCAATAGAGCTAAAAACAGAATATAATTTTCTTGAAATGAAATTGAAATTTTTGCAAATTTCATCAGTGAAGTCCATTTTAAATATTAATCAGCATGATCAGTGTATATTATGCATTGTGGTCATCTAGACTTTACTTTTTTATGTAAGTACAGAAAAAAGATTATAGCATGGCCATTTTGATGTTCAGTTCCTCATTAAGCATGAAGTATTCTTAGTGACTATCCAAAATATTGCCCTTTGTCTGTTGTAATCTTCAATTTTAACATTGACAACAATTGGATATAACATCCCCCTCTCCCACCCACACACACAAGGACAGTGACCATATACATGCTGGCCTTTCGTAACAAAACATAAGCAGGACAAGGTACATGGACAGACTAGGATATGTGCTCTGCAGCTGTTTGGAAATTTACCAGTTTGTATGGCATTAGCTTCATTAGTTTTCCATTGTTCTGCTACATCGTTTGCTAGAGGATCGTCTGGATTTGGAGCACTCAATAAAGCCTGTATTGATAATAACACGGTACGGATCTGTAATGCAGGACTCCATTTATCTGAAATATTAAATTTACATACAGATTATTTTTTTTTTGGACATATAGGATAGTAATAATTTGGGGATTTTATAACCCTAACGCAATTGTAAACAGTGTAAATGCAAACTAGAACTGCCCAAAAGGGACGAATTATTCCCCCATGGCATATATGTTTTCGGAGCAGCCTATTTAATACATGTATATTACATAGCATAAAGGTTTGACCTCAAAAACTAGTGTCCCATACCCAAAAGCTGACGTCATTTACTGACTAAAAATGAATCGCTTATATATAAGTGAAAGTGATATATCAAAAGAAAGATCATTTCCTGTAGATTTCATTGGTACTAAATGATATATACTTTTCCGTTACCATTTTCGCTCCGAAAACGAAAGTGAATGTGAAAATAGAGAAATTTTGACATGTCATTCAGATGGACTTTGGTCCCATTTTGACCTTTGTTCCAGAAAATTTCTTAAATTAAAATTATGCTGATTTGAAGCCCATATGTCTAAATAAAATATGAAATTTATGTAAGGTTTCGCCGATTCGTTTTTGAGGAATCCACAATACACAACAAAGAAGTGAATTTCACAAGTCACCATTCTGAGCTTCTCGCCGGAAATCACCTCAATGTTGAGACTCCTTCCAGTTTGATTTTTATATGCATATCCTAAAATAGATCCCATGAAGATCTTACAAAAATCTTACAGAATCTAATGATACCTTATAACTTGCCTTTATTTTA
Organism: Pinctada fucata; assembly: GCA_028142955.1. Lineage (NCBI taxonomy): Eukaryota > Metazoa > Mollusca > Bivalvia > Pterioida > Pteriidae > Pinctada > Pinctada fucata. Next base: position 85,426,539 of record AP027102.1, on the reverse strand, counting down.
ATTATCATACACACTATAGCGATATCAGTCTCCGACTCTTTATATATGGAAAATTGACCAGACCAAATTAGCTTAGAGGATATAGGGGTTATGCTATTTTAAAAACCTTACTATTTGGACTTCCCCAATATCAAAATAAGGCCAAAGCTCATAACACAACCTTAGTTCTATATAGCAATTCTGTGAAATATGAAAATCCAAAAAGAGGGGAAGATACAGTCTACTGTGAACTTGGCCTTCACTAAAGGCCGGGTGGGGACTATAAAAGAAGACAGGTAACTTTTCTGTCATTTCCTCACTGACTGCTGTAGGGTTAACATCTCTAATCGCTATCTGATTGGTCAGGTTTTCCTTATACCCCTCTCAAATTTTGATTGACAGCTTAAAACGGATGATATTGGGGTATCACCCTAGCATAATCAAGTTTACCTGTCGGTAAGTCTTTGATATAGCACACCGCTTGTGACTCTAGGAACATCACCTGAATTGTTGCCACTATTATCAAAGCAGGTTTATCACGCCGACTGAACCGAGGTATGCATATAAATTACCACTCCATTGAAAAACCTGGCATTTAAAGTTCATGACACATCCTTTGGCCCTAAGTAACAATTCTATGATAAATTTCTGAAATTCATGCAGAGGGGAAGGTGCTATGACCCAGAGAAGGTGTAACCCCAATAGTCTATCTTGACCTTTACCTTTGACCTTCATTTTAAGGAAATGATACCCAGTGAATCCGCAAAGGCTTATTTGGGGCCCCTACTCAGCCCCATTCCAAATGCAAAATAGACGTATCTTCTTTCCCGAATTGCCCCCCTAAAAATTCCAAATTGTTTGTGGACTTTCTTTGATGTATATTTCATTATCTAACAACACAGTAAGTAAATTGTTAAAATGAGTATTCTCTGTATTTCATTTCAGAAGAAACATTCCCAATTTGTTCAAAATGCCACCGGTTTTCCAAATCTGAAAGCCCCTAACCCATTCCCAAACATCCTGCAACAGACAGGTGCACACCATTGCGTCCCAAGTAAATATTATGTAACATATGCATCTTTAACATATCTAACATTGTATTTCAGTTACCTTGTTACCTTCTAATATTTTAATACATGTATATGTATTATTGTACAACAAATACCTTTTAATACAATGTATATGTAACAGTGTACAACAATTACTTTTTAACATATGTAACATTGTATAACAGTTACCTTTTAAAATATATAACATTGTACAACAGTTACCTTAAGTTTTAAAATATATAACATTGTACAACAGTTACCTTTTAAAATATATAACATTGTACAACAGTTACCTTTTAATATATGTATATGTAATATTGTACAACAGTTACCTTTTAATATATCTAACATTGTACAGAGACATTGCTAGAACTGATTTGGGGCCTATATCAGCCCCATACCCATTGTAAAATAGCATATTTTTTCCCAATTTACGCCCTAAAAATTCCCAATTCTATGTGGTTTTTATTTGATATATAATTCAACAATCTATTGTTAGAGAATGAATATTCTTGATTTCAGTTGTTATCCTCCCAATTTCTTTGAAATCAGGCTTTTTTCCCAATTCCAAAGTCCACAGTCCCATTCCCTTTGTATAACACTTTCCTTATGTCAAGCATATCCTGCCATGTTTGTCTATGTTAAGCTGAGGTCACAAACGCCATATGTGCAAGTACGAGCTGTCTACGTTCAAAAAAGTGGGAAAACTTTGGGGATCTGTAAGTGGTCAGTGCATTTACAGTACATGTTCCATACAGCCTCTGTACGGATTTGGGAGCATGCAGACAGGCCGTAGCTGTCTAAGTGTATGTAGAACTTTTGCTACATTCGGTCTGTATGTGGTCTATGGATTCATCAAGAAATGTGACACATACATTGTAAGTACAATGTAAGTACATATGACACACTTGCCACATAAACTAGTGAGGAATTTGTAAGTTAACAGCATATGTAAGTGTGGCATGCTACTATAACGTGGAATATGTTGTAAGAAGGTTGCATGCACTTTGTCAGCACGTACAAAGCACTTACTACAAGTTAGACATGTATGTATGCAACATGTGATGCATGCAACCACCCATATAACCATACATGCAACATGCTTTAATGCACTCCTTCGGTATTCTTTGCTTTTCCTTCCCAATGTCCTAAGAAAAACATAGCAATCGTAGCTTCCCCAAAACACAACGGCCAAAAAACATACATGGCAGGTTGTGACCAGGAGCCTGTTTTAAAAAATTCTGGGTACTTAAAAAAAAAAGTAAGAATTTTCTAAACTTTCATCATTAAATAAAAGCTTAAAATCTTAATCACTTTATATTATATTGTCCTTTCTATTAGCATTTCTACATACTAAATACAAATTCAGATACAAATCATCATGATTTTTAGTTTATAAGAAATACTTGGCGATCAAGAGTTACAAAAATTCCTTAAATTTTTCGCAAGAATTTTTGTAAAACAGGCACCAGGGCTTTAAAATGGTAGAATGTACAGTTTGGTAGATTGTATAAGAGTTACCTTTTAAACATCTAACATTGTATAAGAGTTACCTTTTAATATATCTTACATAGTATGAGAGTTACCTTATAATACATCTAACATTGTATAAGAGTTACCTTTTAATATATCTAACATTGTATGAGAGTTACCTTATAATACATCTAACATTGTATAAGAGTTACCTTTTAAACATCTAACATTGTATGAGAGTTACCTTATAATACATCTAACATTGTATAAGAGTTACCTTATAATACATCTAACATTGTATAAGAGTTACCTTATAATACATCTAACATTGTATGAGAGTTACCTTATAATACATCTAACATTGTATAAGAGTTACCTTATAATACATCTAACATTGTATAAGAGTTACCTTTTAATACATCTAACATTGTATAAGAGTTACCTTTTAAACATCTAACATTGTATAAGAGTTACCTTATAATACATCTAACATTGTATGAGAGTTACCTTTTAATATATCTAACATTGTATAAGAGTTACCTTATAATACATCTAACATTGTATAAGAGTTACCTTTTAAACATCTAACATTGTATAAGAGTTACCTTTTAATACATCTAACATTGTATAAGAGTTACCTTTTAATATATCTAAGCATATCCTGCCGAGTTTGTCTATGTTAGGATGGTAGATTTTGGTCATAAATCGAACTTTAGGTGCTGCCATTGGATACTCCTCCGGTAAAAATAGCTCCAACTTAAAAACTCCTCCTTCATAGGGAGACTGCAAAACCAGATACAGAATCATAAGCTTCTACATTCATCAACAGATTTTAATGTTGTCCTCTTATTTCTGCAAAAGACGGGGCAAATTATAACAGGTTTTAATGTCCTCATTCTGTCATCATTCATGAAAGAGGGAAAATCCAGATTCTCTTTCGGAGGATCTTTGAAGTTCTAGAGTTACACAACTCAGATTTTTTGAAAGGTGTCAAAATGTTTAACATACAATCAGTTCTGTACCGTACCAGATGATAGACTGAACAAGAAACTGCTACAGTCGGATTGTGAAGAGTTGAAAACTACTAAGATCAGAATGTCTTTTGAAACACTATATGTATTGAAATCAACAGAGAGCACCTCTTGAAACTAAGAGCTTTATCAAAGTCTTAAACTAAAATGTCAATGAATAAATCTCATCAATCCCAGTCAATGTTTTCTTATTATTTTAGGGAAGGTGCTTGCGCCTTTTCCATTTGGAAAAAAATACAACACTAGGAACATTAATTGTCTAAGTCTCAAAAAATTTACGGGATGAAACTTCGACTTGATTCTTTTACAGTATTGGTTCAATATAGTGTCATTCAAAATAATACTTTCATATGTGACAGGCAGAATGGAAAATGTGGCCGGTTTTGGAATCAAACCCTAGACCTTCTGTTTACAGGGCAGACGTTCTTACCAGCTGAGCTAACACATACAATTACTATAATTATACTATGGTTCAAATATCAAAGTCCTACCCCTTATTGTTCAAGACATTAAGTGAACATTAAAGTTTTTGAAAAGAAGGTAAAACTTCAGGTCTAGGTCACTAGTTCAAGGTCAAGGCAAAACTAGACAAATTATGTTTGTAAAATGCATGTCCCGTCTGAACAGCTTGACTCTTACCACAACCAGAGTCTCTGACAAGACTGATGCTCTACTGTTTTTTTTTTCTGATTCCCTCCCTTTAGTCATCATTCTTCAATTACGTGGGGAATAAAAATCAAAATGCAATGATCGCTGTGCGATATAAGTCCCCTACCGGCGGCATAAATTTATGACTTGCATCTCTGTTCATCAGTTCATCTTCTTCAACAACAGCCAAGAAAGGTCTGGGAAACTGAACTCACGAAATTTGCTAAGTCCAAGGGCCATAACTCTTGTGAAAATTAGTCAATCTAAATTAAACTCAAATCTGCATCACACTAAAATGTATTCACATACAAAAAATCAGCTCATTATCTGCAATAACAGGCATGAAAAAGTCCGGAAAACTGAAAATTTCATGAAATTTTCTAAGTCCAAGGGCCATAACTCTTGTAAAAATAGGCCAATGGAAACCAAACTCAAACTTGGTCTGTATCACCCTGAGATGTATTCATTCACCAAAAATCAGTGCATTATTTACAATAGAACCAAAGAAAAGTCCGGAAAACTGAAATTTTCATAAAATTTGCTAAGTCCAAGGGCCATAACTCTTGTAGAAATAGGTGAATCTAAAGCAAACTCAAACTTCATCTGTATCCCACTGAGATATATCCACATACCAAAAATGAGTTCAATTTATCGACAACAGTGGAAAAAAGTCCGGAAAACCGAAATTTTCATAAAATTTGCTAAATCCAAGGGCCATAACTCATGTAAAATTAGGTCAATCAAAAGCAAACTCAAACTTGATCTGTATCACATTGAGATATATCCACATATTAAAAATGAGTTCAATATATCCAACAACATTGGAAACCAGACTTGTCAGAATGACAACATAGCTCGCCGGTGGCAACCATATGTAAATTGCAACAACAATAAAAAAGGTCTTATCACAAGGAATGCACATGTGAAATATCAAAGCCCTATCACTTACCAATCAAAAAATATGGCCAAGGTTAAAGTTTTTCAAAAGTAGGTCAATCATCTCCAAGGTCAAGGTCACAAGGTCAAAAATTTTGGTATCCATGGAAACGTCTTGTCACAAGGAATACACATGTGAAATATCAAAGCCCTATCACTTACCAATCAAAAAATATGGCCAAGGTTAAAGTTTTTCAAAAGTAGGTCAATCATCTCCAAGGTCAAGGTCACAAGGTCAAAAATTTTGGTATCCATGGAAATGTCTTGTCACAAGGAATACACATGTGAAATATCAAAGCCCTATCACTTACCATTCAAAAAATATGGCCAAGGTTAAAGTTTTTCAAAAGTAGGTAAATCATCTCCAAGGTCAAGGTCACAAGGTCAAAAATTTTGGTATCCATGGAAACGTCTTGTCACAAGGAATACACATGTGAAATATCAAAGCCCTATCACTTACCATTCAAAAAATATGGCCAAGGTTAAAGATTTTCAAAAGTAGGTCAATCTCCAAGGTCAAGGTCACAAGGTCAAAAATTTTGGTATCCATGGAAAGGTCTTGTCACAAGGAATGCACATGTGAAATATCAAAGCCCAATCTGTATTGGTTTAAAAGTTATAAGCAAGGTTAAAGTTTTGTGCACGCGCACGCTAACGCCAACGCCAACGCAGACGCCGACACCGGGGGTATGACAATAGCTCTCCGGACATTCGTCCCGGCGAGCTAAAAAGTCCAGAAAACCGAAATTTTCATAAAATTTGCTAAGTTCAAGGGCCATAACTCTTGTAAAATTAGGTTAATCAAAAGCAAACTCAAACTTGATCTGTATCACATTGAGATATATCCACATACCAAAAATGAGTTCAATATATGCAACAACAGCGGAAAAAAGTCCGGAAAACTGAACCTTTCATAAAATTTGCTAAGTTCAAGGGCCATAACTCTTGTAAAATTAGGTCAATCGAAAGTAAACTCAAACTTGATCTGTATCACATTGAGATATATCCACATACCAAAAATGAGTTCAATATATGCAACAACAGCGGAAAAAAGTCCGGAAAACTGAAACTTTCATAAAATTTGCTAAGTCCAAGGGCAATAACTCTTGTAAAATTAGGTCAATCGAAAGCAAACTCAAACTTGATCTGTATCACATTGAGATATATCCACATACCAAAAATGAGTTCAATATATGCAACAACAGCGAAAAAAAGTCCGGAAAACTGAAAATGGGACAGACGGACAGACAGACGGATGGACAGACAGACAGACGGACAGACAGACCGAGAGGAAACTAAGAGTCCCCTTCGGCGTTGCCAGTAGGGGACTAAAAACCAGGCACATATACCAAAGATCATTCTTTTTAAAGAATACAAATTTCATAACATTATAATCAATATAGAACTTCCCTTAAGTGACAAATTACTGCCTGTTGGACAATTATCTGTCTAAATACATGTAGATGCATTTATGACATAACTTAAGCTGTTCACTTTGAAAACTCTTATATTACATGTAGATGCATTTATGACATAACTTAAGCTGTTCACTTTGAAAACTCTTATATTACATGTAGATGCATTTATGACATAACTTAAGCTGTTCACTTTGAAAACTCTCATATAAGTTTACTTGTAGCATTCAAGGTCAAATGCTTTGGAATGAAATAAGTATTCATACTATAAGGTCAGAGTTTAAGGTCACTATAATAAGAAAAAGTTGAAATATTTCACCGGACCGCTGCAAATTTCTTCAGATTTGCCTGGTGAGTCTGTTGACTTTTGGATTATCTGAGCTGAAGCCATTCTTGTGGGTACAGTGCAGTGTACAAAGCTGCAGCATGATAAATTCTCAATGAAATGTATAAAAGAGTATTAAAAAAATTCCAAGTTTACTCGTTTTTCCTTACTTTTATGTAGAAAGTGCACTATAATCCCCCCTTCCCAACATCTATTATAGCTGAAACTCAGAATGGGGTGGGGAGTATGGAGATTGATAGGGGTCTCTGATGACTGTAGTATCACCCTTCTTTTTGGGTTAAAATGTATATATGAACTACAACCCCCATCCACCCACCCCATGCCTTCCAGTTTTTTTTTAATCAAATAATTTCAGTTGTAAGAACAAGTAAGAACCCCCGGCCATCCCTTCAATAGTTTCTAAATTTCTTGATTACTCCAAGTCATTTACTACAGTCATTTACTACAGTTGAGTGCATAATTACTCTTACGTAATTACTCTAAGTGTTAAATTATCCCCCGGATGCGTCCGGCACTTTTGGGATGCACGACTCAGATTTTTTCAGGAATTTCAATTCTGTTAAAGCAGTATGAGGAAAACGGCGAAAAAAGTCAGAGTCGGCAGGATTTATGACGATCGGTCAAGCGTTGCAATAATCGTCGGTCCTTTTTTTTCAAAAAAAGTGACTTCTAATTCATAGTGACTGACTGTAAAAACATAATTATTTTTAATTATTAATCATGAATTATTATCTTGTTAATTAATTGTCCGTTGTCAATCAGATGATTTAAATTCCTTCCAAGAAGAGGATCGGACATTTTTTATTGCTCTAATATTCGCATCTTTATCATTTATATTAAATTGAAGAAAATGTTGGTTTTTTTTTAAATTGATCAGTTATGATAGAAGCCTAGAATACCACTGTACAAGTAAGATATTTCCTATACGACGATCCAACTTTTGCGGAGATTTATACAGTAGCGAGGAAATCGTAGGAACGAACTTTTTCGGGCAAAGAAATAACATTTTGCTAGAAGTATTTGCTTTCTGTAAATATAAAAACAGCACATTTATCAATACATGGGGAACTTTAGATGAAATACGAAGTACTTGAGATTCATACCACATTTATGTATACTGTCCGATGAACCCCGGCCATTACTCTAGTCTGTACTATTTCACGGTACCATTCCATACGCCTTGTATCTATCAATAATGACACTTATTAAACAAATAGATATGTTTAATTGCTTCCCGAGAAACGACATTTTCTAGCCTTTCCCAAAAGCTTATTTTTCTTTTCGAAGTCTTAAAGCGATAACTCTTGGAACAGAATCAGGCGCTCGCACTCAATCTTGTAAAACCGCTTTTTAGAATAAATTATTCAAATCATCATAGACAATGCAATTTTTTTGGTGAAATGACGTCATATCTTCTTCAGAATTAAGTGGATATTGTCAAATTCAAATGTTTGGAAGGTATAAAGTACGAATTATTTGTCGATTCGGCGAAGCACGCCTTCCACCTCGGTGTAAACAAATAGACTTTACTAATCATCGGAGAAAGTTTTATGTATCCTTTTCTTGAATTAATAAGAATTAATTTAGATATAAGATTGTGTGCTATCTGTCGAAAGGAACATAAAAATTAATATTATACTTTGTTTAAATCCCTACGCCAAGACTAAAATAATCGAAAAACTTTTCTCGTGGAAAAATAGGAAACGAATCTAGGAAAAATCGTAATCTATTGAGACTTCGGAAACCTATTGAAAATATCGATTTCTGGCATCTGAAAAGCGGAAATCCGAAAAGTGGTTTCAGAGGAGTTGAGGGCAAAATATTGCATAAGTACAGTGGCGGATTCAGCCGGGGGGGGGGGGGGGGGGGGGGGGGGGCACGTGCCTCCCCGGCAGTGCCCAACGAAGGGGCCTTATGACATGCTTTTGGAAGCATTAAACTGTTGTTTCCTAACAAAAATCTATGAAAATAGTCAGAAATAGCCCCAAAACACCCCAGAAACCACCGATTTGAATAGAATTTTCCAAAATTTTCTCGGTAATAGATTACAAAGTCGGGAAGGATGCATTACTGCCATTTCAACAAGCTACATTGAATCACGTTTATATAGGACTTTCTTCATCTGAGGGTTTGGATAGGGAATTGCAGACCTATGCAAGTCATAAAACACACATATTTCTTTATCAAATCTTTTTTTGAGGTCATTGAACAATTAAAATTGTTTGACCAGATGTGGACCGGCACCTCCAAGAATTTTGCAAAATTTTTAGAATCGAATTGCCAATGAATAATAATACCTTTCTATCTGGACGATGCAGAGCATGGGGCATCCATGATCTCTTGTTTTTCAAGGAAATATATCATGTATATTAATCATTTATCATAATTTACTTATTTTCTTCACCTTACAAAAATGTAAAACAATCAAGCGTGGATCTAGAGTGATGGTTGGGGGGTGTAAGATCCCGCCTGGAATTTGCAAAAATTGCTTATTTTTTCCTAACTTTTGCGTGAATTAACGGCTAGAACCCCCACCCCCTTGGACTGACCTCTCTGCCTTTTTAAAACTGTTCTTGATCCGCCCTTTCCTTAGATAATCCTGAACATTTTTACTTCTGCACGCCGTGCAAAAACAACACAGCATCAGAATATGTCGACAATTTTTTTTAAATATACTAATTATCGTTATTGACACTGACTGAATCCCTTCTAAATTCAGTTCAAATACGCTTCAGATGCCACCAAATTGCTTCATTTTTTCAAAATTTTCTCGGGGGAGGCCCCCTCACCCCCACCAATGGGAAGGGGAAACCCCCTCCAATACCCTCCCCCACTCGGCCCTTCGGGCCTCGCAAGTGATTCCCATCAAAAATTGTATGTGCCCCCCGGCAGTTGGGGTTCTGGATCCGCCCCTGAAGTACACTATATAGGAGAAAATGGCCACTCCCATTTTCTAAGATCCCGGGGGTCTAGAGCACAACTACACCATAGCCAAAGTAAAATGCTAAATGAATTAACTTTCTATCTCAAGAGGTTTTAGAGGAGTTGCAGGCATAAAATACCATAGAATTTTATAGGAACACGCCCATTTTCTAAGACCCTGGGGGGTCTAGGACAGAAACCAAATGTCAGGTGCACAACTAGACCATAGACCAAGTAAAATGCAAAAAGAATAAACTTTCTATCTCTAATGGTTTCAGAGGAGTTTAGGGCACAAGAATTGTTTACGGAAAGACGGACAGACAGACTGACAGCCGGACGAAGGGTGATCGCATAAGCTCGACTGGTCTGAGACCAGTAGAGCTAACAATCAGTGAAAGGAAGAAATGTAAAATTACCTTAACCAACTGACCTTAAAATCAACAAGATCTTTTACCCTCACAGGACAAATACCCCCACAGCAAAATTTATTGGAAATATTATCTTGGATCAAGCTTATGATACCTAATCCTTTCATAGGAATTTAGAAACAACAAGTATTCACTTAGATTTTATTTGGATATGCTACTGAATCGACCCTACAGAAAATTTAGAGCAGCGCACTCTCTGCAAATTGTACAAATTTAATTATAATAAAATTATGATCGCTGAGCGATATAAGTCCCCTACCGGCATAAATGTATGTCCTGCAACGCTGCCAAAAACTCAATTAAACATGAATTTAAAATTACTGTCCGTGCAGATAACTTCAGAAATAAGAAAACTGGGGATTTATCTCCTTTATTGATGAAAGTTGAACTTGCTCTGTAACTATCGAAGACTAAGCTATGTATCAAATTTCACCTGAATATCTCAATTTGTTGCAGAAGAAAGTCCGGAAAACTGACAAAAACTGAATTTTGCAAGTCATCAAGGGGCATAACTCCTCGAAAAGTACTAGAAGGTCAAGCGTGACGAAAGTCGTACTTGCTCTGTATCTATCCAAGACTAAGCTGTGTATCAAATTTCACCTGAATATCTCTATTTGATACAGGAAAAAGTCCGGAAAACTAACAAAAACTGAATTTTGCAAGTCATCAAGGTCAGAACTCCTTTTAAATTAGGTCAAGCGTGATGAAAGTCAAACTTGCTCTGTAACTATCCAAGACTAAGCTGTGTATCAAATTTCACCTGAATATCTCAATTTGTTGCGGAGAAAAGTCCGGAAAACTGACAAAAACTGAATGTTGCAAGTCATCAAGGGGCATAACTCCTCGAAAAATAGGGCAAGTGTGACGAAAGTCGAACTTGCTCTGTAACTATCCAAGACCAAGCTGTATTTCAAATTTCAGTTGAATATCTGTACAGTATGTGTTGCAGAAAAAAATCCGGAAAACTGAAAATAGGACAGATGGACTGACTAACAGACCAAGAGGAAACTAAGAGTCCCCTTTGGCGATGCCGGTAGGGGACTAAACTCCTTGAAAAATAGGGCAAGCGTGACAAAAGTCGAACTTGCTCTTTAACTATCCAAGACCAAGCTGTGTATCAAATTTCAGTTGAATATCTGTATGTGTTGCAGAAAAAAGACAGGAAAACTGAAAATAGGACAATCGGACTGACCAAGAGGAAACTAAGAGTCCCCTTCGGCGATGCCGGTAGGGGAATAAAACATATAACCAGAGGGTGCTAATAAAATAAATTTTGGCTGTGTCTAAACACGTGTCTGGTGCATAATAAATTGGTTTGAAATTTTCTTCGGGAAGGTATAGAGTTGGAACGCTTCCTTATTATTATTAGCAACAATTAGCACTAGTATGTAAAATTCATCACTTTAAGCCTGTATTTAAGAAATCAACAAAACATATGTAAATTCCAGGAAAATGAAATTACTTAGAAATTTTGGAATTTAAATGGTCGTAACTGTGTCAAATATTGGTCAAAGTTGAACAAAATATCAGTAATCTGATGATTGTAGACATGATGTTACTTAGTTACTCCAAGGGCCATAACTTTGCTCTAAATACATGTAGGTCAATCAGTATGACACTCAAATTTGATATGTAATTCAATATTTTAACCAATCCTACCAAATTTACAAAATCATTTATCAAAAAGATGTTTGCCCCAAAGGGACACAAATATCAAATTTACGAAGTCCAAGTGCTGTAACTGTCAAATTTGGGTCAATAACAACAAAACAAAACCAGAAGTCTCTGATGAGACTGAAGCTCTCCTGTTTGATTGCTTCAATTAATCTAAGTGACACATCACTTCCAAGACCCTGGGAATCAGAGAATGATTACTATAATGGAAAAAGAATTTATCTATTATACTTTCTGAGAATTGGTGTTCACAAAATTACATAGAGTTACTGTATATAGGAGAAAATGACCACACCCATTTTCCAAGACCCTAGGGGTCAGGGGTTCAAACAAAATACAAGGTGCACATCTAGACCACAGACTAAGAATAATGCAAAAACAATTATCTTTTTATCAATCATACTTTCCGAGAATTTGCTCTCATAAGAGTAAATGGAGTTATACATGTTATATAGGAGAAAATGGCGACACCCATTTTGCAAGACCCTGGGATCAGGGGCTCAAACAAAATATCAGGTGCACATTTAGACCACAGACTGAGAACAATGCTAAAAGAATGATTTTTCTATCAATTATACTTTCTGAGAATTGGTGATCACAAGATTACAGTTATATAGGAGAAAATGACCACACCCAATTTCCAAGACCCTTGGGGTCAGGGGCTCAAACAAAATATCAGTTCCACAACTACATCACAGAGTAAGAATAATGCTAAAAGAATTATTTTTCTATCTGAGAAATGGTGCTCACAAGATTACATAGAGCTATATAGGAGAAAATGACCACACCCATTTTCCAAGACCCTGGGGGTCAGGGGCTAAAACAAAATATCAGGTGCACAACTAGACCACAGGCACAATATAATGCAAAAAGAATTTATTTTATACTATACACTGATTCAGAGGATTAGCGCTCACAAGAAAAGTTTAACGGAAGGACAGACAGACAGACGGATGGATGACGGACACAGGGCGATCGCATAAGCTCGACTGCTAACCTGCATACATAAAATCACTAATATCTGTAACCGTGTTGAAAACAATTCCAGAAAACTGAACATAGTATGAAATTTACAAAGTCCAAGGGTCTTAAGGTAACTCTGGAAAATATGGGACCATAACAAGAACCCCCCACCCCCACCCACCCACTGCCTGTTGACATAACCAGATGAAGAACAATAACACTATTCATGTGTAGGGACCTGTAATGATAAGTACTTCAATCATACAAAGTTTCATTAAAATTAAGGGGGTCCAGAACAGTATCCGAAAGAACCCCATCGGAAAGCTCTGGATCAATTATGACGTCACAATAGAAACAGCGACATTAGCACTTTTTTCGCAAGAACGTCAGAATTAGGTAAGGTAGAAATAAGTTGGAGGGGGTAACAAAATCACTATAACTTAAAAATTGACAGTCAAATATCAATAGGAATTTATCAGTGTTTCACTTGACATATAAAGAAGATAATATCAAGTTTCTACGGAAAATAAATGATAGGATTTCAGATAAACGGACTTCATTATTAAAAATTATCAACTCAAAGACGTTTTGAAAATAGAAAATAAATTTATCTCCTTTCGACAATTTCTTTTAAAAGTCTTAGAGATCATGTATAATTCTATACATATCCCATTGCCCACATCATATCTAAATGAAAAATACAGAACTTGTTAATATTCTGCCTCTACAGAAGATTTGTAACTGTTTTTCATTACCTAAAGTGTGTTAATTTTAACGTCACATTTATGGCCCACTTAAGGGCTTTCAATGGGTATATATGTACGTTCGTAGCTTCAAAACTAACAGTAACCAGACTTGTCAGATTGACAACATAGCTCGCCGGTGGCAACCATATGTAAATTGCAACAACAACAAAAAGTAGGTAAAATTTCAAGGTCAAGGTCACTAGGTCAAAATTTATGGTACGGCATGAAAGGTCTTATCACAAGGAATGCACATGTGAAATATCAAAGCCCTATCACTTACCATTCAAAAAATATGGCCCAAGTTAAAGTTTTTGAAAAGTAGGTAAAATTTCAAGGTCAAGGTCACTAGGTCAAAAATTTTGGTATCCATGGAAACGTCTTGTCACAAGGAATACACATGAGAAATAGCAAAGCCCTATCACTTACCATTCAAAAAATATGGCCAAGGTTAAAGTTTTTCAAAAGTAGGTCAATCTCGAAGGTCAAGGTCACAAGGTCAAAAATTTTGGTATCCATGGAAACGTCTTGTCACAAGGAATACACATCTGAAATATCAAAGCCCTATCACTTACCAATCAAAAAATATGGCCAAGGTTAAAGTTTTTCAAAAGTAGGTCAATCATCTCCAAGGTCAAGGTCACAAGGTCAAAAATTTTGGTATCCATGGAAACGTCTTGTCACAAGGAATACACATGTGAAATATCAAAGCCCTATCACTTACCATTCAAAAAATATGGCCAAGGTTAAAGTTTTTCAAAAGTAGGTCAATCTCCAAGGTCAAAGTCACAAGGTCAAAAATTTTGGTATCCATGGAAACGTCTTGTCACAAGGAATACACATGTGAAATATCAAAGCCCTATCACTTACCATTAAAAAAATATGGCCAAGGTTAAAGTTTTTCAAAAGTAGGTCAATCTCCAAGGTCAAGGTCACAAGGTCAAAAATTTTGGTATCCATGGAAACGTCTTGTCACAAGGAATGCACATGTGAAATATCAAAGCCCTATCACTTACCATTCAAAAAATATGGCCAAGGTTAAAGTTTTTCAAAAGTAGGTCAATCTCCAAGGTCAAGGTCACAAGGTCAAAAATTTTGGTATCCATGGAAAGGTCTTGTCACAAGGAATGCACATGTGAAATATGAAAGCCCAATCTGTATTGGTTTAAAAGTTATAAGCAAGGTTAAAGTTTTTGTGCACGCGCACGCAGACGCAGACGCCAACGCCAACGCCAACGCCGACACCGGGGGTATGACAATAGCTCTCCGGACATTCGTCCCGGCGAGCTAAAAATTTGAAGAAACTTTGCATGTAGAAAAAGTATGTTTCAATTATTACATTTATAATTTTTAGGAAAATTAAATCATAGGATCAAATTTAAGTCTGACTGTCCTTGACCTCCTTAAATAGTTCTGGAGAAAAAGTCCAATATGTATGAAAGTTATGAAAATAACCTTTCCTTTAAAACATTAGAAAACAAGACATGGCTAAAGACGATATTATGGCGGATTGCTGGTAGCAAAATGGGATTTGAAACACTATGTCCATTGAAAGCAACAGAGTGCAATATCAATATCTCCATTCCAGTTTCAATGTGAGATTCCATATAGTTTTGATGCACTTTAGACTAGTTTACTCTAATTTAAAATTTCAAAATAATATCTACAATGTCAAGGTCAGTCCTCAAGGTTAACTTCAGTACCAGAAATCAGTTCCACTAACCATTTTTTACCTCTATGGCAAGTTTTAACAGGGTTGCCAGGTACAGGTTCCATGACTTTTCAGTGTTCACTGACCAATTCATGTTTTTCACTGACCAAAACCGCCAAACATTTTTACAGCCTCCTGACCTCCCCATTATATATATAGCCCGATTTAGCGGTTTAATTGTTTTCTGTTTATTTATTTTTTTTCAAAAAATTTTTAATATTTAATTTTTCAACATGAAAATATTCTCATGAGGCCTCTACCATTTAAAATTCATGTCTAATTAATAAATTTAATACTTGAGGACTGCCTTAGCCATAAAATTTAAATATTAATAATACTTTTTCAGCTCTGAAATAATTTTTCCCTGACTTAAATGGATTTTCATTTTTCACGGACCAAATTCTAAAATTCACTGACAATTCCCTGACCTTGAAAAAAAAAAGGTCAATTTCCCTGACTTTTCAAGGCTGCTGGCAACCCTGTTGAAAGTGATAGTGAAAGTGATTAGAGTAGTCATACCTCAGGTTCATACCAAGGTCAAGACCTGAAATTAGGTCCACTTGCTTAGATCAATCTCCATGCAAAGTTTAAATGTGATATGTGATATATTATTGGTACCTTACTATGGTAAAGTCAAATTCAAAATTGTATCTTCAAGGTCAAGGAGAAATTGCCATGTCAAGGTCAATACCAAAATTAAACCAATAGGGGTATAATACTCTACTACGAAGACGCATGACTTCGGCAATGTTCTGGACCATCCCTTTTCATGGCGAGTTAATTGTAACATTAAAAAAATATCAAATCTCTGAAAATATGTAAGATATAGAATTACATAATTTCTAGTTTTTCCACAATATCATTATTTTACCCATAATACCTTAAAGTCAACTCATTAATTTCTATCCAAATACAAAGTTTGAATGTAAAATTCCATTGACTATTTGTACAATAGAGATTTACTCTTAATTACATTTTTCAATGTCAAGGTCAAAAACAATATCTGCATTCAGATCCTCTCACTCTGCTTTAATACCAAGTTTGAATATTGTTCCCCTTCTACATGTAGTTCTTTCACAACTAACAAACACAAAATTATAACTTTTAATGTCAAGGTTAAACCTCGAGGTCATAGTCAAAGACAACACCTGTGTTCAGATCCTCTCAACATGCTTTACTTTTGTACCGTACTAAGTTTGAAGACTGCACCCCTTATAGTTCTTTCACAACTAACCTAACTGCAACAGCTAAACCAAATTGCTGACTTAGACAGATGGACTGATGTCGCTATTGTACAACGCTATTAAACTTGTAAATTTATATTCTGTCTTTGTCTGATTTTTGCTGGCGTTTTGGGGTATTCTGACCCATAACACTATTTTAAAAGTAAGATTTTGCTTCGTAAATCATGAACAATCAAAAAATATAATTTCAACCAAAGTGAATATGAAATCATTGAAGTATGACAAATATGCAGTAAATGAGAGCACAAAAACAAACCTAAATGGTTATTTAATGAAACAGTTCGAATATGAGCATTTCTGACAAAGTCCAAAAGGATGTCAAAAACACATAAAAATTTGACTTCGGAGTGGAACAAAAACAACAACCCTTATTAAGACATCCTTCTAGATCATCCTGATGCTTTTGTTTTTTTATTTGTGCTTCGCTTCAGTAGAAGAAGCTTGTCAAAGGAGAGTACCCTGTGGTGGCGCCACCTATTGACAGATCCGGACGAAAAACAACAACACTTGTATGGGACTATGAGTATTTCATTCCTACCAAATTTCATTAAAATCCCTGTGGTAGATCTGGAGAAGAAGTTGAAAATGTGAAAAGTTTATCGACGCATGATATGCTATGACAACAGTACACTTGAGCATGGTGAGCTAAAAGGAGTTACATGTACATTTCTATTATAAATGATTGATTTAGAGGACATTATTTTAAAGAAATGTTGTTTCATGAACAAATAGATGTACTTTAAAACTTGAGCTCATCAACCTTTTTACCCTAAAAATTGGTGGAACTTAAACTAAATTAAATAGATTATTCTAAAAGAACACTTACATCTTTAGGACCTTCTACTTTTACTTTAAAATATCTGGCATTGGTTTCCTCAGGCGCGGCAGTTATCCCCGGAACTGGTTCTTGAACCAATCTTTGTGTTTCCTAGAATAAATATTATCCACTGTTAACTCTGATAAATGTACAAAGTATGTGTCAGAAACAATGATGCCAATGAAGAGCATAAAAGAGGTACAGTTGAATTTTACCTACAAATCGAACTCCAAGGTCAAGGTCAGGAGGTAAAACAAGAGGCCAAAGGGGGCCACATCGCTCACCTGAGTTGCAAATGAAGGGCTGAATAAGCTTTAAATGCATCAAAGTTGCAAAGTGCCGAGTTGCAAAACTGGAAAGCAAGTATGAATATGCAGACTTGCAATGTACATGAATTGAATATGATCTCGGAAACATCACTGGCACATTTCAGGTTGATACTCATTCATATATCATATATGATTCAGAAACCATTTTCATTTATCAGAGTCCTATGAGTTTGACCTTTTGACCCCAAAATCATCAGGAATCATCCTTGATTCATGGGAAACATTTCTGACAAGTTCCATAATAAAAGGTGCAATACAGGCTCTTGTATGGTCTGAGTCCTATGACCTTGTCCTTTGACCTTTTGACCCCAAAATCAATAGGGATCATCCTTGATTCATAGGTGCAATACAGACTCTAATATGGTCTGGAGACCATTTTCAGTCATCTCAATCCCATAATCTTGACCTATGACCTTTTGACTTTAAACTCAACAGGGATCATCATTGATTTATTGGGAACATTCTTGGCAAGTTTCAATATCATAGGTACAATACAGGCTCTTATTTGGTCCGAAAACCATTTTCAATCATCCGAGTCATATGTCCTTTGACCTTTTGACCCAAAAATCAATAGGGATCATCCTTGATTCATGGGGAACATTTCTGGTAGATTTCATCGTCATAGTTGCGATACAGGCTCTTATATGGTCCGGAAACCATTTTCAATCATCTGAGTCCTATGACCTTGACCTTTGACCTTTCGACCCCAATTTCAATAGGGTTCATCCTTTATTCATTGGAAACATTTCTGGTAAGTTTCACATTGAAAGAAATGATTCAGGCTCTTATTTGGTCCGGAAACCATTTTCAATCATCTGACTCCTATGACCTTGACCTTTTGACCCCAAAATCAATAGGGTTCATCCTTGATTCACGGGAAACATTTCTTGCAAGTTTCATGATCATACAACTAGGTGCAATACAGACTCATATGGTCCGGAAACCATATTTAATTAAATCAAATGTTTTTCAGAAAAAACAGATGTCTCCCCCCTCCCTCTAAGTTACTTTGACCTTGGGCCAAGATGATGTGAAACCTTTGAGTCATGGGCAACATCATACTAAAACATGAAAGTGATTCATTGTATTGTTTGAGGTAAAGCCCAAACATGATTAGCATGTACAATTTCATTATAAGCATATTTAGTGAAATTGACTTTGGTCACATGACCTTGGATATAGGTGATCTGATCTGGATCATGAGCAACAAAAAACTGAATATTAGTGATTGGATACACGATTCAAAATATAAAGTCTAAACATGATAAGCATAACAATTTCAGACTGGACATGATTAGCATATACAATTTCATTACCAAAGAAGTGACCTTAATCATGTGACCTTGGGACAATGTGATAAGAAACATTTAGTCATGAGAAACAACGTATTAAAATATGAAAACAATTGTAAGAAGGGTTCAGGAGATATAGCCCAGACAAGATTAGTACGAACAATTTCATTAAAAAGAACTAAATGATCTTGACCTTGGGCACATGACCTTGGGTCAAGATGATAAGAAACCTTCCAATCCTGAGCAACAGCATTCTAAAGTATCAGAGTGATCCAGTATACGATTCCACAGATATAGCCCAGACTCAATAGCATTTACAATTTCATTAAAAAATGTAAAACTTGACCTTGACCTTGACCTTACTCATATGACCTTGGATCGAGGTGGTGTGAAACCTTTGGGTCATCAGCACCATCATACTAAAATATGAAATGATCCGATCACAGTTCAAAAGATTAAGCCTGGACATTATACACATAACAAATACAATGTCATTTAAAATACATGTATACTAATTGACCTTGACCTTTGTCACATGATCTTGAGTCAATGTGATGTGAAACTTTCAGGTCATAAGCAACAAAATACTAAAATATAAAGCAATCGTACAAACGGTTCAAGAGATATAGCCCGAACCAGAATGAATGTACAATTTCATTAAAATTGCACTACATGACCTTGACCTTGGTCACATGACCATTGGTCAAGGTGATGCGAAACCTTCGGGTCATAAGCATCAACATACTAAAATATGAAAGTGATCCGACAAACGGTTCAAGAGATCTAGCCCCGACAATAATGTATGCATAATTTCATAAAAAATGCACTAAGTGACCTTGACCTTGGTCACATGACCTTGGGTCAAGGTGAAGTGAAATCTTTGGGTCATAAGCAACAACATACTAAATAAAACACCGCTAAAGACGGTATAGCCGGATTGCAAAGTAAGTTTTTGTCATCAACTGGGTCAAAGTCACCAAGTCAAATATTACAGCATACATTGAGGTCTTATCAGAGGCAACCTACATGTATAATATAAAGTTTCTACTGCATACAGTTCCTTAGATTTTGCTTCAACCAGAAACTTTAACCAAAATCTTTAACTAGGTCAAAGTCCAAGGTCAAGGTCACTAGGTCCAATGTAATGGCATAAATTGAACGGTATCATCATGGGCAACCTAAATGTATAATATAAGGTTTCTACTGCATACAGTTCCATAGATTTTGCTTAAACCAGGAACTTTAACCAAAATCTTTAACTAGGTCAAAGTCCAAGGTCAAGGTCACTAGGTCCAATGTTATGGCATAAATTGAACGGTATCATCATGGGCAACCTAAATGTATAATATAAGGTTTCTACTGCATACAGTTCCATAGATTTTGCTTAAAACAGAAACTTTAACCAAAATCTTTAACTAGGTCAAAGTCCAAGGTCAAGGTCACTAGGTCCAATGTTACGCCATAAATTGAAAGGTCTTGTCATTGGCAACCTAAATGTATAATATAAGGTTTCTACTGCATACAGTTCCTTAGATTTTGCTTAAACCAGGAACTTTAACCAAAATCTTTAACTAGGTCAAAGTCCAAGGTCAAGGTCACTAGGTCAAATGTTACGGCATAAATTGAAAGGTCTTCTCATGGGCAACCTATATGTATAATATAAAGTTTCTACTGCATACAGTTCCTTAGATTTTGCTTAAACCAGGAACTTTAACCAAAATCTTTAACTAGGTCAAAGTCCAAGGTCAAGGTCACTAGGTCCAAATGTAATGGCATAAATTGAAAGGTCTTGTCATTGGCAACCTAAATGTATAATATAAGGTTTCTACTGCATACAGTTCCTTAGATTTTGCTTAAACCAGGAACTTTAACCAAAATCTTTAACTAGGTCAAAGTCCAAGGTCAAGGTCACTAGGTCAAATGTTACGGCATAAATTGAAAGGTCTTCTCATGGGCAACCTATATGTATAATATAAAGTTTCTACTGCATACAGTTCCTTAGATTTTGCTTAAACCAGGAACTTTAACCAAAATCTTTAACTAGGTCAAAGTCCAAGGTCAAGGTCACTAGGTCAAATGTTACGCCATAAATTGAAAGGTCTTGTCATGGGCAACCTATATGTATAATATAAAGTTTCTACTGCATACAGTTCCTTAGATTTTGCTTAAACCAGGAACTTTAACCAAAATCTTTAACTAGGTCAAAGTCCAAGGTCAAGGTCACTAGGTCAAATGTTACAGCATAAATTGAAAGGTCTCTTCATGGGCAACCTACATGTATAATATAAAGTTTCTACTGCATACAGTTCCATAGATTTTGCTTTAACCAGGAACTTTAACTAAAATCTTTAACTAGGTCAAAGTCCAAGGTCAAGGTCACTAGGTCAAATGTTACGGTTCAAGAGATATAGCCCGGACAGGAATGTATTCATAATTTCTTTAAAAATGCACTAAGTGACCTTGACCTTGGTCACATGACCTTGGGTCAAGGTGATGTGAAACCTTCGGGTCATAAGCAACAACATACTAAAATATGGAAGTGATCCAGTATACGGTTCAAGAGATATAGCCCAGACAAAATGTATTCATAATTTCTTAAAAAATGCACTAAGTGAACTTGACCTTGGTCACATGACCTTGGGTCAAGGTGATGTGAAACCTTCAGGTCATAAACAACAGCATACAATGTACTAAAATTTGAAAGTGATCCGGCAAACGGTTCAAGAGATCTAGCCCGGACAGGAATGTATGCATAATTTCATTAAACATAGGTAATCACAGATTACGAAGCTCACCTCATGACAGCAAAATTCAATTCAAACATATTTCTTAGTACATGTATATTGGCTTTTAAAGGCAAAACCACTCAAGCAGAAAAAGTAGGTCAAGGTCATTTTATGAAAGTTTGATCAAAGATACATCCAATATGCAAGTTTGGTACATCTAGCACTTATACTTTGCTCAATATTGGCTTTTAAAGCCAAAATCACTCAAGCGGAAAAAGTAGATCAAGGTCATTTTATGAAAGTTTGATCAAAGATACATCCAATATGCAAGTTTGGTACATGTAGCACTTATACTTTGCTCAATATTGGCTTTATAGAGCAAAATCACTCAAGAGGAAAAAGTAGGTCAAGGTCATTTTATGAAAGATTGATCAAAGATACATCCAATATGCAAGTTTGGTACATGTAGCACTTATACTTTGCTCAATATTGGCTTTTAAAGGCAAAATCACTCAAGCGGAAAAAGTAGGTCAAGGTCATTACATGAAAGTTTGATCAATGATACATCTAATATGCAAGTTTGGAACATCTAGCACTTATACTTTGCTCAATATTGGCTTTTAAAGCCAAAATCACTCAAGCGGAAAAAGTAGGTCAAGGTCATTTTATGAAAGTTTGATCAAAGATACATCCAATATGCAAGTTTGGTACATGTAGCACTTATACTTTGCTCAATATTGGCTTTTAAAAGCGAAATCACTCAAGTGGAAAAAGTAGGTCAGATGCTGCCTGATGCATGGGTCCATCTCGGCATCCAAAGATGAATCACTTGTGCCAGTTTGGTTACTGTAGCATTAGTACTTTGTCAGATACTGAGCTACCCCAAACTTCTTATCCAAATCACTCAAGCGGAAAATGTAGGTCAGATGCTGCATCCAATGCATGGGTTCACCTCAGCATCCAAAGATGAATCACTTGTGCAAGTTTGGTTACTGTAGCATCAGTACTTTGTCAGATACTGAGCTACCCCAAACTTCTTAACCAAGTCACTCAAGCGGAAAATGTAGGTCAGATGCTGCATCCGATGCATGGGTTCACCTCAGCATCCAAAGATGAATCACTTGTGCAAGTTTGGTTACTGTAGCATCAGTACTTTGTCAGATACTGAGCTACCCCAAACTTCTTAACCAAGTCACTCAAGCGGAAAATGAAGGTCAGATGCTGCATACGATGCATGGGTTCACCTCAGCATCCAAAGATGAATCACTTGTGCCAGTTTGGTTACTGTAGCATTAGTACTTTGTCAGATACTGAGCTACCCCAAACTTCTTAACCAAGTCACTCAAGCGGAAAATGTAGGTCAGATGCTGCAACCGATGCATGGGTTCACCTCAGCATCCAAAGATGAATCACATGTGCAAGTTTGGTTACTGTAGCATTAGTACTTTGTCAGATACTGAGCTACCCCAAACTTCTTAACCGGACGCGGACGCGGACACGGACGCGGACGCGGACGCGTGGGGTTATAGCATAAGCTCACTCAACTTCGTCGAGGTGAGCTAAAAATGCACCAAGTGACCTTGACCTTGGTCACATGACCTTGGGTCAAGGTGATGTGAAACCTTCGGGTCATAAGCAACAACATACTAAAATATGAAAGTGATCAGGCAAACGGTTCAGGAGATATAGCCCGGACACGATGTGTGACAGACAGACAGATGGACGACGAAGGCAAAACCAATATGTCTCCTCCCCGTTGGGGGGGAGACATAATAATCAGAGTCCTATGACCTTGACCTTTGGACCCTAAAATCAATAGGGTTCATCCTTGACTCATGGTGAGTAAGTGTATGAAGTTTCATTGTTCTAGCATACATTTTGTATATCATACATGTAGTTGACTTATAGTCCCGAAACCAATTGTTGATGCCCACCCATCCAGACGCCTGCCTGCCCGCCCTCAAGCACCAGCCAACTTAATAGAGGACCTTGAGTACATGTTTTTCTTGCTTCCTATATAAGGTTTTGTATAATTCTATGCAGCAGTTACCTAGAAGTCAAAAATGCTTCTGCAAATAACAGCCCTCAGTGTCCATGTTTGTTTATCAATTGGCTTGTTCAACAAGAACTTGGTAGAGGACCTTGAGTACTTGCTTTTTGAAAGATCTCATGAATATATGTGCTGCAACTGTGGAGGAAAAGTGTCAAAAATGTGTCAGCCTTTGGCAACCATACATGTATTTGTTGACCAATTGGCACAAAAACATGAATTTTGAAGAGGTTGAGTATTTGCTTCCAGTAAGATTTCATGAAATTCTGTGCAGCTGTTGCAGAAGAGATGTTGAAAATGTGTCACCTAATCAGAGCCCTTGGCAGCCGTATTTGTTGACAGATTGACACAATAAATACAAACTTGGCATAGGACCTTGATTACTTGCATTGTATAAGGTTTCACAAAATTTGGTGCAGCAATTGCAGAGGAGGTATTAAAAATGGTCTAGACTGGCCATGCACTGTCCAGAATTCCATTGAATGCACTGAAAATCTTGGTCTTTTTCAGCGAAGTACCGATAACGGCATGAGCTTAAGTGTTGTGATCTTTAATATAAGAGTTACCAAGATTTAGATATTGTCTGATTATTACAATATTTGATTTATTTGTAATCTCTTAAACATATGTACAGGTACGTATAACTATGTCAAAATTTGTTAAGGAGTCGAGAACGTGTACATGTACATCTATTCAGAAGATGTCATGGTAATTTGGAACAGTTGAAATCCACAACTGATTACAAGTAAATCAAGTATTGGCACACTAAGTACCGGTGTACTTACATGTACATTGTAGTTTTTTGTACATAGTGTGCCAATAGTATCTCCAAAGGACAATGAGGTCAAGCAACTAGTGTTGTAAAATCAGATAAAATTTAATATTGATTATCAGACACAATGGGAGGAGTACTTTCGATTGATAATCGCGATAATCGACGTATTTCAATATCTCAAACTTTTAACATTTTTTTTCAAATAGACAGAACCTTTCAACACTACTAAAAAAAAAGACTTTGACATATCCTCAAATTGTACCAGTATATACCTTGTAATTTTGGCACAATGGAAATTGTGGCTTTGTTGGCGAATGCGATAAAATTGCCAAATTTAAAAGTGCCAATTTTCCATTCATTTGAGTTGTAATTTATTCAGTTAGAGATCTTGATCTTGAGCAAACGAATGACCCACTAACCTTCGCACAACTGCCTTACTGGTCAGTATGTTATAGGGCTGAGTACCGCGGGTCAAATGTGTATTGCAATATATTGCGATATTTGGAAAAATATTGCGATATATTGCAATACTTTTATATGGTAACATCAAGAGTCCTTATGGTTATTTTTTTTCCTACCTCAATTTTCCTTTCAAAATTTTATTTTAAAATCTGAAAATGTCTTCATCACGATATAATTACATGCAGACAAATTTGACCAATAAGACGTACATGTATGAATATCCGGTTGAAAAAATCATATTCATCCAGTTAATTTTAAGCTATCAATGTGATAATTCTGATGAGACATTGGCGGACACTCGCGGACAGACAGTGCAAAAAGTCACTAGGAAACTGAAAATGACACCACTATGTTGTACGTTTAAACAATCATAACTAAATATATACATGTACTATAAACAAAATATAAGAATCAAGCTAACATGATAAAGTCTTTCTTGCAAATTAGTATAGCAATGTGCAGTGTGTTGCTGAACGTTTCTAAAGGTCAAAGAAACGTTATTTTACCTATTTCTTGAAATCTATTTTGCTGTGTAGCATAGAACGGACACCTCGTCATGTTTAAAAGTGGCTAGTCAGAAAATTGCAGAACTGATCGCTTTCGCCCGTAAGTTTCAAAGAAACAACATAAAAATATGAAGATAAATAATATCGTCAAAAACCGGTTTTTGAAAACAAATACCGTGGTACGTATTGCGAAGCTTCGTATCGCGATATACCGGTACCGCGATAAAACCGCTCAGCCCTAGTATGTTACATATTATTTAAACATGCATGGGGCTGTTGTGTGTCATTTGCATTTAATCAATAAATGATAAAGACACTTCAATACCTAAAGTTGCATGACATGTACCCTGTGGTCCCCCTCCTTTCCTCCTGTCTTATTATAAAAGAATTTATAAAAGAAAAATTGATGTACATTGCTATAACTTTCCGACATCTTTTTTTGTCACCAGTATATCCATAGTCCGTTTTGACCGAGATGGGGTCACTTATGCTTAGTGCATAATGCAAGCTTTTAACGTGCGTACAATGTACTGTCCCCGTATGATTTCCACGTTGCCACGTTCATGAAGATACCATGTACAATAGGGAGCTCGATGCTAACGATCCACAAGAATATCTGCCTCTACTTTCTGTATATTTGACTAGAGAGAGATGGGAAGAGGAGGGTGTCATTGAAGGTTGTTGGCATCGAGCTCCTATGTATGAATTGCCATTTTGGACCATGGCTTGATGATGATTACGGGATTATGACGTCTTTATTTAGAGATGCATTAGAGTTTCTGGGTAACAATTGCTTACCCCAAACCTAACTCTTTACTGGAATCTTTATTGTACAAGGGTTTTTTTTTAAGTAAATCTATTGGTCAGAAACATACATGTAATTAAGTTCCTTACAAGTAATAACGAATATCTGAATACAAATCGAATACATTGTACATGTCACGAATATTCTAATAGCATTTTCAGGTATTCATTTCAGCTCTAATGACTGCACGCTTTGTCATGTTTGTTAAACATTAATCTTGACGGATTGTACACGGGTTCTGTGTATTGAGGGGAAAAATGGGATGCAGGTACCTTTGTGTTTGCGGCTCATTTAACAAGTACATTGTGGCAGTACATATTTCATTATTTGAATGTACATGTATTCACACACACACAAAAGATAAATTCTGAAACTTCAACTATACGATAACCAGTTACCCTTTACTATAGTTACAATATATACTGAGTATATACTCTACCATTGTCTCTCATTTACATAAGGTAACAAACATGTTTTACATACATTTCTAATCATTTTCTGTTCGTTTATTATGGTAACGTAACATTGATCTATGAATGATACTGCAGTGATTGGGATAAGCATGCGCCCTGCGCCATAGTCACATTCAATATCAAAATGGCACATTTAAATTTCACTGAGTATGCCGATGTGGCAAATTGTGGAAATCTTCCATTTTTTACTCAACGTGGTGATGACTTCACCATATTCACTTCTGACATTGTTATATGAATGGCCATTATTGTTAACCTGTAAATACTGATGCAGATCATCACATGTTCTTGTTTGTTTCTTTGTTTCTTTTTTTTCAAACTGCTAATGGCACATTCATTTCCAACGATGGCACATTCATTTTGCAAATAGAACATTGATGTGTCAGGATATGGGGCCATTGTCACATTCACCTGATTGCCTATCCCAATCACTGATACTGTCATGGATTTGACCATTATAATTTTGGGGGATGTTTTAAAAATCCACCACTTGTAAGTTATAAAAGCGCTAACATTTCCAATACCCAATTTGGATCAAATTCATCAAAATTTACTGACGACAAAATTACCCGATATACAGTATGCTACATGTACTCTTCTTAAAGGTACATTGTATGACTGGTACAGGCTAGCGTCCGTAGTACAGTGAAACCTGTCTAAACCGATACCGACTGGGACCAAGAAAAAATATCGGTATAGACATGTTATCGGATTACACAGGTTTGATAGAATTAAGGCATCCTTTAATTTCTTCAAGGTATTTTAATATTCCTAGGGAAAATTCATCATAAAACTGTGAAACAGTAATGCTTTCTTGTTCACAATGAACTGTTTAAATTCTAATTTCTCATAAAAAATTATCCTCTCTGTCATAGTAAGTTATATTTAGAATAATATACTCCATGAAAAGGATTTCAAGTCAGATGGAATTGGCTATTGAATTTTCATACTTGTACTTGGTGATAAGTTTACATGCAAATTAAGCTAATTATAATACAATCAATTAAGACACTGGCCATGGCTTGGTCAGGTTAATAGTAATACTAAGAGTAATGGAGTCCATTCACCTGTAGTTTTAATTGATCAGCTTGGGGTGATAATTAATCAAAACATGGGTTGGTCAGGGTAGGTGTTGTTTTAACATATCGGTTTAGACAGTGTAAAATACATGTATAAAATGTCACTGGGATCAAAAATGTATATCGGTATTCGGGGTAGGCAGTGTTCGGTTTACACAGGTTATTTTATATAGGAAGAGATAGAAAATTCTTTGGGACCAAAAAATTCTATCGGAATAGACAGGTTATCGGATTAGACAGGTATCGGTTTAGACAGGTTTCACTGTAGTTGCATCCCCTACATTTGTATTCTGATACAATTCTTGCCTCATTTTGGGTGAAAAGAGAACATTTCTCAAAGAAATGTATCATGTCTAATTAATTGATTCTCAAAAATACATGTAGAATCGATAGTCGACAGCTTTGATATCTTAGCGAAGATAGTGCTGATGTCGGCGAGTATCATTACAACACTACAAGCGACATTGTTTCAACTTTTACATGTAATTTCATTTACAAATACACATAGCGAATAACTAGAGTTAACCATACATGTACATTTTAGTTGTCATGTAATACGTTTTTTATCTGAATACGACTACCGTTAAGTTGCAGGGTGCGTGCCCTGAGATGACAAAACTTCAATTTTTCCGGTGAGCTGTGCAGATAGTACAATTTCAAATTTGTGCACCCATTACGCGGCTTTATTCATAAAGAGAGTCATTATGAAAAGAAGATCATGATCTCAAATTTATTAGCTATTTCTTCCATTTTCCTAAATAATTCCTGTCCCCTTCACAAAAGTAAGGACGATTTATTATCTTGGCCGGGGAACGTTATAGCAATTCATAGTCCACATTTCCTCTGAAATAGACAACATATTAATGTAATACGTCTTGTGTGACACTGTAACATATTCAATGAAATTTCACCTTTATGATCCTTCTCGGCAGTCCTCCTTGCCCTGCATTCATCTCAAAAGTTTTAAGTTACTTCTCAAATGACCAGTCAAGTTCCTCGGTTATCGAAAATGGACGACGGTGTCGGGTATTTCGGCCTTAAAACATTTTCGAACTTATGACATTCGAACATAAAATTGGAATATTTGCAACACTTCGTCTTGTTTAACAAAGCTGTGCATACAGTACAAAAATAGCCTATTCAAAAACAAAGAACAGACCAAACCTACAGTTCTGGTCTTTTTTGTAACATATCAAGCAGCGTCCGTTGTCGTTGGCTGATTTAGAAGAGGGGGGGGGGGGGGGGGGGGGGGGGGGGTTCAAAGCAACGCACAACTTTCCTTGTACATTAATAGACAATGTCAGTGGGCATCTGGCTTATGTAAAATGAATAAATAAACTGACAATTTACAGTATTTAAAAGAGGAAATGCGTGTACGTTAACCACTCCTTTCATTTTTTTTTTTTCTGAATTTGACTTTAAAAGGGAAGGGGTCTCTGTTGTGCAGATCTCGAAGGCTTGATTATCTGGATTATCAGTACAATAAACCCTTCCACTTGGAGTAAATGTGTCTGAATATTTCACAAAATAGCAATCCAAGGAATGCTTGTGTCGCCTGCGAAGCGGCCTATTTTTAAAAACTTGATCAAATATGTAGGTCACGGTCACTTTGTTTAATATTTGTACATGTATCAGTTGGAAAGTCTTGTCAAATGAACTCACATGTGAAATATTAAACCTCTTACTTACCAATTAAATGATATGGTCAATCTATTACTTTCAGAAATCAGTCAATCATCTAGGTGAAGGTCATTAGGCACAATTTTTTGGAAATAAACGAAAGAACTCATCATAAGAAATACATGTTTGAAATATTAAAGCCGTATCACTTATAAAACAAAAGATATCGGCAATCTTAATTTTCTTTAAATGTAGGTCAAATACCTAGGTCAAGGTCACTAGTTAAAAAAAGATGGTAAATGTGGAAAGGTCTTATGACAAGGAATACACATGTGAAATATAACACCCCTATCACTTATTAATCAAAAGATGTAGCCAATCCTATTTTTTTGGGAAAAGTAGGACAAATATCTAGGTCAAGGTCACTAGCTCAACATTTATGGTATGTGTAGTAAGGTTATGTCACAAGAAATACACATGTGAAATATCAAAGCCTTATGACTTACCAATCAAAAGACATAGCCAATCTTAATTTTTTTTTTTTTGAAAAGTAGGTCAAATATCTAGCTCAAGGTCACTAGGTAAAAAATTATGGCATTTTTAGTAAGATTTTATCACAAGGAATACACATGTGAATTATCAATGCCCTATCACTTACCAATGAAAAGTTATGGGGTGTGACAGACAGACAGGCGGACAGAAGGACGGACGGACAGACGGACAACGGACAAAGTGATCCCTAAGTGTTGCTGTGCTTCGCAGGCGATACAAAAAGGCTTTGCAGGCTTGTTTAATGTCGGTTCAGGGTTTCCATACAAATTTCTTTGTCATGGCGCACAGTCTGTTTAAATAACGTTTGACAAAATACGTTATTGATGTATGTGTACTAGTAATTCATAATTGAAAGTAATAAATGACCTGTATTTGATAAATCTTTTCACAAAATGAAGAATAAGAGATGTAGTTGTTCCCTTTTCAGGTATACATACAAAGTGCAGTTTTTGAAAAGTTACCTTTCTTTGTCCACATGCAGAGTAGTTACCTAGATCGTATTTTTTTTTTTTTTTTACTTTTAATCATCTTTTTAAAAGCTTATCTATTTATTTTGCAGTTATGAACAAAACTACATGTTTACATAGCCTTACACATCATCAAGTCTTTGCAACTGATAATTCTTTTTTTCCAATCGGAAGCAGGTGAGACGATTGAAATCCAAACTGTTTAATGATTAAAAAAAATTGATTGCAAAAAATAAATAAATAAATAAATTGATAAATAAAATTACCAAACAAAAAAAAATCAAGCAAAAAAAAAATGATTTTAAAAAGAAATGCAGCATTTCAGTAACCGCATATCATAATGCACCTTTTGGCGTATTTGGCGCATTCTGAATTAACATTTATACACGCGTATTGACAATTGATAGATGGAGCCAGACAACCAAGAAACAATAACAACATTGGGCGAACAACCAAGACACAATAATAACAACATTGGATGAGAAGCCGAAAAACCGAAACACAATAACAACATTGGATAAGAAACCGAAAAACAAAGAAACAATAACAACATTGGTTGAGAAGCCAAAAACCAAGAAACAATAACAGTATTTGAAAAGAAGCCGAACAACCAAGAAACAATAACAACATTGGGTAAGAAGCCGAACAACTAAGACACAATTACAACAATGGATGAGAAGCCAAGCAACCAAGACAACAACAACATTTGATTAGAAACCAGACAACTAAGACACAATAACATTTGCTACGAAACAAGACAACTAAGACGCAATAACAACTTTTGATAAGAAACCAGACTACCAAGACACAATAACAAAATTTGCTAAGACACCAAAAAACCAAGACACAATAACAACATTGGATGAGAAGGCAAAAATCAAGACACAATAAAACCTTGCTCAGAAACCATACGAACAAGACACAATAACAACATTTGCTAACAAAACAGATAACCAAGACATAATAACAGCATTTGATAAGAAACCAGACAACCAAGGCACAGAAACATCAGTGGAAGGTAGACAACCAAGACACAATAACAACCAATAACAACATTGACTGATAAGGCAGACAACCAGGACACAATAACAACATTGAGAGAGAAGGCAGACAACAAAGGCACAATAACAACATTGACTGAGAAGACAGACAACCAGGACACAATAACAACATTGACTGATAAGGCAGACAACCAAGACACAATAACAACATTGACTGAGAAGACAGACAACCAAGACACAATAACAACATTGACTGAGAAGACAGACATCCTGGGCACAATAACAACATTGACTGAGAAGGCAGACAACCTGGGCACAATAACAACATTGACTGAGAAGACGGACAACCAGGACACAATAACAACACTGACTGAGAAGGCAGACAACCAGGACACAATAACAACATTGACTGAGAAGGCAGACAACCTGGGCACAATAACAACATTGACTGAGAAGACAGACAACCAGGACACAATAACAACATTGACTGAGAAGGCAGACAACCTGGGCACAATAGCAACATTGACCGAGAAGGGAGACAACCAAGACACAATAACAACTTGGTGAGAAACCAGAAAACCAAGACACAATAACGACATTTGCTAAGAAACCAGACAACCAAGGCACAGAAACATCAGTGCATTAGAAGGTAGACAACCAAGACACAATAACAACCAATAACAACATTGATTGAGAAGACAGACAACCAGGACATAATAACAACATTGAGTGAGAAGGCAGACAACCAGGACACAATAACAACATTGACCGAGAAGACAGACAACCAGGACACAATAACAACACTGATTGAGAAGACAGACAACCAGGACACAATAACAACATTGACTGAGAAGGCAGATAATCAAGACACAATAACAACACTGATTGAGAAGACAGACAACCAGGACACAATAACAACATTGACTGAGAAGGCAGATAAACAAGACACAATAACAACACTGACTGAGAAGGCAGACAACCAGGACACAATAACAGCATTGACTGAGAAGGCAGACAACCAGGACACAATAACAGCATTGACTGAGAAGGCAGACAACCAGGACACAATAACAACATTGACTGAGAAGGCAGATAATCAAGACACAATAACTACACTGACTGAGAAGGCAGACAACAAGGACACAATAACAGCATTGACTGAGAAGGCAGACAACAAGGACACAATAACAACACTGACTGAGAAGGCAGACAACCAGGACACAATAACAACATTGACTGAGAAGGCAGATAATCAGGACACAATAACAACACTGACTGAGAAGGCAGACAACCAGGACACAATAACAACATTGACTGAGAAGGCAGACAACCAGGACACAATAACAACATTGACTGAGAAGGCAGATAATCAAGACACAATAACAACACTGACTGAGAAGGCAGACAACAAGGACACAATAACAGCATTGACTGAGAAGGCAGACAACCAAGACACAATAACAGCATTGACTGAGAAGGCAGACAACCAGGACACAATAATTGACTGAGAAGGCAGACAAACTGGGCACAATAACAACACTGACTGAGAAGGCAGATAATCAAGACACAATAACAACACTGACTGAGAAGGCAGACAACCAGGACACAATAACAACATTGACTGAGAAGACAGACAACCAAGACACAATAAGAAGATTGACTGAGAAGACAGACAACCAAGACACAATAACAACATTGACTGAGAAGACAGACAACCAAGACACAATAACAACATTGACTGAGAAGACAGACAACCAAGACACAATAACAACACTGACTGAGAAGGCAGACAACCAGGACACAATAACAACATTGACTGAGATGACAGACAACCAAGACACAATAACAACATTGACTGATAAGGCAGACAAGCAAGACACAATAACAACACTGACTGAGAAGGCAGACAACCAGGACACAATAACAACATTGACCGAGAAGACAGACAACCAAGACACAATAACAACATTGACTGATAAGGCAGACAACCAAGACACAATAACAACATTGACTGAGAAGGCAGACAACCAAGACACAATAACAACACTGACTGAGAAGGCAGACAACCAAGACGCGATAACAACATTGACTGAGAATTCAGACAACCAAGACACAATAACAACAATGAGTGAGAAGGCAGAGAACCAAGGTACAATAAAAACATTGATAAGGAAGGCAGACAACCAAGACAGAATAACAACATTGACTGAGTAGGCAGACAACCAAGACACAATAACATTTTTGGGTGCGAAGGCAAAGAACTAAGACAGTTTACTTGTTTATTTCAAAATAAATTTGTATTTTGCTTTATACAGATTTAGGGGGGAAGAACGGCAGATTGGAAACCCCTCCCTCTTTGACGTCAAACAATTTTATTTTTACCAAATAAGACTTATTTTCAGCCATTTCTAGGATCGTAATAGACCAAAGCGTAATTATTGTACTCCCCCCCCCCTCCTTTCAGTTCCTTTTTAGCAGTTATGTATTTAAAAACACAGTTGGTCTTTTATGGGTCTCACAATGGCATTAGTGAACATTTAAGCCGCCGGGTTAGATTAAACTTATAATGTATTAAACACTATTTTCTACTCGATCCTTTTAATTCTGTTCTATACGAAACAGAAATTCCTTTCAATTTTCTTTACACAGCGATAATAGTTTCAATCAATAAATGTTTTATTTCGATCATTTCGTCTTCTTTCAATGTAAGTTCACACAGATAAATTATAATTGCTTTAAATTACACCTCTATTCGTCTCAGATCTGTTTGCCATTGGCATGCCTGCCTTTTTTCAAACTAAAATGTAGTATTCAATTTGCATTTTTAACTTGGTGATAATTTGCTGACTTCAAAGATTTGAAAATTTGACTTTTTAAATTTTGGAAGAGTAGTTGACAGAATATTTCACGTATCTGAATAAGTTTGAAGGCGACACAAATCAAATTCTACAGAGAATATGTGTATACAAACTCTTGATTTAATTATATTTTAAATAGCTTCCCCCCACCCCCTTTCACGTACACACAAAAGATTGCATGGATTACGTATAAAGTGTGTCGCATGGCAACTCTCGCCCAGTGCCTTAGTGGGTCTCACTCGCGTTTTAATTCCCGCCAAGCGACTGGTAGACTTTCTAGAGCTAAGACTCTATTGATCTCAATGAGCTCAAACTTGGCAGGTACTACCCATGTAAGATTATAGTTCTCTCTTATAGCAATCGTAATGGAGATAGCATCTAGACCACGTACTTCAGAGTAAGTATTTCATTTATTCATATATCCTCCTATTATTTTGATTCCAAGTGATTTTTGTATATATATGTAGTTATGTATGTTTAATGGAAAATATAACCAAAAAAGTTTTTAATTAAACCCGGAAAATTTCACTTCAATAAAAAATGCTATTTCAAATTATGACTAGGTACTTCTTAATGAACTTGTCATATTTGTGTTGTGAAATACATAACTCTATGTATACATGTAGTATCTGTATATCTTGTCAGCTCAACAGATCATTTAATCTCAGAAGTTTTTGTTGCAAGATTTTGGGAAGTGATAAGACTCTTGAATAACCAAAGAAATCAACAAAGCCTTTGTGTTTCTACGCCTATAAATCCTTCGTTTTGATATTTTGATAAATATTGGAATACGTTGGTGTCATTGGGTCAAATGCGATTTTTATGAGGATGTCTCCGTTGACGTCCGCATTTGAGACGTTACATCCCCTTGTTCAAACATTAGAAATAGCGATCGAAATTGTTACGAATTATTGTAGATAAAACTTTTCTTTTGTCCTTTACTTAATTCAACCGTATTCTAATAATAATATAGATAGATTTTACTCAAATTGGACGGAGACAGTATGTTTTAGTTTGAATTATAATGCAGGCTTTCCATTTTCTATTATTATGTAATAAAACTCAGATAAAAATGCATCGATATTTGCCTATATAAGCATATCGATTCCTTGTATTCATGTAAGTGTCAAAACTTTACAAAAGAAAACCCCCCTGTGAGAAAGTGACGGGACTACGTTTTGAGAGCCTTTTAGAGGTGCAATTCACTAGAATTCGACATTGCGGTTTATTCCTTTGTGTTTTGCAAATGTATTTATCAAAATCGAAATAGTGCATATCAATATAAATATTTAATCCGTATGTGAGGTAAAATAAGCAAGAAGTACTTGGATATACATCCATTTGTAAAGCATGCATGCGCTACATGCGCAATGAACGAGGGGTTAATCCGTACGGATGTGCGCGTTTACAAAAGGGTGTTATTTAGGATAATGATATTTAAAAGAGAATACGTGCGTGGATTCAGAGGGGAGGGAGTTCGTGGGACACTAACACGCCCCCAATCCCCCACCCCAACCCCAACCTCCTTTGGAATTTGCCTAAAATCCTTATTCTTCCCAGTTTTATCTATATTTGTTTTCAGAACCCTACAATGAACACCCCCAACTATCACGATGGGGTTCCCCCTCCCCAGGAGAATAGGAGAATATTTAAACCCGTCCATAGAGGAAGATGCAAAATCCAATCTATTCACAATCGTAAATTGAGCTCACCTGCAAAGTCCTGTACTTTTTGGCGTCTCTGGGAAAACAAATTTTGAAATTCTTTAAGATTAAAGTTTGGGTTCGGTAATGGGGTAAGAATTAAGGGTTATAAAATGTTTCTTAACTAGCGAGAGTATGTCTATGTCTTTTATACCAAATGATGCCAACTCTAAGTAAATAGATCCAGGAATCGTTAATCGTCCTCCATCAATATTAGGTTTTATACACCACTATGTTCTCTGTCTTTTTTTTTAATATGTCGGTCAGAAGTTCGGGTTATAGTTTTACAACATATGTGCTTGGCGCCTTTAATTCATGGGAAAAAAATCTTCCGTCCAGAAAGCTAACATCAATTATTAATCACGTGTATCAATGACCTAATTTCACACTTCAGATCCATATATGCTCCCTCACCTGACCTTGACCCGATTATTGAGCAGATGGCGCGATCAAAGGGAGGTGATAGGTATGGACGCACTTTAGCGTGTTCGAATATCATGAAAGTATGCTGTGCTCGCAATGCATTCAAATAACAGAAGTAGAGCTATATATTGTTTGCTTACGTTAATATATGTCGAATTACAATAAGATTGGATACTAGTATAAATTGTCTTATACCTTAATACATACCATATCGAAGGAACTTATAAAGGAAATACTATCATGATTGATACAAACGATGGACAAGACAGTTTTCGTCAGCCGTATAGTTTATATATACATGTACATGTATATGTACCTTATTCTGTCGTAGCCATGTGAATATAAACACAACTCTTGGCTCTTTAGACTAAATGGTCAGAATTAGGTTAATGCCGGGGGGGGGGGCTGTTTGAACACTTTCGAAACGTAAGTTGGTTTGGGAAAAGTAACTACATTTAATTAGTACTACTTCTGCACTAGTTAGTCGACAAACAGTTCAACGTCAAGGGATCTCAGTTATGATGAAAAAGGAAAAAAAAAAAAAGAAAGAAAAAAGGAAATAATGGGGTAAAGAGACAGAAATGGTTATACACAAAGATCACTCTCCCGTGTAAAATACCCTTTTTCAAAACTGTGGCATCATCTGACCACAAAAAGAAACACCCAACCCCAAACATATGAAATGATACCCACTCAGCCACTGAAGTATGTATTAGGCTGAACATGTATTGGTATCAACTTTCCGGTTTGAGATCACTGTCTTGTCCTCACGCTATATTTATATGTTGTCCTTCTAACGTGTGCACCTTAAATTAAATGTATATCCACATTCATCCACATTTAACCAACACCATTATGTAACAACATTTTATTTCATGATTTCAACATGCATCATAAATACCCATAAATAATGCATGTGCATTGTCGCATGTGTTCTATCAGGGATCTACTTCAAAATAGAATAGTGCAATATATCAAGTCAATATTTGAAAAAGGGGCATATTCGTTTGATCCATCACCGATCATGTATGTCTCGATGGCGAAGTTATCAGACTTGATAAATGTTAAATCCAACGCAAGGTGTCACCACAATCGGGGAAGACAAAGCGCCGCGTGGGGGCGCATCGAATCGAAACGTAAACTTTTTGTTCAGTGTTTAACATACTAGTATTTCTTGATACCCGGGAGATATACGTTGATTGAATTACAAACTTTAAACAACGAGTAACTAATCAGTACCTGATGAATATTCATCACGGGGTTCCATCTGGTAAATTCAGAAGGAGCGGCACATCTGAAAACCCTTCTTACTAAGTGACCGGTAGTCCCCTTTTATTTTCAACACCACGTCCGTCCATTTTTATTCACGCTTCAAATTGTTCATACTTCTAGAAGTAAAACAAAACTTATAAAATTAGAAGATTCTGTATCTGTTGAATAAGGCTAATCACACAATCATTTTTTTTTAATTAATACGGATATGAGTTTCATTCCATACATACATGGACTTGTGTTTTATTTTCTTCGTTTCAAAGGACCAATAAATTCTAATCAGTCGATAAATTGTACTTCTCTATGTTATTTCTAAATTCGCCAATCTATGCCCTTGTAGACCCCCGGTGTAATTATTTCATTGATAAGTTCATAGGGAGAGACACCATTGTTGTCCGAATAAAATCTATATTGTAAATGTAGACCGAACGTTTTCCATTTTGTTCTGTTTAAATTGAAAATTTACAATTGGATGTTGAAGTGATTTTCAAATAGAAAAAGTATGAGTTTGTTGATGGAAACTAAGCTTTCCCACGAGGATATGAAACGGTAGGGAAACTTCTGTCGTCATGATGTTTCTATGTAATGGTAACTTGTGTGTAATTTAAGGAAATGAAATATTAATATTGATAAAAGTATAATAACTAAAAGATAACGATTTTGTTTCTGATTTATTTGTGACATTTGATATAATTGCTTTAATACTCTTATCATAGATACCACTACCAGGGAGTTTGAGAGCACAATATGTAATGTTCCTCTCTGAGATGGCAATCTGTTTCAATCAGAATATCACTATCTTATTTTTTATGATAATTTAGTGTATCAGGAATATACGGTGTTCCGTTGGGGACATCGCTTTTTCGCGTAAACGAATTGTGACGCGAAAGAGCGAAGAAGCGAAGTTACGATGCAAAGAAGAGAAGTTACGAAGAAGCGACGTTACGATGCGAAGTTGCGAAGTAATGTTCTTCGCTTCTTTTCAACTTCGCTTCTTTTCAACTTCCCTTCTTCTCAACTTCGCTTCTTCTCAGCTTCGCTTCATCACGTTCCGCTTTGGCATGCGCACAATTGATGAACACGCTGAATAGTCCCATAAAGCGCCTTTCTAGGTATTTACTACTGAATCTTGAAATTGAATCATTTATTTCATGTTAGAAAAATGCTCCTTATCCTCCTTGTGCCCTACAAGTAAAAAGTTCAATAACCCTAACCATGTTTCATTTGACTGCGTATGTGCTACTGTAAGACAGGAAAGCGATTGCCGAAGTTGCGAAGAAGAGAAGAAGCGAAGATGAGAAGAAGCGAAGTTATGATGAGAAGAAGCGAAGTTATGATGAGAAGAAGCGAAGTTACAATGCGAAGAAGCGAAGTTACAATGCGAAGACTCACTTCGCTTCTTCGCATCGTAACTTCGCTTCTTGGCGTGTCTATTTCAAGCGCTAAGAAGCGATGTCCCTAACTGAACACCGTTATATCTTCAAGGAAAATGTATATTTCATTTGTTAATAATGAAACTTACATCGATAATCTCATCAAATATTTGATAAAAAAGAAGTGATACATATTTTGCATTGTCTCCGAGTCATGGGTTTTGCTCAATCGGAACACCTCGTCCCTTTTTCCCGTGTCAGAAAGAGAAAGTACGCAGTAAAGGTAGAGAAGTTCCGATTGGGGATGTGCTGTGATGTCTCTATATGATTGCTAAGTAGAAGACTTAACTATGACGTCATAAAACCTTCCCAGTCTTATTGGTATGAATTTCATGGACGCCTTACTTTCCCCCGATGATATCATGTCGACAAGATTCAATATCTTGTTGGAAGATTTTCCTTTTGATACGCTCGGTGATGATCATGGAAAACGGTAGGTCGCATTTTGAAGTGATGGACTGGAAAAGGTTCGGAACAATCAGTAATTCGTTTGCATGTTGCAATTTTGTTGTTTATATCGTGTGATCTTGTTTTCTGTTGACAGAATGACCTTTTGGTCAAGGCATGATCCTATTCGACAAGCCAAGGGAAACACAGACCACTGGGCCAAATACAGACAAAAAGTAAGTTTATCTCATTAAAAACTTAAATTTTGTATTTATTGTAATTTGGATGAGACCTTCCCAGAAACTTAGAGAAAACAAAGTTTAGAAACATCCTAAAATTCGTTACTTATATTTACATTTATTCTAATTATCGGTCATTTTTATTTACATGAACATCGCACATTTTGCCTGCAACAGCGTCAGATATA
Source organism: Pinctada fucata (assembly GCA_028142955.1). Classification (NCBI taxonomy): domain Eukaryota; kingdom Metazoa; phylum Mollusca; class Bivalvia; order Pterioida; family Pteriidae; genus Pinctada; species Pinctada fucata. Next base: position 85,386,520 of record AP027102.1, on the reverse strand, counting down.
TCTTAACTTTGGTAAATTCTCCCTACATGCAAAACTTGAACGTGACGTCACAATAGCAACCCAAGTTATTGGAATATAATTCTAGTTGCCTAATGGGCGTTCAACATGGGGAATCTACTAGTAATGTAAATATAGGAGCTTGACGCAAACGACCCCCAGTGAAATCTTTCCCCTGAAATAAAGGGAAAACAGAGGAGGATATCATTGTGGACCCTTGACGTCGAGCTCCCATGTACTCTGCCTCCGAGATGTGATGTATTGCTGAGATATTCATTCATAAAGTCCTGTTTAAAAAAGGTTGATTTCCTGTTAGAAAATATATATTTTATTCGATATGAGTTTTTATTCATATGAAGGGAATATTATGATACGATATTTTTAAAAAGAATGTTCATCGGTGTATTGTTGACCGGAGTTATATACAAGAATGTCTCCTGGTCTTTCTGTTGGTGGTGTGGGCTCCTGTTGGAGATCCTTTCCTTTAATGTTCTAAGTTTAAACAGTTCATCCTGTTTCAGTAACAATTCAGAAAAAGAGAATTCATTCCTTATGCATACAATTTACCGTCTTTGGTATTGATTGTAGCACAGTAAAATAAGCTGTTGGATTTTAAATTTTAATATCAACAAATAAAAGGTACATATAAAGTAAACAATAACCTTTAAAGGGTTTTAGTGATTGGTAGATTGATTATACTTACCTGTAGACAGGTATGTTCTTTAACTGTAAATGCATTCTTTCTCCCGACATATTTAACACTTTTTGACAGATTTAAAAATGGCGCATAAATTTTCTTGTATTTCGACGCCTAAAGTGTATCAGTCTGCACAATCTGTGTCTCGATCAAGATCTTATTGAGTTATGAAGAGACAGAGTACTTTATAATAGTGTAACAAATGAGTACATGGCCATTGCTATAGGTGGTAATATAAGGGAAAACTTCACGAAAACCACATGGCGAACACAACAAGTTATTAATATACAATGAGTCCAAAAACAAACAAACAAATCAATTACAGACAAGTAATATTAACTTTGAAAACAATCGAAACACAATGGCCAATGAGATCACAGAACGTCCACCTGGTACCAACTTTGGTCGTACAGTGACTACTTATCAAACGATGTGGTTATCCGGATTGTTTCCTTTCCAGTCATTTCATTTTTCGACAACATCTTTAAAAAGTCACTTGAATTAAGATGAGTTCTTCAAAAATTCCATACCTGTCCGATAGTTTGACTCCATATCATATTGTCAAATACAATGGTGTCACCTTCATTGGTCTTTTTGGTATGTTTACTGTATTTGTGGCCCAAGTATTTGCTTATGTCCGGTCAGCCGCCACAGGGTTGCACAACGGTTTCTTGTACATTTTGTACTAAATCGTTTCCCTCCCTTGATAAGAATTATACCCATCTTCCAAAGTAAATACATGTATATATATAGCTTCAACACATTCATTAGTCTTCATGAACCATAATAAATGAGTAAGTGAAAATCCAAACCCAATATTAAATCAGAATTCAAAAATAACATTAAATGAGCTTATGATGCCTGGAAAATGCAAAACTCTGTGGTGGAAAATAAAACAATCCTCAAAAATAATGAACTACGAAGGAAATATATTCATGGACAATTCAAGGCGAATTTTTAAAGATAAGATGTACTAGTATTTTGAGATCATGTGGAGAAATGATGCCGCTTCTCACAGTCACGTGACGTAGTTCGACGAAACTCCCATTAAAATCAGTTCGTAGATTTTCTCCGTTAAATCTTCGTTTTATTTAATTTTGTAATTCATATTATATTTAATTTGTTATGTAACGATTATTCATGACCTATTTTCAATTCTATAAGAAAACATAATGATTTTATACTAGAAAATAGAAGAAAATTCGTAGAAAGAACGAATTTTTAAAATACGTGGGAACCGCCAAAATCAGTTATCCGTAAAAACGAAGATACCTGACTTCATGTATTTGTTATGAACTTTCAGTCGCGATGCCCGGAACATGAATTATTACACTAGAAACCTAAGAAAAAGGACATTGAAGTTACCAAAAATCGCCAAATCATGCTGTATTCTTATGAAATTACAGTACAGCATATGAGCGGAATCCTACTAATTTTCAACTCGTGTGGGAACCGCGAATTTATCACGGAAAATAAAGTTTTTTACATCAAATTCTTCAGAAAATAGCGGAGTATCATATCCAATGCCCGGAAGCCATTTAACAATCTTCGTTACAGTGATGCCCATATACGACAATAGTAATTCAAATCTGGCTGCGAGCCATGACGTGACGTCAGAGTGGCATTATTTCTCCGTATGATCAGTTCTATCTGATCGAAGTCCAAACTCTATTTTGAATATATATTACCATACATTAGAGATTAGCCAATATGATGCTTAGTGCAATTCAAATGAGGAAATTAACCAATATATATTTACGTTTTATTCAGTCAGGTAATGTTCGAATCCGTTTCGGATCTGCTGGTCCGGTACCAAGCCCCGTGGAAGAGGAAGGTAAGTATTGGATGCACGGTCACATGAGTCTGTCCACCAATTGTCACGCACCATTTCTGTGACGCACATCACGTGAGTAAATCTAATATGGAATAATATTAGAAACATGGAAATCCTCTGGATCACCTTCCACGCTATATGCCAGAACCTTCAATTCTCTAGCGATTGAAATGCAAAATAAAACAATCCTACGAAAACCTGTTTATAATTCTTCAAGGCAATGCTTATTGGTTATTGTGTTACGTCTCGTACACATGTAAGGAAAAAGTGTAGTACAAATTTACCTACTTTAGGTACTGTACATGCTTTATTCTATATTGTGAAATTCCCGAATCTTCTGCCGTTTGCAGAATTAAATTATCTTTACAATTGTTGACATAAGTAAGTCAAATTGTACTGTGACACGTTTTGGGTCAGCTGGCCTGGATTGTTTCAGGGGTGGTGTTACAAACAAAATCTAATGACAAATAGGAGAGGGCAACAAATTCACATAATGAAGTAAGTATAAAAGAATTGAAAATCAGACCAGTAAGAAGACGATTCAGATGAGTTCCCCTTCATTTTTTGTAAGTAAAATGCTTGATTTCAGCTTAGTTTGAATAGTTGTTGTCTTTTCTATCGCTTTAACATGCTCTGGTTGAATTGTGTGCTATTTGAAAACCTTGTCGTAAAATTTGATTAATCAAGTTCTTTGAAAAGAAAGAAAAAATCTAAAAAGCTTTCAAGAATTTGCCCCTCGGATATTATTGATAATAAAGAAAGTAAAGTCTGATTTTCACGATCAAAATTATTCTTTGAAGAAATTCCAGCTTTATTAATTGTCTGAAAGTTCAAGTGTGTTTTGCAATAGTAAGTTGCCTTTATAATTCAATACAAGTTATTTAAAAACAGAAAAAATCAAGATAGAAGAATGTCAAAATCACCCTTTTCATTTGATTTTGTATAACAACGTTTGTTTTTGGCAAAATACAATGCTCTGTGTTCTGCTTGAAAAACGCACAATTTCCATGTACACTCAAAAACTTTGAATAGTTATACTTTGACAACATGCAAATTGAAATATGTATAGTCCATAGTATTGCATGTACTTTAATTATGAAACTACTCTTTTTGTCCTTTTAGAATGGATAAAACTGTGATATTACATTGAGCTAGTCCTTTCATTGCTTTCAAGTCAGCTGGCGAATGCTTGATGCTTTTCGGGAATCGGCGTCCATCCTCGTGTGATTCCGTAAATACGAAGTCAACCGAGGATTCGCTGGTTCCGGAAGTTCAGCTCTCCGGGTTGAGCAAAAAAAAAAAAAGCCGTGGTGATGGGTAGCAAGCGTTAGAGTGTAGTACTGAGATTGTCAGCCATTTATGTATATTAATCATATTTACATAATTATGTGATACTTGTCCACAAGTAGATTCCTTACCACATACTTACATTTCACCACATACTAAAATCACGTTCAGATTCATGTACTCGTCTCCTCATGTAGTCGTGTCATTGTAGTGTGTTAGAGTGCGAGTGATGCTTGTGATTAAGTTATACAAGGATGTTTTTCAATAGTTCTGTAACTCAATGTTTATTTTGGGATGAAATATATCAACATAGAATTTTTGCGATTTTCATGACTTAAAATTTAACAAGAGGAGAACATCTTTTAAAAAAATGAATAAATTTACTATTTAACTTTGAATGCAATACATAATGCAATTTTCATATAAAAGCTAGATGACTGAAATATTTTTAACAATATTTTTGAGTTTGTGTAGTGATTGTGTATGATGGCAGTTGAGAAATATCAGAAGGGAGGATGTAGTATAATGTTTAAATTCGAAAAAAATCATCATCATAAAATAAATAACAACTCATAAATTAGTAGTTTTCGAATTGGTACATATTGTCAAACATGTACTAGTATAACATAATTCAATGTTTTAAGCCAAGAAATATAATTATTAAGGATGATACGGAAGGGCTGTATGAAGAAGGAATTGAGGACTTTAAAAAAATAATTTCTTTCATTATAATCAACATATTTATCGCCTTGTACAATGTCATATGACAAAAGATGGCTTGTAATTTACTTTAGTTGTAATATATATACCCAATTAACAAGGAGAAGCAGGCATATAACATTGTTCTAATCATGAATAATAAATTGCGACGTAATAAAATTCGTTTCCAATTCCTTCGTGTGTAATCTTCAAGGGTACGGGGCGCCTCATCGATGTATTATATAGCTTTATACTAGACAACCTCAGTTACATGAGAGAGAGAAAGAGAGGGGAGAGAGAGAGAGAGAGAGAGAGCACCACGGCTAACTATACATATCCTTTCCAGCTTCGGCAGACTACTGGAACAATGAAAGTGCTAAGCTTAACTACGTACAGAATCGATTTATACCATTAAAACAAAGAAAATTTGATGACTTGGTTTTAGATGGTCTACGAGGAAACCCACCTGGAAATTACATGAATTCACGACCAAGAAATAGCTTTAATAGGAATGTGTATAGCAACTCGTACCATGACCGAGCAAGAGAGGGCTTCCGCTATTGGCTGATAGAGAGACCAAAACCCACCAAATGTGAGTATTTCTTCCTGTCTGCCGATTGGTTTGGTATTTGGGTGATTGGACACAGGAAAAGGGTATAACTGTAGCCAATAATTGGAAAAGGAGCTAGATTTTTTTAATCGTTTTGGGAACATGAAAGAATTTATATGAACATATTCATGATCATTTTCCGTATTTTTTAAAAGTTCTTCTTTAAAATAAATAGTAAATTGAAGGGTTTTGGTGGACAAAAAATAATAATCTATCTAGATTAAATTGCAAATGTCCCATGAATTGTCACCTGGAAACTAGTATTTTAAATTAATACAGACCATTGGAAATAGGAAGCAAATAATAACAATAAGCAAACAAATTGATTACAAGTACAAAGTACAAAAGTACATAGTACAACAAAGTAAATAGTACAGAAAATCCTCCAACACGGAAGTGAAATTGGTGACTTGGAAGAGTAAGCATCCTTTGCTTGCTAACAACACCCATTACTAAAGTTGATGTGTCGCGTTTTTTTTTATGCCCCCGGAATCGGGGGCATATAGTTTTTGGCCTGTCCGTCTGTTTGTCTGTTTATCTGTTTGTCTGTCTGTTTGTCCAAAAAACTTTAACATTGGGCATAACTTTTGAATGGGAAGTGATAGGGCTTTCATATTTGACATGTGTATTCCTTATGACAAGACCTTTCCATTAATACCAAAATTTTTGACCTCGTGACCTTGACCTTTGACCTACTTTTCAAAAACTCTAACATTGGGCATAACTTTTGAATGGGAAGTGATAGGGCTTTCATATTTCACATGTGTATTCCTTGTGACAAGACCTTTCCATTGATACCAAAAATTTTGACCTCATGACCTTGACCTTGACCTTTGACCTACTTTTCAAAAACTTTAACATTGGGCATAACTTTTGAATAGGAAGTGATATGGCTTTCATATTTCACATGTGTATTCCTTGTGACAAGACCTTTCCATTGATACCAAAATTTTTGACATCATGACCTTGACCTTGGACCTACTTTTCAAAAACTTTAACATTGGGCATAACTTCTGAATTGTAAGTGATAGGGCTTTCATATTTCACATGTGTATTCCTTGTGACAAGACCTTTCCATTGATACCAAAATTTTGACCTCGTGACCTTGACGTTTGACCTTTTAACCCAGTGATCTCACATACATGTACTTAACAGAAAATAGTGTTCATACTAACAAAGATGCCACCGGGGGCATTCGTTTTTCACAAACACAGGCTTTATTTTCAATGGATAGCTTAGATCTTCATTCCAGTGCAAATGTTCTTTTTTGTACGGATGTCTTTTCGTCCGAGTTCTTTCGTACTTTTCGTTCCGAAAGTTGGGATCTTTCGTACCGATCGGTGGGATCATTCGTAACGGTACGAAAAATAAGTATTTTGCTACTTTTATAACATATTTGTGTTTGGAATTTTTTTTATTGAAGTGAACAATGTATGATAGGTGATCGTATACTAAATTTCAAGGGGTCGGATTCATTTTAGTTATAGTTGAAATATGCATGTTTTACTCAAAATATCGGTCAAACGGCGCCTGTTCCAAAAACTTGTAATGAAAACAATCGTTTCATGCTGTATATTAACATTTTCAAAGTATTTCTTTATTCCATCTAATAGTACGAACGATCTCACTATCAAAATTTATAAGGAGCTCAAGTTTATTAGATCTTTAACATTTTTTTTTTCTGTACCAGTACGAAAGATCCCAGTAACGGGTACGAAAGAATCTCTGTACGAAACGGTATCGGTTCGAAAGATCCCAGAATCTTAGTAAAGATTTTTGTTGATGAGGATCTTTAGGAAAAGAAGTGTGTGCTTCTACTTCATATCTCTTTCATGTTCCTAAATGATTATGCATGGACTACTAAATAATAGTTTGCTGCAATCATAGACATCGTAAACATAGGAACGTTTAAAGCTTTTTTTTTCATTTTAGAATTCTGAATATATCTTGGTCTCTTTTTAAATAAAAGTAAAATTATCTTATTTGAATACCAATATCTACAAATTCAAGACTTGAAAAATGAAATTTCATTAACCTTCCTTAATGATTAAGTTACTTCTCAAAATACGAATTTCGAACACACAAGTTTTATTCAAATGATAAATGTACTCTCCAGTGTTGTATTGATTATTCCTTACACAAGAAATATATTGAAAACATTATCATAAGAACGTTAATAACAAAAAAAAGTTCCTTTTTTTCTATTTGTCTCGCACTGAGAACCTTATGATCTTGCAATAACTGAAAGTAAATAAATAGAAAACGAGCATTTGCCAAACTCGCAGCCAGCACTCAAGAACAACCAGCACCACCCAAGAATATGTCCTTATCCAGCACGAAGATCACCAGTCCACATTCTATATACATTTATTCATCGGTGGTAATGTATTGCAATCTATCAACACACCATAAGCAATGTATTCACTAACCCAGAGCTTTCTAAAAGATAGTGCGTAATGCGCATGCGCTAACAATGTATGAACAGGAAATGGTTTGGCTCCAAAGCCGTGAGGTTGCCATGCTGTGGACATGATTTAGCAAAGTTAGTCTTAACTGCTAGTAGCTTTCACTAACAAAATACATGATTTCTATTTTTCAGTCGGCAAATACGGTATGGGATCATATAAGACGGTATTAGGCATTGGAAACGCCCCCAGAACGTGATAGTGAGTCGCGTGGATGCTTCAAACTTATCACTTTTCATTCTGAAATTTCTGTATTCCTGCTCCTATTTGAATTTTTATTTTTTTATTTTTTTTTTTATTTTTATAATATATCAGAGTCTCAAAGATTATTTTGATCATGTTCATGTTAGATCGAATGACTTATAAGTGCAAAGTTTAATATGAATTCAGTACACGTATTTCGTTTATTTGTAAGTATCTGCATCAATTTGACGTTTTGTCATATTGCGTGTACATGCCTTTTGAATTCCAAGTTAATTCTTTTGAATTGTATTAACGACGTTTTAATTTTTGTCTTTCAGTCGGAAAGATCAATATTGGGGCTTATAAATCTGTCATGGGATTTGGAAATGCACCTCGAACGTGAAAAAGTGCTCACTTATGACTTATTTTTCTAATTTATTCGGTATTTTTTGTCAGTTTTCTGTTATGTCACGCTCAAATCGTTACGAAACAAGTGAGTTAAAATAGCTCTATGTATATGTTATATTTATATGTATTGAAGTGTACTTCTACGTATATATCTGTGAAAATCTTTACCACTTATGTGAAGAAAAAGGAAGAAAATATAAAGAACGTTCGCATAAAGCTTGTGTTTGAAATAATGTTACCAAAACAGTATTTTCTTTGCGAAGACATCTTGCAAACCGAGATATCAGTATTAGTTTGTATATACAGGGTGGGTTAAAAGTTTGTTCCCTAAGTTTAGCTCAACTTCTCCGTACCTTGTTGATACCCTTTCTTGCACAAAACGTCATTGTCATCTTCTTCCTTAACTGAATTTCTAATATTCATGTACCATATGTAAAAAAGGATCCTATAATGATGTGAACATTATGTGACCCGTTTTGTTTTCGCACTACACTGTTTGCCCACATTTAGCATTTTTCGGCTGAGATGGCGGCAAGTAATGAAATCTTGTATTAGAGAGTGTTCGATCTTCCTTTTTCTATGTTTGTATATGTATGTATCTTGAAAGTTTACAAAAAAATCTATGTTTTGTTATTGTTATATAACTTGTCAATTTCATGTACGATTTTAAGATTATTTTCAAATCAATTTATGTCTATCATTTATATTTAATGAAATAGGAAAATAAAATATTACGATGCATCACTTTGTTCCATTCAGTTTCGAACGCAGAGCCTACAGGAGTGGGGTTGTATCGGGAGTCAAAATATAACCACCCTACATACCACTACAGATCAGAGGCCAAATCAACCATCTCACAGATGTATCAGGCCAGGTATAAACCAGGGACGTATAGAGCCAGTAATCTCGGCTCATGGTCCAGGTCTTAGCTGGACTGACAGTACTTAGATGTAGTTATATCACGTCCCGAAAGCCTTTCACACAGAAATTTTGAATCTAGACATATTTATCTTTGTTTAATGTGTCACATATATATAAGTTTCTTTTCTACACTGATTGAAGTGTTACATGGAGAGAACTCTGTCTGTTATGTATTACTTTAGATGGAGAAAATAGTATGCACCATACTTGTGGCAAATTAAAAAAAAAATTCATAAAATAGTCGTATGTCTATCAATTGCTTGGAATCTGTCATAACACAGGTGCGTTAATAATTAATTACACAAAGATCAAACACTGCTATCACAGACATATGGAAATATATGCAAGAAGTCTTATTTATTACTCTTGGCGAAACATCAATAAATGCACATTCAGCACAATCTCACACAATCAGAAAAAGACATCATGTAAGACAAGCGCTTGACATTGAAATCAAAAATCTTGACAGACATTGTCCTTTGCTAGATCAGACTCGATGGTAGGTATCGTCAGCATATTATTCTGATCACCATTCAGGAAAGAAAATTAAAGAGTATTGTATTTTAATTTCCCATTAAAGTTGGAAAAGCCTATCAACGAGTCGCAACTTCACAGTTGATATGTGTGTACATCCTCCCAAAAAGGCCAATGGATGAGTCTTTATACAATGTTGCATATCAAGGACAGCTGTGGTTTTTTCCATAAGGACATACAAACAAGAGAGTAAAATCAAATTCAAGGAATTGTGGTCCCCCGCTTTTGGGTGTTTGTCTTTAAAGAAATGCTTACAGACATCCCCCCGTTCTTAAGTTTTAATAATATATCTCATATATTATCAACATTCTAAATATGAAAGATTAACTCCAAGAAAAGGTCAAAAGGTCCAAACTTTTGTTTTGTTTCCAAGGGACAGGGCTTATGAAAAGGTATGCACATGTGAAATATTTAAGACCTATGATTTAAATTATTATCAAAAACTTATGGTCGAGGTTGAAGTTTTTAAATGTGGGTCAACCTCCATGGACAAGGTCACAAGGTCAGAATGTTGTTACCAACAGAAAGGTCTCATCACAAGGAATATACATGTGAAATGTGAAAGCCCTATCATTTTCCATTAAAAAGTTATGGACAAAGTTATAGTTTTTTGAAAAGTAGGTCGAAATCAAAGGTCAAGGTCACAAGGTCAAAATTTTTGGTATCCATGCAAAGGTCTTGTCACAAGGAATACACATGTGAAATATCAAAGCCCTATCACTTTCCATTCAAAAGTTATGGTCAAGGTTAAAGTTTTTAATAAGTAGGTCGAACTCAAAGGTATAGGTCACAAGGTCAAAAATTTTGGTATCCATGCAAAGGTCTTGTCACAAGGAATACACATGTGAAATATCAAAGCCCTATCACTTTCCATTCAAAAGTTATGGTCGAGGTTAAAGTTTTTAATAAGTAGGTCAAAGTCCGAGGTCAAGGTCACAAGGTCAAAAATTTTGGTATCCATGGAAAGGTCTTGTCACAAGGAATACACATGTGAAATATCAAAGCCCTATCACTTTCCATTCAAAAGTTATGGTCGAGGTTAAAGTTTTTAATAAGTAGGTCAAAGTCCGAGGTCAAGGTCACAAGGTCAAAAATTTTGGTATCCATGGAAAGGTCTTGTCACAAGGAATACACATGTGAAATATCAAAGCCCTATCACTTTCCATTCAAAAGTTATGGTCAAGGTTAAAGTTTTTAATAAGTAGGTCAAAGTCCGAGGTCAAGGTCACAAGGTCAAAAATTTTGGTATCCATGGAAAGGTCTTGTCACAAGGAATACACATGTGAAATATCAAAGCCCTATCACTTTCCATTCAAAAGTTATGGTCAAGGTTAAAGTTTTTAATAAGTAAGTCAAAGTCCAAGGTCAAGGTCACAAAGTCAAAAATTTTGGTATCCATGGAAAGGTCTTGTCACAAGGAATACACATGTGAAATATCAAAGCCCTATCACTTACCATTCAAAAGTTATGCACAAGGTTAAAGTTTTTGTGACTGACGGACAGACGGACGGACGGACGGACGAACCGGTTTTAATGTCCCCGCGCTTTCGCGAAAGCGGGGGACAATAAAACTAGAAAGGTTTCTTGTTGCGGTTGCAACAAGAGTGTCTTCCTCCTATACAATTTTTGGTTTGGAAATATGAAGGACGTCACATTACATGTATTTATATTATATATTTAAGTTTTCAAATAGCAGTAACATTAAATTTTCAAACCGATAATTGTTGGTGAGCAACCATTTGATTTGGGGGGGGGGGGGGGGGGGGGGGGCGCAGGAATTCTATTGCCAGCCGGTAAAATTTTTTCAGCAATTTTCTGAGCAGGCCATTTTTTTCAGCCATTACCAGAGTCGGAGAAAAATTTTCGCCGGTTCTTCGGGCCGGATTTAAACAAATTGTCAAATGTTGTGAATGTCTGTGTAAGTTAAACTCCCCGCTGTTACAGAGTATGAGTTAATAACCGTTCCTTCAGATGTCTCTTTGCAATTAGCGAATTTCAGACAGATTGTATGATGTTTAAATAGAACCTTTTCTAGATTTTTGTGCCTATGCGTATTAGGTCTCTGGTAGATACAGCTATGTGAACAGTTTGTATTTATATTAATTAATTTTTTGACTTTAAATTGTCTGGCACATAGGGCCAGCAAAAATTTCCATATCATGCAATGTATCCTTACTTTTGCATGGTCCGGGAAAAAAAAATTGCCGGCCCTTTGGGCCGGAATATTTTTTTCAGCATTTTTCAGAGCCGGGATTTTTTTTTTTCGAAATTCTTCCTGCCCCCTTCCCCCATAAAAAAGGCGAGCTCGTAGCTGTAGAACCAATTTTCTTGAGAAGAGAAATGGTAATAACAAGTTACGTTCAATATATATATATAAATACCATGAGGTTCTCGCTGTGCAGGTTCAAATTTGGACCCCCCCCTTCCCTTTTTTCAAAGTTTATTTTGAATTTCCATCATGGCGACATCGTTCAATGTAAACAGAACTGTTTTCGAAAAACGAGGGGAGGGAAGAATGTTGGAGAAATTGTTCATCAATTTGTAAATAAACCAACCGAAAATTATGTTCGAACGTTTGCTAGAATTAGAAATTAAACTTTATGTTCAAAATATAGTTATTGAAGTTTAGAAACAGGTTTGTAGGTTAGAAATCGGAATCAAACTACCACTTTTTGTGTGTAAATTCTGGTTTGTAGCTGATCTCTTCTAAATTAATCAACTGTTTTAAAATCAAATTGTGTATATCGAAATGTATTTATGAAATGCATATTCATCATTGCCGTGAAATCGGAATTTGAAAATCTCAACACTGCTTTTCTCGAGTCGGACTCGGACTACCAATTTTAGTGTGCGCCCGATCTGTTGGCGTGAAGGTGTATCGAAATACCCAACTCAAAATTTCGATGCTCATATCTTTTCAACAGTAAGAGATAGGAAAAATCAGAAAGACTAAATAAGACAGATATATGGATAAAAAATAATAATATTGAAATTTTTAGGAAACTTCATAAGCTTAATTTTTGTTTACTATTATAAGCAAAAAAGTGTCTTCCTCCTATGAACTTCTGAATTTGGAAATATGAAGGACGGTGAAGGACGTCATCGTAATAAATCGTTACAGTGTGAATCTAGCATTTCATATCTTGCATGGCTGTCGACTTTCAAAAAGAATGGAAATTGTAGATAGCAAAATACGAGATATTTAAGCTTACAAATAGCAAAACATGAAATTTTCGGTCCTTTTGAGTAATTCGACGCTCCCGTCAAATATTTGAATCTACTAAAAAACATGATAAAAAAAATAACAGAGACCAAAAATAAAAAAGAATAATCTAGCTTTTACTCCAAACGTAACGTTGGAGAACTTTCATTGTCCTAGCTTACAGGGTTCTTGAGAAATCGCTGATCCAATTTTCCACGGTAACGAAAACAATAGGTCTTCCGACGGAAGTCGGAAGACCTAATTACAGTGATTGGATAAAACCAGACGGGATAAAATCCAGAGTGCTAACAAAGCCAAATGACATTATAATAAAGGATATCGAAAGTAATAGATCATACAAAATGGCTTACACATCCATGGACACATGAAACCAAGGGTATTCAAACCAAGCAACATACAAACCTTACAAATGTACATTGTAGTTTGAGCTTGCTCTGGAGTAGACGAAACATTACTTGTAGACTTAAAAGTTGAATTACCCGTCTTTGTTCATATTTTGAAGTACAAAATGTATTTTAATAGGTGACCATTGTCGTAAAAAAATAACAGATTATTGGTGTCTTTTTTTTAAGATAAATTCAAAAATCAAATTCAAGAAATTGTGGTCCCCCGCTTTTGGGTGTTTGTCTTTAAAGAAATGCTGAAGTTTTAAAATGTGGGTCAACCTCCAAGGTCACAAGGTCAAAATGTTGTTACCAACAGAAAGGTCTTGTCACAAGGAATACACATGTGAAATGTGAAAACCCCATCACTTTCCGTTCAAACGTTATGGTCAAGGTTAAAGTTTTTGAAAAGTATGTCAAACTCCAATGTCAAGGTCACAAGGTCAAAAATTTTCGTATCCATGGAAAGATCTGTTCACAAGGAATACACATGTGAAATATCAAAGCCCTACCACTTTCCATTAAAAAGTTATGGACAAGGTTAAAGCTTTTTGAAAAGTATGTATAACTCCAAGGTCAAGGGCACAAGGTAAAAAATGTTGGTATCCATGGAAAAGTCTTGTCACAACGAATACACATGTGTAATATGAAAGCCCTATCACTTTCCATTCAAAAGTTGTGGTCAAAGTTAAAGTATTTAATAAGTAGGTCAAGGTCCAAGGTCAAGATCACAAGGTCAAACATTTTGGTATCCATGGAAAGGTCTTGTCACAAGAAATACACATGTGTAATATCCACTTTCCATTCAAAAGTTATGATCAATGTTAAAGCTTTTAATAAGTGGACCAAAGGTCAAGGTCACAAGGTCACAAATTTTGGTATCCATGGAAAGGTCTTTTCACAAGGAATACATATGTGAAATATGAAAGCTCTATCGCTTACCATTCAAAAGTTATGCACATGCACAAGGTTAAAGTTTTTGTGACGGACGGACGGACGAACCGGTTTTAATGTCCCCGCGCTTTCGCGAAAGCGGGGGACAATTAGCAAGACTTTGATTATGAATTGAGAGCACGTAATCGATGAACATTGTATCTGTTTGTAAAACTGAATTAGAAATGTCAAGAGCTGCTATAATTTTGGTTTGTACAACAACGTTGAACAAGTGTTTAGGGGGAAATAAATGGGGGGGGGGGGGGGGGGGGGGGGGCAGTCCTATGTATGGAAACAGGATAAGTAGGTTCCGTTGCGCATTGGTCTAATATACATTTTTATCACACGATACTCCCGTTATGCAGTTTCATAAAGCCATTTCATAAATATATGATATTATAACACGTTACATATCGCTCTGCTTGAATGCGATTGGTCAAGATTGGAACCTAATCACATAAAATTTGACAAGTGTGACCTTCAAATATCGGTCAATTATTAAATTCAGACGCGGACTCAATATAATTATTGCATTGAAATATTAAACAAATTTGAAATATATTTCTCTTACGCATAGAATAATTATATGTCTATACGATGAGGAACTACTTCTCATGGCGAATCAGACGACCTGTAGGTCACGGCGTGGTTCGCCTCCGATTCTCAGAAACGTTGATTTCACGTTAGAAATACACATATTTAGGCAATATCATGTGATAAAAAGAATCTCAAACGAATTTTGATTTCATACGATGTACATGTATTATGAAACGAGTTGTGTGTTTTATATCCCCTCGCCAAGGCTCGGGGATATAAAACACACAACTCGTTTCATAATACATCGTATGAAATGAAAATTCATTTGATATCCTATATATATATTATCAACTGTGTTTGGTCTTCGTTTTTGTGTCGCCTGCGAAGCATAGCGACACTTAGGGATCACTTTGTCCGTCTGTCCGTCCGTCCGTCCGTCTGTCTGTCACACTTGGATGTCACACCCTATAAAAGTGATTCCTGAGTATCGCTATGTTTCGCAGGCGACACATGCATTCCTTGGAATGATTTTTTTCTAATGGTTCTATTTGTGTGAGTCTTCTTTTTGTGATCAATGTGTCTGTTTTCTGCTGAGTCTTTTGTACATTATATCAGGAACACCCTTAACATTATCACATTTTCAGATTGAATGAATGAGTAAAATCCAAAAAACAAACCCCAAATCAAAACACAAAACCAAACCAAACGACCGAATGACACGCAAAGGAACACAAGGGAATCCTTGACGAAGGCGATATGTAAAGGAACACAAGGGAATCCTTGACAAAGATGAGATCAAGTGGTAGAGAATGCTTGAAAATCTTTAAAAATGGAAGAAATCAAGTGGTAGAGAATGCTTGAAAATCTTTTAAAAAATCTCGTTTTAGGAACCATTCTTATAAGATCAGAACCTCTCACGTCAACAAAAACACAGAAACTTTCTTTATAACCACGTTGTTAAATACAACCATTCTATTTCGGATATCACCATTACCCCAGTTCAGACTTTTCCAAAACGTAAAAATGAAAGTAAGACCGTAATAAACGCCGATTACAAGCTGAACTTGCCTGGATTACCAAACTTCAGACTGCGTACCCTCTTGGTTTAAACGATCAAATCTATGGACAAGGAAACATTTCCGCAACCTCAACCAATATCAACATCTTTTCAATTCGCCCAAACACTAAAAGAAAATACAGGTCGAACGGAAAAAAACGAAACAAACAACAAAGAAAACGATCCAGAGTCTACCGCTCTCTCAACGATTTACTTACAATAGCTCGCAATGGCGGCAGACATGAGCTGTGACATGCTCTGTCGTCAATACCAATACTGCACTTGAAATCTATCTTTGGTGAAGCAGAGGTTGCATTCTTAAGAAACACAGACTTAATATCATTGTCTCATTCGCACAATATAAACTTTGTCCTATTGTAAAAAAAAACATCCCTCCTAAAAGACGATTCATAAAAATCCCGTTTATTATCAAAGCTTTTGATCTTCTAAACATCTCTAATATTTTTCGGGATCATCGCGTACAAAGTACCATTCCTCAATACTTTGAAAACTTAGAACCACCTCTTATTTGTTACAAGTACAAGAAACATATTCGAAACTTTGTTTTTAACTATAATAAAGTTACATCGGATCCTGACATACTTGAATCGTGTCCTGGTTCTTGAGAGTGTGCAACTTCTAAATATCTCTACAAACAAGCTGGTCATATTGTTACAAGTGACTTTTCAATTATCCAAGACAGACAGCTCCGTGTTCTTCTTAAAAAAGGACCTAAGTATAGAATCCCATCCAAGATAGATTTTGTTTAATGTCGTGAGGTGCTTACGGAAGCCTTAGATAATTATACGAAAAGATGGTGTAAATCAGAAGCAGTCGAACCGCATGCTCTGAATGACTGGAAAAACCTCATTTTAGATATAACGGATATTCGAATAGATAACTTCCATAAAAACCCTCATCTTTTACAAAATCCACGTTCCAAACAGAAAGATATTTCTTTGCACCAGCTGATAAAGCAGCCAACACCATTATTATTTGAAAACGTTACTACATATCAACTTAAGTTTCGGAACTTTCGTCTACTAATACGTATATCAAAAGCAATGAAAGTGTATCTATCATTTTGAGCAAGCAAAACAGTGAACTGTCTTCATTCAATATCTCTATTTCTAAATTGGACCTCCCAACACTATATTGCATACCGAAACTGCACAAGTCTCCTTACAAATTTATTGCTAATTCTAGTAACTGCTCCACTACTATTTTGTCTAGAAATCTGACGTCAGCATTTACTGCTATTCAAGAACACATAATTAGATATTGTGAAACTGTTCTAAACAGGAACGATGTAAAGGAGTATGTATGGTTTATATAGTAAAGTGGCCCCTTAAAATCGACTTCTCCAAAATTAAAGTTTGTTTTCATTTTTATAAAGTTAAATATCTATATTTTGAGAAATCTAGTTACAAAAACTACCCCTCGATTTGTAAGACATTGTAAATTGTGCATAAATATCATGAAAACCGGTGATTTTGTCAATTTTTCACGAAAAATAGCATAATTCTTCATTATTTTCATTGAGATAATATCGAGCGGGATCGTGAACAACTTTTTCCTTTTGCATGCACTTAGAGACATACAAAAGTAACGACATATCAAAATATAAAAGTTGTTCAGAAGCCCGTTCGATACTAACTGATGGGAAGTTTGTCGAAAATGAGCCCCAAAATGACGTTTTTCCAGAAATTTAGCAAAATACACCATTTTTGGAGCCCAAATTCTATAAAAGTGAGAAAGGAAACTAATGAATATGCATCATTTCATTAGTAGCCTACATTGTAGAATAAATATTTGTACAAATTCATTACTTCATGAAAATTTCAGATTCTGCCCTGAAAGGGGGCCACTTTACTATATAAACCATATATAGTCCTTTATTTTGGTCTATTAAGAATTCAGTGGATGTGATTGACAAAATGAAATCTGGAAATTTCCAAGCCAATACGATTTCTTCATACGACTTCTTCCTCATGACAAAATTAATGATCGATTATCTAATCTCATTAAATTGTGTTTTGATCGAGAGCGGAAAACTTATCTGAACATGTACATCTGAATCAAAGGGTTTCTTTTTCTCGACTGACTACAAATCATACAAATCATGGACATGTAGTGACCTGTGTAATGTCTTGTCCTTCCTCTTGGACAATATTTATGTCACCAGACGGACACTAGGCTTGGTACTTGACCCATCTACAGTCTTGTACCAGCGCAATTTTGAGACTTGCACTTTGACTGACTGTGACGACGGGACTTCATGACGGGCCCTGTCCAAACCTCTTTAGAGTAGACAGGGTCCCGACCACCTGTCCTCTCCGAATGTCAGTCGGACTCCTCGGGTGATTATATACATGAGCTCGCTACAGCCGGCAGAGCACGGACTGTATTACGTATTCCCTCTTTTTATATCCATTTACATATTCATCTGTGTTGTTGGGCCCTGCGTTTTGCGGTCTTGTTTGTGTGTGGTCATCTAACAGTGAGGAGGTTGTTTTACACCACATTTGTACGTCCTTCGAGACCTCTGGGTAATTGGAGAAGTGAGAGGGTTGTGCGCACGTAATCCAGGATAACCACACCATTTGCTACTTGCGTGGCAAATGGCCGTCAAAAGTCGGCACCGGTTACCCATTGGTCTCGGTGGTTCATGTGTAGTCTTTTGTGTTTCATGTTTATATGTCGTGTGTCTCTTTTCCGTCTCTTCGTATGCTCGTCTTAGTGTTTTCGCATCGGGTGTTTTCGTGTTTTGCTGTTGGTGCTGCAACAGGGTCTTGTTGGAGATCCCCTCCCTTTTTTGATAGCAATATCTGCCACCTTTGTCATGCAGAAAAAATTCAAAACCTACTAATGTATCATATTCTGTGTCTATGGATTCTTCTCATTAAGAATACCGGGGTACCGATATCTTCCAATTTGTGGACAAAGAGATGCTACAGTGATTAAAAAAAATGAAGTGATAACGTCCGAGTAATTCTTGCATTCTGAACAAAGCCGGCGTTGTAGTTTATCTTGCTCGGCAGTAGGCAAGGAGTGTCGAGAAGGTTGGGCAAAATTATAAGAATTTCCATTAGAACAATTGCGAACTTAAGCCCCTGTCACACCTACACGTTCTCTCGAGAAGTTCTTACTACGTCCTTAAAGTCCTTAAAATTTTTCATGAACGTAGTGAGAACGTGGCATTTTTCACCCGGGAGGGCTCTCCGAAACAGTAATTGACGACTCAAATACGTTCGCAACACGACCTTTAGCGTCTGTAACACGTTAGTATCGCGTCCTTCCCGTCTTTAATACGTTTAGTCAAGTTCGCACTACGATCGGCCCACAGTTCACACTACGACGAATGCGTCTGTATCACGATAGTTCGGCGTTCTCACTACGTTCTCGAAGTCCTTACTGCGTTCATGCTACGATCATGACACGTTCAAAGGATAAATTGTTTGTAGGAGGTTTATTTTGACGTTTTCAACCTCTAAAACCAAGGACGTGACAAGGACGGCAGAGACGTGACGATCTCCATATAATTATATGTAAAAGTTTTAGCCGTCCGTACTACGACCCTACTACGTTCGCGACACGTTTCTAATACGTCCATGAAGTTCTCAAGACGTTCGCAAGTAGTCCTTAACACGTTCTGTCATCACCGCGTCCTCACTACGACTGTTTTGAACAGTTCAAAACGGTCGTGGTGGCTCGGCGTACGGGCACGTTTGTCGGCGTCCTTACTACGGCCTCAATACGTATCAACGAGTTCTTACTACGTTCCCCGCGTTCTTACTACGTTCAAGCCATGTTTCATACAATTTTGGCTGTCGTAGTGCGAACGCCATGCCAGAACGTGAAGGTGTGACAGGAGCTTTACGAACGAAGGGATCTTACTGCTCAGGAATAGTAAATTTGTAGACTGGAAGTTGAATTAGTCATATTTGTCATACACATGTATTTTGAAGTATTTATAGGTGATCAAAGGTGAGGGTGTTCTAGGAGTTCTATTGGGTGAAATGTAAAAAGATGAAATATTCATAATCAGTGGCGGATTTAGAGGGGGGCCCTGGGGGCCTCGCCACACTTAATTTTTCATTTATTTTTTTAGCTGTCTATTTTTTCGTCTTCACTTTGTCTTGAACTTTCTTTGTCATCGTGTTTGAACGGATTCATATGTCAGAAACATATACAAAATTCAAAATTAAATTAACACTTGAATAATTACCAAATGCTTCATTTTCATGGGCCGATCTAGCCAGTTTAGACAGGTGGATAGTGGGGTTGCAATGCCCTAATCTTCCCAACCTTCCCCAATTGGTCAAACAAAAATAGAGGATGGAAAATGAGAGAGATATTGTAATCTTATGACAAAATGTAACCATCTATTCCAAAAATTTCCCGGCTCGCTCCGCTCGCCAATTTAGAATAATATATATACATGTATGTATATATACATGTATGGATGACTGACCCAAAAAAAAAAAGAAAACTTCAAATCTTAAAATTTTCCGGCTCGCTACGCTCGCCAGTATACCTATAAACTTAAGTAAACGTATCAAGAAATTCTATCTTCTAAATCGACATGCAGTTGGAATGACCCCCCCCCAACTTATTAATTAAAATCACCAGTCTTGAGCTTCAGGTTTTGGAGGTCTTTTTTTTCGTCTACGACCTTTTTTTTTTTTTTTTTTTTTTTTTCCTTGTCAGTTTTTCTTTGAACAATTTTCTTCGAGCTGAAACTTTGGGCCCCCCCCCTTTTCTGAAATCCTAGATCCGCCACTGATAATAAGTTATTAATATGGGTACTCACATAGAATCTGATCGCTCATGTATTCTTACAGATGAAATAAATGTTACACAACATCCTTCATTCTCTCTATATACACAACGAAGTCGTTTGAATTGGCAAAGTGCATCGTGTTTGTTATACATGCGAGTGACCATTGTCGTCAAAGGATAACATGGGATCTAAAGCGGAGTTTATAAACATTGTGCCAATCCTCAATAATGCTGACAACCTATATAGAAAAAGAGAGTGCCCAACAATCATAATTTTTAGGCTAAAATCCTCATGTTGCAATAATGTGAGGAAATATATCATTTTATACAAATTTTATATTTTTATGCCCCCGTAATCGAAGAATCGGGGGCATATAGTTTTTCCATCCTGAGGCTTATGAGTACGTCTATTTTATGATCTATTTTAATAATCTGATGCATGTATATTTAGAAAAATGTCAAGCAGAGGCTGAGCTTTCTCACGAGAAACATACATCGGGCAAATAAACGGAGACAATACCACAGCATTGTCGATACACGATGGACAAGTTATCTTGTGAACAATCTACAGAGCCCAGTGCAAGTATGAAATGTATTGCAGGTGGTGCTATTACATAACAAGGTATTCTTCTGGAATCTGATGTTACAAAATAGAATAATTGAACAACAGTGTCAAGAGGACTCTATGACAGGCCCTGTCAAATTTTCGCTAAAGAAGACTGGCCAGCACCAATAGTCAGCACAGAGTTTGCATGGGTCTCTCTCTGTTTATTCGTGTTTTATGTTTTGGTTTGTCTGCTTTGGTTGTTTGTTGGATCGTTCAATGTAGGTGTTGCTATTTGTTTCGCTAACCCTTTGTTTGTTGGATCGTTCAATGTGGGTGTTGTTGTGTGTCTCGCTATCCCCTGTTTGTTGGATCGCTCAATGTGGGTGTTGTTGTGTGTCTCGCTGTCCCCTTTTGCTTGATGGATCGTTCAGTGTGGGTGTTGTTGTGTGCCTCTCTGTCCCCTGTTGCTTGTTGGATCGTTCAATGTGGGTGTTGTTGTGTGTCTCGCTATCCCCTGTTGTTTGTTGGATCGTTCAATGTGGTTGTTGTTGTGTGTCTCGCTATCCCCTGTTGTTTGTTGGATCGTTCAATGTGGGTGTTGTTGTGTGTCTCGCTGTCCCCCTACGTTTGTTGGACCGTTCTGTGTGGTTGTTGTATGTATTGCTGTCTCCAATTGTTTGTTGGATCGCTCAATGTGGGTGTTATGGGTCTCTCTGTCCCCTGTTGTTTGTTGAATCGTTCAATGTGGGTGTTGTTGTGTGTCTCTCTGTCCCCTGTTGTTTGTTGGATCGCTCAATGTGGGTGTTGTTGTGTGTCTCTCTGTCCCCTGTTTCTTGGATCGCTCAATGTGAGTGTTGTTATGTGTCTCGCTGTCCCCTGTTGTTTGTTGGATCATTCAATGTGGGTGTTGTTGTGTGTCTCTCTGTCCCCTTTTGTTGGATCGCTCAATGTGAGTGTTGTTATGTGTCTCGCTGTCCCCTGTTGTTTGTTGGATCATTCAATGTGGGTGTTGTTGTGTGTCTCTCTGTCCCCTGTTTGTTGGATTGCTCAATGTGAGTGTTGTTATGTGTCTCGCTGTCCCCTGTTGTTTGTTGGATCGCTCAATGTGGTTGTTATGTGTCTCTCTGTCCGCTGTTTCTTGGATCGTTCAATGTGGGTGTTGTTGTGTGTCTCTCTTTCCCCTGTTGATTGTTGGATCGTTCAATGTGGTTGTTGTTATGTGTCTCGCTGTCTGTTGGATCGTTCTATGTGGGTGTTGTTGTGTGTCTCGCTGTTTCCTGTTGTTTGTTGGATCGTTCTGTGTTTGTGTGTCTCGCCGTCCCCTGTTGTTTTCCGATGGTGTTTGCCTTATTCCGTTGCATCCTTTTGATGTGTTCCGCTGTGGTTTTGCCGAGGATCTCTTCCTTATTATCAACATAATGTGGGTGTTGTTGTGTGTCTCGCTATCCCCTGTTTGTTGGATCGCTCAATGTGGGTGTTGTTGTGTGTCTCGCTTTCCCCTGTTGCTTGATGGATCGTTCAGTGTGGGTGTTGTTGTGTGCCTCTCTGTCCCCTGTTGCTTGTTGGATCGTTCAATGTGGGTGTTGTTGTGTGTCTCGCTATCCCCTGTTGTTTGTTGGATCGTTCAATATGGGTGTTGTTGAGTGTCTCGCTATCCCCTGTTGTTTGTTGGATCGTTCAATGTGGTTGTTGTTGTGTGTCTCGCTATCCCCTGTTGTTTGTTGGATCGTTCAATGTGGGTGTTGTTG
The DNA here is from genome assembly GCA_028142955.1 of Pinctada fucata. Lineage (NCBI taxonomy): Eukaryota > Metazoa > Mollusca > Bivalvia > Pterioida > Pteriidae > Pinctada > Pinctada fucata. The sequence continues at coordinate 85,363,675 of AP027102.1, read as the reverse complement.
TGTGTCTCGCTGTCCCCTTACGTTTGTTGGACCGTTCTGTGTGGTTGTTGTATGTATTGCTGTCTCCAATTGTTTGTTGGATCGCTCAATGTGGGTGTTGTTGTGTGTCTCGCTATCCCCTGTTGTTTGTTGAATCGTTCAATGTGGGTGTTGTTGTGTGTCTCTCTGTCCCCTGTTGTTTGTTGGATCGCTCAATGTGAGTGTTGTTGTGTGTCTCTCTGTCCCCTGTTTCTTGGATCGCTCAATGTGAGTGTTGTTACGTGTCTCGCTGTCCCCTGTTGTTTGTTGGATCATTCAATGTGGGTGTTGTTGTGTGTCTCTCTGTCCCCTGTTTGTTGGATCGCTCAATGTGAGTGTTGTTATGTGTCTCGCTGTCCCCTGTTGTTTGTTGGATCGTTCAATGTGGGTGTTGTTGTGTGTCTCTCTTTCCCCTGTTGATTGTTGGATCGTTCAATGTGGTTGTTGTTATGTGTCTCGCTGTCTGTTGGATCGTTCTATGTGGGTGTTGTTGTGTGTCTCGCTGTTTCCTGTTGTTTGTTGGATCGTTCTGTGTTGGTGTGTCTCGCTGTCCCCTGTTGTTTTCCGATGGTGTTTGCCTTATTCCGTTGCATCCTTTTGATGTGTTCCGCTGTGGTTTTGCCGAGGATCTCTTCCTTATTATCAACATAACTTATTTCAATCCGGTCCATATATATTTTCGGTACCAACAACAATAATTAAAATGTGTTCTTTCCATTTTCAAGTAATTGCTTGCATTGTTTTCCTAAATTGTGTTTTTTGTGATTTCAAAGTTTGAATTTCAAAATTAATTTTGAAATGCATAATTGACGTCAATTCCAAAATTGACACAATAAGAAACGTGCAAGTAGGAGCAATGTCGCTAATGCGTTAGAGGGGTATATAATGGGTGTTTTTATTCCCATATACATAGATTTGGTGTGACATAGGATCGAATAAATTGGAGGTTGCGGCACGTTATCTGGATAACCACACAATTTGGTGCTAAATAGAACAGATGACCATCCAAAGTCACATTTCACATGTGTATTCCTTGTGACAAGACATTTCCATGGATACCAAAAATGTTGACCTTGTGACCTTGACCTCGGAGTTTGACCTACTTTTCATAAACTTTAACTTTGACCATAACTTTTGAATGGTAAGTGATAGGGCTTTCATATTTCACATGTTTATTCCTTGTGACAAGACCTTTCCATGGATATCAAAATTTTTTACCTTGACCTGGAGTCTGACCCTCTTTTCAAAAACTTTAACCATGACCATAACTTTTGAATTGTTAGTGATTGGGCTTTCATATTTCATACATGTGTATTCCTTGTGACAAGACCTTTCCATTGGTAACAACATTCTGACCTTGTGATCTCGTCCATGGAGGTTGACCCACATTTAAAAACTTCAACCTCAACCATAACTTTTGGATGGTAAATGATATGACTTTCATATGTCACATGTGCATTCCTTTTTGCAAGACATTTCCCTTGGTAACAAAAGTTTGGACCTTTTCTTGGAGTTAAGTCTTTTGACATTTAGAATTTTGATAATACAGGAGATATATTATGAAAAAAAAAAGAAAATAAAGGGGGGTAGTATGCATTTCTTTAAAGACAAACACCCAAAAGCGGGGGACAACAATTCCTTGAATTTTATTCTTTTTACATCTCGACCTTGTTATTCATGTTTGACCTTATATTAAAAGTTAGTTATGGGATTTTCATATTTCACATATTATTCCTTGTGACAAGAGCTTTATGTTACATATTATTCCTTGTGACAAGAGCATTATGTTGATACCATTTTTTTACCTAATGACCCTATTTTTGTGCTGTCTAGGACTGTTTTACAAAGACATCTCGCTTATGTATATATTTTGTGAATTTATTCAATTCATACCATGTTGAATTGTCCAATACATAAAATCATGTATAAGACATCATATAAGGACGGAATGGTATTACATAAGTATTCAGACCTTAACACATATGTACTATAAACTATATGAAATAAAAATAAAGAGTGTGAAAAATGCCACAAAGTCTACATCAATATACATCCAGGAACACAAAAAATGCAAATAGATCATCTGGTTTGTTCATGATTCTGTTAATATATGGCTTTGATCCCTTTTTCCAGTGGTACATGCATAATTTACTTTAAACTCTTTTACACGTAATTATTTAGATGCCCCCTAGTATTTCTTCCCTATTATATTTTCAAACTCATATATGCAAAACCACTTTCTCTACTATGTTTTTCATATTTGATCAATTATACATTCTGGTTTCAAGCACTGATTTTCAGTTCAATATGAAATCATTTGCATAAAATTTTGAAGAGAATGAACATATCTTCTTCAAAATTACACAGTACCAATAAAATAACAATATAAGATAACAATTAAAATATCTAATTTCTTCATGTGTTTTCATCGCGTGCTGGTATTGAACTGCATAAAGTAGGAGGCAGTGGGTGGATTGGTGTATACTTCTTTGTCAAGGAATTCTAAGTGTGATTTCTGTTCCTTGGCTAACCGTCTATTTTCCTCTACCTGTGCTTTATCCAGGTCTCGTCTTTTCCTGTCAAGCTCACGCTCCAGAAGTAGACCTGCTCTGGCATTTGCATTCTGTTGTCTCTCCCATTCAGCTTGACGTAATTTCTCTTCCTGTTCGTGTCGCTGTAGAAAAAATAAAAAAATTCAGTCAGAAAATAAAAATATTTCCAAACCTCTATTTACAGAGATAGAGAGATAATTCTGTAACTTCTCTACAGTAATTTTAACTAGACAGAGTATTCTAGGTAAAAGATGAGGTATTTTGAGAACTCACCATTTTTTCTTGTCTCTGAAGTTCCTGTTGCCGCCTAATCTCATCAATCTGAGATGGCGTCATTCCCTTCCAGCGGTCAGGAATAACTCTGTGGGGACCAAATGCACTCTGTGCTACTGATGGGTTTTCTGTGAGGACATCTCCAAATACGTGATTAGCTATCTCCGTCATATTATCATCAAGATCTTGTTGTTTCTTTAATCTTTCCTTCTCATCCTTTTCTTTTGCCTGCAGAACAAATTGGATCGATATACAACATTTTACATGTATTTTTGAATACAACAACAATGACTTGTTTGGATTATTTACATAACATCAGTGGCGGATCCAGAGAGGCAAGCGGGGGGGTTTTGTATCGACCCTTTGGGTCGATTCGAGGCACGAAGTGCCGAGCGGGGGAGGGTACGGGAGGGGGTTGCCCCCTCCTGTAGGTGGGGGTCCGGGGGGCCTCCCCCGGAAAATTTTTGAAAAATGGAATAAAATGGTGCATTCTGGAGCACATTTTTTCCACTCAATTTATGTGTTTAATAAAGATTTCTAAGTAAAATACTTTCTCCTTTACTGCTGGCAGGGGCATAGCCAGAGTGTTTTCGATGTGGACGTCTATAAAGAAGTGTTGGACCAAGAACTTCAGCTGTCCGGGGGCACAGACACTTTTTTGGGGGATGACTTGCGAGGCCCGAAGGGTCAAGTGGGGACAGTATGGAAATATGTTACCCATCCCATTGAAGGGGGTCGCCCGTGAAAATTTTGAAAAAAATGAAGCAAATTGCTGACCTCTGGAGCGTATTTGAGCTTAATTTAGATGTGATAATGCATATGATTCGATGTCAGCAGACGACGAACCGTATCTAAGATGAAGAAAACTTAAGATGTGAACATTACATTCCCTAAATACTTATATGTACGTCGTTTTTCCAATCGACCGCTCGCACTTTGTTAGCGATCGTTGTATCACGCGCGGATACAGCATTTTTGGTCAGAGGGGGTCCAAATTTTAAGGAAGTCTACCTATCATGTAGGTATATATATATATCGGTGCACATGATAGGGGAGGGGGCAATTTTGTTAGCTTTCCTTTCACGTTTATTTTCATGAAGAATTGGCGAGCGTAGCGAGCCAGAAATTTTTTAGATATTAAATAATATTATATTAATTTGTCTTGATTCGATCGATAAGAGATAAGAGATGTGTCATTTTCCAAATAATCGGACATCTTCAAATGACAAAACCTTGAAAAAGATGAAGGAGGTTACATCCTATGAAGTAAGGGACTGTTCAAAATATGAGTTCCTGAGACCCAAGACAATTATATAAAATTACTTAGTATGAACAATTGATAATAATTAAGGAATTTTGCAGAAAAAATAGTTTTGTATTTGTAAATGGCGAGCGAAGCGAGCCAAAATTTTAGTTTCAAAGCCATTTAATGCATTTTAGACCCATTTCAATTAGAAATTGGCCAAAGCTGGACCCCACCTCCGAAAATCTCAGGGGAGGGGGTGGTCCAGACCCCCGGTCCCCCTCTGGATCCGCGCATGGTTGTATTGAGTTCTAATGAAACACGAGAAAATTACGAAAAATGCGTTCAAATCGGTGGTTTTTGGAGTGTCTTTGATCTATTTCTGAACAGTAGTTTGCTTTAAAAATACTATTTCAAAAGACCCTCCCCCTTCTTTTTGGCAACTGGGGGAGGCGCTCTCCTTTTTTTTCGCGAGACGATGTGGACGTTTTTGCTTGCAAATGTACGCCTGGCTTCGCCCCTGGTTTGTTGATTTGTCCTTGCTGCAACATGTACTTAGAATATTGGTACGATTTCGGGTAAAAACTGTTGAGTATCATTGGGTTTTGGCTTTGAAAAATTGAATGCTTAATTATAGGCCCCGGAGCATATGAATTCGAGCTATATACAATGTTAAATATTTGCCAATTTTTCCGGTTATTTCAAAGTATGTTTTTAACAAAATTTGTAGATGACAAAAATACTCAAACCGGGTATTTGAGGACAGAAACGTGTAGGTTTCGATCCCCGTACCATTTACATTCAATTTGGTTGTTTGACACACGTACATGTTTTGCAAATTATTTGAACATGTTCATATTATAGTATTTGTTAATGTTAATTTTCGGGAATAAAATAAACAGAAAACCCCCTCTGCGACGTACATTACAAAAACTTCGCGATTGTCTGTACGAATCCACAAATACGCCAATTGATACGGTATCGAATCGATATGCGATAGAATTTATCAGAAAATTTTTGTAAATTTTGTTTCAGAATAGTGAATTCTGGTGGACATTAAGCAATTTTTTATTACTCAGTTTGCAGGGTTTTTTTCCGGGTGCTTATGTTACCAAATAAAAAAAAAAATTGGGAAACCGGGGGGGTTTTCCCGAACCCCCCCAAACCCCCCTAAATCCGCCCTTGTAACATTACATATGTTTCAAATTGTGTGGATCTATATAAAACCTACATAGTATGTATCTAGAGAGAGGTTTTTTTTTTTTTTTTTGGTTTGTTTCAAAAGTCCACAAAGCAAAATTCTGATGACATTATTGATGTAACTGGATAAAATTACATACTTTTTTTATCTCCTCAATCAATGAGCTATGATGTATTGATAAACCTTACCAAAGCTTTATTATAATCAGATGTGGCTTCATTAATAGCTCTCCTACATGCTTCCTCTGCCTTCTCTAGTTCCATACCCCTTTGATCTAGCTCTCTCATTTTGAGTTCATATAACCTATCAGCCTGTTTCTGGTTACGTTCGGCTTGTTCTCTTTCCTCCCTCTGCTCTGTTGACCACTCTCTAAGCTGCTCTTGTTGATACTTTCTTCTTGCTTTGCTATTTAAATCTTCACCTATTTCAATTTAAAATGTTATTCTTCAATCTTATAATTCACAATTTTGTCCTTTTTGTTTCATTAAGTTATCTATTTATTTAAATATCAGTAATATTTAAAGATAAATATTCAATAAATTCTACATTGAGCAATATAGAAAAATTTAGAATGAAAATATACAAATGTACTTATGTAAAGTATCTAATATAGTGAAATGGAGACATTACTTAAAATTTAACTTTAGGATATTTTACATTCATGTGAGTGAATCAATTTACAAGTTGATTAGCATTAAACATTATTATCTAGGCAATTATTGTAAGGAATTTTTCAATAAATAGTACCTTCAAATTTTTGTATACTGGATACTCCACACCTGGGATCATCATCACTAACTCTGGCCGGCTTATCTTTTTTCAGGTAATCAGGATCATACAGATCAAACTCTCTCCTACCATCAGGCTGCTGATGCATGCTACGGAATTCATTCAGTGCACGATTCAGCTCTCTCTCATCCATTTGTTGTCTTTTCTCCAACAATTGAGTAATTTTATCATTTCTGATCGCATCTGATGCTGTAATATCAAAAAATAAATAAATAATGTCTGAATTTTTTTTGTCTTGCTTTATTGTGTTGTCTACTTAATAATGTTATAATTCAATATAAACACATTTTAAGGCTGTAAGAGATCTACATCTACATGTATTAAATGGTGAAATGTTTATCATTCAGTTATATTAGGATGTATCATTTCTAAGTCGTATTATAATTATTAATAATATGAGTAATGTTTGCAGTCATACCAAAGGCAAGTTCTCTCTTCCTTTCATAATCTTCTTGTTGTTTTTTGTCTTTGACTTGTTGTCCTATGGCTTGGATATCAACCTATTAAAATATTTTATTTATGATTGGTACATTCTCTCCTTTCATGTGTTTAACCTGTTCCTAGAGGTTTGTAAGGTGCACAAACTAGCAGTATTGCAGACTCTGCTTTTTTATATTTTGCTTTGTTTATCCCAAACCATCTGATTTGGATAAGGTATTATACAAATTTTATAAAGAACCAATTTCACAGAGAAGGACAGGGGCCCAAGCGCCATAGTCCCATTAATTTGCATATTGGCCCATTGAAGTCTCAGTAATTTCTTAAGAATTGGCCCAGTGAAATTTTAGAAAATCACAGAAAAAGGCCCATTCACAAAAGTGCTTCCCAATCATTGTACTCAGCACGTTTCTGTCATGTCAGATATTGTTCTATATTTCTAGCTTTCAGAATGACAATTTATTTTCAAAAATCTTACCCCAATGGTCCTTGTTTTTGCATTGAAAATTCTTGATTTCCTTTCTTCTTCCATTGCTCGGCGGCGCTCTATGGCCGCTGCCTCTTTGTAATCTATAGGAAGATCTAGTTTATACATCTTGACTAGCTTCTGATGCTGAAAATGAAGTTAAAAATAACCCTTTCCTTCCTTCCCTCTCCTAATCGTTGCCAAGTTTACGCCGTTGTTAACCGGAAGTGAAATCGGAGTAAATAGATTAACGTATCAGGTCATAACGTGTTTGTCACAGATCGTTCCACTGAGAACTAATCTAACCCTGGGTGGCATTGCATGAATAACCCGGGGCAATGAAATTATAATTATAGATCTATATGTTTTCAACCAAAATGCCAAATACGTATTTTGTCTTCTGGTATTTATAAATTGAGGAAGGAGTATACATGGTGTCACAGTCCCGGACGATAACGAGATAATGATCATATGTCCATTTCTTACCTTATTATCAACTGAAATGTGCTTTCATATCGATAAAATTTTAGCATTTTACAATGATTTGTGAAGAAAATATTATTTTATATGGAGTGATCTTCATGCAAATAATTCTGTGATGGTAACTCAACATTTAAACTCCCAAAACATAGGGTTTGATCACGATGTAATAGTAAAATAACACAAAATGAGCCACCTAGTACACCTAAAATTGCACATGTGTGACGTTTTTATTCTTTTTAACGGAAGAAATACTATGGGTCAGTCTATGTAGAATTTCATTACTATTTAAGAAATAACAACTAGCTAGCCGTGGTTTATTGTCCAGTAATTCCACGAGTCGCATGAACCAATCAAAACGAATTTAGAAGGGATTAGGCGCGCATGATTCAGTCAGTGTCAATAACAATAATGAGTACCGGGATATATTTGAACATTTTCTTATGCTGAATTGTTCTTGAACGGCAACATGTTCAAGATTTCCTAAGGAAATGGGCGGATCAAGAGAAATTTTGTAATGGCAGAGAGGTAAGTCCATGGGGGTGTCCAGCCAAACTAGGAAAAAAATCAGCATTTCATGCAAATTCCAGGCGGGACCTGACCCCATAACCATCTCTCTAGATCCGTACTTGTTTGTTAATTTTTGTAAGGTAAAGAAATAAGTAAATGATAAATTTCCATGACAAACTAGAGATCATGGTTGCCCTCATTCCCTGCATCGTTCAGATTGAAAGGTTTAATTATTTCTTGGCAATTCGATTCTAAAAATAAAGAAAAACATGCTTTTAGCAGTTTAATGCATCCAAAAGCATGTCATAAGTGCCCCGGCTGAATCCGCCACTGATACAAAGCTCCAAAACTACGTGAGCCTCGAGTCCTCGTCGTAAGATATTACGAACAATCGAGAAGTTGCGACTTTTAAAAGAATTTGCATGGTCATCTTCATAGGTCTACGCGATATTTTGTCGAAACCGACATTTCATCGATTAGTTTTTAGGGGGGGGGGGGGTCGAATATGGTTTCGGCTTTTGTGTTTGACTTTCATTGACTGATTCGAAGAAGGCTCGACAAGTATCAACAAAACGCCATTGGTTCCCATATTTCTTGTCCTTGAGAAGGTGATTTATCGAAGAATTTGGATGTCGGCGAAGCCTTCAGAGTTAGTTTTGAACTTTAAGCGAACAGTAGCTCGACTCACGACGAATTCTCTATACTATGATAAGACCCCCCCCCCCCCCCCCCCCGAAATTATAATAAAAAAAACCCATTTAGTGAAATACAGGTAAGTTTCAAATTGGAGCACTCACGAAGGAAGAATTATTTTAGTATAGGAAAAAGAATACCTTTTAGAGTATCGTTTGATCAAATTCTATTCATGCAGCTGATAGCAGTGTTTGTGCACAATTAAACAAAATCTTTTCACCATTCAGAAACGAGTCAAATTTTTTGTAAATTCATTAGAATTGTTTGTAAATTCATTAGAATTGTTTGTATATTCATTAGAATTGTTTGTAAATTCATTAGAATTGTTTGTAAATTCATTAGAATTGTTTGTAAATTCATTAGAATTGTTTGTAGAGTCAGTAGATCATTTTTTTATTATGCATACAATGATGTACATGTAGTGTAATGCAGCGCAAATATTCAAACTGTCTTCATCTTTCAGGTCCCTTTGTAGTCTGGTTCCCGGGACCTCTTCACTAGAGAGGACCTCTCTAATAAAGAGGTCTCCGGAACCAGACTATATAGAGCCCCTTTATCGCAAACCTGATAAATCGTCCAAAATCATTTGTGTCTAGTATTTTGAAAGTAGTCAGGCGAGGGTAAAGTATTTTTGTATATGGAGGGCTGAGAGAAGGGCTGATATTAGACCCTCTTTGTGTCATAATGCCGCTATTATAGTTTATATATGTACTCCACAGAACTGTCCTTCTCTTCTATTATAAATATATATAGATATGAAGAAAATGCATGCATAACACGAAAATTACGTCTAATGACCTGAGTCGTATTCAATACATTAGGGAAGCGAGCTGAGTCTTATTCAATACATTAGGGAAGCGAGGGGAGACGAAAGAAGAAAAAAAAAAATCATTTTTACAATTTGTTTTAATTTCTAGAGAGTAGAAACAATACTGAAAATTAGCATATTGGGGTTCTTACCAATGATCTATGAATATATTTACACCCCTGAACTAGCTCCTACGTAACAAAAATGTATAAAGACAGGTGATAGACGAAGTGACGGACAGGTATACACGTAGGTGGATGGCCATCAATGTTCCAAAAGCTCCGAGATTGCTTTGCAACTTCGACCCAAATCAACATGCCGTAGATTATTTTTCGTCCAGTAATATGCCGTACACCTGGCGTGTATTCTTTTGAGGAAAAATGCATTTGTTCTGACTAAGAATTTTACAAATCAATGAAATCATGAGACATTTATCAAATCGCTAAGCATAGATATGTTGCAAGTCTAGAAAAAAGTGCAATATGCGAATTTAAATCCAAATAAAGTTCTCAGTATGTTTGAAATTACCTTTTGCCCTATTCTGACAAGAAAACTCTCTAATTGTTCATTTCGAGAATATTTTAAGATCTTATTCAAACAATTAGGATATGTCAATTTGCGAGGATTATTGGTACAGAAATAACTGCGTTTTTAAACGCGTGGGTTTTTTTATTTTGTATTCTTTTGTATGGACTTTTATTCCAGATCCATCAGAAAATATTATATGCATAGGCTTTTCGTCGTGTGTACATGTCCACATACCGCCATTCCGCGGCACTTTGTTAGCGATCGTCGTGTGTAATCGAATTTCTAACCCCGAGAAAATTTTAGTTTAAACATATTTATTGTCAGAAAGGCAGCATATTATATGATTACAATCATAGTGATGCAGGATTGGAAAAGAAGCATTATGTTTATATAAATTCCTCCATAAAATTTTATTAAAATCGGCGGTTTCTGTGGTCTCTTTGGGATCTTTCTGAAAAATTATCATTTATTACAGAAATAGTATAGACTGTGATGCCATAAAAACAGGGGGAAAAACATTTTTTTTTTTGGTCTCCGTTGCCGGGAAAGGGGGGGGGGGGAGCTCAATGCTTAAATCCGCCAATGGAGATGTATTATATACGTCCCTGGTGTTTAGTTATTTTAATGTTTCAAGTCAAATAAATGAATCGTGGTGTTGTTTTAAAGCATATGAGTATGACACAGTCAGTCCGTGGCCTTACGGCCCCAGAAAGCCGAGAACATCTTACACTATAAATCCCGGTACGAAACGATTAATTTTGAAAAGTTATACAAACAAATATTCCATGAATTATTTATACTAAAAAATTATGTATTTCAAAATTTTATTTCATTTTGAATTTATTTTTTTCTCATTTTCAACTTTATATACACTAAAGACAAAATGTGTAATTAATTAGCCTTAATGTATATCTGAGAGTATATTAGCCAATGATCCGGGGTGAAATATTCAGCCCGAATAGACGCCATTTCCCGCTAAATGAAGTTTGTAAATAAAAACACAAAATCTGGTGTGCAGCCGGTCGATAGTCCCCTCCAAATCAGCAGTTAGACATATGTCTGTCGCCGCAACAAATTCACTGCAATCGTCGTAATCAAACCTTAAACTAATACAATGCCTGGAAAATTGAAATACATCGATTTAGACAATTTCAAGTCTTACAAAGGACAGTTGCGAATCGGTCCGTTTGATCGTTTTACAGCAATAATTGGACCAAATGGATCTGGTATGAATAAAATCAAAGACATAAATAACTGATTAGACAAAGGTCATATATGCCATTAGGACAGTAGAGGCCTAAGAGGGGATGGACAGGGGTAAAAGGGAGGGGGGATGGGCGGCCGGAAGGTGAAAAGGAGGGGGGAGAGAGGTACGCCCCTGTCCAACCCCCCTCCACAGTTGGGTCGAGTGATTTGAGGTTCACATTGAAAATTTGACTAACAATTCAGTCTTTGTGAAAACTCACTAGTCCGACTGCCCAGGCTACCACATATTTTCCTTGGGCTACCAAAATTTGCTGCTGAACTAGCTTGACTGGCTAGTGACTTTTACTGAAATGCAGGGTTCTCATTAAAAGCCCACAAATGGCGATTTCTCGCCTCGTACTTAGAATAAAATTGCCGCCTACTTTCCATGAAAAAAATATCTGTCATTGGTCATGTCTCAATTTCTATTGTTAGTCGTTGGTTAAGTACATTTGTATGAAATGTTTATTTAAAATCTGTTCATTAAAAATTGTCACAAGGTACGTGATAAATATGTACATAACCAAACTGTGCGTTGTTTTCAGCTCGGCGTGACAGATTATTTTACAGTAACTACTAATCTGCAAGTATAACACATCTAATAGAACAATAAAATCTCGACTGAACATTGAAATAAATTCTAACAAAAATTTTATAGCTATTGACCACGTACTGCCAAAATCAATGGCCGTCCTTTTAGCGTGTATGATAACAAATATGTTCTTATATTTTTCTTTCTCGGTACATTTTCTGTATGTAAAAATCGTATGTACATTGAATCAATATCAAGAATTCATTGCAACATTTAGTCTATTGATTATGACATTCGTGATGTTAAAAGTGAGCACGAAAGCCGAAATCCACAAGAGAAAGGATCGGGTGGTGGTTTAACTTCGTTCAATTTTTGGCCGGATTGCAAAGCAATTCCGGTCTATAGATTGACGATGTCCGTCCGTCCGTCTGTCCGTCCGTCTGTCCGTCTGTCCGTCTGCCGTCAACATTTTGGTTAAAGTTTCTGGTTGAGGCAAAATCTAAGGAACTATATGCAGTAGAAACTTTATATTATACATGAAGGTTGCCCATGACAAGACCTTTCAATTTATGCCGTAACATTTGACCTAGTGACCTTGACCTTGGACTTTGACCTAGTTAAAGATTTTGGTTAAAGTTCCTGGTTTAAGCAAAATCTAAGGAACTGTATGCAGTAGAAACCCTATATTATACATATGGGTTGCCAGGGACTAAAATTAAAGTTTTTGACATGGTAGCCACCCGGGCCCCTACATTTTCAGATTTATTAGCCCAGAGTAAATTTTGGTAGCCCATGAAAAAAAATGAAATTTTGCAATTTTTTAACTATGTTTAATTCAAAACTTCAAAATTTCTCTATTTCCCTTTCAATTTCAATTTCCGGGTTAGCGCAGTGGTAACGCGCTCGCTTCTCACCTCTAAGGTCCCGGGATCGAATCTCAGATTCGGCAAAGGGTCTTATGTGGGAGGGTAGGTGGTCCCCCACCCAGGCCTCTGCAGGGGGTTTTTCTCCGGATACTCCGGTTTCCTCCTGCTCCTTGGACCCCCTCACGCCAACATCTGAGCCAACGTGAGACATTTATATAAGTTGTGTAACTTGTTTGTTAAACGTTGTAAAATAAATAAAGTTTAAATTTTTTTTTTTTTAATTTCAAATATTCTCTCCATTACAACTTCACTTTCCTCCTCCTCCTCAGAATCTGTACTGGACTCAACCTCTCCTGACTCTGCTACTGTCTCTATCTCTATTTGCCCACTTTCAACCGTCTGTGCTTCGAACTCATCTTCCAAACTGTCATTTTCTCTCTCTGACCCCCTCGAGATATCTCCACATCGTTGGGGTTTAAAACGAAAGTGAAGTATAATATTCAGAAGCAAAACGGATCTAAGGCTCCGCACATCATCGGGTCCGTACTTTCAAACACTCGCGCGACTTAGACGATGCAACTCTTTCAAGATTACGATTGACGTCGATGTAAACATCGCGCGAACAACAGGTGCTTTGTTAATAGGCTTGAAATATCCATACAAACCCCGAGAATTTTTAATCGCCATACGGGCGAGCGAGTAGGAAGGTTTCATGGGCCCGGGAGCAAAAGTGGTCGCCTCGGGCGACCGGGCGACCATTAATTTTAGTCCCTGGTTGCCCATGATGAGACCTTTCAATTTATGCCGTAACATTGGACCTAGTGACCTTGACCTTGGACTTTGACCTAGTCAAAGATTTTGGTTAAAGTTTCTGGTTTAAGCAAAATCTAAGGAACTGTATGCAGTAGAAACCTTATATTATACATTTAGGTTGCCCATGACGAGACCTTTCAATTTATGCCGTAACATTGGACCTAGTGACCTTGACCTTGGACTTTGACCTAGTTAAAGTTCCTGGTTTAAGCAAAATCTAAGGAACTGTGTGCAGTAGAAACCTTATATTATACATTTAGGTTGCCCATGACGAGACCTTTCAATTTATGCCGTAACATTGGACCTAGTGACCTTGACCTTGGACTTTGACCTAGTTAAAGACTTTGGTTAAAGTTTCTGGTTTAAGCAAAATCTAAGGAACTGTATGCAGTAGAAACCTTATATTATACATATAGGTTGCCCATGATGAGACCTTTCAATTTATGCCGTAACATTGGACCTAGTGACCTTGACCTTGGACTTTGACCTAGTTAAAGATTTTGGTTAAAGTTTCTGGTTTAAGCAAAATCTAAGGAACTGTATGCAGTAGAAACCTTATATTATACATTTAGGTTGCCCATGACGAGACCTTTCAATTTATGCCGTAACATTGGACCTAGTGACCTTGACCTTGGACTTTGACCTAGTTAAAGACTTTGGTTAAAGTTACTGGTTTAAGCAAAATCTAAGGAACTGTATACAGTAGAAACTGTATATTATACATGTAGGTTGCCTCTGACAAGACCTCTCAATGTATGCTGTAATATTTGACTTAGTGACCTTGACCCAGTTGGTGACAAAATCTTACTTTGCAATCCGGCCATACCGTCTTTAGCGGTGTTTTATTATATATACTGTATATGCGTGAATTTTGGCCTACTTAACAGACATATCTATAGAAACGATGGGTCTTTTTATAGCATTTTGATATTTCTTTAATGGCTAGTGAAAATTTTGCGTGGCTAGTAGATTTTGGCACTCAACTAGCCCGAATGGCTAGTGGGAAAATAAGTTTTCATGAAGACTGCAATATGTCCCGGCCTTGCTCCATGTTGAATTATTCAGCAAAAAATGCATTCTACAGGTATACAGTGATTGGGTATGGTAATCTGTCATTTTCTACATTTATGACGGGCCATTACATGGGATAGTACATAAACATGGCCCCGTCCATCCCAATCTCTGTTGGTTTTACAGACATCATCTATGAAAGGGTTTCAGACATTTTACTGATATGAAAGAATTAACCAATAGGCATGTAACAATATATCGTTAGCATTGATAGCGAAAGTCATAAGATGCGCTTATTGTATCGACCCGAGTACATGTATCACGATACTAAGATACATATTTATCCAATAACTGAATAAGTATTACTTTTGGGTCAGACTTAACCTTATGTACAAATTTTATCAAAATCTGAGACATGCCGTGCCATGCGTAAAAGTGCAAATGCTTACAGAGAATAGCTATTAATTACCAGGGATTATTCTGGCTGCTGCTATGAATGAGAGAATTCTCTCACTTGTTTTAATTGAATGAGAGAATTTGAAAAGCAATGAGAGAATATCTAAAATATGTTCTAATTATAGTTTGTACAGTTCTTAAAGTACACTGTATACCCTGTTTTATTTACTTTGCATCAAGGGTCATTTTCTGCGGTATTTAGGAGTTTGATTTGTGAAAATAAGACGCCACAAAACTCTATTCTTTTATCTATATAAATATATAATATAATGACATATAAGGTATTACTGATGCATGTGAACAGTCCTCCAAGTGGGAGGACGAAATCTCCTACGAAACAAGGATCCTCCCGATTGAAAATAGTCCTCCCGACGAAAACGAAAATCCTCCAGATCGCTGTAGATGAAATGTAAAATCCCCAGTTGTGTATTACGTTATGTATTACGCTGAACAGTGATTGTAGTGACCAGTTAATCAATTTTCAAAACAAATCAATAAATGCTAATTATACAGGTGACAGGTATATTACTGGACAAACAAAGTAATTAGAGCGGCGTTCTCATATTCATCTGCCTCGTGAACGTTATACCCAGTACATTAGCATGTCGTACACGGAACGTAGTAGGACACCGCTCAGTTATAATTCTTGTAAAAGGGAAAAGAAGTCGAACTCATCAGTTGGATAGGACAGGGAAAGCCATGCAACATAGTCCCATTCCGATCAAAAATGGTCGGTTAAATCGGCAATTTGCTCCGCCCAGGCCCTGGTGCACATTATTCTACGATGACCGTGTCCATTTTCGGCTTTTAAATCTATCTCTGAGTCTCGTATTTCAGTCCATCCGAAAGTCACCGGACATACCAGACAAATCTGGTAAAATTTGCTTCGGTCTGGTAAAATATCTCAACTTTTTTCTAAATAAACATGTTTGCATTTCTAAAAAAATAAAAAATGTCTGGTAAGTTGTAAAAAAAAACCTTCACGATGACTGGTATTTACATTTTAAGATAGGGATCTGCTCATCCGAGAGGTTCTTTTCTATTATGATACAATATTGATTTTTCTCTAACATGTTTTTTTTATCCTTTTCTGTGCCTTATTTAAATCTCCAGTGTCCACTTACATATCTTATTTACGTACAGGTACTTCTGTATGCGTTTGTCCGTAAAATTATCATTTGAAATTGGTCAGTCAAAGGGTAAATTTGTTTTTGCAGACACGACATTGTCATTTTATTTTCGATCTGGCGGACATCAATTGCATAGAAAAACCTTGGGACAAAAAAAAAAAAAAGACTCGATGTCAATGTGTGCGAGAATTCTCTCATCCAAGTAAAATCAATGCGATTTTTGAGAAAAAGATGCGAGAATCTCGCAAAATCGCGTCCCAAAATTATCCCTGAATTACTGAGCAAAGATACCCATCAAGATTCATGTAAAACATGGAATCAGCTGATCTTAAACAAAATCACATGAACATCTTAGTGTTGATGAACATAAAAAAGAACTTTGATTTTTCAGGAAAGTCAAATTTGATGGATGCAGTAAGCTTTGTCCTTGGAGAAAAGACATCAAACTTACGAGTGAAAAAACTAAGCGTAAGTGTCTGTTAACAATCATGTTCACTAAAGTGTTTATTTTATATTCATATGTTTGATAGAACCTTTTATATTTGTATATGTACATGTATGTAATGACTTAGCTACATCAGGTTAGTTCTAGTTTTATTAGAAAGGGTGGATTTGTGATTTGTTACAAGTTTGTGTATAATAAAACTCACATTCATGTAGGTTCATGTAAGCTGAATATGAGCTTATGTTCTTAAAAAAGTTGTGCTTCTTGGCTAGTATTTTTCTCAAGTACAATGTACATGCATATTCTATTTTTCAGCGTCTTTAGATTTAAACGAGTTTGTTTGTACATATGTTTATGAATGTCTGTGTAATGACAGGACTTGATTCACGGAGCTCCTATAGGACAGCCTGCAGCAAACAAGGCATCAGTAACAGCTGTTTATACCAACACTGACACGGGGGAGGAAAAACGCTTTACCAGGATCATACATGGATCATCATCAGAACATAAGGTCAACGGAAAGGTGAGTTATTATATGGTATAGTCTTGATGTATGAAGGCCTTAGTGACGGCCGTGTACACCAACACTGACACAGGGGAGGAAAAAAGAGGAGAAACGGGGATTATATCCTGATTATGTACATGTATGTCCTGCTGAATGATATTGGGGCTTTTGAAAATTGGAATTGAGATGAATACATATTTGTCTGGATTGCGAAGCAAAATCCGGTCTATGAAATGGTGAAGTCCGTCTGTCCGTATGTCTGTCCGTCAGTGCGTCAACATTTTGGTTAAAGTGTTGCGTTTAGGTCCGTTGAGAGAAAACTGTTAGGAGGAGCAACTTGAAACTTGACATGGTGATAGACCATAATGAGACGAATCAAACACAGCAACAAAATTTGACATATTGACCTTGACCTTGGAGTTTGACCTACCTTTGAAAAACTTTAACCTTGGCCATAGCTTTTGAATGGATAGTGATAGGGCTTTCACATTTCACTTGTGTTTTTCTTGTGAAAAGGCCTTTCCATGGATACCAAAAAATTTTACCTTGTGACCTTGACCTTTGAGTTTGACCTACTTTTGAAAAACTTTAACCTTGGCCATATCTTTTGAATGGTAAGTGATAGGGCTTTCATATCTCACTTGTGTATTTCTTGTGACAAGGCCTTTCCATGGATACCAAAAATTTTTACCTTGTGACCTTGACCTTGGAGTTTGATCTACTTTTGAAAATCTTTAACCTTGGCCATAACTTTTGAATGGTAAATGATAGGGCTTTTATATTTCACATATGTATTCCTTGTCACAAGACCTCACCATGAATACCAAAAGTTTTGACCTTGTGACCTTGACCTTGGAGATTGACCTTCTTTTGAAAATAATAAATCTGGGCTATATCTCATGAACTATAGAGGCTGTGGCTTTGAAACTTCACATGCAGAATCTTTATGACTAGATCTTTCATTTGATATCATAAGTTTTGACCTAGTGACCTTGACATTGACCTTTGACCTACTTTTGAACTATAAGAGGTAGGGTTTTGATATTTCACATATAGATTCCTCATGACCAGAACTTTAATTTGATATCATGACTTTTGACCTAGTGACCTTGACATTGACCTTTGACCTACTTTTAAATTATAAGAGGTAGGGTTTTGATATTTCACATGTAGATTCCTCATGACCAGACCTTTCATTTGATATCATGAGTTTTGACCTAGTGACCTTGACATTGACCTTTGACCTACTTTTGAACTAAAAGAGGTAGGGTTTTGATATTTTACATAAATATTCCTCATGACCAGAACTTTAATTTGATATCATGACTTTTGACCTAGTGACCTTGACATTGACATTTGACCTACTTTTAAATCATAAGAGGTAGGATTTTGATATTTCAGTTGTAGAATCCTCATGACGACACCTTTAATTTGATATCATGACTTTAGATCAAATGACCTTGACATTGACCTACTTTTGAACTATAAGGGGTAGGGCTTTGATATTTTACATTTAGATTCCTTATAACCATAGCTTTTTTCATTGCGCAATAATATTAATGACCTGTGCAAAAATGTATACAACATCTAATACAAACACTTTGCAATCCGGCCTTACCGCCTTTAGGGGTTTATGGTTTATTTATTTTTTAGAATATCAGAGTAACCTATGTCACAATACATGTAGACAGCATAGAATATATGTTTAAATGTCCAGATTATATTAATGTTAGCTGTAGGAACTTGACGAAAGGAGGAAAGCTATAATACATTGTATGTGGATAAACTAGTATGGTATAACTAGAATAATGAAGTAATGTTATCAATTGTTTATTTGCAATATCTTTTCAGAGCTGTTCAGTTCATGACTATGCTCAGGAGTTGGAGAAAATAGGTGTACTTGTCAAATCTAAGAACTTCTTGGTGTTCCAAGGCACAGTGGAAAACATTGCCATGAAGAATGCTAAAGAACGTACGGCTATGTTTGAGGAGATCAGCAGGTGTGTAATTTGTATAATAATTTACATGTATCTTTGTTCTTGTTTTACATGTATATTAACAATGTACATATAAAGTGCATGTTCTTCAATCACTCATCTTTATGTAAAATGTACATGTAAGAGAAGAATAAGTAACCAACACTGCAAATACTGGTATAATTTAAAAGAAATAAATCTTACTTTGGATGTTTATGGTAGTATATTTCTGGTTGTTCAGGTGCAAATTCCGTGAATTGCGAAGCGATTCTCTGAAAATTCGCACATGTCCAAACAAATTTATACTACCATGAAAATCCAAAGTAAGACAGTCATTACTTATATTTCCATTTGTACTAAATATCAGATACCCAATTTGGCATTAATAATGAGTGTATCGAATGTAATGACGTCAAAAGTTTTGGAAAGTTGGTAAATTCTCCCTACGTTCACAACTGAAACGTGACATCATAATAGGCTACCAGAATTACAGGACATAACATGGGGATTCTTCTTCAATGGAAATATTACTATTTGAATCCTTCTTCATTATGGTATGTTACTTAGGAAAAAGTCATTCTACAATTCAAGATGAAAGCTGTTTTACACAGCCTAGACACCCTAACATGTATTTATTTAACATATTTTAAAACATGTTATTTAACATATTAACCTGTCATTTAACATAATTTATTGTTATTGATAATGAACATACATGTGCTTGTCCTTTATTTAACATACAAGTATTTACCTGTTAGCCAAAACATAATTTTTTGTCAGATCTGGAGAGCTGAAGGAGGAGTATGATAAGGCCAAGGCAGAAATGCTGAAGGCTGAGGAGGACACTCAGTTTAATTACCATAAGAAAAAAGGTATCGCTGCTGAGAGGAAGGAAGCTAAGATGGAGAAAGACGAAGCAGAGAAATACCAAAGACTCAAAGATCAACTTGTAAGTCACTTCAATGCTTATGAAATACTATAGTTATTGTATGTGTTTTGTCTGTTTCCATGAAG
The DNA here is from genome assembly GCA_028142955.1 of Pinctada fucata. Taxonomy (NCBI): domain Eukaryota; kingdom Metazoa; phylum Mollusca; class Bivalvia; order Pterioida; family Pteriidae; genus Pinctada; species Pinctada fucata. The sequence continues at coordinate 85,343,683 of AP027102.1, read as the reverse complement.
ATACTGACTGCATATTGATTATTCCTTCATTTCAATCTGTCTGTTTTTAAATTTGTTCATAACTTTTATTTGTAAGGAATATGACTTATCATATTTCATATTGTACACTGTGTACATTCATTTTGACTTGACCTTTCAATTGGTACCAAAACTGAAGTTTTGATTCATGTGACCTCCTTGGCAATTAAACTACTTTAAGTGACAATCACCAGAAACAGAAGAGACCACAATACATCTAGGGTCTCATAGCTGTAAATTGTAAATTCTTTCCAAGTTTGTACAGTAATTCATGTAAAATGTACAAAATTACTTTGTCTACTTGTAAATTCTGTTAAAATTTGTACAGTAATTCATGTAAATGTACAAAATTACTTCGTCTACTTGTAAATTATGTCAAAGTCTGTACAGTAATTCATGTAAAATGTACAAAATTACTTCGTCTACTTGTAAATTATGTCAAAGTCTGTACAGTAATTCATGTAAAATGTACAAAATTACTTCGTCTACTTGTAAATTATGTCAAAGTTTGTACAGTAATTCATGTAAAATGTACAAAATTACTTTATCTACAACATATTGCTTATATCCTCAGATGGAGAAAGAATTGGAGCTTCAGTTATTTAAGTTATTCCATAATGAGCGTGACATAGATGAACTTACAGAGGAATTAACCAGAAAATCACAGCTTCTGGACAAGGAAACCAGGAGGAGAGATAGAATAGAGGAAGAAATCAAGGAAAAGAAAAAAGAACAAGGAAAAGTGGCTCGAGAACTCACAAAGATAGAACAGAGCATTAAAGAAGCAGTAAGTTACTGTTCAAATACTTAATGTTAGTTGTGCACTCAAAGTATTAGTTAAGGAAACAAAGATTATAATTAACTGTCATCATCTATACATAAGGAAGGGTGTTGGAGACTGTAGATTTGCAGTTTTGGTTAATATACATGTACATGTATTTCTTATGCATTTTCAGATTGTATTTTCTTGATACGTTTGTATTAATACTTTCAGGATGTTGAGCTGAATAAGAAAAGACCTTTGTATATCAAAGCCAAGGAAAAAACAGCTCATATGATCAAAAAGCTGGATGCTGGAAAGTATGATAGTAGTAATAATTTAAATAATTGAAATAAAATGAATAAATACCTCTTTTAACATAAAATTGTTTTTAGTATATTCAATAGTAAACTGTTTTAGATGAGAAATGAACATCTAAAATTTTGAGGGTCTCATGTAAAACATTTTAAAAACTCTGACTCTGAGGTGGTATTGTAAGAGAATGATATTCAGGAATTCTAGTGTTTTGTTGTGTTACATGCATGTACGTGTGATTAATGTGGATCACAAATGTATGTCTAGTTAATTTGACCTTACAGGAAGTCCTTAAAGCAAGCTAAGAAGACACATGATAATCATGAGCAGGAAATACGACAGCTTGAACAAGAATTGGCAGAGGTGGACAGAAAACGACAGGAATTTGAGGAGAGAATCGAGGAAGAATCTCAGTCTCAGGGCCGAGATTTGGATCTGGAAGAATCCCAGGTATTTTAATGATGTAGTGGTATACCTCTTAAATACTGCTTATCATTGTATATTGAGGGACGTTTTGTTTCTATTTCATAAGGTACATTGTAATTTCAGTTGTGGCATATTACTTGAAAATTTTCATGTCAGTGGTATAAAAAATACACACAAGTCTGCTTATTTAGATGTTTTAATGTATTTTATTTAGTGAAAATGATGCTTCTTTCAACAGGTGCAAGAATATCACAGACTTAAGGAGGAAGCAGGTAAAAGAGCTGCTCGTAACATGCAGGAAATGGATTCTATAAGCCGAGAACAAAAGTCTGACCAAGATCGCTTCGACAATGAATCAAGGAAGAAAAATGAAATGGTCAACAAAATACGACAGAAAGAAAGTGAAATGGAAGAGAATAGGAAGAGAGTGGAAAAACTGGATGATTACATAAGGTTTGGAAGATTTCTTGTTTTATTACGATATGTGTACTAGTGTTTGTTTTAGTAAAAAAATGACTTAAGTTTGTAAGACTGTCATCTGTCTGTGAAAAGTGGTCTCACTACGCAGACTGGATTCCTTAAAGATTTGTATTTTACATGTATATTCATACTACGAGAATTTTTGTTGAATATACATTATACATGTACATGTACATTTGTAGGCTAAGATTTATCATGTAAACCTATAAAAACCATTTAAACTTAAATATACATGTATTTACATGTACTTGTGATGTAAATGGGCAGGAAAGAATACATGTACATGTATGTACAGTATGAAGTATGATGCCATAAAACAAATAATGAATTCATTATCTGTATAATATTTTTGGATATATTGTAGGACGAGTAACCTGAATTCATTATTTGTATAATCATAATAATGTTTTGGGATATTTTGTAGGACAAGTAACCAAGCAGTAGCTGATCAGAGGAGAGCCGAGGTGGACTTAGCCCAGGATGTGGAGACAGCTAATGTCAGAGTGATGGAGATCAACCAAGAACTGGAAAGTATCGGTGCGGAGCTCGGAGAGGCCAAAGTAGACAAGCATGAGTCTGCCAGGGCTATCAAAAAGAAGGAACTCCTAGAAAATCTCAAACGCTTGTATCCTGGCGTGGTAAGGATAATAAAATAAGCAAAGTCAATATACATTTATAAGTTACTACTATGGAAATATAATGCAATTTATTACCATGGAAACAAATATAAAGGAAATTTTTTAACTCTCGTGCAACTTTGTTGATGAGGGAATTAAGTAAAGTTAAACTGTGTCTGTAATCAACTTTGGATTTTCTGCTGCTTGTTATTTTGTATACAGAAGCAGAATGGAGAGGGGATCACACATCTTAAAATTTTAAAACGTCAAGTTCAGATAAAGAATTTTTTTTGGTGATATGTATATCGATGTATTATATCTTTTTCAGTATGGACGTTTGATAGATCTTTGTGAACCCAGTCACAAGAAGTATCAGATAGCCATTACCAAGGTGTTAGGGAAGTATATGGACGCTATTGTGTGTGACTCGGAGAAAACAGCCAAGGATTGTATTCAGTATATTAAGGAGCAGAGGATAGAGCCGGAGACTTTCTTACCATTGGATTACCTGGAAGTTAAACCTGTCAATGAAAAACTTAGGTAATATCTCTCTTCTATCAATATTACTGTAGTATAGAATTCTTGAAGTTTCCCCTTTCAGATAAGATGTACATGTACTTTCAGTCTGTCTAGTTGATGTTCACGTTATGTTTTACACTAGCCGTGATCAGGCATGTATATTATGGAGACTACTTTTGTTGTCCCCCGCTTTCGCGAAAGCGCGGGGACATTAAAACCGGTTCGTCCGTCTGTCCGTCAGTCACAAAAACTTTAACCTTGTGCATAACTTTTGAATGGTAAGTGATAGGGCTTTGATATTTCACATGTGTATTCCTTGTGACAAGACCTTTCCATGGATACCAAAATTTTTGACCTTGACCTTGGACTTTGACCTACTTATTAAAAACTTTAACCTTGACCATAACTTTTGAATGGAAAGTGATAGGGCTTTGATATTTTACATGTGTATTCCTTGTGACAAGACCTTTCCATGGATACCAAAATTTTTGACCTTGTGACCTTGACCTTAAACTTTGACCTACTTTTCAAAAAACTATAACCTTGACCATAACTTTTGAATGGAAAGTGATAGGGCTTTGATATTTCACATGTGTATTCCTTGTGACAAGACCTTTCCATGGATACCAAAATTTTTGACCTTGTGACCTTGACCTTGGGCTTTGACCTACTTATTAAAAACTTTAACCTTGACCATAACTTTTGAATGGAAAGTGATAGGGCTTTGATATTTCACATGTGTATTCCTTGTGACAAGACCTTTGCATGGATACCAAATTTTTTGACCTTGTGACCTTGACCTTGGACTTTGACCTACTTTTCAAAAAACTATAACCTTGACCATAACTTTTGAATGGAAAGTGATAGGGCTTTGATATTTCACATGTGTATTCCTTGTGACAAGACCTTTCCATGGATACCAAATTTTTTGACCTTGTGACCTTGACCTTGGACTTTGACCTACTTATTAAAAACTTTAACCTTGACCATAACTTTTGAATGGAAAGTGATAGGGCTTTGATATTTCACATGTGTATTCCTTGTGACAAGACCTTTGCATGGATACCAAAATTTTTTACCTTGTTACCTTGACCTTTGAGTTCGACCTACTTTTCAAAAAACTATAACCTTGTCCATAACTTTTTAATGGAAAATGATAGGGCTTTCACATTTCACATGTGTATTCCTTGTGATGAGACCTTTCTGTTGGTAACAACAACCTGACCTTGTGACCTTGTCCATGGAGGTTGACCCACATTTAAAAACTTCAACCTCGACCATAAGTTTTTGATTTTAATTTAAATCATAGGTCTTAAATATTTCACATGTGCATACCTTTTTATAAGCCCTGTCCCTTGGAAACAAAACAAAAGTTTGTACCTTTTGACCTTTTCTTGGAGTTAATCTTTCATATTTAGAATGTTGATAATATATGAGATATATTATTAAAACTTAAGAATGGGGGGATGTCTGTAAGCATTTCTTTAAAGACAAACACCCAAAAGCGGGGGACCACAATTCCTTGAATTTGATTTTTTCAAAATCAAAGATGCTGTTTTTAAACTGTAGTTTTAAAATTAACATTTTCTGGAAAGCAAGTTTGTTCTTAAAAAAAACCTAAAAAATATCAAAAGCTTTGTAGGAAGTACAGAATGTAAACTGATTTGCATATTCAAAATAGACTTGAAGGAATAGAAATCATCATACAATACTAAAGACAAATTATTCATGTATATTCCTTTTAGGGAGATTTCTGAGCCTCGTAATGTCAAGCTAGTGGTAGATGTTATTCGCTACGACCCACCTGAGATAAAGAAAGCCCTGCTGTTTGCTTGTGGTAATGCCTTAGTATGTGACACGGTAGATGATGCCAAGAGAGTGGCTTTTGGTGGACATGAGAGACACAAGGTCAGATGTTATTATTTGTTTTTGAATGAAAGATAATAAATGTGAAAAAATAATTGATTTATTCTAAATGAAAAAAAAATTTACATGTACATTTTTGCACTTTAAAATTAAAAAGTGTTACAGCTGTTTCTTGCCGACCAGGGGTATTTTTTCAATCTACATCCGAACCTGTTATAACGAAGCTTCTCCTTTTTGCAATAAATTTACCTCCATGAAATTCTTTGAAATAATATGATTATGAAAGTACAATTACATGTAGGATTTTTTGGTACGATGCTTTTAAAATCATTGTGTGTATTTTTATTTCTTTTACAGTCTGTAGCTTTAGATGGTACACTGTTTCAGAAGTCAGGTGTTATATCTGGTGGAGCAAGGTAAAGTGATTGTTCCTTTACATAATAACAATATCATGTACATTGTACATTGCTAATGAGCCATATATCCTTGATCAATCAAAATTCATCTAGTCATAAAAATGATGTTACTGCTTAAATAAAATGTTGATTTTAACCTTTACTACAATTTCAGCGATTTGAGAGCTAAAGCAAGAAGATGGGATGAGAAACAGTTAGGACAGCTTAAAAACAGAAAGGAAAAACTAATGGAAGAATTGAAAGAACAAAACAAGAAAAAGAGAAAGGAATCAGAGCTGAGTACAATAAGGTCACAGATCAAGGGATATGAAACGAGGCTGAGATACTCCATAACTGACAGAGATAACACAGTGAGTTATATGTAGTTTATGATATAGATTTAGACGGATTAGAAATTAAAGTGAAACTTTTATTGAATAGTGAAATGTTTACCTTTGAATTTTATGGAATTTTTTTTCCCACTATTTGTTCATTTCCTGAAAATGTATGCTTCCAGTTGAACAAGCACTTGACACAGAATGAGAAAGATCTGAGTATGCACAATGAGATGCTGAAACAGTTTGATGTAAGTATTGTCAGTACATACACTTTACTCTGAAATTGATTTTTGCAGGATACATATCGAAATTAATTGACATATTGAGTTTTTCTGGTACATGCAATGCAAAGATGACTCAGTGAGGGCCAAAGTATCATTTAGGGTCATACATGTGATAGCTGACTTACCAGTTCTTGAACTTAAAAAGTCTCTTTGTTCACTTTATTTACTTCATGTATAAAAATCTGTAATTTATTGGATAGCTTCTGACACAGTTGTGTTAAGTAAAACTGGCCCTTGAAATGATGTCTTGAATGTCACGCTAAAGAGGGGAAATATTCTGTATTGACATTTAAGAGAGAGATTGAACACACACAAAAAAAAACAACACAAGGCTCAATTTTGTCTATACAGATTTGACTGTTTTGTGTTTATTTTTCAGCCGCGAATGCAAGAAATTGAGAGGAGGATGTTGGAGAGAGGCGATAAGATCAAAATCTTGAAGGAAAAGATGAACAGAGTTGAAGATGAAGTATTTACCAACTTCTGCCTGCAGATAGGAGTGGATAATATAAGGTATGAAGGCATAGCACTAACTTAGGTCTAAACTTATAATTGTTTTAAATATGTTAAAATGTACTAATTACAAGATAAAGATATGCATGTCGAAAAAGTAATGCCAATTTATCAACACAGACAATTTGAAGAAAGAGAATTGTTAGTACAACAAGACAGAGCAAAGAAAAGATTGGAGTTTGAGAACCAGAAATTCCGACTTCAGAATCAGATTGAGTTTGAGAGATCCAGAGACACAATCGGTAAGCTGCTTAAGATTTTTCAATGCTCTTATTCTAATGTTAACAAGAGCTGATACAATTTGTAAAAAAGTTTTCTTGAAAAGGGATTGTTGTACTGGAAAGTTAACACCATCAACTTTTCTTTGAGAGGCTCACAATGTAAAGAACACCAATGACTAATGAAAAGCATGAAAAATTGTCTGAGAACATTTTATAGATGCAAAATAAATTCGTTTATTTACCGAGTGGTTGAAATTGGAAAGTTTGTCAAGTTGAAATTTGCCGAAAGAAAATGACTTGTAGAGAAAAATTAGAAATCAGATTTCATAGATTGAAATTTTAGGTCGCATGCATTGAATGAAGTTTTTAGAAAAGACCAAAATAAAGCTAATGACAAAAAAATTCTGCAAATTTTAAGCTTTGTTTGTGTATCCTTATAGCAAATGTGAAGAAATGGGAGTCAACTGTGAAGAATGATGAGAAAGAGGTAGAGAAAGTAAAGAATGATGAGGCCAGGAACATGAATGTAAGTTTATAAAGTAATATTGAGTTTTTGTTAAGACTTTCCTCCACTCAAATTACATCATTATAAATAAGTGAAAAATACTATGTATGTTCAGTAAATGTGACCTCTTAACCATGTGTTAATATGCTACCCTATATATAGTTGATAGATGAGGCCATGCAGACTCAGGAGAAGTTAAAGAGACAGAGGTTGACCTGTAAATCACAGGTGGACGACTTTGAATCGGAAATAAATGAAATCAAAAAGAAACTTAACAGTCATCAGAAAGATGTGGTTAACGCACAAAAACAAATAACGGCAGTGGAGACAAAGTTGGAACAGAAACGAGCTGATAGGCATAGCCTTCTGAAAGCTTGTAAGGTAAAAATTCAGAATTTTATTGTTTTACATTTAAAGAAGTCAAAATCAATGCAGTTCAATCCTACGTATGGGATTTCTACATGTATATCTTTATCATACCAAATGAAATTTTACATGTAAGTAAATGAAATGTAATGATTTTTACATGTAAATTTATGTGGGCCAATTGATTTCTGCATATACTGTATGTAAATCCCACCCAATGATTTCTACATGTAAATAATTCCATGTTTATCATTCTAGATGGATGACATTCGTATACCTATGTCCAGAGGTACAATGGAGGATATAAGTCGTGAAGACGAGCCATCCAGTCAGCCAGACGGCAGCCAGACAGACACACCAACTGACAGTATGAGCTCCCAGGGGGCTAAAGCTATATACGAACGGGAAGCACAGATTACAATAGATTACAACAATTTGGATGATGAACTGAAAGAAGTATGTGTATTGTTAATAAGTATGTGTATTGTTAATACAAATAAAACTAAAATTCATGTCTTCGTAGGTTTTCAATTTATTGTGGAGCTCAAGCATCAAGTCTTGTTACAATCTTTATCTCTAGAAATGGATAATCAGATATTTCTCAACTAAATATGTAGATAATTCCTATATCCATGCACATGTGTACATACATGTACATGTACTATAAGATATAAAGTTTACATGCACATGTGTACATACATGTACTATAAGATACAAAGTTTCACCTTTATTACAGTTGGATCATCCAGATGAAGTCAGTAAAAGTCAAGAACAATTAACAAAAGCTGTTAACGACATGCAGACTACACTACAGAGAATCAACGCACCAAATATGAAAGCTGTAGAAAAGTAAGACTTTAAATTATCTTATGGAAAAAAAAAATCTTTCAGGATCACTTGTACATGCAATCAGACTTGAGTACCTGTCCCACTTGCCCCTCCCTCTCAATTAAAAACAGTCATAATAAATTATCATAATAGATATTTCACTGCATATACATGTACATGCAATTAAATGCAAAAATTTTGATCGCCTCCTCCCCCCCCCCCCCCCCCCCCCCCCCCCAAATTTGATAAAATATTCAGTTTCAGAATATCTTTATTGTATAAATCAAAGGACTGAAAGTCCTGCGAGTTGGCAAAAAGTAACATTGAGACGAACATACAGAAGACAAGTATAAAACTGGCACAAATCAAACTCCAAATCTATGCCTCAAATGCTTGAATGAGTGATTCTCACAATTCAAGAGTTGGTCTCAAATCTAAAAAAAAAAAAAAAAAAAAAAGTGTGGAAATATATAAATATATAAAATGATAGAACTTCTTAACCAAATAACTGATTTTGAGGTCAGAGTTCAAGGTCAATATGATCATGTCAAATTTGTTGCAATTGTTATGGGTGTATGTATGAAGTATAATGTCCTATCACTTTTACTTTAGGAGATATTTGCTTTTGAAACTTCTTGACCAACTTAAAACCAACATCTTAGGTTTATTAAGTATCAAACTGAAAAACCTTTTTTCCTAGTCGGTAAATAGCTCATCAGAGCTAATGTTGATTGTTATAAATTATGTCTGACTTCAAATAAATATTATTGATTGATTAATTTATTTATTTACTTGTCTTTAGTCTTTTACACATCCACAATTTAGAAAAAAAAATCTAAGGTCTTTTTTATCCTAAATACAATACGTTTACCTATCTATCTAAAAATGGGGTGCTCCTTATACAGAGGAGGGAAGTACAAAGAAAAAAGATGCGCCATATTTTAATGTACTGACATCAACATGTGATCGCTATTCCTGTAGCATTGTTCCTTGTAGCATTTTTGTCCCCCGCTTTTGCGAAAGTATGGGGAAATTAAAACCGGTTCGTCCGTCCGTCCGTCTGTCCGTCAGTCACAAAAACTTTAACCTTGTGCATAACTTTTGAATGGTAAGTGATAGGGCTTTGATATTTCACATGTGTATTCCTTGTGACAAGACCTTTCCATGGATACCAAAATTTTGACCTTGTGACCTTGACCTTGGACTTTGACCTACTTATTAAAAACATTAACCTTGACCATAACTTTTGAATGGAAAGTGATAGGGCTTTGATATTTCACATGTGTATTCCTTGTGACAAGACCTTTCCATGGATACCAAAATTTTTGACCTTGTGACCTTGACCTTGGACTTGGACCTACTTATTAAAAACTTTAACCTTGACCATAACTTTTGAATGGAAAGTGATAGGGCTTTGATATTTCACATGTGTATTCCTTGTGACAAGACCTTTCATGGATACCAAAATTTTTGACCTTGTGACCTTGACCTACTTATTACAAACTTTAACCTTGACCATAACTTTTGAATGGAAAGTGATAGGGCTTTGATATTTCACATGTGTAAGAATGGGGGGGATGTCTGTAAGCATTTCTTTAAAGACAAACACCCAAAAGCGGGGGACCACAATTCCTTGAATTTGATTTTTTTGCATTCTCATAATGCATTTAACCCATTATTTACAACTTGAACTTAAACGTCTGTCGTCTTATATGTTCTTTTGTCAAATCGTAGTGGTCCTATTTCTTACTGCGCCAGTAACATTGTGCGTTGTTTGGTCCGTGCAGGGTTATCAAGTGCAAAGTTGAAAGCCATAGCAATGAGAGTTGGCTTTGCCAACTCAAAAAGTGTTCTATTCATTGTAATATAGAGTACACGTGTACATCTAAAACTTATATTTCATAGGCTAACAGGAGTGAAAGAAAGATTTTTAGAAACATCAGAAGAATTTGAAAATGCCAGAAAAAGAGCCAAAAAAGCTAAGCAAGTGTTCGAAAAAGTACGCAAAGAAAGATACGACAGATTTATGCATTGTTTTGAACATGTTGCTACACAGATTGATGAAATTTACAAGGTAAGTTTGATATATACATGTATTTACAGTGTATATGATACAGTATGTTGAGAGATATTCTGTGAAAAAGTTTTATACAAAAGTGTAATTTCTCTGAATCTCAATTACAGGCAGATCTGAAATGATGAATCAATCTTATTTTATTGTTCAGTCGTTTGGCTATTTTGCTGATGTTTTAGTACATCTAGTACATTTTACTACCTTTTATATTGTAGTCACTTGCCAGAAATCAGAGTGCTCAGGCTTTTCTGGGACCAGAGAACCCCGAGGAACCATACTTAGATGGAGTTAATTATAACTGTGTCGCTCCTGGTAAAAGATTTCGACCCATGGACAACTTGTCTGGAGGAGAGAAAACTGTTGCTGCTTTAGCACTTCTGTTTGCCATTCACAGGTTTGTTTTTGCAATAATTTGATCATATTTTGTTCAAGTGTTATCTGATTCAAACAAAGTGCTGTGATCTTGATGTAAGTTAGGGTGTGATTAATTAATGGAAATACGTTTCAAATTCATCAAAAGGAAGTTCCAAATTACAAGTATTTTGTTCCAATTTACTTTGATTTTAAATTTCTAATATTTACAAGTATAGTGTTACTGAATACTTTTAAGTTTCTCTTTAGAAATCCCAAATACCTTGTACTAGCATATCGCATGTAATACTGTTTATTGTAGTTATCAGCCTGCTCCGTTCTTTGTACTGGATGAGATAGATGCAGCCTTAGATAACACCAATATAGGGAAGGTAGCTTCTTATATCTGTGAACAGTCTCGTACAAACTTCCAGACTGTCGTTATATCACTGAAAGAGGAGTTCTACAACAGATCTGATGCCTTGATTGGTATATATCCAGAGGTAAGTTCAAAGTTTAAATATCTTGGAGGTTTGTAATACCCTGATGCATCAAATGCCTCCTTGTTTACCTATGAATTGTGTACATATTGCACCCTAATGTTCTTAAAGGTCCTTAATCCCCTAATGCACATGTAAAAGTAAAGACTACATTTTTCTCCAACTGATTTCCGTAAACAATTTCATTTCTGGAGTAATAGGAATGAATTCGAAGATGCTTGAATGCTGTCAGATTTCTCAACCTGACTTTGATCTACATGTATTTAATACTTCTAGTTGTAGTTTTAGAAGCAACAAACCATGGTAATTAGTATTCTGTACTACATGTATAAGAAAATCTAATATTCTTGTAAAACTGCAATCTTTAATATATGAATGTAAATATGTGTATTTCAGCAAGGAGATTGTGTAATCAGTAAGGTGCTAGCTTTAGATCTGAAGGAATATCCTGACCCACACCAACAGGATGATGATAGTCCCAACAAAATACCCAGATAAATAACGTACATGTAGATGCAAAATGGGACAGGAAGACCATGGAAAAAAAAGACTTATGCGTAAGCTTTAAATATGAAATGTATGTGCTATCAATGAAACCATGAACAGTTTTAGCAGATTCTTCATGAAATGTGCAATTGAACATTTCTGTGTTGTTAGAATTTACAGCTTTATCGGAAACTTTACTTTGAATTTGAAGCTACCTACATATAGATGAATGTTGTCAGTTGTTTAACAATGTTATTAGTAATTGATAATGTTAATCATTTTACTGTAGATGTGTTTCAAGGATGATAGGTTATGATAGAAATTTGAATAATAGTAAATACAGATCATGTGAAGATCATTTATAGGTGTAGTACATGAGCGCTGGAAATTTTGCCAAAATGAAAACAAATTGTAATTGGACGATATCATGAACATCCAGCAAAAGCATCATATCATTTAAAAAACTTTTGGAATCTAAATACTATAGGAAAATTCTTAACTAATAACTGGACCATTATTACAATGTTTGGAACTAGCAAAGTTACATGTTAAGTATGTGTTTATTAGTTGTAAATCCTCAGTTTACAATAAATTTCCATGTTGTGATTGTGTGTGTAGTTTACGAATTTCAATTTATTATTCATGCATTATTCAATATTTACATTAAAGGATATTTTAACTTGATTTAAAGATTTTATGTTTTGTTTTGAATTCATGTATTTGTCTGCTTGTTAGCACAATTGTTACAAGGTCAGTTGATTCTGTTGAAGTAGTGTGCCAGGACATTCAACATGTTTAATTGACCACTTTTGGCCCATCACAAAAATTCAAGCAAATTTCATGTTCATGTATTATGTAGACTTCACAATGTAATACTGGAGTTCATGTAGTAGAGAAATCACCTGTATGCTGGCATTGGAGTATACCATTACTATGACTTATCAAGTACATAATGTACAAGTCTGACAAAAGGTCTAATAGCATTGTAGGTCTTGGTACTCGAAGCATGTTGTAAGCCCAAAGTAGGCTATCAAATCTTAGCTGAATAAACGGTAGACTTCTAAAGTGGAAAGATTCAATTGATTGTTGTATTTCTTTTAATTTGTACATTATTTATACACAAATTTAGATGTACATGATACATTAAATACAAACATACAATCACTTGGAGCAACATAAATTGTATGTCGCTCTACAAAATAGATACTTCATTCATTCATTTCATACTCCCAACTCAAGTCTTATAAATTATCACAGTAAATTTGTAGCATCATTTTGAAGTCTATGCTTTAGCTTGGACAGGCACCTGTTGACCTTCTACTGCAGGTCCGCCAGGTAACGATCTGTCTTGAGCCTGATAACGTAGGTGTTCTGCCATACCGGGCAAACGTGAAAAATAGTTCCTAGCTAACACATGCTTCTGCTGAACCTTGTGTATGAAAACCAAGCCATAACCCTGAAAGTGAGAAGTGTCAAATTTAAATTTATCCTTGAAATAAAATGGGATACTATTGCTCGTTGAATGCTGTATCCATTCTTTTTTAACTTGGTCAAATCTAGGATTATTTTTTTATGTGTGTATTTGATACAGACTATACATTATACTAACCTCCTCTAGATCCACGAGTCTTTCGTGAGCTGCGGCCTCGTCTTTGGTTAACAGTATACAGTTCCATGGAGACCATTCCTGGTGTTTATCCCATCGTACCAAGGTCAGGTCTAATACGTCTTCCCACGCGCTCAGTATACTCTGACTACTCCAGATCTTCTCAACAAGATAACGTAAATCTTGCTCCTAAAATTAGAATGAATTATTTGTTATCGCTTAAAAGTATTTTTATGAGGCTTGAATGATATGAATATATAGTAAAGTATGTTTACGCGAAAGATAGTAAGATTTTGAAGTATCCAACAGCAATTATTACTCTGATGGAGTATGGGCATAATACAAATGTTAAAATATTTACACTCTTGTAGCTTTCCATCTGCAGTAGAATCAGAGTGCATATAGAAAATTGATATCCACTTTGAAAAGACAATTTTGTATTATATGTACTAATGCTTATCCTACCTGTAACAAGAATGCAATCTTGGAGTTATCAGCGTATCTCTCCTCGGCTTTCCTAAGCTGTTTAAGCATGTGTGTGTATGTACTATAATCCTGCCGTGTCCTAGCGTCATTGTCAATCTTGGTACACTTGCGACATTTTCCAACATTCCGTGAATTGGACGATAAGCCAAACTGAGTAGAGGGAAGGTACTGGTTGCAGCTGGGACAGAAGTAGATATTGTTCCGTAATTCTGAAGGATCTTGTGGCACCTAGAATGCAGAATAAAAGGAATTGGCATCATACATTTTTATGCGGTGATGATAAATTGGAATGAAATTGGAAAGAAGTTATTAAGAGAAAAACTTTAGATGATTGGTACTTCCTATTCTAAACAGTATTATTCAGTGATTACCTTGAGTAATTTAGCAGCTTCGGGATTAAATGTTGGTGTTTTGATATACTGTAAGAATAGAGTGGATATCCTTTTCCTAAGACCGTCCAAGTTGGACTCCTTTACACCACGCATTAGAAGGTCTGCCTCACGATCAATCAACTCGATGATTTCCTGCGTCAATTTACAGTCATGTTCCTGTACAATGGAAGAAAGAGGTAAGATAATGTCTGTATTACATAATTTTTTTTTCATAACAAACAACTACAAGATATGAATAGACCATTTCCCAAAAGCAGTTGTGACTTTGAACCCTACCTTACATGAATAGAGACAGAACATCAACTTTTGGCAAAATTTGCATTGTATGATAAAACTGTTTTCATATGTTGTAAAGTTTCCTTTTGTCGAGTCACAGTAGAAATATTGCCATGATGTCATAATAGAGATTCTTTGCCGTACAAAGCACTGACATGCTAGTTTTGAAAAGCAGAAAAGTAAAAAAAAAAAAATTGTAGCACTTTGATTCAGTCAGTTAAGATTTTTCAGGTCTATAATTCCAGGTATCGACCTCATCAAAGTACTATAATTGTATTATATCTGCTACCTGAAATGTCTTTGAATAAATTTTTCTAAATGATTATTTATACATGTACATGTAGTACCTTTACAGTATGTTTGAGTGTTAGAAGCACATCCAGTCTTTCATCTTGCGTCAGGTACTTCATATTGATACTGTTGTAAATGTCTCTAAGTTCTTTGGCCCGGAGCGTATAAGGTGTGTCCATCTCTGTTGTCTTCCCATCATGCCCCTTCCACTTCTTGGGTGCTGCCGCCTGTAAAGTTTAAGATAAGCACACTCAGATTAAGCAATTATCTGGTTAGCTAATGCAGAGGACTTGTTACATTCTTGCTTTCTATGCATTGCTTGAATTTAATTTTAAAAAATTCATTTTAGTCGGACAATCTGTAAAGAAATTAGTTGACTTCTACTAATAAAAGATACAGCATTCAGTAAATTAACTTTCTAACTCCAAGTTAAACAATTTTCAGATTAGAATGTAGATGCTACATAATCCTTAAATGATAGGTTTCATAAGAAATCTAACCCTGTTGAGGAAGGACTGTATTCTCTTGTCTTTATTTTCCTCGTCTGCCTCCAGTTTGTGTCGACCAATGGCAGAGATGAGCTGGGTCTCCTGATCCAGTAACATACATAAGGCAGCCTTCCTCTCTGCTCCTCCTATCGTTTGATCTATCCTCTCTAACTCCTCCTGCCTCCATTCTGACAAATAAAAATTATATTTACATTAGTTTTGTAACACTGATTTCGTCAAAAGTGATTTCGCCTGAAGTGATTTTACTAACTACCAGTAATGTCTTCAAAAATAAATACTCTTATTTCAATTTAAGATTTGTAATCATGAAACATCAATTTTTATTTTGTCTATAGAAATTACAGAATCTGAAAAGCAAATGTTACCTTTATTCAGTCATGATGATTTTGCAGATTTTAAAAACAACAACAACCAAATATGGACGTATAACTCACTTTCAAGGGCATGATATAGAAGATCAAAGTCTTCTTTAGTTTTGGGATTCATTCTTCTTTCAAATTCTTTCTTTATCCTTTCTTCTTTCTCTTTTCTTTTCCTAAGTTCTTCTTGTCTTTCCCATTCAAGTCGTTTAACTTTGTCTTCTTTTAATTTCTGTACATATCTCTTGGCTAACCATCTTCTGTGGTATTTTTGTATAATAACAATCTGAAAATAGAAAAATACTGCTACATGTTTTCTAAATTTCTAAATTGTTTGTCATATATTGCATTATATTTGGTAAATTATTTAGGAATGTAATGAATGTATCCTAGCTCTCTAAAACTTTGTGCTGTCAAATAACCTACATTAGTGAAAGTTTACATACATGTATTTAAAAAGATGAATAAACTGAATGATTATGTATCTTCATGTGATTATAAATTTTAATGTCTTTATGAAAATTCTGAAGAAAACTTTAAATATGATGATACCTTTGAAAGAATCATAGAATGATGTTCATCTGCTGTTGTATATTTGCCAGGAACAAGGAGCTTGTCGGGAATATTTGATACGTAAACCCCGATCTTTGTCATCTGTGTGGATGTGTCGTTAGTGGTTTGCTGTACCCTGTGTTTCTGCTCCACCGTCTGCGTGTCACGGCAGTTTTTGGGAACTTGTGATGGCGGGGGCTGTTTCTTGACAGTCTGTGCTGAGGCATGGTGGAAGACGACCCCATTTTTCTTGTGCTTGTAGCCTCCCAGGTAAGGCTTCTTCCTTGTAGCTCTTTCTATTTCTACCACCACATCTTTAGACTGATTGTCTTCTACATAACAAAACTCTTTATGTTTATTATGTGGCATGCCAACTTCATTTATCTTGTGCGAGAAATGTGCTCACGTTTTATATATTCAAGTTTTTAAAAGGGGACATGGAATCAAGTAATTCAGTATAATATTGTTTCACTCTTAGAACATTAAAGATTGAAGCATTAATAGTATATAGTCTTGAGCATGTAAAGAAAGAGGATAAAATTAGTAGCGTATACATGGAGAAACGTAAAGAAAAATGAGTGGGTCAACAGTACTAGGGATGCTAATACTTACCAGTTTGCACTCTGACAGTAATGACATCAGGCATGTGGTATTCCTGTCGAGGGCGGTAGGTTTTAATGGGCGTATTGACTGGGTCGGAGGACTGCATTTCTAGCTGTATTGTACCATTAGGACCTACTCCCAGGTCAGCCAGAGTGGAGGAGTCACTCACTGCCTTACCTTTGGGAACATAAAATAATGATGCTAATCTTGCAATCGAAAAAATGGTACATGTATCATGATATTATGGATCTGAAGTACATTGTAGATATATAAAAATGATATTATGTAAAATTTGGTCAAAGGGAAGTTATGGAACTTGCACCAAAGATTTAAATTTTTAGGCAAAGAAATAGATTTTAAGCTAAGAAATAGATATTATTTTGACAGGAATTTTGTTATTAATCAGATTCTGTGTAAACAGTTATTGTTGGAGGTGACAAAGATGTTCTTTTGTCAACTTACCATCAAACATGACAAGAATGAGATTGACTGGCATTTTAAGCTCATTGGCAAAATGGTCCTTGAGCTGGGCTAATGTCTGACCGAGGACACAGGCCAAAGTTACAACTTGACCACTGGGCATCAGCACAATTTTTACTGAAAATTGAAATATGAATTTTGTTACTTTCAGTTTCACTCTTAGTACATAATCCTTTGAAATCTGGTTTTGTGTCATAATTATGTGTCAATTTAGTAGACAGTGGCTTTTGTGATAATTTGATGATTTAAATTTTACAATATATCAGTATTTCCTTAAAGTGATGCATAAATTATTAGCATATTACCAGTAGCTGTGGCTTCCAGGTTAGCTGTAGTTCTAGGTGTGGAAGCATGGGGGTCTGTTTCATGCATATCACCACTCTCCATAGTTTGGGTTGGCTGAGGGGTAGGAGCAGGGGCTATTTGCTGCAAGGTGATATTACAAATTTATTAAAAAGCTTTTTGAAAGATAAAATCAATCTTCAAACTAATGTTGATGAATATCTGTCCAGCTTCCATTCTTAATTTGTGATTAATTATATTTGAAAATATCATTTATTCACCTGAACAGTTTCTTCCCTAGTTTCCATTTTCTCCTCTGTCTGTTCCTTTTCCTTTTCTTCAGGTTTAGCCTCTTCTGTTTCCTCTTTCTTTTCTATCTCTTCTTGTTTTTGTTCTTCTCTTACATCCTCTTTTGTGTCCTCCTATTTTAAATTAAAAAATGTTCATTCAGATGTGTTCCAATAAAATCACTGAATCTACAGACAAAAGGTAAATAAGAATAAATGAAAAGTCACAAGAATATTCAGTCAAATAACTGCTATTTTATTTATGATTCTGGTATAAAATCTAAGCAATCAATTGTGACGGTTTGGGTATCGTGCCCGGTTAGCTCAGTCGGTAAGAGCGTCTGCCCTGTAAGCAGAAGGTCTTGGTTTCGATTCCCGGACCGGCCACATTTTCCATTCCGCCTGTCACACAATATTATGTCACTTAGTATAAACATGGGAACATTTTGATATTATACAAATATAATGGCTTCCCTGTATCTTTCAAAGGAAATTCTTACTTCTTTGACTTCTTTAGATTGTTCCTCTTTGGATGGTTCTTCTTTAGGTTGCTCCTCTTTGCCAGCTTCCTCCCCTGGTGCATTATCAGCTACAAAGAGATGCAATTAAAAAAATATCTATCTATCTATCTCTCTTTACTAAGCGCCCTCAAATCTGAGTA
Source organism: Pinctada fucata (assembly GCA_028142955.1). Taxonomy (NCBI): domain Eukaryota; kingdom Metazoa; phylum Mollusca; class Bivalvia; order Pterioida; family Pteriidae; genus Pinctada; species Pinctada fucata. The sequence goes on along the minus strand of AP027102.1, from coordinate 85,325,037 downwards.
CTCTGCTTAGGGTGCGCTGCAGGTTAAAAGATAAAATGGGTAAGAAAATAGAGAAGAAAAGAGGTTCTAAGGGAGAAAAGAGGATAGAGTTAGAAAGTGAGTAGGGATAAAAGTTCAGAAGAACAGTGAGCCTAAAAGAGGATAAAAGAGTTATGACTGAAGGTTTGAGATGGTGAATATGCCTCACTGCCACCCTGAACTTGTCAATGGTTGGCAATGAGACAATGCTGTCTGGCAGTCTGTTCCACTGCACAATGGCAAGTTGAAAGAATGAATATTTAAGACATTTTTTGTAGCCTGGATTTGAATGAAAGAGAACTGGTGCATGTGCCGAGATTTTCTTATTGGGGAGATCAACTGATGGGAGGAAATAGCCACCAGGTTGTGAACAACTGTTTCTTCAATTCATACCTCTGTTTCAATGCATATCGTATCGTATCGTATTTCTGGAGTTCCCTCCATAATAAATACTGTTTTATATGATTATTTCTATTTTGCCATTAGGAGACACTTCTAATTTTACATTGTACAATATGGTCTACTCATTAAAAAAAAAAGAAGATTTTGTATATTTCCATGCCATGAATTTCTTATTTGAATATGTCTATCCATTAACTTATGGTATATGTCTATCCATTAACTTATGGTATATTTTGTGTTAAAATATCTGCTATTCATCATCAGCAAAAATAAAGAAAAAAGGCCTTGTTAAAGTTGGCATTTATCTTGTATATGTAGTCTTAAGTCAAACCCTTAGCAAGATCACAAGATCAAACCTTAATACTAAAAGAAAGGTCACAAGGAATATGAATAAAATCCTTTGTCTTGCTGTTCAAAAGTTTTACACAAGATTAACATCTCATTAACAAATGTCTATTCATTGTGCCCCCTACAGTTAGGGGTAAGGAAATAACCAACCAGTTAGCTACCCTTTGGGACAGTCTCCACTGATGAAAGTTTTAAATGATTATAAATAATAATTCATAAACCCTATAAATGTACCCTCAGGTTCGGCAGGTGTCTGCTCCTCTGTTGAGGGTTGTGCATTTGGTGCCACCTGCATAGCATCTTCTTGTTTTTCCTCCTCTTTTGGGGCCTCCTGGGCTTCTGGAACTGTTGGTACTTCGGGTGTTGGTGGTTTTGCACCAGGCGCTGATTGCTGAGACTCCTCAGGAGCTGGCTCTTGTACAGGCTCACTACTAGGGGGTGCCTCTGGTTGCTGTTCTGGAGGAGGGACAGGTGTTTGTTCTTGATCTGCCATTCTGAGCAATCTTTTTTCCCTAAAAAATTAGTCCAAAAGTTCATTAGCCTTGTAGATGCGTTCATATACAAAAGGCATCATAATCAAGTCAATTATTTCCTTCGTATATTTACCTCTCACTTTAACGAAGCACAGATTGTCAGAAAGCCGCCATTAGGGTTGTTTTCGTGGCGCTTGGCAACCAGCAGTGAAGGCCGACATTTTTAAAGAGCCCGACTCTGATTGGTCGATTTGCACGAATTAGCCAATCACGCGACTCAATACAAAGAAGGTTGAAAAATCCCGAGCCATAACTTTTTCCGCTGGTCCATAACAACACTGTGGTCAGAACCAGCATCTGAATTTATTTGTCTGATAGATGAAAATAAAGACTATATTGGAAATGTAGCATTCGAAGTACACAGAGAAATATATTGTCGATTTAAAAAGAGACGATTGTTGTGTCCACGGTAAGCGAAGGACTCGGAATATATTGTATTTTTGAAGTTTCTATGAGGGGGGTCGTCATTGTGATAGTGCAAAATGGCGTTTAACCTTTCCTGTTCTATCGTCGTATGAAATTGAATGCAATTAGTTTAAAATCAGATAAATAATCGAATGCAAGTGCATCATGAAAAAGTTTTAATGCTTTAAAATAAAAGATTCTAATCTTGCATCTAAGTTTTAAAATGTATCATTATGATTGTGAAGTTGTGTAACTTTCCAGTAATCCAAGTTTCTCAGGACTGTAACCTTGTACATTGGGATCTACATTATAGAAATAATGATATGCATACATGTGCAATTTGTAGTGCATAGGCAACTAAAATAAACAGTGAAACCTGTCTAACTAAAACCTGTCTGATTAAGGCATGTCATTTCTGTAGTAGGGAATTTCAACGATTTTATGAAAACCAAATTAAATCATAGGATTCATGAAAATCAGTCATTTTAAGAAGAAAAACTAATTGGTCCATGATGAAAATTAAGACTTTTGCTTATTTGAAAAACAAGGTAAAAAATGCTGGAAATTTGTTGCTAAAATTAGCACATTTGTAACGACAATACAAAAAGTGCTAAAATGCACTCATTTGTCATTTGATTTTAATTTTAGTTTTCATTGTTGTTAACATACAATAAAGCAGGTTAGCAACTTTGTATAAAACTTGATTTTGATAAAATTTCACTGTAAGTACCAAATTCACAGATTATTTAAAATTTTCTTAATTTTACACAAAAATTAATTAAGTTTAGGTAAAAATATCAGAGATACTGAATATCAACAATTTTTTCAAACCTAAAGTGAACTGTAAAAAGTATAGTTCCGTGTGGAAAGAGAGAACAAACACTCAGGAATAGTGCCATTTTGCAGTTTTCTATAAAATAGTATCAGCGCGGTAAAATTTGCTTTATTTGGATGGAATTCAAGCAATTTATAATTTTTCAGTATCCAACAGCATTACCTTATAAAACAGTTTAAGTAATATTCCACACATAAAACAGAATTCAGGGGTTATTACTTATGTAAGAGAAATCCGAACCGTTCAGTAGAATTCAGAATAGAATTCAGTCTATAATATTCCACACGTAAAACAAAATTCAGGGGTTATTACTTATGTAAGAGAAATCCGAACTGTTCAAAAGAGTATCTCCTGCTAAATTTTTTATAGAAATTACTGTGAAGCATTTTCTTACAGATACTTCATTTAGTTAAGATCAAATTTTCAAACTTATCTGCTCTTAGGTATGTCATGAATTTAAGTCTTAAATAGTGTCAGATACATTTTCCAAAATAGATTGAAATATCTATATAATTCAAGCTCAATGAGTGCTAAAATGGGATATGCGCAAGAGTGGTCTTGAATCGTGACCAATGACGCACCTTAAATGCTTGTTTTATTAATAAGTTAAATTTTTATGTAAATTTGTATCATCAGGTACAAAGAATATCAACATTCCCGTAACCAATTACAGCTGATTTAGATATTTTTCATGGAGTAAACATTTCCAAATTTAACTCATTATCACATAGAAGAGAATTTTTGTTGTGAAATAAGAATTTTAACAGTTCTTGATAAACACAAAAAAAAAAACCACACAAAAAAGTTTCTAATTTTTTCAATCAGATGGCTTCTGTAAATGGGATACAGAATATGAATGGACACCACAAGACCAATGGTGTTGTAAATGGTACCTCGAGCCCACGTGAAAATGGTGTCAATGGTGTCAACGGTATGATGAATGGAAATGGGTCCTCCCGACAGCGGAGTAAACTAGGAGGGATTGGACCGGACGGTTACCCTCGCTTACCACCAATAAGTAAACCCTCACAGAGAATGGAAGATCCATACGCTAACAGTAAACTCATGACATTCAGACTGGCAAACCACAAGCAGGCAATGCTTATGCAAATTTTGTAAGTGGATTTTTCACTTCACAAGTACACAATCTAGATGTACATGTAAATGTAGTACATCAAATGATATACACTGCCATCCATGAATACGTATACACCATTTCTGTTCATGTTGCTGTTAGAAAATGAACAGTTTTAAATCCATTGCTGTATGATTTTGAAGATGAATATTATAGAAATCATTTGTAACAAATTTGACCAAAATTTTTACATTTTTAAAATTTTTATTATTTCTTATATGAAAATGACAATTTTTGAAAGAAAATTGTGCTGATGAAAAAATACCTTTATGCATTTTTGAAATCACAGTTCCTAACTTTGAATTATGTGAAGCCAATTATTACGTATACATGTATTTCAAGTTCAGAGTGGAAAAAAACTTCAGGTAAAATATATAGAATTTAGAATGATGTCCTTGTTTGTATAATCATTTATGGATGGTAGTGTATATTGATAACTATTGAAGTGTTTTTGTATTGTCCTTGATTTTAGTCATTTTTTACTTCGAAGATTTTTACAATATGAAAAGTGTGGCACCTAATATCTTTTCTGTTTACAGACAATCACAGGCACTGAAGGATTTTGAGGAAACAGAGGAGTACAATGAGAAGCATCCAGAAGTACAGAGGGATCCCGATTACCCTCCAGAGGTAGGTATCAAACCTGTAAAAACATTTAAAATTACATATATGATACATGTAAATGAGAATTTAATTGACAAGTTTCTGTAAGTTTATAAACCAAATTCTTACCATTTCCTCATTATCATGTATTGTGCATAGTGTCAACTTGTGAAATTTCCATCATTAATATTTGATATTTCTCATTTCTACAGGATAAGGTACTGTCATTGTTCACTCTTTTCAATTTTGATATTGAATTTCATGTTTTTCTATTTGAAAGAATACATGTATTTTATTTTCTTTACTCATTCACATTTTCTTTTCTCATTATTCCAAAAGGATTTGAAGTCACATAAATATTTTCAAAGGGTAAAAATTTAGACTTGATGAATGATCGACTCTAAGTTGTGATTGGTTCTTGTTCAAGCATCTGTCATAAATATCATCACAATAGCTTTGATTATGGTATATCAGTCTTGTTCACAAGAAATTTATACAGTATTTATATTACATGTGTAACTGGAATGAAATCCGACTTGTATCGATGAAAATATCACTGAAATCCATGACTGCTTATTTGTTGTACATATTTATCTAAAAATATTTTATGGACACTGATTCGAAAGCTTTAAAAATACTAAGTTTGAAAGTTTACATTCCTGATTTTATTAAACTGAATAGGTCATTTGAAGGAAATTTGCAAAGCAGTTTTCTCAATATATTTCATACTTTCTGATGTCTATCTTTCATTATTTATAACTAAATTTCTTTGTGACTTGATTCAGAAATACTTGACAAATGAAGAAGATTTAATAAGGGTTTGTGCCACATCATTTCATGAGAAATATCTTCAGTTTGATTTTGTGTCTTAGCACAAGGACATGCACGATATGCATGCTTGATTTTGGATGTATTATGGAATATTGTAAACATGACATTGTCTTCATAGTAACTTGAGTAGGAATTTGAAGGATTACATGTTAACAGCAATTCTCTGTAAGAACCAAAGAATTTCAAGACATGTTGGCACGGCATGTCATGGATTTTTGAGATTTTTGGTATGGAAGTTCAATATGAAGCACTAGTATGTAAATCAACCCCAGTTTTTTCAAAAAGGTTGTCGTTGCCATGGTAACCGTGTCTGAAGTTTCAAAAATCGGGAAAATATATAGGATCAGGCATATTTATAGGCTTCGTTACCATGGAAACAGGTACTTTTTTAATCTGAAATTGCTTTGATTATTTTCTTTTAATCCTTATTATTATGCATATTTGTAAAGTTTTTTACATTCATCTCGGATGCTTTGTGTATACAAGATGAAAAATTGGGCCAAAACAGGGTATCAAATGGCTCTGTTTTTGGCACTTAAAGGACCTTTTTTGCATGTTTTTACTGTTTTGCAAGGTTGAAAATTTCATAAAAGCACCAATTTTTGAAGTCCAAATTCTAGTTATCCAATTAGTATCATCTTTGAACTGTACATGAATACAAAAAATTAATTGGGCTAATTTGACCTTTTATTGCAAAGCAGCATCAAATTGAGTTGCTATGGCAACAATCGGCTGAAAGATTTTCATACGATGAATTTAAACACAACCTCTATCAAACGATCTACGCATGATATTTGAACAGAAGTTCATGTATACATCTATCAGAAGCGTTTTGATATAAAAATGACCTTGAAAATATTTCAAGGTCACCCACTGAATTTTCAAGGTCATTAAACTTTAAGTGACCAGATTTGACGAAAAATCCTGATTTTTCATAAAATGAAGGTGTCAATATTTTAGAAACCTTGAAATATTGAACTTAACAGTTATTTGCCATAAAATGATAAATGTATCACTTATTTCTTAGAACTATTGATTTCGTTTCTTCACATCATCGAATATCTAAATTCTTGGTGAATATTTTGATAAAAAAGGGACAAAATCTGTATTTTTCTTGTTTTTTGACGGAAAAATATCTTCATATTGAATTGCTACAATTCAATAAATTCTAAGATTTGTCTTTCTTATATTCATGTGCTTTCATAATATATATAACCTATGAAAATATTTAAATAAATAAATCACTAAAATCGGTAACAAAAAAATTAAAAAATCAATATTTAATGCAAAATTTGAGTCTCAAAGTATAAATGACCTTGAACATCAAGCCAATGACCTTGAACATTTTAATTGTTCTTATGTAAAAGATATAAGTCATATCTATACATGCATACATTTTGACAATCTTATGTAACTCTAAAGAGGAATAAAATCAATTTCAAAGATAGTATGAAATAAGCAAAAAGGTCTAATGTTGCCATGGCAACGGCCTTTGACGACAGAATTTAGGTAAAACGCTTAAATACCCACTCCAATTTTTCATTCATTTTATTTGTCAATAAACATATATTTCCATTGATGAAAATCACTAGTCTCCTATTGGTGCCTTTTGTGATATTTAAGATTGAAAATGGTCAAAAACCCGCTAAATTGGCCCTTATTTTCACCTCTATTTTTCGCTTCATTTTGACTTATTTTGGCTTAATACAATAAGCTTCCTGTAATTAATATCACATATCTAAGTGTACTAAGTAAGAATGGAAGTAAGGAAGAATAGATTATATAAAGATGAACAAGCTGTTACAGTGGTATCCATGGCAACGAAGTCTCCGAAGCTGGCTTATTTCATGGTCCCAAAAGTGCTATAAATAGAATGACCTTGTTACCATGGCAACCAGAGGTCACATTGGCCGAAAAGTGTTATTTTCATGGTCAGTACTTAATATATACCCATTATACCGAAAATCATCAAAATCCATGACATGCCGTGCCGAACGATTTTGGTCCTTACAGAGAATGGCTATTAAAATGTCATGTTAACAATATACATTGTAACTGCATGATCACAGTCAATGTCTACATGTACAGTACAAATCATCACATACAATCCCCAGATTTGTGAAAAACTACAAAAAATATGTGAATGTTAGGAGAGGGTTAGATAGATTTTGATGAATGTTGTTATGATGTTGCATGTATTTGATGTCATGTTACCTTGCACACAGATGATGAGTAAGGAGAGACGTATCCGGGTATGTTTGTTATACTGTCTTTGTTGATACTAATATCTACTTGTAGTCAGTTTCCTTTCTATGTATCATACAGCACCTCTTGTCTCTGTGTGAAAATCTTGCATGATTATTCTGCTTTTATTCAGCCATTGATTTGTATTTAATAGTTTTCATGGAAGATCTAATTGTTTACCTTAATATAACCAATAATCTGTCTGTATTTAATAATTCTACTCTTAAATATATATTCACTATTATTTTTCCAAGGGGAGCAACCATTTGAATTAACTGGGAAGGGCAGCATTTTTGTGGATTATGGGTTATCTCTCTATTGACTTTTCATGCCAGTACATCTAGTTTGCTATATATTTGATTTTACTGCATGATTTGGGGAAGGGGGGGGGGGGTCATCAGCTATTTGAGCTGCAACTTAAGTTTATATTTTATATCTATATTTCCAACTTCATAAAACATTTTATTCGGATACTGGTAAATCATTTATCTATTTTATTTGACCAGGATAATACGTTTTGCATTCATTCTTCTATCACACTTTTATACTATTATTTCACAATATGAAATTTTTAACCATATGTGAAAGATTTTGTTCTCTTTAATCAACTTTATTTTACAAAGAAAATTCTGAAATTCATTAGTAATTAAATTAGAATATGCATCATAGGAAGCTCTCTGATAATTATAAAATTTTATGATGTTATGAAAAAAAACACACCATGAGTATGGGGTCAAAATGTTTGTTTTGATTGTGAAACATAAAAGATCTGGTATTTAAAGTCTTCCAAATGAACGATATTGATTAAATACATAATTGATCATACTGACAATAAAACTTGTTACATGTTGGTATTTTATGGACATCCGCCAAGGTAAATGGCATGATTAAAGAGGTGGCACTCAGCCAATCTTTATGAAACTTTAAACAATGTGCTTCTTAATAACGCAAAGTCCCCATGTTAAAGTGTTTAAGACAGGGTGTGAGTCATGTACATATGTAAGGCCAAATCCACTATAACAGACTTAAATTCTACCGAACTTAAAATACTGGTCATTATACTTTTCATTATTAATTCAGTCAGCAATTTTTCTGGAATTTCCAACTTTTTATGTTAGTCACTGTGTATGATTTTCCTTTTGAAATAGAATATGAATCAGATAGCCTTATTAACTTTTACATTTCAATAAATTGTAATATATATGTATGATTACATGTCTCTTTAAGCCCTTATTTATTCTATAACTGTTCTATACAGCAAACCCCTATTCTATATGAATGTACCTATTTTACATTCTCCAATGTTTAAACAGATTTAGTTTGATGTAACTATCTTTACACAATTTTCCACACATTATACAAGTGATAATTCTTGATAAGTAGTAAATTGGCTTCTAGAAGTTTTGATTAGATAACTTATTAACCTGATCAGATCATTTTACTACATTGATGCATATATACAGTCATATACGTAAGTCCATTTAAAATGTAGAAATTCTCATCCTCTGAAAGTTGACAAAAGTTCTGAAATATAAGATTCAGAAGTAATTTTCAGCAAACAATGATCTTACTACTACTTTTAAAAGTTTCAGTGAGAATTCATATCACAAATGACATATTCTAGTACTTATTTTGGTATTTTATGATGATTCCTTACAGATCAATTATCAGTACCTTAAAAAATGTGTAGAACAAGGACCTGTCACCCCCATGCAAAAAGAATGGAATGAACATATTCTGAAAATGGTGCCAGAGAAACTGAAGCATTCTGCTTGGTTAAAACCCTTTATAGATGAATTGTTTGAAGAAATGAAGGGAGACTACAAAGCTAGCATGAAAAAGTCAATGGGTGTGTTATTATTCATTTTTATTGGTCTTTGAAAACTTTGAAAATTCAGTATGTGTGAAATGCAGCTATTTCTGTCAGAATATTCTCTTCTGTACCTCAAAGCTTCATGATATTTCTATGACATTTCTATGTGGGCTTTACAAATTTAAACCTAGATGGAATATGTGCCATTTAGTTTGATATACATACAGATTTTTATTTGGTACTCATTATTATAATAATATACACGTTTTCATTTGAATACTAAATACCCACTAAGAACACATACTAGATGCATTTAATGTGTATAACAGTAGGATTATTCTATTACAGTACAACATGTGTTGATAAAGCCGCCAGTGAAAGGATTGGAGAATGACGAGGCAGGACCTCCCCCGGCAGAACCTAAGTAAGTAAACAGAGTATGTGCCCAGAGTGTCACATGCGTGTAATGTGATTTGGTTGATGTGTACTCATCACGTGTAACAACCTGTGTGTACACACACATAATGTATGGTGATGGCTTATATCCATGTAGCACATCAGATAGGCTAATAAGTAGTTATATCTAATTTGGATAGTTGCTAAACAAGTTGGAATGAGATGCATGTATGTATCTATAGCTTTATCTATAGAATAGTCATGGTGTAATTTTAATATATGAAAAAAAATTCCTTATAAAAAGAAAAGGGAAAAAAGTGTCCTTTTATTCTAATAACTTATGAGATAACTAGGTTGTCAATGTTAATTGAATTAAAAACTTCCTCATTAGTTGGAAATTGAGTATTTTATAACTTGAATATTTTATGGCTAAATAATGAAATAGAAAAGAATTAAGGTCAGCTCTGTATAGAGAAAACAATTGAATGAGCACTTATAGGAAATGGAACTTTAGACAGTTTTAGATTTGCAGAGATTCATCAAGAATGATTCCATTGCACCAATGCACAGTTTTTAATATACAGTGTACATGTAACAGGTGTATAGTACATGATATGTTGTAGTGTGGTTATGATATAGTAACACAATTAGTTATTGTACAATATATATTCATTAACACCATATTGGTATGTTTTCTTTTCCTGTCTTACAAAAGGTTTAAGGGTATAGAACCGTAAGTTTGTCTTTCATTATCATTTCATTACTTTCATTATATTCAAACTTTCTTACGGACACCCCAGTCTCTTGTTTTAATGTTTATAAATAGATATAAATTTCTCTTGTTGTTCATCACTTAAGTATATTTTCGTTAAATGCATGCACACTTTATAGTTGAAAATTGTTGCTTCCCACCCAAATCACTTGATATATATTATGTCAAATTTTCTGTTTCAGTTTCTAGATGTTTTGTTTTTATCAATTCACATGTATATGAAGATATGCACAGATTTTATCATAATTCTTTTCCTTTCTTTCATCATATGACTTTTGAATATTCATTATCTGTTAAATTCTTCTTTACATTTGTCATTTTATTTTCATTATTTCAAAGCAATTTTGTAATTGATATTCATGCAATATTTAAAGATATATTTTCCTTCAATCATATCTAATCATTCATAAGTCAACAGCTGAATATCTCAGTTATTATAAATGTTAGGGATTTACTTCAGTATGTTTTAAAGGTTTATTTAGAAGTATGTATCACATACATTGATTAATATCAAAATATTCAAAATTTACATTCCAATTATTAAGCCACTTGAAGAATAGAGAATTTCATTTATAAGATTTATCCTATGTCTCTAAAAGATATTGATCATAAAGATAAGTTATTAAGAATAGCTGCTACTCCTACAATCATAAATATAAGGAACTTAGAAAGAGTTTAGTGGAATTCTTGCTTTTACAATTTCTGCATCATTTTCATTATTTTGTTCTGTGAATTTCAATTTCTCTGTGAAACTGTACTGCCTTTAAATTCTCCCACTTCTGCAAAAAGGAAATCTGTTGTATCTACTTCATGTAATTCATCCATTCCTAAAACCTTTATGCCTTTCTCGGTACCTTTGTGCCATAATTCATTTATCATCAGGCATATTTATTGCTAAACATGGCCTTTATCTTTACTTGCATATGCTTTATCATATTCATATACCTAACCCCTGTATGACTTTGAATATTTCATGGTCCTAAATTGCTGTCTACCCATTCTCTCAATGAGCTTCTGTCACCACTTCTCTTATTGTATCCCTTTACAGTTTGCAAAATCTCAATTCCAATCCCTTTCAATTTCAACCCTTCACTCTTTCATATTGATTTACTTTAATAATGTCTTTTTATATTGACCCAACACACTTTCAAACTTTTGTCTGGCATCAAGAAGATATTTGTCCACTCAAACCTGCTGACCTACACATATGACCTTCACATCTGAGGACAGTTTGATTACTTCCTCTTAGTAGGTACAGAGACAAAACATCACAGAATATACACACTACTAAGGCTTGTCAGTAAAGATATAGTCAAACCTGTCTTATGTGACTTTGCAAGGGCCGACAGAAAATAGGTCACATAAGAAAGGTGGTCACTGAATACAGGTTCATGCTGATCTGTCTTTAATCAACAAAATGTTCGTAGTGTAAGAGCAATCCTATTAAATGAATCACTGCATATATCAATTTGTGTACTGTAAATTGCTTTATTTTCGTTAGTACCAATTTTCGTCAATTCGTTCAAAATGACCATTTCGTCAGTACGTAAATTCGTCATCCAAGGGTCCCTAAAATATAAATTCGTCTGTTCAAAAGCCAACTTAACATTCAGGTATAGGCCGTATGTGTTTGCTTTCATTGTTTGTTTAACAATTATTGTTAAACAAACAATTAGAGACATGTATACCACATAGCTTGTTGTAAAAACATATCATTTGGTAATACATTATATGCGACTTTGTGTGCGTATTCAGTTTTCAATGATTGATCATTTGCCTGTCATATAAAACACTTAAGATTCAATTTTTCCATTCTAAACTATCAGGAGTATTTATTTTCGTCGATACGTAATTTCGTCAAGAGAGGCACTGACGAAAATGACGAAAATTGGTACCTGACGAATAAAAACCAATTTACAGTATTTATTGATAAATCGTATTGCACATATAAAACCACACTAGATTTTATTCATCACTGAAAATTTAATTATGAAAGACACTGATGAAGAGATTTAATGTAAAATAATATGTAGTTTGGATCCTTTGCAACACTAAAAGTCGTAATATACAGGTTCGGAATTTGATACCGGACAGGAAAATCACGGTCGTTGTCGCGTTAGACAGGTTGTCGCTATATACAGGTTAATTTGATAGGAAAATTGCTTGGGAGGAATAAAAAAGGTCACATAAAGCAGGAAGTCGCTAAAAGGAGGGTCACTTTAAGACAGGTTTGACTGTAACAAGAATTTTATTAGATGATGGTATACAACTTACTGAAAATTCTATGCCTTAGATTGATAACACATTGTACATGTATATAGTATCATTTAACATCATTCATATTGGTAAAAAGAAATTAAATTTCTCAGGAACAATATATGGGATATACCTATACATGTGTTATATAGTGATACCTTTGTATTACAGTGGTTTAGACTACTCCCGGCCATGGCACGATAGTTACGTAGATAACAAGGATCACATCAGAGAGAATCTACACATCCTACATCCCTCCATGCAGACGGTACTCAGGATGTGTTCTACCACACTCGGCAATATGATACTGGTAGACTGTAGTAACTTCAGGTAATATACGTGATATCTATGGTCCTGATATAGTGTGTTTAAAGAATAAGAATGGTGTACTGTTGAAACTTATGTTCTGCAAAATATCTTTCCACAAACTTGACAAAATTTGATTGTTGTTGGGTCCATAACACCACATGTTATTCATTGATTTATCATGAATCATATTTGCAGGAGGTCAGCGTAAGCATTCATCAAATTCATTCATTTATGAAAATAAGGCCAGGCATGCTTTATTTGTTATGAATAAACCTGGAGATGTATTTACATTATACTAATATCTTCATGACTGAAATGTTTTATATTTGTATGTTTATCTTTATATGTTATTTATTCTCAAACTGAAGTTAATGAGGACATAAGAACAATTACTTTTTTGCATGCGCATGTATAAATTGTTCATTTCATGTTTCTATCATTTCTCTCTTCTTCCTATCTTACTATACCTTTCTTCTGTCACTTTGTGTGTTCTGTATACACTGTACAGACCTCTGCCCAGAGATAGTAAAGACAGGTTCAAGTAAGTCTACCTTCTTCTCCAATCTATTACTGTATGCATTACTTTTATCTATGTGCTTCTATATTTCATTATCATCCTTCTAAAGAATTTAATTCTATTTATGTCAAGAAAAAATTCTTAGATTCCTGAAAGTCATTAAAGTCACATGTTCCCAACAGCATGCACAACTAAGTTTCTATATGGTAATTATTCTATGTACATACCCTTACAGGGCCCAGGGACCAGTGGAGTTTGAGTCCTTTAAGAACACTGTAATATTAGACTTAGAGAAGGCAGAGGATCGTCTCAATCATAGCTGGTTTCCAGGAATCATCAACGTATTCGCTGACAAGAACACATTTGTGGGGCCAAGGGCAGACAAATTGGACTCATTCTACAACAGTGTTACCACACTTATATCAAATCAGGTTAGACTACTCAATTTGATTTTATATGTGAATCAATAAAAAAATGATAAGTGTCATTCTGCAATATATGTATATCCGTTTTGGACCACTGTTCAAGTGCCTATTCATAATTTTAATGTCATATTTTGGTAAGTCTTCATTATATGTAGAACATGTATTTCATATTGAAATTAAGGTACTCCATATTAATTTATGGTTTTGCTTTGCAGTTGAAAGATCTATTAGTCAGGACAATAGAGGCATATGTTGGTCTCTTCGACCCAAATAACAAGTCCAAACTTCCTCTGATGAAGATGGAGTTGACGTTTGACGATGAGAAGATGCAGTTTTATCCTCCCAAAGAGGATCTAGAGGAGACAGCATTGTTTGTCGTTAGTCAGATCTGTAAAACCATGCAGCAAGTGCCGACAGTTCAATCCTGGCTGGCAGGAGGCAGCACTGTCAATCATACGGACGTAACATTGGCTGATCACATCGTTAAGGCAGCTGTAGACAAGTTAAAGGAAGCTGTCAAGAGGGAGTTTGAAGGACCTGCGGCTCATCTAGAGTCATTCAGTAAGTTGATATCCATTTTCATTTAATTACTTCTTCAGAAATGATTGAAACAAAGAAAAAATAGTACATGTTTTTGAATGTGATCATCTGATTTTAACATCTTATTAATTGTTGTTTTTTTTTTTTTAGTTCAGAGATATGACTACATTGTCAATGGAGAGGCCTTGAAAGAAATCCATGAATATGTGAAAGAGGAACATACATTTGCAGAGTATCAAATAGTAAGTTTAAGATATTACTTTTCTCTACCTATACTGTTGTTTCTAGGTGAAAGATAGTAGATTTTATACAAAAGAACAAAGTATTTCATCAATAAATGTCTTGTTCTCCAACAGCAAATAGACAAGTACAGGAACCTCGCCAGTGAGATAATGGGCCTCCCGAGTATTGAGCATTTTGACATGATCCGGCTGGATTGTGAGGACTTGAAAAGAGGACTTGCTGAGGCATCTCGAGGACTAGCAGAGGAATTACTGAGGAAGGTGTCTGATGATCACAGAAATGAAAACAAAGAGTAAGTGTATAGCTGTGGAGTGAAGTTTTTGAAAAAGTTGCAGTATATTTAACTCATTTGATATATTTATTTGTCATAGCTTTAAAAATATGGATTTAATTTGATCATAAGTTTTCCAAAATTAAAAATATTTGAAGCCGAAAAAAAGTTACTGTCAGAGCAATCCTGATGACTCATTAATTTGTCCTTTTCAGAATCTGTGATGAGTTCCAGAATATTAAAGACAGAGCCCTCAAAGTACCAGAATCTAGTGAGGAACTTATGGACATGATGTCATTTACACAGAATGCTCGTACCAACGGTATGATCAAACTGAACTCCCGTATTATGGAGTCTAAGAACCGCCTAGCATACCTGATTGACGTGTACATGTTCACAGCAGATGACATACAGCTCAACTGTGACGTACTGACATGGCCACAGAGAATTAACCCAGTCTTTGATGCTAATGATGAGGTATGATTAATGAATATGTAACAAAAAGGAGAATTTCTTTGAAAAGTTAAATGAAAAAAATTCAGTCACATTAATTTGATTAAAACTTAAATGTGGTGTTTAGTTTCCTTATATGAAACAAGGATACAAAAATATTGTAGAAATGACAAATTTATGAATTATGACAATGTTATGAAAAATCTTTTAGCAAGATGAATTACCAAGTAAAGTCAAAGAGAAAATGCAAATAAATTGTAGAATTTTTCTTCATTGCTGAAATGAATCGCTAATTACCTTGAAAATGTTTCAGCTTATTGAGAAGTCTAAGCAGTCAGGTGAAAAACAACTCCTTGAGAAACGTGAAAAAGTCATCATGGAGCTTGAGAAGTTACGCCAACGTGTGGACGAGTTTAACGATTACGGTGAACTAGACATGATGCAACAATACGTACAGGACGTCAGAGCCGTACAGAAACGTCTTACTGACGTACAAGAACAAATCACCTTTATCAACAAGGTCAGTTCTTAGTATCATGTACGTGTATGTTGTTAAGTTCCACTTCTGTCCTAGAAGCTTGTGCAAGAAATGACCAAAATCTATAACATTTATACAAAAATCCAAAGATCAATTGCATATGCATGTTATTATGACAATGTTACTTTGATTTCCAGGAGGAGCTGTTGTACAAGTACCCTGTATCTGTATATCCTGATGTAGACGAGATATCGGCAGCTGTAGATCCATTCCAGAGGCTCTTTAACATTGTACTCAAATGGCAAAAGGCAGAGAAAAAGTAAGAATATCAAACTTTACTTCAATGGACTTGCTTAAATCTTCATTAGTGATTGTGATGAACTGCATATGTACAAGTACATGTATAATGTTTGGGTCTTTGTCTATTTTCAAAGTTAATTACATATTGATTTTAACATTTTTAAACTATTAATTTTGATTGTCTCTGTGTATTTTGAAACATATACGTTTACAATACTTGGTGTTTAACAGATGGATGGATGGTGCTTTCCTGGAGCTTGATGCTGAAGCTGTAGAAGGAGAGGTTGACGAGTACAACAGAGAAACCTTCAAAATCCAGAAAGTCTTCAACAACCGTGTCAAGAAAATGCAGATGGAAGTAGATGAACGCAACAGGGAAAGGAAGAAACGCAGGAGACATGCAGAAGAGAGTGGTGGAGAGATCGCTGACGAAGATAAGGACGAAGTTTTACATATCCCACAGGCTGTCAACATCACAAACAGCGTACAAGACAGTATGAGAGACTTCAAGGATAACATCCCTGTGATAGGTGTTATGTGTAACAGAGGTATGAGGGCACGTCACTGGAAGAGAATGTCCGACCTGATGGGCTTCGACATCACTCCTGACTCTGGTACTACACTACGTAAAGTCCTTAAACTTGATATCGCTCCACACATGGAGATGTTTGAGGGCATCAGTGCTGCAGCTACAAAGGTAAGATTCATGTACATGGAATACATGTATGTGACAGATTTTTTTGACTGAGATTTATGAGAGCAACTTCCCTGTCATAGTAAAGAATTTTTTTTTAATATCAGTATTTACTCTTTTGTAAAGAAAATGATATTTCTAATATTGTGTTAAGATTATATAAAGACGATTATTTAATTTGTGTTTTAACTAATCTACACGGTATTACTGTAGGTAAGAATGCATATGTTTGTGGTTTTAGGAATTCTCCTTGGAGAAGGCCATGAACAAGATGATGGAGGATTGGGACACTATCAACTTTAACCTGATTGGTTACCGTGACAGCGGTATTAATATCCTGTCCTCAGTGGATGACATCCAGACAACACTGGACGATCAAATCGTCAGAACTCAAACCATGAGAGGCTCACCATTCATTAAACCATTTGAAAAAGAGATCAAGGTATTTGCATGCATTATACACAGTGTAGAACTTGTAAGTTTTCTAATACCAAGAAATGCTCTAAAATTGCTATTTGTTGCAATGGCTGTTTTGCAATGAAATATTAAGGCACATTATTAGGGATATATTGGATAATGCTTCAACTGATGATTAATTCCAGGAATGGGAGGAGCGACTTTTACGTATCCAGGACACTATAGATGAATGGTTGAAGGTTCAGTCCCAGTGGTTGTACCTAGAACCTATCTTCTCCTCTGAGGATATTATGCAGCAGATGCCTGAGGAGGGACGCCTCTTCCTCATTGTCGATAAGAACTGGAAGGACATCATGAGACACACAACTAAAGATCCAAAGGTAACAAATGCATCCTGTTAAACGAAAAGTTTGTTTTGTATACATGTACATGTAAATGCTTTTGTGCAATTGTTTATTAAAAATTGCGTGTATGATATTAAAGAATAAATTCTATTAGTTCTCTGATTTGTTTATCATGTATATTTGTTATTTTTCTAAATAATTACACTTTGTTTCAAGGTTTTGGCTGCCACAAACTTGTCAGGTCTCTTGGAGAAATTACAGGACAGCAATGGTCTGCTAGATAAAATCATGAAGGGTCTGAATGCCTACCTGGAGAAAAAGCGTCTCTTCTTCCCTCGCTTCTTCTTCTTGTCCAATGATGAAATGTTAGAAATCCTGTCTGAGACCAAGGACCCATTACGTGTACAGCCTCACTTGAAGAAATGTTTTGAAGGCATTGCTAAGCTTGAATTTGATAGCAAATTGGACATTCATGCTATGTTCAGTAGTGAAGGTGAAAAGGTCAAAATGACTCAGAGCATATCAACCTCCGAGGCACGTGGAGCTGTAGAAAAATGGCTGCTACAGGTGCAGGACATCATGTTGATGTCTGTAAAAGATGTCTGCAGGACATCAATGGAGGTAAGATTCAGTACATCTCTCTTTTGATATTTTTAATTCTTACATGAATATGCTCAAATGTAATTTTTTGTAAATGAATAGAAAGAATGCTACCAGTAGGAAAAATTCAAATTTATTCATTTTTTATGAAGTCACCCTTTAGAATATACACACCTTTAAAATGTCTTTGTAAAAATGTCGTCAATTTTCATATTTCACTAATTTTCACTTTCCTTTATTCCTGATATTAATTGAAAAGGATCTTTTTTTCAACCTGTTTGGTTTATGATATGTTTTAAGATTCTTTCTGACTTTCTATCAGCCACCGTGTAATGTCAGAGTATGTAATGGTCACATTGTTATAGATGAATTTATATATGTGTATATGTTAATTACACATCAGTCGAATACACACAATTATATACATGTATGTACCCTCACTGCTGTGTAAATCATGCACACTTGAAATGAGCCAAAATACAATGAATGCATGCAAATGAGAATGTTTATCCAGGATATTATTTGATGGTGTTGTTTGTGTGAACAAATGTATGTAAACAAGGTCCTGCACATTGTTACAAGAAAAAATGTGTATCTCCATGTACATTGTTCTTTTATGGTCTCTTTGCTTTAGAATTGCGTGTTCTTGCAAATTTTCATAAGGAGAGTTAAGTTATCAAGTTAAAAATTCCCCGTTATTTAAAAAAGGGGAAAAAAATCTGTCTATTAACAAATGTATCTACTGATTTCAATGGGCATCAACAAAATTTTATCATTCATTAAGAACTTTTGAATATGATCTTGTTCATGTCTAGTTAACGTCTAGTTAAAACCAGTCAGATTTGTAAATTATATCTTTAAGGTGCATGTATCAAATAATTTTAAAATTGGCAATAGTTTACCAATATCTTTACTGCTTGTTCATTGATTTAATACATTTTCCTATCTATGTAGGCCTATTCCATTGAGCCTCGTATTGAGTGGGTGAGAGACTGGCCAGGACAGATTGTACTGTGTGTATCCCAGGCCTACTGGACCAGGGAGGTACACGAGGCTATCAGAGGTGGACCTCAGGGATTGAAGGATTACTGGGAGAAGCTAAACGCCCAGATCTCTGACATCGTAGTCCTGGTCAGAGGCAAGCTGCCCAAACAGACACGTATTACACTTGGCGCTCTGGTCGTATTGGATGTACACGCCAGAGACTGTGTCCTGGAAATGGCAAACAAAGGTAACTGCTCAAAAAATTATATGTATATAAGACAAACTATTCTACAGAAAAAAAATTAATTGTGAGTGGTGACAGGTACAACCCAAGGAGAAGGGTTTTCCTGGCATATAGCCCATGTTACGTAGCTATTTATAATGCTAATGTACATTTTAATAGAATTTTTCTAAACAAATTTGAGATTTCAGCACACTACAGATAGATTCTGATATTCTTTGCTGCTTTCATGTTGAATAATGATTCTTGTCTTTACCTTCAGGTGTTTCCAATGAAAATGACTTTGCATGGCTAGCTCAGCTCAGATATTACTGGGAAAATGACACCATGGTCGTTAGAATGACTAACGCAACAGTGAACTATGCCTATGAATATCTTGGTAACACACCACGATTGGTCATCACACCTTTGACTGACAGGTGTTACCGTACACTGATTGGTGCATTCCACTTGAACCTTAACGGGGCTCCAGAGGGTCCTGCCGGTACAGGGAAGACAGAGACAGTGAAGGATCTGGCCAAGGCTTTAGCTGTACAGTGTGTCGTCTTCAATTGTTCTGATGGTTTGGATTATCTGGCCATGGGAAAAGTAAGGACTGCAATTTTTCTGCCGTTTGTAAAGTTTAAGGATAATCATAAGTGTTATGGAATATACATGTAAAGTTTGAACATGAAAGTGTAAGATTTTTCAACAGATTATTTGCTTCAAACTTTTGACTTCTGAGAAAATTTACTGAGTTAGCTGTATAAAAGGTTTTTTACCTTGCTTATAACAAAGCTAAGTTTAATAATGTTCTTTTTCTTTGTAGTTCTTCAAAGGTTTAGCCTCAGCTGGAGCATGGGCCTGCTTTGACGAGTTTAACAGAATTGATCTGGAAGTATTGTCTGTAATTGCTCAACAGGTAAATACATGCAGAACTAGCTTACATACATGTATGTAATCAGATATCTATTACACCAGATATACTTTGAAAAAATGAAGTAAATGTAACTTGTTTTCATTCAAAAGACTGGAAAGATACTTAATTCAAAATAAACAGAAAGGACTATGAGAAGAATGTCAGATTTCTTATTTTGTATTTTTCAGATCTTGTGTATTATTCGTGCCGTACAAGCCAAGCTTGACGTGTTTGTGTTTGAGGGTACTGAGCTGAACTTGAATCCAAACTGCTATGTCAACATCACAATGAACCCAGGTTACGCCGGTCGATCAGAGCTTCCTGACAATCTTAAAGTACTGTTCCGTACAGTAGCTATGATGGTACCAGACTATGCTATGATTGCTGAGATCTCTCTGTATTCCTTCGGTTTCCAGAACGCTAAGCCTCTCTCTGTTAAGATTGTAACGGTATACAGACTTTGCTCTGAACAGTTATCTTCACAGTTTCACTACGATTACGGAATGAGAGCCGTCAAGGCTGTGCTGTCTGCTGCAGGAAACCTCAAACTGAAATTCCCTGAGGAAAATGAAGATATCTTGGTGAGTAGTCACATATGTAAATGCATTGAGGTATCAACATTTTGGAGATTTTTTGTTTAGATCTATGGATATTTCTTATATGATATCTATATAGAAGATTACGATGCTGATAACAAAACATGTTATGGATTTTTGTTCTGAATACTACAAAATTCATTTCAAAAATGCATATTGAAAATGTAATCATACTGTGTAAAACTACATTGTATTTCAGCTGCTGAGATCCATCATAGATGTGAACTTGCCTAAGTTCTTGTCACACGACATCCCCCTGTTTAACGGTATCACGTCTGATCTTTTCCCCGGAGTAACTCTTCCTCAGGCTGACTACAGGATATTCCTTGACGCTATGGAGAGGATCGCAAAGAAGAAAAACCTACAGTTTGTCGACTTCTTCAAAGAGAAAATCATTCAGACGTATGAAATGATGATTGTCAGACACGGGTACGTAACTTGTGAAAATACAATGTATATGTAATTTGTCGGTCAATTTTTAGGTAGATAACACATAGTTATAATTGAAAGATAGTGCAACCTTAGATGTTAACATGATTTTGCTAAAGAATTTAAACTTATATTGAAGTTGAAGCAACTCATTGAGGATGTCATAGTTTCTGTAAGATGGGATATAATGATACAGGTATATTTAAAGTACATGTACATGTATGTATTTTACTGATTTTATTTCTGACTTTCATTACAGCTTCATGTTGGTGGGTGAACCGTTTGGTTGTAAGACAATGGTGATTGAGACTCTGTCGGAGGGTATGACCATGCTGAACGATGAAGGTCACGATGAGGAGTATGAGAAGGTCTACTACCGTATTATCAATCCTAAATCCATCACCATGGGTCAGTTGTTTGGTCAGTTTGACCCTGTGTCTCATGAGTGGACAGATGGTATCGTAGCTAACACATTCCGTGAGTTTGCGTCTACGGACACCCCAGACAGGAAGTGGGTGGTGTTTGACGGACCTATCGATGCTTTGTGGATTGAGAACATGAACACTGTACTGGATGACAATAAGAAGCTATGTTTGATGAGCGGAGAAATCATCCAGATGTCTAACCCAATGAGTTTGATCTTTGAAACCATGGATCTCTCACAAGCTTCTGTAAGTACTGAAAAGGGGAAGATTGATTTTTTGTATCATCCTAAGGTAGACTTCAAATTGAGTATCCTTAGTTAGATGTTGACTTAATGTGAAATAACATAACATATACATGGATACCGTCCACATTTCTCGTGCATCATTTGATTTGACAAAAATGGCATTAGTTCCACAAAGTTTTGCTTTTAGAAGTAGAAATATTGGTTAATCTTGTATCTGTATCATGTTTTTGACCCCTTACAGCCTGCCACAGTGAGTCGTTGTGGTATGATCTACCTTGAGCCTACCACCTTGGGTTGGAGGCCTATTGTGAAGTCCTGGATAGAACAGTTTGGGGAGATTATGGAGAGAGAAGCTGCTGATGTGGTACATGAGATGTTTGAATGGCTGGTCGACCCATGCTTGGACTTTGTAAGGAAAAATACTAAGGTATGACACATACTAAGTTTGTTTTAAATGTACAAAGATCTTGTTAAGTTTTGTCATACAGAGATCATAGAAATCTGATAAGATTTTGTGCTTAGATATAATTTGTGACGTACAAAAATAAATGCTGACAGCATATTTATTGTTTAGATGATGTGATAGAGATTGAGATAAAGTTGCAATACAGCTTAAAAATTGAAAAACTTTTTAGAATTTACAGCAAGAGTATAGAAATTTGAAACAATCAGTAGGTTTTACATTTTGATATAGCTTTTATCTATTTACTTCAGGAGTACATCCAGTCCAAGCAAGCTAACCAAGTACGATCTTTGATGTACATGGTGGACATGTTAATGCATGATGCTCTGGCCAGTGATGGGGCTAATGAAAACAAACATATCAGGAACTGGGTCATGGTATGTACATTTTATTCACAAGAAGTTACACACTTGTGTATTTTTTCCAAAGAATTAAAAGAAAAATTACTTTATAAATATTAGTATCCTGAAGTTAAATTTGACTGCTGTTGTATAAGTGAGAGTTTGCATTACTCCAACATGTATCACAAGTATAATGATCTATTTTCAGAGTACCATCCTTTTCTCCATCCCATGGAGTATAGCGTCTGTCGTGGACAATGATGGACGGGCCAAATTTGACACGTTTTACAAGGAGTTGATTGGAGGAAAGGTTGAAGAGTCTCCAGTCCCTAAGGCTGTAGGCAAGTTTGACACACCCATGCCGTCAGAGATGAGCTGTTATGACTGCTATTTTGAGGTAAGAAAATCTGAAGAATCTGAGTACTTAAACTGATTTTCAAATTCATTTCCTTTATATTCACTGTTTATTCATGTGAGAAGAGCGATTATTATACAAATATGGACTTGGTGGAGGTCATTATGTCATTATAATGACCCTATGATATTTGTAATATCGACCTCGGCCTTCGGCCAAGTCCTTATTTGCAGTCTTCGTGAAAACTCACTAGCCCAACCGACCTGGCTACCAAATATTTCCTCGGGCTACCAAAATTTGCTGCTGAACAAGCCCGACTGGCTAGTGACTTTTACTGAAATGCAGGGTTCTCATTAAGTGTCGACAGCCGGCGATTTCTCGCCTCAAACTTAGAGTAAAATTGGTGCCTACTTTCTGTAAAAAAATATCCGTCATGTATCAATTTCTATCACTCATGGTTAAGTACATTTGTATGAAATGTTTATTTAAAATCTGTTCATTTAAAAATTGTCACGAGGTACATGATAAATATTTCCAAATTGTGCGTTGTCAATTCTGCTCGGCATGACAGGTTATTTTACGGCAACGACTAATCTGCAAGTATAACATGTTCAATAGAACAATTAAATCTCGACTGAACATTGAAATAAATGCTAACCAAAAATTTATAGATATTGACCATATACCACCAATTTTATCAACGGCCGTCTTAAGTTCTTATATTTTATTTGTCAGTACATTTTCTGTATGTAAAAAGTGTATGTACCAAGAATTCATTGTAACATTTAGCACGACCGCTGACATCCGCTTTAAAGGATCGGGTCCCTGGTGGTTTAACTTCGATTTTTATCAATTATGTATAATATGCGTGAATTTGGCCTACTTAATGGACATACCTATAGAAAATGATGGGTCTTTATAGCGTTTTGATATTTCTTCAATGGCTAGTGAAACTTTTGGTTGGCTAGTAGATTTTGGCACTCAACTAGCCCGAATGGCTAGTGGGCGAAAAAAGTTTTCATGAAGACTGTATTTGTTATATTATATAAGGAATAGTTAGACTATATATGATTAAAATAATGATTCAAAACAATATATAAACATAATCTTTCATCAAGAATTCAACAATTAAATTGCACTTTTTTGTGAAAAGTATAACTAAACTTTTAATATTTAACAAAATAACTAAAAAAAATTTTTTTCGAAAATACTGAAATCAGATCAAATACCACACCACATATTATTCAATATTATATAACTAGGATGTAACGTCGATTCTGATTGGCTGACGCGTGAGTCATTATTTTCCGATGATGACCGCTGACGGAAGATAATGACTCGGTGTGTAAGTGCAATTAATCATTAAGTTCTTAATTAAAAATTATGTGTTCATATTGATTTGAATCATTATTTTAATCATATGTAGTCTTACAATTCGTTATGTAATATAACATATAAGGACTTGGCCTCGGTCATTATGTCATTATAATGACATAATAACCTCGACCAAGTCCATATTTGTATAATAATAAGCTAAAATACTTCTTTGTTGCACAATTTTAGCGCAATGATAATCCACTTATCAAGAAATTTTTACTTGTAGTTTCATGTTTTTATGAACACTTTCAGCAAAAAGCAAGAGGTAACTGGCATCACTGGAATGACCTCATTAAGGGTGTAGAGGTCAAGGCCAAGAAAATCAGAGAGATGTTAGTGCCCACTATGGATACAGCCAGATACACATATCTTCTATCACTCTGTATCGAACATGAAAGGTAGCAACAATATTTACACCTTAGCTTTTTTCTTCTATTTGGATATACATGTATCTGCTCAAAATCTAATGAAAGTAAAAGATTTTTAAAACTAAGAATTTACAATAGACAAAATGCTAATGATTGAATTGAAAAGCTGTGACAAGATATTTCTATTATTTTCACACATTTCAAGAAATGTGCAAAATTCACTAGATATACATCATGTATCTTTTGTAGGCCCATCCTGTTTGTTGGTCCCACCGGTACTGGTAAGAGTGTGTATGTACAAGATAAAATGATGAATGGATTAGAGAAGGACAAATATCTACCGGCATTTGTCAACTTTTCTGCTCAAACCAGTGCTAACCAAACACAGGTAAGTACAAAAATGTACTCCATAATCCATAAGCTTTGTTTAACTTCACTTCACTTTTTGGCACAGGATAAAGAATAATTCAGATTTGAAATCTACTGCCTCTATAGAGTAATTTATCTTGTGATTTCAACTTTTTTAGAACATCATCATGTCAAGGCTTGACAAGAGGAGAAAGGGAGTGTTTGGACCCCAGATGGGTAAGAAGGCTGTAATATTTGTAGACGACTTGAACATGCCGGCCAAGGAAGTGTACGGAGCACAACCCCCTATAGAACTCCTCAGACAATATATTGATCATGGACACTGGTAAGTGATAGGAAGGAAGATTAAATTCTTTAAGTATTTTAACATGAAATTATCAAATGTTTAAGTTGTATTAGTACGCTGATTAATTGTTTGGTCAGCTTTAAGGTTAAATTCACTTACAGAGCCACATTTTCTTAAACTAGAATAATACATGTAGTTAAATCTCTTGACATTTACACGTAGAATTCTGTCTTATGCAGGCTCTATTACTAGAACATGTAAATGTATATAATCGGTTAAAACATTTCTAAACAAGCATTTATGACATGAGTACTTGACATTTACTATCCCATCACCAGGTATGACTTGAAGGATACATCTAAGCTGACCCTCCAGGATGTACTGTTTGTATGTGCTATGGGACCTCCAGGAGGCGGGAGGAATGACGTCACAGCTCGATACATGAGGCATTTTAACATGATTGGAATGAACCCATTCAATGATGAAACCATGGTCAAGATCTTCTCAATCCTGCTTACTACATATATGAGGGTAATAGAATTTATTCTATGGAAATTATTCTTAGTTTGTTTCGTTTTCATAATCACTAGATGGGGATCATTAGATTATCCTCTCTGCTCATAAATCTGGTACATGTATATACTTGCATGAATGTGTCATTGTAGAATGGCATTTTTAGACAATGACCCTTATTGTTGTTACAACATTTTGAGTCACAAATAACAAAAGTAATTATCTGTTTTCCTTTCAGCAACAAGAGTTTTCAGGGGAGTACTTTGCCCTAGCCAACATGATGGTGAATGCCACTATGGACATGTATAAACAAGCCATCGCCAACCTGCTTCCTACCCCTGCTAAGTCTCACTACGTGTTTAACCTGCGAGATTTCTCCAGGGTCATCTTGGGGGTGTGTCTTGTAAAGAAAGGTCAGGTGGAGAGTAAGAGGACCATGATCAGGTAGCAATTTGTTTATCACATATATAACATCTTATGGAGATTAAGTTTTTGTCTTAAATTAATTATTTTATGATCAGAGCTATCAGTGATTTGATATTTCAGAGGACATAGTTTTATATGCAGCAGGCCTGCCTACCTTTACGATTTTTGCGTAATTTTTACAATTTTCTACCTTTAATTACGCCCTACACATTTTACTTCTAAAACTTTGGAGCAAATTGACGTTTTCGATTTTTTCAGTGTTTGTTGAAATAGATGTTTTTCACATCATTTAGGCAAGCTCATAAATTCTTAAAATTTGTAACAAACGCAGAAGCTTACAAAGACTATGTTTTTTTCACAAAATTGCATTAGTGGTTTATATTACGCTTTAGTCCCCAAAATTACACTTTTTTGAACGAAATATTACACTTGCGGTGAGGAACAGGTAGGGTGGTTTGATGCTGCAAATTTTGATATGATTTGAAAAACCCGCATTTGCTCTTCATGTTACAAGTTAAATGTACATGTACATCCATTCATTTTGATGCACCTTGTCATTAGACAATGATTGAAAAAATTGTGTAAAATTCTACAATAAATTCTAGTGAGTGTATTATTGATTTAGAAAAAGCTCTCAAATGTTAAGTTAGGAACTTTAACGCTTGTATAGTTAGGAACTTTTACACATCTATTTATGAATTTCAGATTATGGGTCCATGAGGTGATGAGAGTGTTCTATGACCGTCTCACAGATGATGCTGACAGGGCTTGGCTTTTCAAGTAAGATCTGTTTTCATTGTAATATCATAGTACAGCCTTGAAAGATCAAACATTTTACAGAGCAACCTGTATTTATCAAAATTGTAAGAATTGAATTTATTACTTAAAGTTTTCAAATTGTAAATTATTACAAAACGGAAATTAGTTTGCAGAAAAATCGAAATGTAATTTGTTAAGAATATAATGGAGATGCATAGTGAATTTTTTTTTAAAGCCTTTAATTTGAATTACATGTATATTAATTGTCAATCTATTTGTTAAACAACAGGAGCACAGGCAGTGTGTGTAAGGAGTACTTTAAGGACAGTTTTGATTCTCTGTTTGAACATTTGGCTGGAGACGGTACAGGTCAAGGAAAGGTATGTAACGTCAACACAAAGTGTCAAAGATCAACGTGCATGTCAAGTTTATACAATATGATCCAATGATGAAAGAATGCTAATGAAGTCAATTGATATCTGTATCAAATTTAGGTGATTTGAAATGATTTCTTTTGCACTATGTTCTCTGTGTTATAAATGATTATATTACTATTTATCTTGAAGATTGAGGTAAATTTATCTTAATAATTTGTTCTTTTTAAGTTCCTGAAGGGTTTCACCATCCTTTTAATTTTCGGCATGTCACTTACAATTACTCATTGATACTTCTCAGCATGAGTTTGTCTTTAAATTCTTATCAAAAGTTGTCATTATTTGTCATTAAACATTTTTACATCATTTACCAGTATTACATACTCCATTTGATTAAAAAAAATCTTGTCCCTGCATAGTTGGAATGAAATTCAGATTCATTGATTTTCTATTTATTGCTTGAAAGTCTCATTTCACCTGGTGATGAAGTTTTTTTTTTTTCAATTTTAAAGAAATTTGTAAGTATATCATTAAGTTTCATAGATGGATGTATAGTGAAAAAATATATCAAGTACATGTGTGTAACACATGAATATGTGATTGTAGAAATTATGATTATTAAAATGATATACTTTTGAGAGTTACATGTAAGTGAACAGACCTATACTCTACATGTAGATGACCTGCATGCATCTTCAATAAAGGGTCAGTTCAAAATTTGATTGACCAAGTACAAATGCTTGAACCATTTAAGAAACTTTGAAAAATTATTTTTCTGTTAAATCAATGATTACTGATAATGCCTCACAATAGATTTTATTAGATAAGCTATGTATTAAAAAGTAATTTTAAAAAAAGTAAAGACTTCTATTCTTTTACTATTGTAATGTCCTGGCTTTAAGGTGTATTATAAGTGTACAGGTCTGTCACAAAACACCTAATCAGCCATATGCCTCAGTTTAAGATTTGTTCCATGCAAAATTAATACATCCATCTTTGAAATGAGAAATGATTGTTAGTCAGAATTATTCATAGAAAACAGAGCTTCATAAATTCTTAATTTTTATCTTAGATTAATTGTTAGAGAACTAAGAGCTTTAAAACGCTATATACATGTATGTTAAATAATAGAGCTTTAGAAAGTAAGATTTTAGAATGAATACTAGATTCATTAATAGGCATATAGATAGAGAATAGACATTTGAAATCAACAAGCTTTTATAATGATACTAGTAGCTAATAAAGAAAAAGGGCTAAAAATGAATTTTAGAATTAGTCTGTGAATAAAGTTAGAATACAAAACTTCAAAAATGTCAAGTTGGGTAAGTACATGTAAATTTTAGAGTACATGTATATATTATACTTTCAAGTAGATGATAGATTCAGTAAAATGCTATAGATTCATTATATTCAGTAAACTGCCAGATACAGATATGGATGCAATTCATTGAAGTTCATTATATTGTATTTTTATGTCCAATAAGGAATACATGTACAATTTTATTATTAAATAACATGCCAATAAATGTAAAAAGAGAGAAATTTGATTTTTTTTTTCATCAGCAAGGGAGGGAGGGAGGGAGGGAGGGAAGCATTTGTAAAAGTTTTTTTTTTTTTATCACATCCTTTAAATTACAGGTAAGACAATGACTGTCTAGTGGAAAAAAGTCTGATAAGGAAATACTTATTCACACAGAAAGGTTTACTCAGCTTCATTTTAAACATATCATACGACTTATTTACTTTGTAGCACATAGATTTTCTTTTAGTACAACTCCAGGGAAGGTTCTTTACAATATATAAATGATAGTTTACATTGTACATATAGGTACGTGAGGAAGACTTGCGTAGCTTGATGTTTGGAGACTACATGAATCCAGATGCTGAGCCAGAAGAAAGAGTGTATGATGAGGTGAAATCATTAGACGATATGTACAAGATTGTAGAGCAGTGCCTAGAGGAATATAACAACACGCATAAAAACAGGATGAACCTTGTAATCTTCAGGTAAGAGCAAATTATAGAAAGCTAGGTTGATGAAAAGTAGTACAATTTCTACATGATTGCATTAAATTATTGATATGTTGTAAAAGAAAAAAGTTTATATATTCTAAAAGGTATGCATTATTATCAAATATAGTAAAATTGATGTCCTTAAATGTTCTGATTCAAATTTATAATATCCCTCCTTATTTGAACAGATATGTATTAGAGCATTTGTCCCGTATTTGTCGAGTCTTGAGAATTCCCGGAGGTAACGCCTTGTTGGTTGGTGTTGGAGGCAGCGGCAGACAATCCCTAACCAAGATGGCCACTGCCATGGCTGGATACACAATGTTTCAGCCGGAGATTTCTAAGAATTATGGCAAGACAGAGTGGAGAGAAGACATAAAGGTAACAGGAAATCAGATTGCCATTTTACATCATCAAAAAATAGAACATTTCCATTAATTATCTGTCTCTGAAATCTTAGAGTTTGCTTAAAATAGTTTGAAAGTCAAGAGCAGAGCTTGTCTCCTCTACCTAAATGCAGGATAATGAAAATCAGTAAAATATATGTCTTATGAACTCTACTTCATCTCCATATGTAGAATGCATTAATCAATGTTGGAACAGAGGTAAGGTCAAAGCACTGAAAGATCAGACAATGAAACATGAAAAAAGAGATGCACTGAATTGCAATAGAAGTTAAAAAGAATCAAACTTAAATCTACGGGTTATTTCATTTTGCATACGTAAAAAAAATAAGAAATGTTTCAAGAGAAGCATTTGATCACCAAGTTAGGACTTGTTGAACACCTTTTGTGCAAATTTTCTTTGAGTTGAGGGATGTACTGTCTGCTTACAACCAATGCATGTTCATAAAATACACAACACAGTCAAGTGTTTCACCTTTAGGTTAGTAATTCTAAAATGACTTGTCCAATTTTCAAAATTCTGTCAGAAATTCCAAAAAGTGATGGTAACTTGATGTGACATAAGATAAAGAAAAAAAACATACAAGTATGTGTAGTTTGAAATTCATAAATTGAATTGTAAGTAGAAGTGGATGTTAACTAGGTTATGGTTGTATTTCAGTCTGTGCTGACCCAGAGTGGATCACAGGGTAAAACCATGGTGTTCCTGATCACTGACACACAGATCAAGGAGGAATCCTTCCTGGAGGATATTGATAACTTGCTAAATACTGGAGAGGTGCCAAATCTGTTTGCAGCTGACGAGAAGGCAGAAATCATGGAGGTACAAATCTTAAAATCCGTCTAACTGTATGTACATGTACTGATTGGAAGACAGAAATCACAAAGATACCAATTGTATATATTATTTCATTGATTTTTCATCTTTTCTTTGACTTTTGAAAATTTGTCTGAAATACAGAAATGAATTAGATCACAAAAGTATATGTTTCTCAAAGATAAAGGCATTTTGATAATTGTACTATAATACATCCAAAGAATATTGTAAAGTTGACAGTGTACATGTACCCTTATTGCATTTTGACACCTATTCTATTTAAGGCTGTGAGACCAATAGCCCAGGCTGGTGATAAGATGGCAGATTTCAGCCCTCTGGCATTGTATGCGTTCTTTGTTAACCGTTGCCGTGAGAACCTACACATTATAATTGCCTTCAGTCCTATAGGAGATGCCTTCCGTAACAGATTAAGGCAATTCCCGTCACTCATCAACTGCTGTACTATTGATTGGTTCCAGGTAAAAAAGGATTTGAAATTTCCATTTTACATTTGTATTTCACTCTAAATGTTGAAGTTAAATTTCCAAGTAGTTTATGAATTATCATGATGGAGGAGCTTGATTTAGTCCTTTCCTGGAGAAAATAATTTTCAAACTACAAATGAATTTAAAAATAACAATACTTTCAGACTTGGCCAGATGATGCCTTGGAGAGAGTAGCCAACAAGTTTTTGGAGAATGTAGAACTTGCTGATGGAGAGAGGAAGGAGACCATAGACATTGTCAAGTACTTCCATCAGAGCACGATAAAACTGTCAGAACGGTACTTGGGAGAGCTTGGCAGACATAACTATGTTACACCAACCTCATACCTGGAGTTAATAAATTCGTTTAAGAACTTACTACAGACAAAACAAGATGAGACTATGAAGGCCAAGAGAAGATATGTAGTTGGTCTCGAAAAACTGGCTTTTGCTGCCTCCCAGGTAAGAATATCATTTTCAGAAATGTCTCGTTAAAAATAACAGAATCTGATGTTTGATCAACATGCTGACCTCTTCATAAATTAGGTGTAGTATTTGTGTTGAAATATTACTTACTATATTACTGTATTCATTGGTATTGTGTTTTAGGTGGCAGAAGTACATTGTAACTCAGTGATTTATAATGTATTTTTACTATGTACATGTACATTCTGTATTATGTTATAGGTTGCAGACATGCAGAAGGAGTTAGAGGAGCTCCAGCCGCAGCTCGTTGTGTCTGCGGAGGAGAACAGTAAGATGATGGTGGTTATAGAGAAGGAATCAGCGGAGGTAGAAGCCACCAGTAAGGTGGTGAGAGCTGACGAAGCTGTTGCCAATGAGCAGGCAGCTGGAGCTCAGGCACTGAAAGACGAGTGTGAGGAGGATCTGGCCGAAGCCATCCCTGCCCTGGAGGCTGCCTTAGCGGCTCTTAATACACTCAAGGTAACAGCAGAATTTCCAAGTCATTGGTGTAATAATAATGTATTTTTAAAGAAGCATTCTTTGATATGTAAGACAATTAAGCCTGCTAATTGAATGTCCTTTAAATGTTGTAAACTGTATGAGAAAAAAAGTTCTTTTTTTATTTAATGTCGCATTCATAATTATTTGGATTATGCTTGTTTTCTTTTATTTTATAGATGAACACATAAACTTATAGATAGGCTTGCATTCTACTGCAGATTTTGAAGCATGAGAATATAATGATTATAATTTTTCAGCTTGTTGATTGTTTGAACCATGAGCATTGTGTGTATTTTTTTAGCCTGCTGATATTACCATTGTGAAGTCTATGAAGAATCCTCCATCTGGTGTCAAACTCGTCATGTCTGCTGTGTGTGTCATGAAAGACATCAAACCAGACAAAATCAACGACCCTGATAAACCTGGACAGAAAATCCTAGACTACTGGGGACCATCTAAAAAGTTACTTGGAGACATGTCCTTCTTAAGCATGCTGAAGGAATATGACAAAGATAATATTCCTGTGAGTACCCTGTATTCAATATAAAGAAAAATGTTTGTTACAGTTCTTCAAAGCAACATTCTTCTAAAAGTTACAAGGGATTCATGCATGTCATGGTACATTGTATTATTCTTACATTGGTAGCTTTAGGATGGTATAATTTTTATAGTTTACTAATTTATTTTAAAACTTTGGTCAGGTCTTCCTATCCCATTTCATTTCTTCTAACCATTGTAAATACATGTATAGTGAATATACTCAAGAAATACATGTAGTACATAATTAATTCTTCAAATTTTATATTCTAACAGCCCCATGTAATGCAAAAAATCCGTAAGGAATACATTAGTAACCCTGAGTTTGATCCTGCCAAAGTGGCTAACGCTTCATCGGCAGCTGAAGGTCTATGTAAATGGATCATGGCCATGGAAATATACGACAGAGTGGCTAAAGTCGTAGCTCCAAAGAAAGCCAAACTGGCAGAGGCTGAAACAGAACTGAAGGAAACAATGGGTAAATTGAATGCCAAACGTGCCGAGTTAGCTGCTGTAGAGAAACGTTTAGCTGATCTACAGGCCACCTTCAAAGAAATGACAGACAAAAAGGAACAGCTGGAGTTCCAGGTAGATTTATGTGGCAAGAAACTAGAGCGTGCTAAGAAGCTGATTGGAGGTCTGGGCGGAGAGAAGCAGAGATGGACACTGGCTGCTGAATCATTACAAAACACGTACGACAACTTAGTGGGGGACGTACTGATATCAGCAGGTGTTATCGCCTACCTAGGACCTTTCACTTTAGCCTTCAGGGATTCCTGCACATCAGACTGGGTCAAAGTCTGCACTGTAAGTAATATAGGTAACATAGGCACAATAGTTTATGAAAGTATTTTTCAATAGCCATATTGAAAGCCTGCTTTTCTTGTACATGTATACATGTATATTTATAAATTCTTTATTTTCTGATAAAATCAGATTCTTTACACAAATATCATCTTTTCTCATTATTATGCCACTGTATGTCATTGACTTTCGTTCAATAGGAGAAGAAAATTCCTTGCTCTCAGGAGTTTTCCTTGAGTAAAACTTTAGGAGAACCAATCAAAATCCAAGCCTGGAACATTTTTGGTTTACCCAGGGACAGTTTCTCCATTGACAATGGTGTCATTGTAGCCAATTCTAGAAGATGGTAAGTCACCATAGACTTGTGTTCTATATATCTACAAAATAGTTTCATTCAAAGACTATATATAATTGTTTGGATCTGTTATTTCCATGTCAAAATTCTGTGCAGAACTCGTTACATGTACATGCTAGCAACTCTAAACTCCATTTGTATTACTGTAAAGCGAGAATATTTAGCGCAAACATATTTTAGCGCAATGAGTGATGAAAACCTTTTGGCGCAAACTTAATTTAGCGCATTGACACCATCTGTAATTAATAAAATTAGCGCACAGTGACTTTAGGACTTTGTTTCTCAGACATCACCTGTAGCTAATTGCCGTCGATGAATCGTAATTTTTTGTAACGTCAGACACAAAATATCCGTCGTGTCTCATGTTCGGACGATCGTTGGTAATACGAAATAATTATCAATTCTATTAAAAGTGATGAAAGAAAATAACACTGTTCTGTAACATGGATGAATATATATCGTCCCAATTTTTCAACTTGGCGTAACGAATCATTTTACGGCAACGGCGCTTACATCCCGATTTTATTCACGTTGTGTAAATAAATCCTTTTAAAGACTGCGCATCTAATGTATATGTTCACAGCGATATACATAGAGGTATTGACTACATGCCGGCACGTGTCTTGGACAATTGAATTGCCTATTTGTATGCTTGTATTATAATAATGTTTGTAAACTTTTCTTTAAAGATCTCCCTTTTTTTACCGTATAAGTACTTTGTGTTATAAAGTACTGTGTTTTCACACAAATGTTACGCCATCTAAATATAAGCGAGAGAGAAGTCTTCTCGTTAGAAATAAAAAATATGAACGTGTATTCCTGCATTTAGATACGACTACAACTTTTTATCAGATTGGTTGGAATGAAAATGTGTTGCGATTAAATACAACTTCAGGTTTTTTTTTTTTGGTTAAAGAATAATCTCGTACGACTCTTATTTATATTTCATGATTGGTTATTACGACACGTAGACAAACATGATCTACCCAGTACAAATTACATATTAATCACGGCGCGTGTACTATCATTATCTACCCAAGCGCTAGTGTTAATCCAATTATCTAATTAGCTATAAAAACAACAAGCGTTGTAATGCACTTTGAATTAAATGTCGAGTTCTTTCTTATTGAAATTTGATGTTGCATCTGAAAATTTTAGCGCACTACTTAATTTAGCGCAACGATGCCTTTGCGCTAATGGCGCTAAAATAAATCTAGCGCTAAATATTCTCGTTTTACAGTACAATGTATAATATAACATCTTGTTTCAGGCCCCTGATGATAGATCCCCAGGGTCAGGCCAATAAATGGGTCAAGAACATGGAGAAAGAGTTCAAACTGTCAGTCATCAAACTGACAGACTCTGACTATATGAGGACCCTGGAGAACTGTATCACATTTGGCAATCCGCTCTTACTGGAGAATGTGGGGGAGGAGTTAGACCCCTCCCTAGAACCTCTCCTACTGAAACAGACCTACAAAAGTGGTCAGTAACAGCATCTACTCGATATCTATTCAATACGTGTGAATTGATTCATCTAGATATTTTGATAAACGTAATTATACTTGCTACTTCTTAACGTAACTTTCAATGTTAGAATTTGTAGACCTATTTGTCTAACTTTAACCTTTTCTTTAAACACTCTCACTAATTCAAAATAAAAAGATAAGGCACAAGGTATCTCTTTGTCTTTCTTCCCTTATAACATGTATAATGCTCATCACACTTCCTCTTTTTAAATACATTCACTAACTACTATCTGACATTTTCTTTTTAATTATTTATTTTTTCACATGTAAGTAAATTTCACATGGAAATTTCACATGCTTTCTATTCTTCACTTAATTATGCTTATTGTATTCTTGTAACAATTCAGTATAAAGTAAAGCTTAATGAATTATTGATTAATCATACATCAAATGTAAAGCATCGTTTCAATGGTAGCATGATATCATGAACAAAAAATGCAGAAGTACATGTATGCACGATGTATATTATAAATGAATATTACGTATATGATACATATACATGTAAATATGATAATGATCATAAGTTATATTAATGATATAACATATACATTATATGCTAAACAATTGTACAGCAGAATGCATGAGCACTTACTTAAACATACAGAGTTCTATAGATTGTTTTGTATGCAACTTATATAAAGAAAACATTTCCTATTTGAAAAAAAAATGTTCGTAAGTAAATCAAATGCATGAATACTTGATTATAGAAGTTAGAAAGTGGAATAATTCTGTTTAATATTAACTTTTACCAGTAGTTAGATTTATGGCGAAGAAAAAAAAGCTCAAGAATTCAAATAACAAATAATTTTACTGAAATAATTGTTGCTTATTATAAAAGAATATATTTGTCATATTTGCTGTGCATTACCAGAATTCACTGAATCTTTGTAGCTGGTGTTGACATGATCCGTCTAGGAGAGAACGTGATTGAGTACAGCAAAGACTTCCGTTTTTACATCACCACTAAGCTGAGGAATCCCCACTATCTTCCAGAGATTGCTGTCAAGGTGTCCCTCCTTAACTTCATGATCACACCCGAAGGTCTGGAAGATCAGCTGCTAGGAATTGTGGTTGCAAAAGAAAGGTAATGCCCTGTTCACACGAGTGCGCATTAAATCTAATTCGCATTAGATGTGATGCGCTTTATTCTAATGCGAATTAGATTCGCATTGTGTTCACACGACAAATTCTAATGCGCATTAGATTTTGGTACATTTGCACTGAGAACCGTATACTTTAGATAGTAAACGGGTCGAATGCATGACTGTATAATGTTTTGCTCATAATAATTTATCTCTTCGTAAGTTGGGCTTATGCATGCATGCTTTGCATGACGTCATTGTGAGATAAAATGACGTCATAATATATTGTCACTCTACACAAGTAAAGAGACGCATCTACTTAATTAGAGTGTTCATTGTGAATGAAATCAAGTATTTTACCCCTTATTCTATGTTTCGAGGACCAAGGGTGATTAAAAATGCCCAGTTGTGATGGAAATATACCGTAGAATTCTAGTAACTCCTATACGCATGCGCCAGATTTAATGCGAATTAGATTCGCTTTGCGTTCACACGACAAAATCTAATGCGCATTAAATCTAATGCGATTTAAACTAATGCGCATTAGATTCTCCGTGTGAACGCAGCTAAAATCTAATGCGCATTAAATTCGATTTAATGCGCATTAAACCCATTGTGTAAACAGGGCATAAGTGTACATTTCTGATAAATACATGTTTTAACAATGTACAGTATTAATTGAAAAAGAAAAGGAATTGTTATACAGAGTAATGAAATTGCATGCATATGGGTTCCAATTTTAAATTCTAATTCAGGATTTTGAAATCAGATTATGCTATGTACATGTATGCTATAACTTA
This sequence comes from Pinctada fucata, assembly GCA_028142955.1. NCBI lineage: Eukaryota > Metazoa > Mollusca > Bivalvia > Pterioida > Pteriidae > Pinctada > Pinctada fucata. The sequence continues at coordinate 85,287,615 of AP027102.1, read as the reverse complement.
TACAGAATGAAAATAAGAAAATGTATAAGAATAGTAAATATATGTGTGAATGAATATATAAAAGTATCATAAAAAAGAGTTGTTCTGATATAAGAATGTTGAAAATTGATATTGTCCTTTATTTAAGACCTGAGCTTGAGGAGGAGAGACAAGCCTTGATTGTACAGAGTGCAGCCAATAGGAAGGCTCTAAAGGAGATTGAGGACAAGATCCTCCACACTCTGTCTGCCTCTGAGGGTAATATCCTCGAGGATGAATCTGCCATCAAAGTCCTCGACTCATCTAAAATCTTATCTGACGAGATCTCAAAGAAACAAAAGGTATGATAGAATGTTAACGTCAATTTGAATAAAACTTTGGATGGCTATCTCAAGACAGCTACAAAGTCATTTCTATGTAATTTTATGCACATTCCCATAGATTAGACAATTATGTGTTTTATGTTGGTTAGAAAATTTTGTATAGATGTATAATGATGGTATGCTTAGAATACGACAAGGAAGTAGATGTAAATATTGTCCAATTGTACATAAAACCAGACATTCTTGTTATTTTATCATTATCTTATTATACATAAATCCAGACATTTTTTGTATCGTTATACAGATTGCTGAGGAGACAGAGGAGAAGATTGATACATCCCGTATGGGATACCGACCAATCGCCAAACATTCCTCTATCCTCTTCTTCTCCATTGCGGATCTACCTAACATAGATCCTATGTACCAGTATTCTCTTACCTGGTTTGTCAACCTGTATATCCTCTCTATTCAAGAAAGGTACGGCAAACAAATATATATTTTTTTCCTCCATTTAAAGAAAATTCTGTCAATAAATATTTCTATTGCTAAAAAAGTCAATTTCATATCATTGAGATTTTTAAGAGATAATGAATGCATTCGTTTTAATAAGATTATTAAAATTTCTTTATAACTAAATGTATATATTTGTATTCCATGTTACATGTATAGTCATATTACAAATTGCTCTACAGGAACATGACCTAGATGAGATCAACAAAACACATATTGTGTAAAACTATTCCGTTTCATTTTGAAAATTTTTATTTTTCTGTATTTTCAAATGATTATACGGAAAATACATTGTAACTGTGATTATGATATAATTACACATAATATGATTATGGAAAGTTCTACCTTGTTTACTAGTTGGTCAAAACAAAGAATGAATGGAGATGATTTGGTGTATGTTAATATTTCAGTAACAAATCCAAGATACTGGAGCGCAGATTGAGATATTTAAAGGACCATTTCCAATATCAACTCTATGATAATGTGTCTCGATCTATATTTGCAAAGCATCGAGAAGTTTTCACATTTATTCTCTGTGCTAATTTATTGCTGTGAGTACCAAATGTGCAAAGGGCTATAACTGTCTTTGCACCTGCATATATTCATATTAGCCGTCTCCAGAGCTGTAGAACTGGTTATGGTTAATACTTTGTACGGTTAAACTGTTTAACCATACCTGTGTAACCATGACCAGTTGCCCTCACTCTATATACTCATAGCCTATATATCTATATCTCTATGTCTTAGATAGTCATTATCTATGTATGCATGTATAGTTCTAGACTTCTCAGGTCCTATATATGTATATTCTAGTTAGTGCTAAATATGCAGGGCGAGTCAAAATGTTTTAGAGCTATATTCCAAAAAGTATATAGTGAGAATACATTCTTTAAGAGAAATTATATTTTGCGTTAAAGGCATTTCATTCCATTGAAGGTTACAGCTGTTTGTAATAAAACATTTTGACTAACTCTTCATTGTAAATGTACACTTAGGATCTGAAGCTAATTGCATTTCAGAATCACCATAGAACCATTAGGTCAAGGTCATTTGTTATTGTAACATGTAGAAACCTTGACCTAAGATGTACTGCCGCACCAATCACCTGGACACAAAAGCTTATGGAAAACTTAAATGTTGATTCCATGTTGCAGCATTAAACACTTCATTACCTTGTCTTGTCCTTTCTGTATTTCAGCAACAAATCCAAAATTCTGGAACGACGATTACGCTATTTGTCCGATCATTTTACGTACAGTCTGTACAGTAATGTTTGTCGTTCTCTATTCGAGAAAGACAAGCTTTTGTTTTCTCTCCTCCTCTCCTCCAACTTGCTAGCGTAAGTATGTGTGACCTAGAATTCTTCCCTGTGTGTTGCCTTATATACCTATATCGAGTGAGATATATGTTAGCCTAGCCTAACCTCCTTATCCTTCCAGCTTCCTACAGAACCCTCCTTACTTTTCCTTCCAGGTGCGGGAACATTGAGCAACCAATCAGATTGCTTTTTTATATCTGTCATTATGGGTGTTGTGATTATCTTTCAGCAATAAATCCAAGATTCTGGATCGGCGTCTTAGATATCTTTCTGACCACTTTACCTACAGTCTCTACTGTAACGTTTGTCGTTCACTCTTTGAGAAAGACAAACTGCTCTTTTCCTATATTTTGACCTCCAATATGCAGTTGTAAGTAAACATGGTTGCAGGTGTTCTTTGCAGTATTTTTTTCCAACATGGTTCAGAGTGGTGTGTGTGTATTTGATGCGTAACATTACCCCCGTTTCCTCATCATCATTTACCATTGAGCAAAGTGTCCCTCTTTTTGTTGTTGTGTATTATAACAATACTTACTAACATTGCACGTCACTAACCATTCTCCTTCATCGAAGGATATATATAATATTAGCTTACTTAACATCCTCTGTCATGTAATACCTCATCTTACCCATTTCATGTATCTGCCATTTCAGCAATAAGTCCAAGATCTTGGAGCGAAGATTACGATATTTGTCCGATCACTTTACGTACTGTTTGTACTGTAATGTGTGTAGATCCCTTCTCGAGAAAGACAAAATTCTCTTTTCTTTTGTTCTCTGCTCCAATGTTCTCTTGTAAGTACTCATACTCTCTGTTGATAAAATTGAAAAAGGAATCAAAAGTTGAATTTGAACTTTTATGAATTTTAGATTATTCAAATGTCTCAATTTGAAAGCACTTTGAGCTTTTCTGCTTTGCTGGTTAAAATTGTAATGCTTACATGAATTTTTAATGCCTACATATTAACTTTTGTGTGCTTTATAAAAAGCTGTATCTTTCTCTTAGCATTTGAAAGCGTTATATATTTTTGGAATAGACATTTTTAAATTGAATTATATTCAAACTGAAACTGAGAGATGCAGCTTTCTTTACTACTAACAGTAATGTATTCAACTTTAAAAATTTGTTTGTTTGAAATGTTTGAATAATTTCATCACTTACTTAACATGTATAACTGAGCAGTGGATATTGTCTTATTCTAAAAAAAAAAAAACCCCACATATATATGTATGTGAATTTTCAAGAAATAATAAGAATTATTAATCTGAGATTTTAGGAAAACAAATTTTAAGATCAAGATTTCTAAAACCAGTCTTGCTTTCTCAGTTTCAAACTTTCTTGATTCTCTAACTTCTTTCCTTCTAACCATTTCAGTGACTCTCCATTTCGGTAAATTGCAAACAATGTTCCCTTTAAGTTCTCATAGTGTATTGTAAATATTGTATTTCATGTATCTTGTTGCACATGAAAATTTATATTGATTTAGTTGTTTCTACTGTTGGATTTGATGTAAATTTATACTTTGTCTAAACGTTATATTTATTTCATCAAGTATGATAAACATCATTGTTTTCTTATGATTACTAAATAATTTTAACCCAAGCATGGTTTCTTTTATTTGAACTTTCATATGATTTACAAACCTGAAATTATGGCATTTCATTATACTTTAGTTAATTTTGAAAGCCATTGTAAATGTATTCAATATTTTATAAAGTAAGCAAAATTACATGAATTTTACAATTTTACTTCTTAATTGAAAAAAAGCTCAGAAATGCAGAGGTTTTAGGATTGAAAACACATAACAAATATTTTGGAATAGTCAAGACATATATGACTACAAATCTAACTTGTTCTGTTTTCATATTACAGTTCAAAGGGAGAGCTCGATCATGACGAGTTCATGTTCTTCCTTACCGGAGGTATTGGTCTAGAGAACAAGCTGGCAAACCCTGCCCCAACATGGCTGACAGACAAAAGCTGGGATGAAATCTGTCGTCTATCAGATCTCAAGAAGTTCAAGAAATTCAGGTAATTATTACCTTTTCATTTTTTTAATTCTACTTAATTCACGACTAGTGAAGAAATATGTTTCTTACTAAAACTAGCTCTGGTTTGCTGAATGCTTCAGCTTTCTCTATAATCTTGATATCCTCTTCCAAACTTTAATGAATTCCATAATAATTTTTTTTTTTTTCCATGACAATTTCAAGAAAAGTACAAGATTCCTGAAGGATCAATTCAATGAAATATTGTTTACCTCTTTACTCTATAGGGAGAGTTTTACAAGCAACCTGGACAAGTGGAGCGAATATTATAATGCTCGAGAACCTCAAAGTGAAGAGTTACCTGCTCCTTGGCAGAAAGACCTTAATGACTTCCAGAGAATGATTGTACTTCGCTGTATTAGACCTGATAAGGTTAGAGAAAACTAGACTTTTTATTGAATTACTTTGCTGTATTAGACCTGATAAGGTTAGAGAAAACTAGACTTCTTATTGAATTACTTCACTGTATTAGACCTGATAAGGTTAGAGAAAACTAGACTTCTTATTGAATTACTTTGTTGTATTAGACCTGATAAGGTTGGAGAAAACTAGACTTCTAATTGAATTTCATGAAAAGGATGAGTAGTAAATGGTAGAATTTCACTTAATGCTAATACTGTAGGAGCACTAAGACATTCTCCACTTATAATTAGTATATGACCCAAGTTTTGAAAATAAATTTGTTATTAATTGAGATCTTTTTTATCATTAGGTGAATCCTGCTATCACAAATTTTGTACGAGAGAAGCTTGGTAAGAAGTTTGTTGAACCTCCTCCGTTTGACTTGGCTAAATCTTACGCTGATTCCAACAGCTGTGCCCCCCTCATCTTTATCCTGTCCCCAGGGGCTGATCCTACCATGGCTTTGCTCAAGTTTGCTGAGGATAAAGGTTTCGGTGGCAATAAACTCAATGCCATCTCCTTGGGTCAAGGACAGGTAACAGGAAGATTGATTTGATACATTCTCTGTCAAAATTTATGAAATATTGTTATTGATAACTCTTATTGAAGTGCTTTCATATTAAATTTTAAATTTTCCCCTTTCATTTTAACACAGGGACCTATTGCTTCAAAGATGATAGAGACTGCTCGTCAAGAGGGATCATGGGTAATGTTACAGAACTGTCATTTGGCCGTGTCGTGGATGACACCCTTAGAGAAGGTGTGCGAGGATTTCTCGACAGAGAACACTCACCCTGACTTCAGACTCTGGCTGACATCATACCCCTCGGATAAGGTAAGTGGATAAACCAAGCCAAATATTCATCAAAAAAGGTGCTCACTTACATTATTGTAAATGTCAGTTCTTTTTTTCCAAGTATAAATGTTATCAGGTCATGTTATAAATGCGCATGTAGTTTTGAACCTGACTAAACGTATTTCTTCTTTACATTTCATACTAAAATTAACATGCATCAATCAGTATTTGTCATCTGCTCTTCACTAAAATAGTAGTTAATAGCAGTTTGCTTTAGTTGTTATTTGATTCTATGAATTGGAAAATCCAGATTTCCTTAATCGCAACATACACTTTCGAACTGAAGACTTTCAGCCCTCTGAATTTTAACCACTTGATCCTTTTAGTTCCCAGTAACAGTGCTACAGAACGGAGTTAAAATGACAAATGAACCACCTACAGGATTACGTCAGAATCTACTCCAGTCCTACCTTAATGATCCTATCAGTGATGCGGAGTTCTTCGCAGGATGCCCTGAAAAGGAATTGGTAAGCGTATTATAACTGCTGAAAAAAATCATTGCAAAGAACAAGGATCAAATTTTTTTTTATAGAATTCATTTGAACATTCATTTATGCTGCATTCTTTTGTTCTGCAGCTTTGCCGACAACTATTCATGAAATGTACTCTGGATGTACTTTTTGAAAAAAAATCTCAGTCAATTTTACATAAATTGCAAGGTTACAGCAGACTCCCATCTTTCTTTTTTATTGAAATTGATTTATCTATTTCAGCCATTTGAGAAGCTGCTGTTTGGTCTGTGTTTCTTCCATGCCTTGGTACAGGAGAGGAGAAAGTTTGGTCCTCTTGGTTGGAATATTCCATATGGCTTTAACGAGTCAGATCTCAGGATCTCTATCAGACAACTACAGGTAATGTACATAAACTAAAAGCAAACTAAGTTGGGTTTTTTTTTTAGCTCTATTGGTGATAGACCAGTCGAGCTTATAATACCCCATCATCCTGCGTCTGTCCATCCGTCCGTAAACAATTCTTGTGCTCGCAACTCCTCTGAAACTATAAGAGATAGAAATGTAACTCTTTTTGCATTACTCTTTGTCTGTGGTCTAGTTGTGCACCTGACATTTTGTTTGAGCCCGACCCCCAGGGTCCTAGAAAATGGGCTTGGTCTAAATTCTGTGTAATCTTGTGTTCGCAACTCCTCTGCCACTACAAATGACGGAGACTTAATTCCTTTTGCAGTATAATGGTTCTATAGTCTAGTTATGCACCTGATATTTTGTTTTGGCTTCTGACCCCCAGGGACTTAGAAAATGGGTGTGGTCATTTTCTCCTAATTTATATAATTCTATGTAATCTTGTGCTCGCAACTCCTCTAAAGCTATAAGTGATGGAGAGATAATTCTTTTTGCAATATGATAGGTCTGTGATTTAGTTGTGTGTCTGGTATTTTGTTTTATCCCTTGACCCCCAGGGACTTAGAAAATGGGTGTGGTCAATTTCCCCCATATAACTCTATGTAAACTTGTGCTCACAACTGCTCTGACACTATAAATGATGGAGATATAATACTTTTTGCAATTTGATTGGTCTGTGGTCTAGTTTTACACTTGATATTTTGTTTTGGCCCCTGACCACCAGGGACTAACGGTAGAAAATGGATGTGGTCAATTTCTCCTGATAAGTCTATGTAATCTTGTGCTCAAAACTCCTCTGACACTATAAATGATGGAGACTGAATTTGTTTTGCAATATGATAGGTCTATGGTGTAGTTATGCACCTGATATTTTGTTTGAGCCCCTGACCCCCAGGGACTTAGAAAATGGGTGTGGTCATTTTCTCCTATTCAATTTATGTAAATCTTGTGCTTGCAAGCTATAAATATTGGAGACTAAATTCTATTTGCAATATGATGGGTCAGCACTGTAGTTGTGCACCTGATACTTTGATTGAGTTCCTGGCCCCCAGGGACTAAGAAAACGGAGGTTGTATACATGACTTTTGTATTACATATCTTCTAAAAATTCACTTTTCAATGAGTGAATGAAAAAAAAAAACAGGAGAGCTACATTCTCGTCAGAGACTTCTGGTTTAAAAATGAACTTTGAAAGGTTCAAAGCTTTAACAAAATATTTTGTTTCAGAGATTATGGAATGAAAAAAAGAACCTGAACAAGCTATTTATACAAAATTTGAAAGACTTCATTTGCTTGGCATGAAGAAAATATCAATAAGTGTTGGAACAGAATAAATTGGTGAAAAGAGAATTCCACATAAAAATAAAACTGATTCCATCATTTCACACATTATTTCAGATGTTCATCAATGAGTATGAAGAGGTACCGTTTGATGCCATATCGTACATGACGGGTCACTGTAATTACGGAGGTCGTGTAACTGACGACTGGGATCGACGTGTGCTTCTGACCATGCTTGACGACTTCTATTGTCCAGATATTATAAACGAGGCTCGCTATAAATTCTCTCCTAGTGGAAATTATTACTCCCCTTCAAAGGGATCTTATGATGACTACGTTGAATTCATTAAGGTACTTTGTTTTCCCTTCGCTCCCAAATGGAAAAAAGTTTGTAACTACAATGAAATGAAAAATATTTCCATCAAACACAAATGTTTTGTACTTTGCTTCTTTTTCCACTTAAGGAATTGTGAAAGAATATGTACTGTTAACAGATGTTGATATCTAGCAGAAAAAAAATTGTTACATACCCTCTATAATGAAAATGTTTCAGAAATAATTACTCTTGTTAAAAAATTTCAAGTATGTTTTATGATTGGCAGATGCAATCCGAAATGAAAGTATTATTGTGCATTTATTTATTTTGAATAAGAATTTATCCAACAGCAAATTGGTTATTGTGAACCTTGTCCTTTACTGGTTGATACAAAATCATGAGTTATTTATGCACTGCTGACATTTTATTTTCAGAATTTGCCGTTGACCCAAACCCCTGAGATCTTTGGTATGCACGAGAATGTTGACATCTCCAAGGAGCTGCAGGAGACTAAGCTTCTGTTTGACTCGGTGTTGTTAACTCAGGGTCGTGGTTCTGGGGGCGCAGGGGGCAGCACTGATGATCAGCTGTACGCAATCGCTGGGGATATTCTAGGAAAGGTAGGATGTCGTTATGGGGGAGAAAAGAGGGAGTGATTCTTCATATGTTGAAATACTATTTCTAGTACTTAACTACTATATAGTATGAATTATGGCCTCATGCCATTGACCTGTTAGAGGAAATACAATGTCACAAACAATTTTTTTTTTTAATTATTTCAGCTTCCCAAGACATTTGATATAGAGGCTGCTGGGAAGAAATATCCTGTCAAATACAATGAAAGCATGAATACAGTACTTGTACAAGAAATGGAACGATTCAACAGGTAAAGGTTACATTGAAATCATGTCTTCAAAACATGTATCATTCTACAAATCACTAAAAAAAACACAAACCATTTGACAAAACATTTACTGTCATTCTACAAAATACTTATTATCATTCAAACAAATACAAATCCTTTACAAAAACACATCGTTTTACAAAATCATTTACTGCGTTGTCTTTCAGAAAACAGACTCCAATTATACTGTTAGGGTATCTTATTCACTCAAATGGTACAGATAAATGTAACAAAAATCACATGATAGTAGGTTCATGTATTTTCTAAAACTTATACTGGATTTTTATAATTTGAACAGTTCACCATTAGTATTTCAGCAAGCTTTTAAATTAGCTTCTTTTTCAATTTGAAGAAATAGTGAAATCTTAAGAATTTATGGAATTCTTGCAGGAACATAAGTTTTTTGACTTGATATATGTAGTATATCAATGTAAACATGGTTGAGGTAAGTCTACCTATTATTTTATCTTCAGGTTATTGTCCATAGTACGCACCAGTTTAGTCAATCTACAGAAGGCCATTAAAGGTTTAGTAGTCATGTCAGCTGAGTTAGAGGCCCTAGCAGGTAGCCTTCTGATTGGTAAACTTCCCGCCATGTGGGCCAAACGATCCTACCCATCACTAAAACCACTCGGAAGTTACGTAAATGACCTCCTGGAAAGACTTTTATTCTTACAGGTAATACATAATATGCTTTAATTAAGTTTGTCAACAATTTTTTTTTTTTCATGCCCTTTCCCAGTTTTGATTTGAACTTTATGAGAGTTTATTTATACTGTATGTTCGAATATTCAAGTGCAATACTTAAGATTGTCAATTTGTGGTGCTCTTTCAGAAATTAAGTTTGTAATTCAATCGTCAATGAGATGGACATCTTGGATGATAAAAACAGGGAAGTTATCCTGCAATCTATAAAGTAAATATTTGAATTAAGACTTTATGACCACTACATATTGAAATATTTTCTAATTTTCAGAAATGGTATGATGAGGGAAAGCCACCTACATTCTGGATATCGGGATTCTTCTTCACACAAGCTTTCTTGACAGGTGTCATGCAGAACTTTGCCAGGAAGTACACCATTCCTATTGATACCCTGGCTTTTGACTTCGAGGTAACATTATTCTTAACCTTATATGATGAATCCTCTTTTTTTCATTTCTTATTCAACAAGTTTTTTGTCTTGTATCATAATGATGCATTACAGAGTATTTATGTATTTGCATTGTAGGTCCTATCAATTGACTCTTCTGATACAGCCCCTGATGATGGTTGTTATATATACGGTCTATTTTTAGATGGTGCACGCTGGGACAAACACAAGTAAGTTGGTTAAGTTGTGTAAAGGAGTATATACATGTATATAATCATAAAGAAAAATGGCCCTCTTTTTAATGCAAATTCTTAAATGTTACAATGATAAAGAAATGTAATTGATTCTTACTCTACAAAGTTTCTTACAGAATGAGACAATAATTTTTCACTAGCTCCTTTGACTGTTTCTTAGAATTATAGCTTTAAAATGTTATATTTTGCCAATTTGTGGACAGTTTCATTCCTGGGCAAAGTTTCAACAAACTTCCCATATATTCTTTTAGAGGAAGCATACTAACGTATAACCTGAAATTTTCGCCAGATACTAATTTTCGCTATATTTGTGAGTGATTTGGAGTCACGGAAAATTGTTCTCGCGAAAAATTGTTTTTGGTAAGGTATAACAGAAAATGGCTTATCAGTTATATTTTGTTCTTATTGTACATGCATCATTTTTCACATATCCGAAGTAAATGGAGTGTATTCTTATAAATAAAAATAACTAAAACTTCGATATTGAAAGGTACAATTAATGAAATCATAAGTAAATATTTGTTTGAATTGCGAAAAATTGTACTCACGAAAATAAAGACACCCTATTTTACCATAAAATCGAAAAATTTGATACTCGCAAAAATTTCTGGTTATACGGTAAGTCTTTTATTCTTCTTTTAGACAGATCATATTTCATTTTATTCTGTTTGAATAGAATAAAGACTGAAGAAATAAAATACGATCATTTCTTTTCACAGAATGTTGCTAAGTGAGCAGCTTCCAAAGATTTTGAATGAAGCTTTACCCATGATGTGGTTTAAACCAGCCAAGAAACTGGAAATTGATGAATCAAATAAACGTTACAAATGTCCGATCTATAAGACCAGTGAGAGACGAGGAGTACTGTCCACCACTGGTCACTCTACTAACTTTGTCCTTGCTGTTCTGCTACCCACGGATAAGCCTGTACAGCACTGGATCAAACGGGGCGTGGCCCTGCTATGTCAGCTGGACTCGTAATTCATCTGGTTGTATCACCTTTGTGCTTTGTTGTTGAAAATCACAAAAACTGAAGCTTTTGATACTTTATTTAATTATATGATTTGTTGAGTTGTTATTTATATTTGTACAATATGTATAAATGTGTGTATGTTTTGTATGTACCTATGATGTACACTGTATGTCTGTTAGTTACACAGTATTGTTTCATAATATTATATGATATTTAATAGTTGCTATAAATGATAAACATTTTTTTTTAATAAATTGTGATGAATACTATTCCATTTATGAGTATACTACATTGTTTTAAAGTGAATATATTTGTATCATGACTTGGATAGTGAGACTTCATCCATGATTTTATGATATAAAAGAAGGGACATAACTTTTTGTTGTATTAAATTTAGAATTCTGAATATCATACAATTCATCCGTCCATTGTGTGTAGAGAAATGGCTTGTACTTGATAGTCCGTCCAACAAATGTTATTTCTTCTAACAGAGCATTCCTCTACTAATTATCTTATTGAGATGATCTTTGTTTAATGTGTGTAATATATGTTTTAAATATTTCAAATCAGTTTGTCCTATGCATAATTCCACAGCATTTCTATCGTATCCATTCATTGACTTCTAATGTTGCAGTGATATGACTATTTGTGACATGGGTAGGAAATGTCGACCCCTGACTAATGTGTATCAGCTTAACAATTTTGTTGGGAAATGTTATTATATAAAATTCATATTATTGTCAAGTAATATTCATAGTGACATACATGTACCGGTATACAGAAAATCAGGAAGATGAGTTGTTTGCCTTTGAAATGACATTTGGGTCATTTATATATCAAAATTACTGAAGCATTTAAAACAAGGTAAAAACTGGTAGTAAATGTGCATCCTTTGATTTGTGACAGGTTTATTTTAGACGACTGAGCAAAAAAATGTAAAAGGAAGATGATAGGGAGTTATAGGTATTTAATATGGTTATTATTCACTGGTTACTCAGTGTGAAGATGAAATACTGTGATATGTAAATAAAACCACACTTCATAAAAATTGTTATGTCTCTTTGATTTCTTTTGTAAAAACTTAATTCTTGCGAATGGATCCATAGACACGTCAAACAGGTTTTACATTGCCTTTACAGTACATTAATATTTCAACCTTTGAAAATTGTATTTTCACCTGAACATTTATGGAAGAATGTAGAAAAACCGGCATCAACAAGGTCAGCTTAACATGTTATAATGATAAGGTATGATCGTACGAAAATGTATGTAGGTCATGCATGTACTCCATTCATATCCCAAGGTAATCAGATTTGATTTTAAAAGGACATGTACTCAAAGATACATAAAATCCACTCTCTGTATTAATTTTTTCACCTACTGTTAATAGTATCTTTGCACACTTAGCTCACCTCAGTGAGGTAGAGGAGGGGAGGGGGGGGGGGGGGGGGGGGGTTAGTGCTAACCTTTGCATCCTTACTTTATTTTAAGAGGAATAAAGGTCACCTCTGTTCACAGATTACCCAACATCTACCAAGTTTAGTGTAGCATGATGTAGGATACTGTATTTTATGCTTGACTAACCATATTTGGTACACTGGGATACATGTACCTCGATTTCCAATTTCAATTGTAATGAATCCGAGACACTAGCAACAGTTCTTTGAAGTTTCATCCTGCTTCATGTATACGCATGGGCACTATGGTGCATTTTTATGCCATGACCATGTAATGGTAAAAGGCATAAAGAGTCTGTTTTGTCAGTCATTCCGTCCTTCTATCATTCTGTCATACTTTCAGGCTCCAGATGATAACTCAAGAACTCTTTTACCTATCTAAACAAAAATTGGAGTATGTTTACTTATCAGCAGGAGAAGATGCCTATTGATTTTATGATCTATAGGTCAAGGTCACTTAGGAAAGATGCACTTAAAATCATGATTTCACGATGATAACTCCAATACCCTTTCACATATCCACATCAAATTTGGATATACGTTTACTTATTAAGAGCAAAATCCTATTGATTTTAGGGTAAATAGATCAAAGGTCACTGTTAAGAGTTGAAAATTTGTATATAATGTATATATCTGTATTCCATTATTAAGTCGGATTGAAATACACCAAAAGTGATGGTTTCCAAATGATAACTTGATACATTGAATAGTCCTTTCACTCATGCAAACCGAACTTGGATATATTCTGACTTATCAGGAGGGGAAAAAGTCTATTGATTTTGGGGTCAGCAGGTCAAGGTCACTAAGGAAAAATGCTGAACTTACTGATTTTCATATGACAACCCAACCGAAAATGGATATATGGTAAGTTTAAAGAGGTAAGGAAAATTTATGGATCTTGGGGACTGGTTCAAAGGTCAAGGTCACTGTTTTGGAGGGATAGACCTCAATTGATAAATCATCAACTCTATCACTTATACAAATCAAATTATGATATATGAATGCTGAATGAATTAGAGGGAAAGACACTTTATGATTTTGGTTCAAGGTCATTTTTTCTTTCACTGTTGTTTTAAGAGTCCATCTGTTATAGTGGGTGCATATCTTTTACAAACATAACTTATACAGTTGAAAAAAAAAACGCTGTTTAACTGTAACTGTTGAAATCGGCTGAAATTCGGCGGGCGCTCGTAGCAGACATGTCCCCTAGATCTATATGTGTACCGGTAAGTTCTGTTGAGATAACACCTTTCTGTTCTATTCCAAGGGCGGATTTAGGGGGGTTTGGGGAGGGTTCGGGAACACCCCCCCCCCCCGGTTTCCTAATTTTTTTTTTTTTTTTGGTAACATTAGCACTCGGAAAAAAACCCTTCAAACTGAGTGATAAAAAAATTGCTTAATGTCCACCAGAATTCACTATTATGAAACAAAATTTACAAAAATTTTCTGATACATTCTATTGCATATCGATTCGACACCGTATCAATTGGCGTATTTGTGGATTCGTACAGACAATCGCAAAGTTTTTGTAATGTACGTCGCAGAGGGGGTTTTCTGTTTATTTTATTCCCGAAAATTAACATTAACAAATACCATAATATGAACATGTTCAAATAATTTGCAAAACAGGTACGTGTGTCAAACAATCAATGAAAATGGTACGGGGATCGAAACCTACACGTTTCTGTCCTCAAATACCCGGTTTGAGTATTTTTGTCATCTACAAATTTTGTTAAAAGCATACTTTGAAATAACCGGAAAAATGGGCAAATATTAATTTTAACATTGTATATAGCTCAAATATGCTCCGGGTGCCTATAATTAAGCATTCAATTTATCAAAGCCAAAACCCAATGATACTCATCATTTTTTACTCGATATCGTACCAATGTTACAGCAAGGACAAATCAACAAGCCAGGGGCGAAGCCAGGCGTACATTTGTACGCAAAAACGTCCACATCGTCTCCCAAAAAAAAGGAGAGCGCCTCCCCCGGTTGCCAAAAAGAAGGGGGAGCGTCTTTTGAAATAGTATTTAAATCAAACTACTGTTCAGAAATAGATCAAAGACACTCCAGAAACCACCGATCTGAATGCATTTTTCGTAATTTTCTCGTGTTTCAATAGAACTCAATACAACCATGCGCGGATCCAGAGGGGGGACCGGGGGTCTGGACACCCACCCCCCCCCCCCCCCCCCCCCGAGATTTTCGGAGGTGGGGTCCAGCTTTGATCCATTTCTAATTTAAATGGGTCTAAAATGCATGAAATGGCTTTGAAACCTAAAATTTCGGCTCGCTTCGCTCGCCATTTACTTGAAGTTCTTGGTCCAACCTTTCTTTACACACGTCCACATCGAAAACACCCTGGCTACGCCCCTGCCAGCAGTAAAGGAGAAATTATTTTATTTAGGAATCTTTATTAACCACATTAATAGAGTGGAAAAATGGTCTGAATATTCGAGAAGGTAAGGAGAAAATGTGCTCCAGAATGCACCATTTTATTCCATTTTTTCAAACATTTTCAGGGGGAGGCCCCCTGGACCCCCATCTACAGGAGGGGGCAACCCCCACCCGTACCCTCCCCTGCTCGGCACTTTGGGTCGATACAACCCCCCCCCCCCCCCCGCTTGCCACTCTGGATCCGCCACTGTATTCAGAATATCGGTGACATAAGCTGGCAAGTGAAATTACTGAGAATCGGACAGTATACTCTAAAGGATTTATCAAAAATATAAAGGTATCGATATAATGTCAATATATAAGTCAATATGGTATATTCATTTGAATCATGCCTCTCTGAGTGGACGCTCCTTTGATCTCTACTTGACAAAAAAGTAATTTTATGGTCAATTTGGCGCAAAGATAAATATAGATCTATGTGCATGTAGAGAGAATTTTTATGAAATCAAACAGATAAAGATAAAATAAATATGCCTATTTATTTCATTCAACAATAGAGAGGTTAAGAGACCGAACAGGTACAGTTGAAATCCCTCTCCCCTCTGAGGAAAACCTGGTCCCCGCTCCCCCCCCCCCCCCCCCCCGCCAGTCGAGGGGATTTTTTTTCCTGTGATATTCACCCATAAAAAACGGAAAGAAAAAGATCACATGTAGATCTAGTGCTTGTATTCACCATAAAGCTACTTATAATAGTAAGTAGTAAGAAAATAAAATATAACTAGCCCCGCTATCAATTTTTAAAATCCAATAAAAAAAACAAAACAAAAACAAAAACAAACAAACGAAAATTTAGATAACGTACTGGATTGAAATTCAATCTCTTCGATCTATTGAATGATATTAGCCTACAGATTACAGCTTTTTTTTTTTGGGGGGGGGGGGGGGGGGGGGGTTTGACCCAAAACACAAGTTCTGCAGCAGCAATTTTTATGAAATAAAAGAAATGCTAGTAAATGATTTGTTTTAATATTTTGTAGCTGACCATAGTAGCACTAAAAAAAGTGGATATCAATTTAGGGAAAAGCTGAGCTTGTGTAGTGATTTTTTTAACTTAAAAGATTTAAGACTCGTTTCCATGGATACATGTCAACAGATGCGCGAGGTGAAAAATGATTACTTATGCAAATAGGCTGCCATTTTTGTGACGTCACATAGCTTTAAGTGAGAGTATGAGGAAAGCTGCAAATGTCAGAGGAGGAATCTAAAATAAACGTTTTATATATTGTGGATTTCACATTTTGAAACATGCCACTTTTTGGTAAAAAACATGAGGCGGAAAAGAAACATTCTAGAGATTCAGACGTGAGAAAGAAGTACGATTTTAGGAAGACGTTAGGAACGTAAGTAGCCTAAGTACACACAGCAATTTTACATGTGTGAAGCTAATGTGCGACATGCTAATGTTCGTTTGTTTTTATTTTTAACAATTGTATGAAGGCGTAAGTCAGTGACCTCGATTTTCTTTGAGAGTCTTGGATTTTGGAGCTGATGATCGATGAAGATTAATTTCCTCTGATCGGTGCTCAGTAATGACAGTCATGCAGCACCTGAATTTGTAAACAACAAGGTAAAAAGAACCTCCTGATCACAGGCACATGTAGAAAGAGCGTCAATATCTTGTATGATACCCCTTTACAGGTCATAAGGGAATATATGTCTCTCTATAAGATACCAGTAATCTCTTATGACCATACAGGATATTGACGGTCTTCCTACATGTGCCTGTGCTCCTGATCTATAATTTAAACTGAATCCGCCGATGTTGTGACATAATTTAATTGAGGGATTACAACATGTCAGACATGACATTGCTAAATATGTTCTCAGACTTGCGTATTAGAATCACTGGACTAACTTGGCCCGTGGAGCACTTGGCCTGTAAATCATAAGCCCACTTGCATTTTGGTCTGTTCATGTAGTTGTAGGTCCACTCAGCCTGTACTGGTCGAGCAGATATTTCTGAACTGAAGGTATTTCCGAACGATTCGCTGGTTCAGTTACTTAGAGTTACTTTTTCACAATTTTGGTGATACAGACGTCTAGATATACAGAAAAATAACCAACATGCAAAAGGAAATCTCAAAATAACTTTATTTAGCATATTTTTAGCGTTTGTTTCTCCTGCTGTTTGTAACTTTCGTCTGTTTGGGAGCTGGGGAAAGTGACGTCATTGTGTTAAGAACATATCTTAACCTAGCTTCGGAGTCATCTATTTTCCTAAAATCTATTCTTGTCAACTGATCGATGAAAAACTGCATGGAGAGGGTCTCAGAGCACGCTATTCATGAAAAAGTGTATAAATTTCATGTGTTAGAATACCAAAATCATTGGAATAAGTAAGAAATAAACGTACCGCATCATGGTTCAGAAAGTCGCTTAGAAATAAATTTCATAAAAGTTTTATGATATATGTTGACATAGAAGTCTTCAAGAAGGATAAAAGGATGAAATAACAAAGTTTTGAAACATTTGATCCATATTTGACCCCAGGAGAGACTACATGTAAAATGCAAATCGTTCGAAAATACCTTTCGTAAAATGGCCATTAGAGGGGGTATGAAAATACCCTCAAATCAGCATTTATAGGGTGATTTTTAAAATTATTTTTACATAGGCATTTATCTAAATGCTGAAGCATTATCTATTCCGAGTTTCATGGTGATTAAACGTATAGAAGCCGAGTTATTGGCGAAAAACCGCAAAAATCGTTCAAAATTATCTGCTCGACCAGTATTAGGTGCAATTGACCATTACTTTAAGGTATTGGTCCACTCGGCCGATAATAACTAAATAAGACCAATTGGCCCATAGTGGGTCTACTCAGCCGGTAATAGGTCTATTCATCCTGTAATAAGGTCCACTCAGTCCATAATCATGATAATGGCCCGGCCCTGTCTTGGGTGTACTCAGTCTTTTATAGGTCTACTCGGCCTGAAGTAATAAGGTATGTATACATGCAGGTTGACTCTGCCTGTAAAGGGTCCAGCTGGTCAGTTATTAAGCTTGGATGACGGCCTGTAATAGACCTGTTGACTCAGCCTTTAGTAGATGTCGCAATAGGTTCACTCAACCTGTAGTAGGTCCACTCAGCCATGAATTCCTGTAGGTCCACTGAGCCTGCAATATGTTCACTCAACCTGTAATAGGTCCAATCAGCCTGCAATAGGTCTAGTCAACCTTTAATAGGTTCACTCAGCCTGCAATAGGTTCACTCAACCTGTAATAGGTCCAGTAAACCTGCAATAGTTCCACTCAACCTGTAATAGGTCCACTCAACTTGCAATAGGTTCACTCAACTTGTAATAGGTCCACTCAACCTGCAATAGGTCCACTCAACATGTAATAGGTCCACTCAACCTCCAATAGGTCCACTCAACCTGTAATAGGTCAAGTCAACCCGTAATAGGTCCATTCAGCCTGTAATAGGTCCACTCAGCCTGTAATACTCTGGTCCAGTCAACCTGCAATACGTCCACTCAGCCTGTAATAGGTCCAGTCAACCTACAATAGGTCCACTCAACCTGCAATAGGTCCATTCAACCCGTAATAGGTCCACTCAGCCTATAATACATAGATAGATAGATACTCTATTGACCAAAATGGGCGCTTGTGGGCTTAAAGTACATATATGGTGGTAAACAGGTATACATGGTGCTTAACTACAACAAACATATATGATATATATATGTATAAATGAAAAGGATTTAGAATACTTGACAAATGGTTCAGAGGATCACATGCATTCTTAAATATAGCTGTTTTACACACACATATGCATTAGGGCTGTCACTATTCACCGTTGTTCTTGATTCACCGCGGTTCTCGATTTACCGCGGTTCTTGACGATGGTTCGATACACGATACAAGAAGAGGTCGTATCATTGATTTACAGTTCAATTTCCGCATTTAGTTTTATCTTTAAAAAATTAGCATGGGCGCATGATGGCGATGTATGCTAAACACATTTTTACAAATGTCCTGTGTTGGTTTCATATGCCCGTGCAGTTAAAGAAAAATTTAGGAAGGCTTTTTTTGTTTAAGGTCAGGGATCCAAGGTCAAGGTTATTTTGGGCTAAGAATAGCTTTTTTCATGAAAATATTTTTAGAATTCATTAAAAATTTATTTCTGGTCAAAATGTTTTGAAATTTTGACTACTTGAAGAAGAAAGCATTTTCTTTCACATATGTTACGTATTTATATATATTTTGCCATAAATTGAGTTAGAAACTCTGCAGAATGGGAAGGGGCATGGTACTTTCTACTTTGTTCTATGCCGTAGGCCTTGTGGACGCGATACAGCCTAAACCGTTGGCCCTGGGAAATCAGAATTTACCATGTAGATAGCATTTAGCAAGACAAAGAACCTTATTGATTTTCAAGGTCAGGGGTCAAAGGTCAAGGTCATTTTGGGCTAAAATAGCTTTTTGGTGAAAATGTTTTATAAATTCGTTAAAAGTCTAGTTATTTGTTCAGCTGTAGACAAAGTATACATGTAGGCCTTAGACTTTAGATTTTTGTTAACTAAACAAGAAGAAGAACCTCTTTAGATTTTCAAGGTCGATTATGAAAGGTGAAGGCCTTTTTGGCTAAAAAAAACTTTAATGAAAAAAAAAATGTTGTTAGAATTTAAAAAGAAAATTGTGATTTGTTTGCTTTGAAAATAGAATACACCTTACAGCTTTGAAGAATTTGCTTTTACTTAATTGATAATGAAAAAATTAAGACGGGCGTATTTTGCAGCATTTTTCTTGACTGTGACCTTATCACAGTGACTAGTCTGAATCATCTCAAACTAAATAGGTTTCTTCTCCTGATAAGCAAGGATATATCCAAAGTTTGGGATGGATATAATGGTTCTTGACTTATAACTTGAATGATGAAATGGTGATGAAATGATGAAAAACTTGATTAAATGGTTCTTGACTTATAACCTACAAACCAATATTGTTAAGTGTATTTTCCCTTAAAAGTGACTTTGACCTATTGACCCTGATATCAATAGATGTTTTCCCTCATGATAAGATTTGGTGCCTCTTTACCTTCTTTGAGCCTACTTTTGCCATATTTTAAGTTTTTTAACCCTGATTTTAGACTTTTCGCATTCATTTAATTTTATGAGAATTTGAATGATGTTTTTTTTGTGTAACATAAACCGGAAAGAGGAGGATGGAGGGTAATTATGATTATACCGTAACTCAAATCAAGAAGCTTCATTTGATTCATACGTTCAAAAATATGACTCTCCGTTCGTTTCATGTTCTTGATATGCATTAGCAAAGAGTGTGGCGAGGGCATCTGCCGTTTATTGTTATGTGTTTATGAACAGTAAGCGAAATGGATTATGATGGTGAATTGTATCCTACTCAACTCGGACGTTTATCCCATCACAACCATCAAAAAACACTTTAGACTCTGACTACTGACGCCCAGATATTGGGCTGATGTGTAAACATGCCTGCTTTGTTTGCTATTCTTACAATGGAAAACGTATCGACAGTAGGTTTTCTCACGTACGGAAATGGATAGATTTGAATTTTTCATATGAGAATGAAATCAATTATGAAATGATTCTGGAACTACATCCATTTCGTGGATGTTTCCAATGTAAATACCCTTTATCCGGGATTAATTAGATTTATTTCAGATGTTATACAACTCGACATTTGTATTTCCACAGAAATTGGTGAAATTCGTATAGTCATTTTTGATAGATTTGAGCGAAAAGTTCAGAGCATGTGATTCATGTCATGCTCACTCAATAATGTTAAAAGAGAGATGTCATAAGGAATTTACCGGTATATTTAGCTATTGCTTTGATTAGACTCTGTATTGATACTGGATGAATAGCTCTTAATCATCTATTACTGAGGGCTACAGTTAATGAGACGTCACATGTACGTGGGTAGGAGAAACATTAAATCACTACCACTCGATCTGTCATATATATGCGATATTAAATTGCTTTTATATTCATTGATCCCTCATTTTGTACTTAAAAATTTCAATCGTGAAAGTTCAAAGGAGCATGTATGGCATTTCAAACTGAATAAATGAAATAAAAAGAAGGAAGGAAGAAACTTATCAATTTCATGATCATTCCGTTCATCTGCTCTAGTTGTCTATGTATTGTAAAGTGTAACTTTTGAATCAACCAAAAGTTCGGTGTTACACGAATTACAAGAAGTTATAGAAAATAATTCTACCAAAACGTAAAGATATGATATTTTACATAAATTATTAAAACGCGCGTACGTTAGTATATTTATTAAAATCAGGTTTCCTCTTTCGAAAAGGCAAAAACGATTTAGTGCAAGAAAGCGCAGAAGCCTTGGAAGGGGCCATGTATTTACAAGCAACCTCGATGCATATTGGGCCATGTATTTACGAGCAACCTCGGTGCATATATCATACAATGTATATCAATGTTAATGTAACTCTTTCACGCAAACTTTCTACCTAGTCCTTCAGTCTATTTGATTTCAAAGTCCGCAAATATTGGGTCTTTAAAGTTTAAATTGATTAGATACTCCTTAATCACAGCTTTTGACCGAGATATTATGTACTTATTTACACAGGGATACCTAGATTTTGATATAAAAAGCAGTTCAATAATATGTCGGTATGGCGACTTTGAAATAATGCTAGTCGTTCAGCTTACAAATTTGAAAGAATTGATAGATTTCGCTATTCCTACCGGTAGTCTACATTGTAGTTGGACTAGGTGATTTGACTGAACAATACTAGAGTTATTATCAGTGACTTCCGTCTTGTTTAAATTGACAGAAAGAAAAATCATTCGAACAAAAATTCTTTACTAATCTTCAACAATAACTGCATGTTTAAGTGTAGGAAAGGGCATTTATGTTCAGATACAGAAATATCGATATCCACGATTTGTACACATTTGATAAGAATAGTTTAATGTAAGCTGATCGTACATAATTAACTATAACGTATTAGCACGTAAGTTGTAACACATCATGGGATATCTACAGTTGCGTGTTTAAATTGTCAGAAAGTCTAAGATGTCTTCGTTCTCTCTAAGTTGGACAGAATTCAATCTAATTAAAATTCGACGTTTCTGATACCTAACTCTACTCAAAGTAGAGTAGAGTAACGTATCAGAAACGTCGAATTTTAATTAGATTGGACAGAATTAGTGCCACTATTACCTAATATACACAAATGTAAGTTATTGTGGACGAAATATGAAATTGATGTGGATGGAATACGATGATGACCGGTTCGTGTTTGCGAGATGCAAACGTATATGTTAACATTCAAACGCAGATACACAACTGTGCTAACATTCACAGATTCGAAACAAAGTTACTTTATTATCAGTTTCCTGTTTCATAATTTATCATATATTTTATGTTGAAGACATTGGCATGTGATGAATTCCAAAGTTGAGAGGAACCATTTAACGAATTACCAAAGCAAATTCTACGTAAACCTTAAACTAATGACATCCATCATATTTATAATAAGGTGGTAAATGTACGTGTGTTGCCTTGATCTTTTTTTTTTCAATTTTGCCTCATAGACAAATACTTTCTATCGTGTTTCATAAAAATCATGCACAAAGGATTGTTTGTAGGAAAATTCATTAAAAAATAGATAAGTAAATCTCTTAGACCTATCGACCGATATATATATTGATACGGGGGTTGATTGATATGCTGTGAGCCTCGATTTTCTTGGATGTAGAAAGTCTTCTGCTGATAGATTATCTCCAAAAGGGAAAAAAATCCATTACACATACTATGCTTCACTTCTGGCACAGTTACGGAAAAATATTAAACTTAACCGCCGCGGAAATCTCACTATAGTTAAAGGTGTGTTGTTCCATCAGGATAGTGCCCCTGTTCACAAGTCTGTCACGTCTATGGCTGCCATTCATGATTGAGGCTTTAATTTGATTGAACATCCGCCTTATTCGCCTGATCTTGCCCCATCAGACTTTCATCTATTCCAAAAACTGAAAGCAGCTATTTCTGGCACCCACTTGCAGTCCGATAATGACGTCATACTTGCAGTGGATGGCTTTCTGACCAGTCAAGATAAGGAGTTCTTTAAAAGTGATATTGAGGCCCTAAACACCGTTGGCAAAAGTGTATAGGTTCTGAAAGGGATTATGTGTCAAAATAATGCAAAATGTCTGATAAAATTCAAATCCATCAATCCGTTGCTCACAACATACCAATCAGCCCTCGTAGCTATTATTCAAAATAAGGCAACATGTTGAAATACTATATTGATAAGTTACTTTGCTATCTTAATTATATCGTAAACAGTAGAGTTGTATTGGGTTAATATAGCATCTGACAATCGATCGATTCATTAAAAAATGTTTTGTGTTATGAACACAACAAAAAACTAGAAAGGTTTCTTGTTGCGGTTGCAACAAGAGTGTCTTCCTCCTATACAATTTTTGGTTTGGAAATATGAAGGACGTCACATTACATGTATTTATATTATATATTTAAGTTTTCAATTAGCAGTAACATTAAATTTTCAAACCGATAATTGTTGGTGAGCAACCATTTGATTTGGGGGGGGGGGGGGGGGGGGGGGTTAGGAATTCTATTGCCAGCCGGTAAAATTTTTTCAGCAATTTTCTAGAAAAATTTTCGCCGGTTCTTCGGGCCGGATTTAAACAAATTGTCAAATGTTGTGAATGTCTGTGTAAGTTAAACTCCCCGCTGTTACAGAGTATGAGTTAATAACCGTTCCTTCAGATGTCTCTTTGCAATTAACGAAATTTCAGACAGATTGTATGATGTAAATAGAACCTTTTCTAGATTTTTGTGCCTATGCGTATTAGGTCTCTGGTAGATACAGCTATGTGAACAGTTTGTATTTATATTAATTAATTTTTTGACTTTAAATTGTCTGGCACAAAGGGCCAGCAAAAATTTCCATATCATGCAATGTATCCTTACTTTTGCATGGTCCGGGAAAAAAAAAATTGCCGGCCCTTTGGGCCGGAATATTTTTTTCAGCATTTTTCAGAGCCGGGATTTTTTTTTTGCAAATTCTTCCTGCCCCCTTCCCCCATAAAAAAGGCGAGCTCGTAGCTGTAGAACCAATTTTCTTGAGAAGAGAAATGGTAATAACAAGTTACGTTCAATATATATATATAAATACCATGAGGTTCTCGCTGTGCAGGTTCAAATTTGGACCCCCCCCCCCCTTCCCTTTTTTCAAAGTTTATTTTGAATTTCCATCATGGCGACATCGTTCAATATAAACAGAACTGTTTTCGAAAAACGAGGAGAGGGAAGAATGTTGGAGAAATTGTTCATCAATTTGTAAATAAACCAACCGAAAATTATGTTCGAACGTTTGCTAGAATTAGAAATTAAACTTGATGTTCAAAATATAGTTATTGAAGTTTAGAAACAGGTTTGTAGGTTAGAAATCGGAATCAAACTACCACTTTTTGTGTGTAAATTCTGGTTTGTAGCTGATCTCTTCTAAATTAATCAACTGTTTTAAAATCAAATTGTGTATATCGAAATGTATTTATGAAATGCATATTCATCATTGCCGTGAAATCGGAATTTGAAAATCTCAACACTGCTTTTCTCGAGTCGGACTCGGACTACCAATTTTAGTGTGCGCCCGATCTGTTGGCGTGAAGGTGTATCGAAATACCCAACTCAAAATTTCGATGCTCATATCTTTTCAACAGTAAGAGATAGGAAAAATCAGAAAGACTAAATAAGACAGATATATGGATAAAAAATAATAATATTGAAATTTTTAGGAAACTTCATAAGCTTAATTTTTGTTTACTATTATAAGCAAAAAAGTGTCTTCCTCCTATGAACTTCTGAATTTGGAAATATGAAGGACGGTGAAGGACGTCATCGTAATAAATCGTTACAGTGTGCATCTAGCATTTCATATCTTGCATGGCTGTCGACTTTCAAAAAGAATGGAAATTGTAGATAGCAAAATACGAGATATTTAAGCTTACAAATAGCAAAACATGAAATTTTCGGTCCTTTTGAGTAATTCGACGCTCCCGTCAAATATTTGAATCTACTAAAAAACATGATAAAAAAAAAATAACAGAGACCAAAAATAAAAAAGACCAATCTAGCTTTTACTCCAAACGTAACGTTGGAGAACTTTCATTGTCCTAGCTTACAGGGTTCTTGAGAAATCGCTGATCCAATTTTCCACGGTTACGAAAACAATAGGTCTTCCGACGGAAGTCGGAAGACCTAAATATCATTCGAATCTGTCCGTAAGTCATACATGAATGCATAAAACTGGTTCCAAATCAATTGAAAGGAAACTGTAATTACTTGTACTTGAATCTTTAGATTAAGTAGTATATTGCTTCTCTCTCAATTTTATTACTTCCTTATAGTTACATGTACATGTATGTCCTTATTACTTGTAAAATAGTTAAATTGAAACTTTCAGCGATTTCAAAGAATAAATGTCATAGTTTCGTATACTAGATACCTGATACATAACTTATGTAAAAAAAAAAACTTTGTATGTACTTATTTATAATATAGTATTTCTTTTGCAGTGGTGCTTTCTCTGAAGTGGTATTAGCAGAGGACAAGGCGGAATGTGGTCACCTGGTAGCCATTAAATGTATAGACAGGAAAGGTTTATCTGGGAAGGAGGACTCCCTGGACAATGAAATCAGTGTACTCAGGAAGTATGTTATCAAACTTGTTGTACAATACTCTTGTCTTTATTTGGTACGCGTACCTTCAGCATGGCTGGGTACTGCTAGCAAAATTATGGTCAGATTTAGACCAGATGAACTGTGAATTAATGAAGAACTTGTCCGGTACCCATCTGTCATACTCTCATAAACATACTTAGTATATTTGGCTACATAACTTGTATTATTGTAAGTCAAACCACAGGGATTTATCACGCTAATACCGATTGCTGTATTTACTATATATATGTGTTAAAGGGATCTAACTCGACGTTTAACGAAAAATCGACAAGTCATCTTTAAGTCTCCAGAAATAGGCTAATCAATGTCAAAACCTATTTTCTGTGGCATATTTCGATAGATTAATTCATACTGAATCTTCATACGAAATTTGAAATCAGTACCTCCCTTACGAACCGAGATATGCTCAATACCGCTCTCTTATGAGCGCCGCATTTCTAGGTCGGACAAAAAGGTGTCCGGTGATAATCAAGCAGTATAGACAAAATTTGGTTACTGCTTGATCGTTTAAAGGTCCAAACACTTCAAAGACATACAACTGCATGATTATCTACTCTTCACATGCTTTTTACCATCTCAAACATCGCTGGTATATGAAAGTCCCTCATATATCTACCTCTTTGCATGCACGTATGTCTTTCATAACTCTGCACATAATGAATTTAATCTCGCTTAAATTCGACGCTTTTCTTATTTCAAAGTCGTCAAAAAGACTTTATTTGAAATTGTACTAAGCATATATGGGACTATTTCATGCAATGTTATGTATTTGAGATGTTCGCATCATTGAATGGTTAAGCGGTGCCTCAAGTTGATCACTGATGCCTGATGATCATCGGACACCTTTTTATAAGAGAGCGGTATTTGGGCATATCGCGGCTCATAAGGGAGGTACTGATTTCAAATTTCGTATGAAGATTCAGTATGAATTAATCTGTCGAAATATGCCACAGAAAATAGGTTTTGACATTTATTAGCCTATTTCTGGAGACTTAAACGTCGAGTTAGATCCCTTTAACACATATATATACATGTAGTAAATACAGCAATCGGTATTAGCGTGATAAATCCCTGTGAGTCAAACATGCATTTTATGTATCAATCCTCCATTAAACTTGCAAGGTTGCTCAAGGATGACAAGACTCAACATCCATTGTTGGTTTATAACTTAACCCAAAGCCTGACACCTTCAGTGTCAAAGAAGGGAGGGGATCTCCAACAAGAATGGGTTGCAGCACCCAGAGCAAAACACAGAAACACCCTTTGCTAAAACACAAGAGGCAAGGAAGGCCAAACACGAAGAAAAAAGTGAATGGTGCTAGCAGTGATGCTAAAAGATTTGACAGGCAAAATTTCAGTCGGATTGGCTTAAAGTCTTTATTCGGACTGGCATCATTTTCAAAATGACTGGCATGTCTCAAAAGTTTTCAACTTCTCTGTGCTAGTGACTTGCAAGGGGGATTATAACTATGGGTATCATCACATGTAAACAAACACAAGTCCGTCGTAATTTCATTTGGCTATAATTCTTTAGACCAAGTTTCTTAATATCAGAAGATACTAGCTTAAATTATATTAAGTATATACAAATAACTTATACTGAGTTAATCGGTCTTGATTGGCCATCCTTTATTGCAGATAAAAGTCAATTTCGTGTTGTGTTTAATTTTTTATTACGATTGTTGGCATGTCATGCAATTCAGAAATGTGAATTCCGTGTAAATTCTGTCAAGTTTACCCTCCCACACAATAACGCGCTGAACTGATGACGAAAAAAAAAAGGGTTTAGATTTTCATAAATTATCGGTCCAGCAAGTCCTTATCTCCGATCCTGACCCCTAGAGACTTCATCAAATGTACAGCTATGATGTTTATGCCCCTCAGGACACCGGTAAAGGGAGAAGACTTGGATGCAACTTTGTCAGATTTCCGATATTTTGTCACTTGATTCTCATTTTCCTTTATTAGCTGCGTTCAGAAGTGTCCTTACTGTGTCATTTCACTCATTGCTTCGTACTTAAAATGTATGTAATCGAATTCTTCAGGCAGGATATCATAGTGTATTATACTGAGGAATACTGTCAACGATAATTATTCCTGCAAGGAATCCATCCTTTTTGTTTTTAGCTCACCTGTCAGTCATTATTTATGCAAGAGATTAACCCACTTTGTTTGAATCTTTTAGCTCACCTGAGCAAATCTTCTTGGAGCTACTATCAGGCAAAAGTTTTTGATTTATTCAACAGAAAACGTTCATTTGTTTTTCTCTGGAAGTGATGCAACTTAAAAAGAAAGTAGACAAAGAGAAAATCTGAGGTGGGATATTTTTTCTTCGATATGCAGTATATTGCAGCAAGACTTTTAAAAACTAGAAAAGCCTAAATCTTCTAGTTTATCGGTTGTAAAAGCGGAACCAATTTTTTTTCTCAAGTTTTAAATTGAAAACATTATAAGTACCTACACCCTGCGTTGTGATCCTTTATTTTCACCGTCACCGAATGACATGATTATTGATAGGTTGATTCATTTATCTTCAAACTTCGGAATTGATGCAATTCTGTGTACATTAATGGGATTTGTAGCATTGTCTAGCAATGACTTGACATGCCGTTGTCGCAGCGCACAGGTCATAAACAGGAAATGAAGTCCCGCACCGAGTAGAGAAGTTTTTGATTTCAATTCCCTTGCTCTCATTCGTATTCGTTTGTCATCCATCGTAAGATTGTCTCTTGAGTGGTTTAATCACATTAGACCGATTTCAGATGAAATTAAAGGAGAATTAGGAAATAAAATCTCGTTCTCGTATAGAGCTGATCCGAGCGCGAATGAAATGCCTCGATTATGTCAACTCTTTAATACTAGTATGTATATGGAAAGAAAATGAAGACATAAATCTGTTGTTTCAAAAGATTTACAGGGGTGTGAGGGGCGCACCCTAGTATTTTTCTGAGGGGCATTGAAGATTCGTTCAAATCTATATGTTATCTGAAGAGGACTACAAGTTTATAATAGTTTCCTCCACGTCCGCTCTATTCTAAGCCAACTTCTAATCGCTATGAGATACGTTCTTGGTCATATGGGGGAGGGATATATGTAGTGAAAGGGGTATACGCCTTGATAAGTTGTTGAATCGCAGGTGTCCGGACCATACGTCAAACAAGTCATACACTATGATGAATCCTATTGATTTGAAGTCAAAGGTCATGGTCATCCGGCATCGGGCTTTAATGATTGAAAAGTCAGCGCCATAACAGAGTGAGTTTTTTCACCTACCTTCTTAAAACTTACAAGAAATATTTCCAACATACTACACTATTGATTTTAGTGTCTAAAGGTCAAGGTCAAACGTATGTATTGAGCTGATATTCATGAAACTTTGATAGAAATGTTCCTCCATGAGTCAATGATGAACCATATTGATCTGGGGGCAACCAGTCAATGGTCAAAGTCTTAGAAATTTTGATGATTGAAAATGAATTCTGGACCGAAATGTACATGGCACCTATCACAATGAAACTTAATAGAAACAAGTATTAGCTTTTACAAAAAGCTTGCCGTCAGTTAGCTGACTGTATAAATGTGTAGAATTCTAGTTAGAAAAAAAAAAAAGATCGGAAACATTTACCAATCGCACATTTCCGAGCTTTTCCGCGTTTTTTTCCGATTCAAGTGACGGAAATTTCCGAAAATCTGCGATTGTTATAAGACGTATCGGTACAAAGACTTTTCGATGCAAATTTCGGTAGAAAATACACTGATGCGATATGACTTTCATTTGTCAGGTCATCTAGACTCTTAGGCCGACCCGGTGAGAGAATCTTATACACAGGTTCTGAAGAACCTAGACAAATATTTGCATTTTATGCAATTGTCAACCAATCATATTGCCAAGAGATATTCTATCCGTGCAAGTAGGTTACGAATGATTACAGTATACCGTCAGTCATGACTGACGGTAATATTCTCCTTGTGTCAAGGATGCACCATATTGATGTTTGGGTCGAAAGGTCAAAGCCATTGGACTGTAATGATTGAAAATGGTTTCTGAATAATAACGGAGTGTGTATTGCACCTATTAACACGAAACTTGATATATGGGTTCCTCATGAGTCAAGGAAGAACCATTATTAGATTTAAGGTCAAGGTCATTGGACATTGCATAATTGAAAAGAATTTCCTGATCATAACATATTGTGTAAATTTTGTAATGATAGGTTACGCTGTGTCGCATCTATCATTTCAAAATTTACAAGGAATGTTCCCAATGAGTTACTATAAATGATCAAGATCATAGGATTTTAATTATTCAAAATCATAATGGAGTGTGTTATACCTATCATCGTGACATTTTCAAGAAATATTCCCCGTTCGTCAAGGATGCACGTATTGATTAGAGACGGTGTATATATAATTTTACTACATGCATGTAAGACTTCTAATAGGTCAAAGGTCAAGGTCATGTGACTCCACAACAGAGAGTCATTTTCGCCATAGACCTAAAATTCATGTAAATGTGCTGCAGGTAGGATTCTCACCTAATGAAGGAAAATATTTTACTTTCATGTGCACGTTTTGCAACTCAGCGCCTTGCATATAGCTTCTTGTTCTTTTTTATACATCCGTAGAAAATTGCATATAGAATGTCTGTTTTATTAACAACTTCTAATTTCACGCCAAACTTAGATTAAATATCTACTATTATATTTGTTTTCTTTGCAAAGACTATCCAATTTATACTTGTAGAACGTATAAAATATGTTTGATCTCGCCTCATTATTCGAGGTACGAGCTTTGTTATCGCCCCGCAGCTTCTGTTTTCATAGCTTTATGACAACCAAGATGACATTGAGAAAATCGTAGCCTAGTTTTAAATGCCCTCTCCGGCCTATTGATATATTCCAGGGAATGAGTTTGTTATTATGCATTTATGTCTTCCTTGAAGAAAGGACAGGCGCTCGACGATACGGACCTACAATGCTATCGCCTCTAGGTGTGTTTCATTGAGGGTTTTCGCGTCCAGCTCCCGGGGAAGAAAAGAACTACGTCACTAATTATCTTTGAAACGTAGATCCAATCAATTTTCCATATTTGCATGTTCTTGGTCAAGACTAAGATATACCTAAGGCCACGTGACTAATACAAAGGTCACTTTGCTCTTCATATAGTACTAAGGGAGCCATTATAATAGCAGTTCGTTCGTCATTTTGGTTATTCCGCGTTTGATAAAGCAGTATGTGAGAAACAATTATCATTTTGTATACAGATTATTGCGATTGAGGACCATAAAAGACCATGCCTACAAACTATTGAACTTCAAAGGTCAAGGTCAACTTTAGGCAAATGATCAATAATATTACTTTAACTCTTTGTTTCTTACATGATAATTTGATTATCCTTTCAGCATCTTTCGAAATAGAATTCCTCCGAAACCTTAAATTGAAGGAACTCTAAGCTGGATTTTGTAATTTTTGACCGAACAAAATACTAGTACGCTGTACACCGTAACATTACGGAAATCCCCTGACCCCATTTCAAAAAAATATACATGCATAATTGTATTAAAATGACGAAAAATATTTAATTTTCTGTGATGTATTCTAATTACCACTGGTCTGTTTGTATACAAACTTGGATCGAACGTCAGATAGCAATACTTTTTATAGATCATCCTAATATGACCAATAACCGTGTTTACTGAAAGGTTGCACTTTATTATGTTTTGATCCATTTATTTCATAGAATATCTTTGTATATACGAGGTTTATGATACAGAACAATGTCCCTGGAGAAATCATACCGAGATGGACTAGGAAAATATAGCCACTCTACCTTGCAATTTTTATTGCCTAATTGATTTTTGCCTTTATATGGAATTGATAAAAATATTGTCAGTCATGACCGCTTCACGGATCCATTAGAAAGAGATACTGCCCGAAATATAAAATATCCGTTAACAAAAGGGGTCCTCCTTTGACAATGAGCAATCAGTTTATGAAGTTCCATCCCTGTAGGCGTGAGATATTCTTTCTGACTGATGGACACTGTAATACTTTTTCGTCTCTTGTGTGTCCGTCTGTTAAACCCCTGTGTTACCCACCTTGTGTGTCCGTCTGTTAAACCCCTGTGTCACCCACCTTGTGTGTCCGTCTGTTAAACCCCTGTGTCACCCACCTTGTGTGTCTGTCTGTTAAATCCCTGTGTCACCCACCTTGTGTGTCCGTCTGTTAAATCCCTGTGTTACCCACCTTGTGTGTCCGTCTGTTAAACCCATGTGTCACCCACCTTGTGTGTCCGTCTGTTAAACCCCTGTGTCACCCACCTTCATAGCCTTTGTCACAGGCACTGGCTATGTGAGAAGTAGTCCCAAATCCCCCTATTCGCTATTTTCGAAAAACAGAGTTACTTCTCATTTGAGACGGTATCTGACGTGGACTGATTATGACGTCATCAAAATCTATGGAAACAGTCCTAATAGTCTGGGAAATGACGGTGTAAAATCGACGTTACCATACCATTTTCATGACGTCACAATGGTTTTACGTCAGATACCGTCTGTAAGGGGAAATAACTCTTTATTCCGCATAGACTCATATATCTTAAGAGGGGGCAATTTTGGAAGAGTAGAAAGGGACTAGCATCTCACATAACAGGTGCCTGTGTTTAGTAGAAAAGTAGAAAAAGGTGGACAATAAATAGTGATTAAACTTTATGCACTGTTAGTATTTATCGGTCTGAAACGTCATCAAAATCTGTAAAACATTCTTGAATGAACCTGATATTTTACGACTTTCGCTTTGTTTCTTGAGGCTCTAGATGAAGTAATCAAACTACATCGTCCAATCTAGCACTACCACTTTGGCGACCAAGTTTTCTTACATTATCCGTTATATTACTTGGTCGTCCAAATTGTAATAATGCTTTTACATCTGTGCTAAGTTGATTAGCGCGGAGGTCCGAATTACTGCTAAGTTCTGTGACAGCATTGGCAGAAATCAAATATAAAGTTTCCAGCCTGGGAGGGACATCGAATTACCTAAACTGATGAAATAGTTAAAATACTGGCTTGTAATTGTTTGGGTTGGGAAAGATGATGTAAGTTAATAGGAGGGGAAAAAAGAATGACTTTGCAAAAAGATACAAGGAAATGTTTATTCATCAGCAAAGTGTGATTGTTTTTCTGTTTGTGCAGTATTTATGATGTGTTTAGAATAGTTGTGAAATGTTAAATTGTTTTATATGATTGTGACACAAGTCACACAGCGCACCTATTTTTGTCGTAAGTTAATTTATCAGTGGTGTAATCCGTGTGATTATCATCTTCAGTCTCTTTGCTATATACTGCAAAACAGTTAATAAAGGAGTGTCAGTACTGCAAATTCGTAATTCTTTTGCTTTTCATATTATGTCCTTTACTCCATATCATCATTATTACTGTTGTCTGTATGTTAACCCATCAAAACCAGCCCGTAATTTCCCGGATGTATTGTTTTTATCAGTCAACATTTTGTTCTCTCGGGGTAGATGTGTCACAAGATACTTATAATGAAGAATAGAATCGTATGTAATATTTGTAACTTTATAATATATTAAAATATATCATACAATTCAATTTATCTTTGCAGGTTGAGTCATAACAATATCGTGCAACTACTAGATGTCTTCGACGACAAGGCCCATGTATATCTCGTTATGGAACTGTAAGTTAAATCATCAGCATCAGCATCATCATCATCGTCATTATCATCATCACCATCAGCAGCATCAACATCAGCATCATAATCATCATCATCTTCATCTTCTTCTTCTTCATCGTCGTTTTCATCATCAGCAATGGTGACTTCACAACCACAACAACCATATTATGGTGTTATTGCTTTGTGAATGGTTCTGTGTCTGTCTGGTTGTGAATGGTTCTGTGTCTGTCTGGTTGTGAATGGTTCTGTGTCTGTCTGGTTGTGAATGGTTCTGTGTCTGGTTCTGTGTCTGTCTGGTTGTGAATGGTTCTGTGTCTGGTTCTGTGTCTGTCTGGTTGTGAATGGTTCTGTGTCTGTCTGGTTGTGAATGGTTCTGTGTCTGGTTCTGTGTCTGTCTGGTTGTGAATGGTTCTGTGTCTGGTTCTGTGTCTGTCTGGTTGTGAATGGTTTTGTGTCTGTTTGGTAGTGGCACAGTCACATGTATGGCTATGTCTTGTGAGATATGTAGTATACATTCATCACAGTTGAGTATGATACTCAATACACAATATCGATCAACATCACCTTCAAGGTCAATAATTGTATAGGCTATGTCCCTGTTCTTTACCAATCTAGTTACATCATAATATTATCAATGACATAGTAAATCACTTCTATCTATCATAATCTATGTAAAATCACATCTTTTCAACTGCTTTTCTTATCTTTTGTCCATTATCAATACCCATTATCCAAAGTAGAAACTTTTTACTCTTCACGTGGACTTTATTTAGATGTCGATGAATTTGTTGCAAAGGTCCAGGTTTAAAAGCTTACTGGTCAAAGGTCAAGGTCACATTCTACGTTTACCATTCTAAAACAAAGATACGGGCGTACATACACAGATGGCGGTAATTTAAAGTGCAACTGTACTACCATTAGTTGTTGACCATCCGTGTATTACTATTAGCAAGTTATAATAATGATATGATAATAAGATATGTGACGAGGAGATAATGAGATTACCTAGCGAATTCTCCTCCAAGAAATTGATC
Source organism: Pinctada fucata (assembly GCA_028142955.1). Taxonomy (NCBI): domain Eukaryota; kingdom Metazoa; phylum Mollusca; class Bivalvia; order Pterioida; family Pteriidae; genus Pinctada; species Pinctada fucata. Next base: position 85,253,137 of record AP027102.1, on the reverse strand, counting down.
TTAAATTGTAAAGTAGGAATTAAGAGTATAAACAGAATTTAGGGATACAGGATTAGATATGTAACGCATCTTCACAGTATAGAAATCGATTACAGGATTCGTGAGCTGCTAAATTTGTCTAGCTAGTTTTAATTAATTGATATTCAAAGGATGATGAAGTTTCAGGGGTTATGCTACTCTATTATAAAGACTGGCTTCACTTACTGGCACTCAGCCGCCGCCAAGCTATGTGAACGAGTGCAATTTGACGGAAATGACATTGTCAACCTAGCTTGATCCATCAAGTAAAAACATCAAGTGATGTATGTCTATTCGGTCTAATTTTTTGATGCAGCTAACATTATAGATGTGTGATAAAGTTTTCCCTGTAGGTATATGTGAAAAACTTATTTTACCTTACATGTATTTGTTTATTATTTGGACTCTATACATGATTGACAGCAAGACTGTTTTATGACATGATCGAGGTTTTGTCATAATCCAGTTCTGTGATATTGGATATCTTTGGGATGGAGAGTTACTTAAGACCTCTGAAGGATTGTAATTTTAATCTCCTTCCATCTGTCGATTTATTATGTCGACCTTGCTCATTTCCTCATCGTTTAAGGTCACAGCTGATATTTCAGAGAAATTTTTAATTCAGAACTATTCATAAAATAGTCCGTAAATAATCTACAAAAATGTTTTCTTGAGTTGTTTGCTTTTGGATTACGTGTACTTTCATATCAATAGGTCAAGGTAGTACAGGAAAAATTTTGGATTCAATGAAGAAGAGGTATATAAGTTATTAGGGTTGTTACTGACTGTCTACAGAGATTTGTCTGGTTGATCAATCCCATAGAAGGCGAGACGAAGCAGAGTCTTCCGTGGGCTTGATCAACTCGACAAATCTCTGTGGACGGTCAGTTAGGCCTTGTTACACGACGCGAAAAATTAATCGTTTGCAATTAGTTGCAAGCGACAAATCGTGTCGAGTAACAAAGCTTAAAACTAATCGCATGCGACTTTCAAAAGTCGCATGCAACTTTTTTTCAGATAAGAACATGTTCTATTCCTTGCGATTAATCGCATGCAACTTTTAGCATCAACCAATCAAAATGCCGGGTATTCCTTATACAATGTAATTTCAACCCTTATTTGGCGATTTTTGGTCATATCAATTACATTGACAATAAAATGGCGACATTTCTCACAACGGATCACAGTACACTTGCTGCAAGCTTTTTTAGTTCAAAAATTTTATTTTCTGCGCTCTCTTCGTCGATAAAGTTATGTGAATGTAATTGTAATGAAAATTGAAAATACATGCTGTATTGTCTGTTGATAACACAATTTATTCGTAAACTTTAGGCGGAAAAGGTATGAATTTAGCACAAAATATATGCAATTAGTTGCAACTCGCTCGGACATAAAAATCTTTGCAATTAGTTGCATGCAACTAATCGCTTCGTATTATTTTACCTCGCACTAGTTCGAACCAATCAGAGTGCGTAAATCGCGTCATGTGCACGCCGTCTAAATTTCTGTAGACCGTCGGCAATTCCGCCATTGCCGTATAAATGAATTCGCGTGTAAAAGAAGTCAAGGAACGATAATTTTCGGCAACAAAAAGGGAGATTTTGTTCCTCGACAAATAAAACAGTTTTGAGGTGTGTTACTGACCGTCCATAGAGATTTGTTGGGTTGATCAAGCCCACAGAAGACTCGACTTCGACTTGCCTTCTGTGGGATTGATCAACCCGACAATATTGAAAGTCCTTCGATTTCTATGCCAGAGATGTCGTCAGATGTTTGACTCTAAGCATGTGACCTTGACACTGAAGGCAGCCTTGGCCCAAAGTATGATAGAAATATGATGTAGTCATTGGAGGCGATTTGTTTTATTTTGCAATATTTCTTTTCATTTCAGAGGTGCTGGGAGTGAGTTGTTCTACTTCCGTTTTTTCCTCTTCATTTCAGAGTAACTAGGGACGAATTATTTTCCTGTTCATTTCAGAGTCTCTTATGGTATCATTTCTATATGTACTTCCTATTCCAGGGTCACTGGGGGCGAGTTGTTCGATAGAATCGTGCAAAAGGGCAGCTACACGGAAAAAGATGCAAGCTATCTAATAAAGCAGGTTCTTCAGGCGGTGCAGTACATGCATGGGAAGGGAGTCGTACATAGGGACCTAAAGGTAACAACGTAAAGTCAAGGTGTAAAGTAGAGTTGCAGTATGTTAGGTACGCCCGATACAATTCATCATATGTTACAATGATGGCATAGCTCAAATTGAGCTGTTTTCGTATTTCATCTTCTGCCCATCCTCATCTTCTGTCCACTCTCCTCATTTTCACAATACGTCATAGTGGGAAAGCCTACGACGTTGTTTATCGAGGAGCATAAATAGATGTTATAACTACTTCATGGTTGTTGACGTATGATTAAAATACAGCTTGTTTTTGCCAAGAAATCATTTATGCTTGAGTGTAAATGGCTACTTGTATCTCTTTATAATAGACTTGAATATGAACATGTATGTTTGTTTCCAGATATCTAAACAACGTAGTATTTTCGGGATTTTATAGGCAGTGCCGAAATTGGTCTCAAGTTGCATTTATATTTCTGTTAAACAACTGTCGGAGAAAATTTATACATATGTAACAATCAACTGTCTAAAAAATATTCTATCTTGAAAACAGAATGCGTAGTACAGACGCAAATTGGGATAATTTTGTCTGGCTGCCTTCAGTCTGTCAGACTAGAAGATAATTTTTCACCGAATGAAAAGACATTTAAAGTCAACGACCTTTGAAAGTCAATGTCACCATCAAGGTTACTTTTTTATTACCAGAGATTATTTGTGCACTCGAAAACTCGTAAGTAAAATCCCCTATCCATACACTCTATATACATTTTACATTATTTTACCAGGAGTACCTAATTTGAATAGCTTAAACCTACCATAAATCTTCTTTTTTTCAGCCAGAAAATTTATTGTACTACAGCCCCGACGTTGACTCAAAAATAATGATCAGCGACTTTGGCCTGTCAAAGACAGAGGAGTCCGGCATCATGGCTACTGCATGTGGTACACCGGGATATGTAGGTTAGTTGGGGAATCTTAATTTCTATTGATGTATGTAAGAATGCAACAACTGACAACATCTAGATGTCTTCGTGCTTATTTTTATTGAATTTATTTCGTTTTTTTCCGTGTGACCTATTGGTTGTTTAACTTAAAAAAAAAAAGAAGGTATGCTTCTTAATCTACAACTCGGAAACAAAATATCGGAATTTGTCATCTTATTGTCAGTCAAATCACTTAGTGAAATCTGAGAGAGACGTTTAAACAAAGGTGTCAATGTTAAAAAAAATATATTACCACACACGTAACACGACTTCCAAAAGGTATGAAAAATGTGTCATGAACTTGGAGGAAAAAAAGACCCACGACTTCACGGTCAGAGTCCGCTAAAAGGCGTGTTTTGATTGGAGAAAAACCTGTAGGGTGAGGGGCCTGTTATTTTAGGTGTGACAGAAGATGTGATTGTTATCAATTATGTTTTCTTTTGGTTTATTGTTTGAAAATAATATATGCAAGTAAAAAATAATTGCAATTAAAATGTCGATGCCCTGATTTTTTCCCTAGCTCCCGATCCGCTAAAGGGACGGGGCGGGGGCGGGAAATTTTGAAAATTCACTGCATGGTACCTTGTGACGCAAATAGCGCAAAAAAGAGCCGGTCATGCTATATTTTTTTTATTTAGTTTCGTATAAAGCTTGAATCAACGAACAAATCGGTATATAACATGCATGGCCAGCAATGTTGGTATAGAAGTTACACGGCATTTTGTTAACATTACGGCCTATGGAAAATGATTTAGTGGACGCTGACCTCACCAGAATTTTACCGGAAGTATATGGGGGTTGTAGTTAAGATTCATTTACCAGAGTGGACAGCACAATATTAATTATCATAAGAAATTTCCTTTTATTCACTTGTATTCAGATGTACTTTTAGTCCTCGTAAATAAGAGTACGAGATGACAACATGATTACAGCCTTGTATATAAATTATGAAATTATATTTCCATACTATATTGAGAGACCTCACGTATAGTTTGCGACTTGTTATTCCAGTTTGATTTGATTTGTGCATTGTGAATGGTGTTTCATTTTATATGATGACATTCATTGTTCAAATGTCTGATCTGTGTAAGACATTAATCGATTGACGTCCAAGTTCTGAGTCAGTGTCTGTTTCCTTTAACAGAATCTGAGAGGAACTGCTTAAGTTAGCTTATTGTTGCAAAACATTGTAGTCATCTGGGTTAGTTGCTCTACAGAATAGAATTTTATGGCACATTAAACAGGCATTGAATCTCAAAGTGGCGAGAATTCCTGCTACAAACACCAAATGATGTCGGAGATTAAGGAAAAAGCCGGAATGCTTGTCCCAATTATAAAAAAATATGTCGACAAGGAAACGCTCAATAAGAATTAGCAGGATACATGTCTGAGAGGAAGAGAATATATATATAAATATATGAAAACGTCACTTTTGAATGGTGATAGGTCTTTTAAATTTCAAATACTTCGTTGCAAGACAAGTTGTCCGTCTGTCTTCAAAACTGCAAAACAGTTTTTGGATAACATTTCTGGTTGAGGCAAAATTTCAGAAACTTAAAGCAGTAGAAACATAAACTATGTAGGTAGGATTGCCAATGACAAGACTTTCCAATTTACACCGTAACATTTGAACTGGTGTCCTGAGCTTTGACCTACTTTTATCACCGAAAATATATTGCAATACGACCAAACCGTCTTTAGCGGTTTTATTTAAACTTTGAGCATAAAATTAGAGTTGTGAGTGATAGAGCTTTCATTCCAAGTGACAAAACTCTCCTAGTGACACTAGTGTGCTTGACTTATGGTTCGATCTACTTTTGATGAACTTATCCTGGCTATAATTCTTTAATTGGAAGCAATTTGACTTTTTAAAATATTCCAAATATGTATTCATTGCGACGAGTGTCTTCGACATGCTTAACAAAATAATTAGAGCAAATAGCATTGTAGCGTTTACCCTTGGTTTAGAACTGCTTATATAAGGACAACAATTTCCAACGGGGACATTTGTGTTTACAAAAGCTAAATGTTTTCAGAATTTATGCACCGTTTGTACTGCATAACACGAAAATCAATATTTGATGTCGATATATCGATTGGTAAAATTTCACATGACTAGTCTAAGGTCAAGGCCACTAGGGGTTCACATATTAGGTCTAAGGTCAAGACCGCTAGGGTTTTCATAGTTTAGTATGTTTTCAAGACTGAGAACGGAAACTTTCCCAAGTCCTCAATAATCAATGAAAGTCATTATGGGATAAGATTGAATTTAACAAAAAAAAAAAAGGAAAATGGCAAGAACCGGCTAAATGATGAGAATATATCAAGTTTCTCCTCTAATCATGGAAATAAAAGGTTTATTATTACGTTGACCTAATTTGCATCATTTTAATAATTCCATTGTTCCCACACGTACTAGGTTAGTTGTGTCATAAGACGTAGGCTACCCGCCTCTGTAGATTATATTGGATTCGGTCTTGTCCATTATTGGTTATAGAGAATCTTTCACCGGATTAATCCTTCATCCCAAAGTGTCCAATTAACCACATTTACTTGACTAATGACAAATGGTGTAACACTATTGCCGTGATATCCGTAATAAGCAAGATCGATGTCATTTACTAATAGAGTTAACATTGAGAAGTAAATCATCACAATCTCCATATAAAGTGTCTGTTGTCAATGGTTTGACAATTGTTTCCTTCTAGAAGTCAGATACAATCATAAACATTCTGCTCCAAGTTTTCTACTGGGCTAATATTCAACCTTTTAAAGTGCATGTACATTAATCCCATCAATAAGCTAAACAACATTGATTTTTGTACGGTAAACAACAATTGATTTTTGTACGGTAAACAACAATTGATTTTTGTACCGTAAACAACAATTTGTTTTTGTACGGTACAATAAAAGAAGACTGAGACTACATGCACCCGTCTTTGGAGCAAATCTTTGTGAATGCACAGGAAATTTCATTGCCTTATAGATAATTAGATTCAACCTAAACCAGCCAGATGTTATGGATGAAGAATATAGAATGTGGGTCAAAAATTCTTTATCATATAGTATTGGTATCTGAGAAGCACTTTAGTTAATGCATTAAGATCAAGAATTCCAAATATTCTTTTGTGTTAATTAACATTGGGCATGTCTTTTGAATGGTAGGTGATATGGCTTTTATATTTCACTTGTGTCTTCCTTGTGACAAGACCTTTGCATTGATACCAATATATTGGACCTCTTGACCTTGACCATTGACCTACTTTTGAAAAACTATAACATCGGACATAACTTTTGAATTGTAGGTATTGTAACTTTAATATTTTACATGTGTTTTTCTTGTGATGAGACTTCTCAATTGATACCAAAATTGTTTGACCTTGTGAATTTGACCTGACCTGACCTTTGACCTACTTTTTGGAAAAATTTAACATTGGCCATAACTTTGAAAGGGTGAGTAATATAGCCTTCATATTTTACATGTGTAATTCTTGTGACAATACCTTTAAATTTATACAAAAGATTTTGACCTCGTGACTTTGACCTTTGACCTACTGTTTAGAAGCTTCAAGTTTCACCTACTTAACAAGAAATAGTGCTAATACAAATGCACAGACAAAAATCCCAACGGGGGCATTCGAGGTTCACAAACACAGTTTTTACCTTTTTAGCTCGCTGGGACAAAAAAGTCCGGAGAGCTAATGCCATACCCTCTGCGTCATCATCCGTAGACAAAACTTTAACCTGGGCTATATCTCTTGAACTATAAGGGTTAGGGCTTTGATATTTCACATGTAGATACCTTGTGACGAGACCTTTCATTTGAGACCATGACCTTTGACCTAGTGACCTTGGACTTTGACCTACTTTTCAAAAACTTTAACCTGGTTTCTGACAAAAACCAATATAGGCGAGCTATGTAATCTTTGATTACCCTATGTTTATTGATCAGATGTAACAATTATTTTGATCTTTTCCTTTTCAGCTCCAGAAGTCTTAGCTCAACAACCTTATGGAAAAGAAGTAGATTGCTGGTCAATAGGTGTCATATCATATATACTGTAAGTGTTAATAGGTGTCATATCATATATACGGTAAATGTCAATAGGTGTCATATCATATATACTGTAAGTGTCAATAGGTGTCATATCATATATACTGTACATGTCAATAGGTCAACTTGCAACAAGGTCATAGGCGGCACAGGCTTGCAATATAACCTTGCCGTCATCGCTATTTTCCTACGCCATTTCACGCAATGATAAAACCTGAGAGGCATCGCAGGTACGGCATGTCGTCACAATGACGTCATTCGAACTTCTGACGTAAACAGTGCGAAAGATTCAAAGGCAGAGACACATATTTGAGTGTTTAGGGACGAGTAAATGGGCAATGAAAGAAACGATTCTATTCTTGATGTAGGAAAATTTATACAAGACTCATGTCTAAAGAGGGTATGTTTAGATTTATAGCTAGAATTTGTATTTTTATGCCCCCGGAATCAAAGATTCGGGGGCATATAGTTTTTGGCCTGTCCGTCTGTTTGTCTGTTTATCTGTTTGTCTGTTTGTCTGTTTGTCTGTTTGTCTGTTTGTCCGAAAAACTTTAACATTGGACATAACTTTTGAATGGGAAGTGATAGGGCTTTCATATTTCACATGTGTATTCCTTGTGACAAGACCTTTCCATTGATACCAAAATTTTTGACCTCGTGACCTTGACCTTGACCTTTGACCTACTTTTCAAAAACTTTAACATTGGGCATAACTTTTGCATGGTAAGTGATAGGGCTTTCATAATTCACATGTGTATTCCTTGTGAAAAGACCTTTCCATTGATACCAAAATTTTTGACCTCGTGACCTTGACCTTGACCTTTGACCTACTTTTCAAAAACTTTAACATTGGGCATAACTTTTGAATGGTAAGTGATAGGGCTTTCATATTTCACATGTGTATTCCTTGTGACAAGACCTTTCCATTGATACCAAAATTTTTGACCTCGTGACCTTGACCTTTGACCTACTTTTCAAAAAACTTTAACATTGGGCATAACTTTTGAATGGTAAGTGATAGGGCTTTCATATTTCACATGTGTATTCCTTGTGACAAGACCTTTCCATTGATACCAAAATTTTTGACCTTGTGACCTTGACCTTGACCTTTGACCTACTTTTCAAAAAACTTTAACATTGGGCATAACTTTTGAATGGGAAGTGATAGGGCTTTCATATTTCACATGTGTATTCCTTGTGACAAGACCTTTCCATTGATACCAAAATTTTTGACCTCGTGACCTTGACCTTGACCTTTGACCTATTTTTCAAAAACTTTAACATTGGGCATAACTTTTGAATGGTAAGTGATAGGGCTTTCATATTTCACATGTGTATTCCTTGTGACAAGACCATTCCATTGATACCAAAATTTTTGACCTCGTGACCTTGACCTTGACCTTTGACCTACTTTTCAAAAACTTTAACATTGGGCATAACTTTTGAATGGTAAGTGATAGGGCTTTCATATTTCACATGTGTATTCCTTGTGACAAGACCTTTCCATTGATACCAAAAATTGTGACCTCGTGACCTTGACCTTGTCCTTTGACCTACTTTTCAAAAACTTTAACATTGGGCATAACTTTTGAATGGTAAGTGATAGGGCTTTCATATTTCGCATGCGTATTCCTTGTGACAAGACCTTTCCATTGATACCAAAATTTTTGACCTTGTGACCTTGACCTTTGACCTTTTAACCCAGTGACCTCACATACATGTACTTAACAGAAAATAGTGTTCATACTAACAAAGATGCCACCGGGGGCATTCGTGTTTCACAAACACAGGCTTTATTACTGGAGACTTCTCGCTCTGCTGACTATGTTGGCAATGTGCGAATGAAGAAAGAATCCCTGATACTGCATCTTATTGCATCGAAAGAAAAACGTTTCATGTACACTATATACCTCAGAAATGTAGTCAAACCTGATGGTATATACTTGCAATACTTAATTTACAAATATGAAGCCCCAGTTCAAGTCTGCAAGAATCTTGCAGACAAACAACAGGCGATGACGGCAGAGGTAGATTTCAAAGTGAAGAAAAGCGGAACTGAAATCGGACGCATGCGTAGGAGATTGGTCAATAGGTGTCATATCATATATACTGTAAGTGTCAATAGGTGTCATATCATATATACTGTAAATGTCAATAGGTGTCATATCATATATACTGTAAGTGTCAATAGGTCTCATATCATATATACTGTACATGTCAATAGGTGTCATATCATATATACTGTAAGTGTCAATAGGTGTCATATCATATATACTGTACATGTCAATAGGTGTCATATCATATATACTGTAAGTGTCAATAAGTGTCATATCATATATTATTATACCTCTACTTGTTATCTCCTTTATAAAAAGATACTCATTAAAACTAGCTGTAACTCGCCTGATGAGACTATTTCTCTGCAAATGGTCCGTTAGTTGAGAAGACTATTAGGGAAATAGCTTTGAAATGGGGCAGAGCTACAGCGCGTGACGTCAAAATGGGGCGGAGCTACAGCGCGTGACGGTATAATGAAACAGTTAAAGTATACCATTGAGGGAGTTAGCATGATTCTGGTTTCCCTCCACCAAACCTATTTCACTCAGCTTCGCCTCGGGAAATAGGTCTGGTCTCGGGAAACCAGAATCATGCTAACTCCCTCAGTGTTATACTTTAACTGTATATACTGTAAGTGTCAATAGGTGTCATATCATATATACTGTAAATGTCAATAGGTGTCATCTCATATATACTGTAAGTGCCAATAGGTGTCATATCATATATACTGTAATTGTCAATAGGTGTCATCTCATATATACTGTAAGTGTCAATAGGTGTCATATTATATATACTGTAAATGTCAATAGGTGTCATATCATATATACTGTAAGTGTCAATAGGTGTCATATTATATATACTGTAAATGTCAATAGGTGTCATATCATATATACTGTAAGTGTCAATAGGTGTCATATCATATAAATGGTAAGTGTCAATAGGAATGGGCATATCTCAGCTTCTAAGGGAGGTACTGATTTCAACTTTGGTATGAAGATTCATTATGAATTAAACTATTGAAACATACCACAAAAAATGGCATTGATTAGCTTGTTTCTAAAGGCTTTTAAACAATGATTTGAATATTTTTCGTTAAACGCAGATTTAGATCCCTTTAATAACCAATAGTAAATTGAGCAACCGGGAAGCATGATAAATCCCTGTGGGCGAGCTATGTAATCATTGTTTACTTTATGTTTTAATGATAGTCTTAATTGAATATTAAATATACAGTTTTAGCATTGAACTGTTTTAAGGTAATAATGGTTTTATTTTAGTGTAAATGTTTTCTCAAATTATTTCCATGTACACTATATTTTTCAGGTTATGTGGTTATCCTCCATTTTATGATGAGAATGATTCAGTCCTGTTTCAGCAAATTTTAAAAGCTTCATATGAGTTCGACTCTCCATACTGGGATGATATTTCTGATTCAGGTTTGTTTATTTCAGATTTTATTACTTCCCTACTGGCTCGCTGGAGGGGACTTATAGTTTCCAACCCGTTTGTCTGTCTGTCTGTCACGCTTTAGTTTTCCAAACTTTTTTTCGCTGTCGTTGCAGATATTGATCTCATTTTTGGTATGTGAGTTTATCTCAATGGGATACAGTTCAAGTTTGAGTTTGGTTCCGATTGACCTATTTCTACAAGAGTTATGGCCCCTGGACTTAGCAACTTTCATAAATTCTCCATTTTCCGTTCTTTTCTCGGCTGTTGTTGTAGATATTGAAATAATTTTTTATATGTGATTACATCTCAGTGTTATACAGATCAAGTTCGAGTTTGGTTCCGATTGACCTTTTTTTACAAGAGTTATGGCCCCTGGACTTAGCAAATTTAATGAAATTCTCAGTTTTCCGGACTTTTCTTCCATGGTATTGCAGATGTTGAAATCATTTTTGGTATGTGAATATATCTTAGTGTGGTACAAATCAAGTTTATATTTCAATGTTATTGACCCATTTCTACAGGAGTTATGGCCCCTGCACTTAGCAAATTTCATGAACTTCTCAGTTTCCAGTCTTTTCAAGCCTGTTCTTGTAGATATTGAGCTGATTTTTGATATGCAGAAACATTATAGTCTGATAAAGAATAAGTTGAAGTTGTGTTTGATTTATTTGTTCTTACAAAAGGTATGGCCTCATAGCAAATTTCATTAAATTTTCCTGTTTTCCAGACCTTTTTCTAAAACACGTATTCAACTTATTGGCCGGATTGCAAAGCAATTCCAGTCTATAGATTGACGATGTCCGTCTGTCCGTCCGTCCATCCGTCTGTCCGTTTGCCGTCAACATTTTGGTTAAAGTTTCTGGTTGAGGCAATATCTAAGGAACTATATGCAGTAGAAACTTTACATTATACATGAAGGTTGCCCATGACAAGACCTTTCAATTTATGCCGTAACATTTGACCTAGTGACCTTGACCTTGGACTTTTACCTAGTTAAAGATTTTGGTTAAAGTTTCTGGTTTAAGCAAAATCTAAGGAACTGTATGCAGTAGAAACCTTACATTATACATTTAGGTTGCCCATGACGAGACCATTCAATTTATGCCGTAACATTGGACCTAGTGACCTTGACCTTGGACTTTGACCTAGTTAAAGACTTTGGTTAAAGTTCCTGGTTTAAGCAAAATCTAAGAAACTGTATACAGCAGAAACTTTATATTATACATGTAGGTTGCCTCTGACAAGACCTCTCAATGTATACTGTAATATTTGACTTAGTGACCTTGACCTAGTTGGTGACAAAAACTTACTTTGCAATCCGGCCATACCGTCTTTAGCGGTGTTTTATTTTGATGTTGGATTCATCTTTTGGTGTAAGTACAGGTCAAGGCAGAGTTGAAGGACATGGATTGATGCCAGTAGGGGACTTATATCTCTTGCAATTCATAAATTTTTTTTCTGATTCAGGTTTGTTTATGTCAGATTTTAATTCTGATTCAGGTTTGTTTATGTCGGATTTTATTTCTGATTCAGGTGTGTTTGTGTCAGATTTTATTTCTGATTCAGGTTTGTTTATGTCAGATTTTATTTCTGATTCAGGTTTGTTTGTGTCAGATTTTATTTCTGATTCAGGTTTGTTTATGTCAGATTTTAATTCTGATTCAGGTTTGTTAATGTCAGATTTTATTTCTGATTCAGGTTTGTTTATGTCAGATTTTATTTCTGATTCAGGTTTGTTTGTGTCAGATTTTATTTCTGATTCAGGTTTGTTTATGTCAGATTTTATTTCTGATTCAGGTTTGTTTATGTCAGATTTTATTCCTAAATCAAGTTTATTTATGTCAGAAATCTTTCCATTCTTGATCAAACACCATTGAATTTTGTAACTGCTCAGTTAAGCAATTGATGCAGAGCATCATCTATCTGTGATATGTCAATTGTAAACTTTTAACATTTTTATGCCCCCGTAATCGAAGATTGGGGGCAGATAGTTTTTGGCTATAACTTTTGAATGGTAAGTGATAGGGCTTTCATATTTCACATGTATTCCTTGTGTTAAGACCTTTCCATGGATACCAACATTTTTGACCTTGTGACCTTCACCTTAAAGATTGACCTACTTTTGAAAAACTTTAACTTTGGCTATAACTTTTGAATGGTAAGTGATAGGGCTTTCATATTTCACATGTGTATTCCTTGTGACAACACCTTTCCATGGATATCAAAATTTTTTACCATGAGGCTTTGACCTCGGAGTATGAAGTACTTTTTTTGTTTCAGCTAATTTACTATCAAAGATGCGACAGGGGCATCCATGTTTCACAAACACATGTTTTTGTTTACTTCTCCTCCGCAACGACTGCACAATTTTTTTGAAACAGTCAGAACCAAGTACTCAAATTCCTTTCTCAAAATATTTTTTCTCCTGATAAGGTAAACAAAATGTTTGCCAATGGATCTAATATGATGATGCTTTTTCAATTTCTTGTCCACAAACACTCCTCTACCAAAATTATGTTTTCCACCAAAGTTGTCAAACAAGATTGCCCCAAAGGATCTGTTTAACTTTTCCAGGTCTTTCTCTGAAGTTATTCTCAAACTGATATAAATCATCATTGTATGCGATAGTGGTTATTTTTATTATATGATTTTTTGCTCTAAGGATTTAAAAGGAAAGAAAACTTACCTTTTCAGCAAAAGATTTCATTTCACATCTTATGGAAAAAGAACCAAAGAGAAGATTCACATGTGAACAAGCACTGTCACACCCATGGTAAGTTTGTCATGCACTGGGAACAAGCACTGTCACACCCATGGTATGTCTGTCATGTACTGTGACAAGCACTGTCACATCCTTGGTAAGTCTGTCATGTACTGTAAAAAGCACTGTCACAGCAATGGTAAGTGTGTCATGTACTGTAACAAGCACTGTCACACCCATGGTAAGTTTGTCATGCACTGGGAACAAGCACTGTCACACCCATGGTATGTCTGTTATGTACTGTGACAAGCACTGTCACAACCATGGTAAGTCTGTCATGTACTGTAAAAAGCACTGTCACAGCCATGGTAAGTGTGTCATGTACTGTAACAAGGACTGTCACACCCATGGTAAGTCTGTTATGTACTGTGAACAAGCACTGTCACACCCATGGTAAGTCTGTTATGTACTGTAAAAAGCACTGTCACACCCTTGATAGGTCTGTCATGTACTGTGACAAGCACTGTCACACCCATGGTAAGTCTGTCATGTACTGTAACAAGGACTGTCACACCCATGGTAAGTCTGTCATGTACTGTAACAAGCACTGTCACTCCCTTGGTAGATCTGTCATGTACTGTAACAAGCACTGTCACACCCTTGATAGATCTGTCATGTACTGTGACAAGCACTGTCACACCCATGGTAAGTCTGTTATGTACTGTGACAAGCACTGTCACAACCATGGTAAGTCTGTCATGTACTGTAACAAGGACTGTCACACCCATGGTAAGTCTGTCATGTACTGTAACAAGCACTGTCACACCCTTGATAGGTCTGTCATGTACTGTGACAAGCACTGTCACATCCTTGGTAAGTCATGTTCTTAGAACTTCAACTAACACAGATAATGAGCTATTCTGTAGTACATGAAGCATACTCAGTCAATCATGTATGTAAAGTTTCATCACTGCATGTCAAAAATTACCTCAGTTAGTTGTTGCATAAAATTCATTTTCATTGACAGACAGACAGACGTATAGACTTAGTAAAACATCTTGAGTATCATTTCCCCATGGCATAATTTTTAAAATAAAATTGTCAAAAGAATGCTGCATCTACAGTAGCTTTTATCTCTAATTACTTTATGAAATATCATATAGTTATCAGCTTGGATGTTTTGAGTGTTATTCATTATGTACTTATTTATACCAATATATGTAATACCATTTACAGGATATCTGGTAATACAGCCTTAGAGAAGGATATCCATGCGTCTGTTAGTGAACAAATGAGGAAAAACTTTGCAAAAACTAAGTGGAAGGTAAGAGCTTCTGTATTCAAGCTTTTATGATATTGTAAAAAGTTAAAGTTTGGTATTCTAGAAACTTATAAAAACAATTTATTGAAGGGTATTGCGAAGCAAAATCTGGTCTATGAAATGGCGAAATCCATCTGTCAGTCAGTCTGTCCCTTTGTGAAAGTGTTGTGTTTAAGTCTTTTTTTTTTTTTAGCTCACCTCGACGAAGTTGAGTGAGCTTATGCTATACCCCCGCACGTCCGCGTCCCCGTCCGCGTCCGGTTAAGAAGTTTGGGGTAGCTCAGTATTTTGCAAAGTACTGATGCTACAGTAACCAAACTTGCACAAGTGATTCATCTTTGGATGCTGAGGTGAATCCATGCATCGGATGCTGCATCTGACCTACATTTTCCGCTTGAGTGACTTGGTTAAAAAGTTTGGGGTAGCTCAGAGTGGCTTGGTTAAGAAGTGTGGGTTAGCTCAGTATCTGACAAAGTACTGATGCTACAGTAACCAAACTTGCACAAGTAATTCATCTTTGGATGCCGAGATGGACCGATGCATCGGATGCAGCATCTGACCTACATTTTCTGCTTGAGTGACTTCGTTAAGAAGTTTGGGGTAACTCAGTATCTGACAAAGTACTAATGCTACAGTAACCAAACTTGCACAAGTGATTCATCTTTGGATGCCGAGATGGACCGATGCATCGGATGCAGCATCTGACCTACTTTTTCCACTTGAGTGATTTTGCTTTTAAAAGCCAATATTGAGCAAAGTATAAGTGCTACATGTTCCAAACTTGCATATTGGATGTATCTTTGATCAAACTTTCATAAAATGACCTTGACCTACTTTTTCCGCTTGAGTGATTTTGCCTTTAAAAGCCAATATTGAGCAAAGTATAAGTGCTACATGTACCAAACTTGCATATTGGATGCATCTTTGATCAAACTTTCATAAAATGACCTTGACCTACTTTTTCCGCTTGAGTGATTTTGCCTTAAAAGCCAATATTGAGCAAAGTATAAGTGCTACATGTACCAAACTTGCATATTGGATGTATCTTTGATCAGACTTTCATAAAATGACCTTGACCTACTTTTTCCGCTTGAGTGATTTTGCCTTAAAAAGCCAATATTGAGCAAAGTATAAGTGCTACATGTACCAAACTTGCATATTGGATGTATCTTTGATCAGACTTTCATAAAATGACCTTGACCTACCTTGTCCGCTTGAGTGATTTTGCCTTTAAAAGGCAATATTGAGCAAAGTTTAAGTGCCACCTGTACCAAACTTGCATATTGGATGCATCTTTGATCAAACTTTCATAAAATGACTTTTTCCACTTGAATGATTTTCCCTTAAAAAGCCACTATACATGTACTAAGAAATATGATTGAATTAAATTTGGCTGCCACGAGGTGAGCTTCGTAATCTGTGATTACGTATGTTTTTATACGGTTTGGAGTATCAATTTGAAAATTAATATGGTGATAGAACATGAAGAGACGAATCAAACACAGCAACAAAACCTTGACCTTTGACCTTGAGATAGAAAATTCAGAATACATGTATGTCTTTTAGCAAACTGGGAGAAAATTATGTGGAGACTGGAATTACATGACTGCTGGACCATGATGATACCTTGAATTTTGACCTAGTGACCTTGACCTTGCAGTTTGACCTTTGTTTAAAAAATTAAATCTGGGCTATATCTCTTAAACTATGAGGGGTAGAGCTTTGATATTTCACATGTAGATTCCTTATGGACAGACCTTTCATTTGGGACCATGACCATGTCCTAGTGATCTTGACTTTGGAGTTTGACCTATTTTTTTTTAAACTTTAACCTGGGCTATCTCTGTATTGGAAATACGCCGAAAAGTGTCCAATATCTTTAAGAATGAATTGTTTTCGGCGTATATCGTACTTAAAACATTGATCACTATTCAAAAGGCATGACCTTTGATTTTGTTCTTATTATGTTAATTGCCTTTACTGTAACGAAATGTAATCACTCCAGGTTCTAACATTCTCGCTACTAGCAGTTGGGAGTCGTTTATGTAAGAAGATAACGGAGATGAAATTTTCAATTAAAAAAAAAAGTTGTGACAAATTATGACGCAGATTCATGTGGCAAAATCAATGAGAATACTTTGCGTGATGATGATTTAGTCAAAGCTTCTTTGGATATATAGAATAAAAGGGCGTGTCTCTAAAAGTGTTGTTTTCCGGACAAGCAAGAAATAATATAGTGCCTTTAAATACTGAAAAGAAATCAGTGGGACGTTCAATTTTATTTGCAAGGTTAAATGAAAGAAAAAATTCAGGAAGAAATTTTGAAGGAGTCTAGTTCGAAAAACCTGACCTAAACCCAGCCTTTGACAGTTAAAAAGTCGAGCAAAAATCTTAATTACTAGTATAAGTAAAATTAAAAAGATGGAAAAAAATTAGACCAAAGTAAAGAAAAAAAACGGACTGAACTATAGTGTCTCTTACATTGTCATTTCCCACACAATGGCCAATTCTTTTGATATGTAAGATTGTGCTGGATTTTGTCAACTCCGGAAAAAATAGTAAAAATTTGAATAGTCAGTACCTTGATACATAGAATTCTTGTCACATGATTTCTAAATAAGGATTGTAACAGTTGTCTAGTAGATGTCAAAGTACATTTACCTATGACTGTCCAATATTTAATCTTGGTCGCGTATATTTTTTCTAATAAATAATTAGTTTATTTATTATAATTAATTTCTAATAAATGGGTCTTAGATTTGAAATTGGACAGTCAAAGGTAATTTTCGGACTGTTTTAACAAAGGCATGACGTCACATCAATGTTTGAACTTGAACTATAAGGGGATAGGGCTTTGATATATTTTTTAAAGTAGTATTAATGACTTTTGACCTTTTTGTCAGCACAAAAAAGTATCCATCATTCAATACAAACACGTCTCAATCCTGCCGTACTGCCTTTAGCCGTTTATGTTTTATTAATTTATGAAAAAGTAACTGCAGCATTGTATAACAGTATAAGATATTATCAGCCTTACATATACAACAAAAATATTGATATAAATGTTGGGTAAGTGGATATTCAAAAAAATTTACTGGTGCTGTTTCCTTAATAATATGCTACATAAATGTTACAAATCATATTATTGCTGAGCGATTTAATTCGGTGATTGTCAGATACTCAGAGTACTAAATATTTATTTTTAAGGTTCAAGGATACACCATCCGAACAACAAATCACTTCGGAGTCTCTCTCGTCGCCAAAATCGACGTCACGTTATCTATGACGTCACGAAAGAACGCGCCAAAATTGCATCGGCACTCTTATTATTTAACGCTGATTCACCTACGTCCTGAAACATGAACTAGTATTTTAGGGATTGCTGCTGTATTTTGATAAGATTGGGACTTCTGTCATTTTCCTTTGAATCTTGATTAAAAATTGATGTAAAACAATTCTTTGATGGGTATGTTCATTCAGAGAAAAGGCTTACAGCGCATTCTGCCGCTCGCCGTCATCTCTACGAGAAAATCACGAAAGAATAATTTTATGCTTGTTTTATTTGTAAACAACCGTTTGATTTAAAACCGTGGTTAAAATAGCAAATGAATCTAATTAAAATGTGTGTGATGCTTTTTTTTACACGCGGGGTTTAAATGCGGGATTTGGGTAAAACATTCTATGTCTATATATCTAGGAGTAGTGATATTTAGAACAGCAAGCATCACGATAAGGGCAAAGGGGGGGGGGGGGGTATGACTGCTACGTAGCAATTTCTCTCCGCTATGTGTAAGATTCGCCATTTATTATAAGCGAACCGTAATAATTATATTTTGAATTTATCGAACAGAAGACCTTTCATGACAAATGACATAGTACTATAAGTCAAACCTTCTCAAAGTGAATCCTCCTTTTGAAGAAGTTCCCCTTTTTGGCCGGATTGCAAAGCAATTCCGGTCTATAGATTGACGATGTCCGTCCGTCCGTCCGTCTGTCTGTCCGTCCGTCTGTCCGTCTGCCGTCAACATTTTGGTTAAAGTTTCTGGTTGAGGCAAAATCTAAGGAACTATATGCAGTAGAAACTTTATATTATACATGAAGGTTGCCCATGACAAGACCTTTCAATTTATGCTGTAACGTTTGACCTAGTGACCTTGACCTTGGACTTTGACCTAGTTAAAGATTTTGGTTAAAGTTCCTGGTTTAAGCAAAATCTAAGGAACTGTATGCAGTAGAAACCTTATATTATACATATAGGTTTCCCATGACAAGACCTTTCAATTTATGCCATAACGTTTGACCTAGTGACCTTGACCTTGGACTTTGACCTAGTTAAAGATTTTGGTTAAAGTTCCTGGTTTAAGCAAAATCTAAGGAACTGTATGCAGTAGAAACCTTATATTATACATATAGGTTTCCCATGACAAGACCTTTCAATTTATGCCGCAACATTGGACCTAGTGACCTTGACCTTGGACTTTGACCTAGTTAAAGATTTTGGTTAAAGTTTCTGGTTTAAGCAAAATCTAAGGAACTGTATGCAGTAGAAACCTTATATTATACATTTAGGTTGCCCATGATGAGACCTTTCAATTTATGCCGCAACATTGGACCTAGTGACCTTGACCTTGGACTTTGACCTAGTTTAAGATTTTGGTTAAAGTATCTGGTTTAAGCAAAATCTAAGGAAGTGTATGCAGTAGAAACCTTTTATTATACATTTAGGTTGCCCATGACGAGACCTTTCAATTTATGCGGTAACATTGGACCTAGTGACCTTGACCTTGGACTTTGACCTAGTTAAAGACTTTGGTTAAAGTTCCTGGTTTAAGCAAAATTTAAGGAACTGTATACAGTAGAAACTTTATATTATACATGTAGTTTGCCTCTGACAAGACCTCTCAATGTATGCTGTAATATTTGACTTAGTGACCTTGACCCAGTTGGTGACAAAAACTTACTTTGCAATCCGGCCATACCGTCTTTAGCGGTGTTTTATTACATTATTTGTTCTTCTCCTTTTCTTACAATGCGAATATTCATGGACCTGTTATAAATCAATGATTTCAGGATTATTGCCTAAATTTAACCCTCTGTCCGGCAGTAAATTATTATTACCGGTATACGTTTAATATAGGAATAGAAAGTACATACATGTTTTAAAATTACCAGTGGCGGATTCAGGTGGGTGCGGAGGGGGCGCCCGCCCCCCCCCCCCCCCCCCCCCCCCCCCCCCCCCCCCCCCCCCCCCCCCCCCCCCCGGCAATGACCCCAAATTTTCCAAAAAAACAGGAATATTTTTGCCAATTTTCAGTAAAAATCGGCAAAATTCGCTCCTTGACCCCCGGCATAGGGGGCGCTAGATCCGCCACTGATTACCTATAGGATATTTGATCCTGAACAAGTCACACTGACCTTGAGGATGACTTTGACCCGCGTAGGATGCCATGATGCTGAATATCCTAGCATGTTTGGTTTAAAAAATGCGAATGCCGACTTGCCTACATTATATGATCTCCATAAATACGTAAATGCAAGGAATACTGTTTTTATCGTCTAACATTGTAGTACACTGGAATTATTTTGCAGTCAGGAAAGAATTTGTCGTTAAACGCCTATAATGAAATATGTGCACGTAGACCAGTAAAAAAAAGTAGGAAGGGGGGGGGGGGGGGGGGGTATGGAACGTTTATAATATTAATCGAAGATAGAAATCAGTTGCAGTTACCCTTTCTTAAAAGAAAACAGATGTCATGCGGAAATAAATATGATTTTTCATAAATATAAGAAGTAAAAAAAAACTATTTCAAAAAGATACTCTGTCACAAGGCCGATTTTAGCCCTTACCGGCTATTCTCCTCATCCAAAACCAATGGATAGCAACATACGATGTACTAAGCCTGTATATAATTTAAAAATCAATTATATATAACGTGTGATTGCACTTAAATTCAAGTATTTATAATTTTCTTTGCGTATTCTTTTATCTGAATTCATTCTATTTCTTTATAATTATATTCATAAGATAAACATCGCGTTTTCATCGCCCCATTTCATTCTGGACCGTTTTTATTTATCAACTTGATTTGACGTTCAAATGACCAAATGCATCACGTGACGTCATTTGCTTAAAACTGTTGCAGGCGTTTATATTACTGATATAATGGGTAAATATTATAAAATGGGTTTCAGAATTCACATTTTGATCAGTTCTATTTCCAACTGATATATGGCTGATAAATGGAGTAATTTAGATGAACGGTTCAGGAGATATAAATCCAAATAGAGCACGGAGGGGATATCTTGCCAGCATTTTGTAACAAAATCTGGAGGGGGGTAAGGTCATAATTTTGTATCAAACTTAAAATTTTGTGCGATGATTGCTTCTTTTATTTTTATTGTTGAAAGATATGTTAACTTAGATTAAGATAGCAATTTTTTCGCTCATTGGCATGTTAACAAAGTACTTAAACCCGTCATTTACTGGTTGGACTCTAAAAATAATGACGTCAAGAACAGAGCCTAAAATGGTATAATATTTACTATTTCATAGAATTTGACTTACCAGCATTGATGTATTTTCTATTTTTTATTTGTTTTAGACCTTCTTTCGTTATTAAAAGAATGACCATATACATTCATGCATTAGGTTTAAAATAACAGGGGTCTATTGATGATATGATGCAAATTTGGGGAAAAATAAAGAAAAATTGGACATGTACTTCTTTAGAAGATCATAAATCAATTAGAAGCTCGATGACATATACTCTGTTCATTAAAATACTGTACATTACATTGTTCTCTACCAATAAAATCAATATAACTTAACCTGTGATGTTTAATACTGTTTGGGGGGTGTTTTGGAAAGGGTGTAACTATGAACCTTAAATCTTTGATGTAAATAAAAACACGAACACTCAAATACACAAATAAATAAAAACAAAAACACTCAAATACACAGTCAGTAAAAACACAAGCACTCAAATACACAAATAAATAAAAACAAAAAGCACTCATTGTTAATACTGAACTCACATTGAAATTGAGATAAAATTTGTCATTTTGTTTACAGCAAGCATACAATGCCACGGCTGTCATCAGGCAGATGAAGAAGTTGGCCATGCATAAAGATGAGAATCATTCCCATGACAAATGAAGGTTGTGACCTTTTGACCTTGACATTTAGCCTCTTGACCCTGGTATAATTGATGCAGGCGGATATTTACATCCACTTGCTTACATGAGGGAAGGATGATCAGTATATAAATCAACGAAGAAAGAATCTCCATAAAAAAGAGACAAGGTGTTTTTGTATGTATGGTGACCTTCTTGGACCAAGTCCAGTTATATGTGAATTATCAAATGAAAAATGAGATGATTCCTTCACGTCTAACATCAGATGGTGTTATTTTTTCAAGCCTTGCTGTGTTAAATTTCCAGCTGTTGTGACCTTACAATGATAATTCTCAGTGTAGTATTTGTTTTTTTTTTTGTAGCTTCAGTAGATTTTTGTAGGCAACTTACTTTTCCTGTCTACTCCAAGATGGGTTTGTTTATTATCATTGGTAAAGTTACATTCACTTATTCCCGATACAATTCCACCGAATTCAGAAGTAATTGAATTGCTAAATTCTTAAAATTTAACGTGAAGAATTTTTTTTTAAGAAAAGTTTTATTTATGGTAATAACTTGAGCTTAAAATCAAAAATCTGTCATAATCTTGGGTACAAGTCCATTTTATATATAACTTTATTTACTATCTTCTGTAATGGAATATTTTGGTCATTATGATAAATAATCATGCCAAAAATGTAAGAAAGGTTGATATTATAATTGGTTATCATATTAATTCTGTATATGAATTTAACATTGCCAGTTAAATACTAATGCGTAAAAAGTTCCAATTTTGTCTGAAATAAACATGAAAAAAAATTCAGGTCATATTTAACATGTTAATTACATTGTAATTTATCAGATTAGAAAGACATGTCCTGATAATTGGGTCAATTCTGTCAAAGTTCAAGGTCAAAACTCTTGAATTTAGAATGAAGATTTTTTTTAGGTCTCGAAAGAGAATTTTAATCACCAAGTGTAATGTATATTGTGTTTGATATGAAAACTTTATTTGAAGGAGATTTTTTTTTTATAAAAAGGGTATTACTTCCTCGGTAATTTGTTGTTGGTTTTATATTCATTTATATTCTCTAGATTATGGATTATGCATCAAGATTCTGAATAATATTATAAAAAAATGTTGCTCGGTGTAAAATCATTTATGGGCATTTCAATTTTTCACATGAACAAATTTGATTTCTGTAGATAATGTAATTTTTCTTGAGAAGAAGGTAGTGATAATAATTTCATTTATTTGTTGTCGTTTAAATGAATGTATTGAATTTTAAACAGTGAAGGAATTCCATAATTTTATCTGACATGTGTATATATTACAGCCATGTCCCAATGTAAGGTCTAAATCATGACTCAGATAGTATAATTCTTGGACAATCTGCCACATGCATCATTTCATCACCTACCTAGGCTTATGCTTTCAAATTGTCAAACTTTACATTGGGAAATGATGTAATACCAAGATAGAGCTCTAGCATGAAGTATTAGAGTCCCAAGAATTGTATATTTATAAGGTGTCCTTAAAAGAATAGACATGAGATTTAATATAAGTTATTTATGTTATCAATTGTTTTAAAATCTTAGTGGGAGGTTTTGTAGACTCGTTTAACTTTCATACGGTAATTAGTAGTAATTTTTTGGTATTATAGTCACAAAGACAACATTACCAATATTTTGGCTGAATGTAATCGTACATTATTTGTTGTTGCTTAACATAATTAACGGTTGTTATGTTTATTTGTATTTTATCTATAAGAACAATATTTGTTGTATTTATAAGTCACAGTCTTCACTTACATTTACTGTACATTCCTTGCTTATGTCTTCGGATCTCTAGGGTTTTTTGTTACCGTGCTCGGAGACTACTGAATCAAACATAATTCTGGAGAACTGCATTCTGAGCTCCTTTATCTTGCATATATATATATGGAGTCAAACAAAATATTAGATGAGAACGATTAATAAGAGGAAGTAATTTAATATGCTTGTATCATTTGTTTTTGGTTTTTCATATGAGAAATTTTGTTAAAGGTATTTAGCATGAATGAAGTATATTTGCAATGATGTTAGCCTAATCTAAGTGTACGATTGCACATTTGACCACATTCCACCTTAAACGATTGGTTGTCAACATCTGAAATTATATTTGTTTGTCCTTACTCATAAAAGAAACCTAAAATGTATATACATATTATTGTATTGTATAGTTTTACTAACAAGTTCAAACTGCGGCCCAAAATACATCTAGTATTATACATAACTATAGAAACAGGTCCAAGTGAATTGACCATTTATTATACCGGTAGATTTTACAAATTATTTCTTGTTTGTTTTGCATTCAAAATCATGTAATACAATAGCCTAAAAAATTTTGTATACACTTGCTTATAAAAATACATATTTGATTGTATTTCACTTTCAATTTTAAAGTTAGAATTATAAAACAGTATTTAAAAAAAGATTTCAATTTATATTGTACCTTGCAATATGAAAAACATACAGGTTTAGGCATGTGAGGATTTTTTATTATCGTGATGGCATAACTGGCCAAAACATTTTCCAATTCATGTATTTTATCCCATATTCAAATTTATCAGACTGGAATTCTTTTTAAAGCTTTATAGTAAGATATTTATTGATTTATTTACTATATGCCTACTTAATATAAAGCCACCAGATTTACGCTGACAGGGAATAAACTGAAATTATAATGTAATCATATATTATTTAATATTTCTTCTTTGCATCCAAATAAATTCTAAATGTTTTTGGATTTAGCAATCTGAGTACCAGTTCTGCTTAACAATAAATTGTGGTAAAACAAATATATGAACAGTACTTGGGATGCATCATAAACCAGTTAATTTACTAGAGAGGGACTTACATGTTATATTAAGAAATCCTTATTTAATATCTTTAAAATATTCATTATTCACCATAACATCAGTATTACAGCTTTTTATGTTGCTTGCATCTTAGCAAAGCTACATATAGGGATCTCTTTGTCTGTCTTTCTACTTGTCTGGTAGGCGTACCACAGTTTTACATTAAGAGCTTAAGTTATTCATTATTCAAACTTACATGGAATGATGTCCATATCGAGGTCAATATACAGAGAGGGTCAAGGTCATATTCAGGGTCAAGTATTCAGACATGAATTTTTACCGCTTTTAAGTGGAATTTAACTTCCCTGATTGCCAGAGACCTTGATATTTTGCCTCAAGAATTCTGTTCTTTTAGGGTCTCTGCACTTGGAATTTAATATTGTCATTTTTGACCCCCTTCAGATTTTATTGTTCATTGGAACCTTTTCCGAGTATAACAAGCAGGCAACATTTGTGTTCATTTAACTATTTTGTATGTATATAGGTATAAAACTCAGTAGATCAAAATAGATATTAGCTTCAATGTTTCGCCCGTCTCGCATGTTGTTTCTATTTTGTTATTTTTGTGAGTGAGAGGGCTTCAATTTCTTCTCATAGACTGCTGTGGCACAAGCCAATTGTGTATCACAATCGCACATTACAGCGTGATAACAAGATGTTGGTGCATATTTAATATAAATTAACTTTTTATTATTAAGTAATTTCTGCTTTCATATTGGTAAATTTCCCTGTCTGAATCCCAGTCCTTATCAATGAAATAATCATCGTCGTAGAATGTAGCTTAGACAAGGAATTAACTGCTAATACACGATAGTAGAAATATTTGCTACGAAAGTAGGTTTTGACACAGGACTTCAATTTCTCTCACTTGAGACTGACTTGTCCATGAAATTAGGTGCCAGGAAAAATGTTGTCTCACCCTGCAGGGTGAGATAAGCCCATTCCAGAAGTGCTTTTAACTGTAACGTCATTGTGAATCATACATGATGATGGCTGCATTAGCCGGTCAAAATATTAAAAAAAAGACATAAAAACTCATTTTAGCTCTTTTAGACAGTGAGAGAAAAATAGTCAATCCCCAGATATTATCAGGGACACAGAAATCCAACCCTCGTGTCCATGATTTGCTTTTGTCCATGACTCGGCAAGCCTCGTCATGGTACAAGCAAATCCTGGACTCTCAGGGTTGGATTTCCTTGTCCCTGATCACATCTGGGGATAGATTCTATTAATCCTTTTTGGTTTTCATTATTATGTGCACCATTATCTTGTTATCACAGCGTAATTACATGTACAATCGTGATACTCAATCGGCTTGCCCTAAAGCAATTTGTGGGAAGGAGTTGAAGCCCTCTCACACA
Source organism: Pinctada fucata (assembly GCA_028142955.1). NCBI lineage: Eukaryota > Metazoa > Mollusca > Bivalvia > Pterioida > Pteriidae > Pinctada > Pinctada fucata. The sequence goes on along the minus strand of AP027102.1, from coordinate 85,227,068 downwards.
GAAAAATAACCGAATAGAAACATTACGTATTAGACAATCGAAATATTGAAAATAAGTAGATATGTGTTTGTATAACATTAAAGGAGATTTAAGAATTTCACTTTCTGGTGAATATAAGAGCTATATATATGATTTTATGCTCTAGATGCTTAGCACTATGGACATATTTCACAATGTGTATAGGGGTAAAGCGAGTAATTTATTTGTTATTCTGAATAGGTGGATTTTGTATAATTTCAGGGATACAACATGTGAAGTGCAATATAATTTTCCTCATGAATTTAAAATAAGTTCCCATTGGAGGCATATTTTTGTTGATTTATACATTCTTATTGAATATTCTGTGCACAAAGTACAGTTGCGGTTCTTTATTTTAAATGAAGAATAAAAGGAATGAACAAGGAGAAGTGAAGAAGATATTTCCGGTAATTTGTTCATCGTATCTTGTTTATAAAGTTGAAATTAATCACAGATCGAAACAGGGGAAATTACCTCATGTTTGATCATGTTGATTTTTTATCCTGACCATAATAACTTACCTATGATTAATGAATGTCTCGTACTGTGAACTAGAATTAAAAAAAAAATCAGAATTTAACTTTCATAGCACTATCAACTGTATGTTTGTATGAGTGGAACTAAAGAGAATTAAAATTTTACTTTGCATTTGTCACAAGAAAATGAGTTTGTGCCAATATTGATATTTCTTATATTATGTCATAAAATATTTATCCTTGTAGTTTATTGAATGTTGGATTTAAGGGTGTTTTGGTTGTATGAAATGTACATCCAACCAAGAGTTGTCTTTCGTTAGTTGAAGGAAGCTTGACATCCTATAACAAAGAAATGTAATTAAGAATGGAGGAGAGAGAGGTATACATTTATTGGGATTTTTATAGGCATGAAACATCTAATATTTAATTCAGTCATCAAATTTATTTTTCATTTCATACATGATATTTACTTACCCATGTTGATGTTGATGTCTATGTTGTACACTACTTTTAAATTCCAATCCATTTCTTGTGTTTTCATTGTTATTAATGATATATTGTAAACTTATGACATTTAATCAGTACCTATTAAAACTTATTTTTGAATCTCAGTATTTCTTACTTTCATGACTTTTCTAAACATTTTTAAAAAGACAACTTTTCAAGCACATGCTAGTTGCATTGCTGCGTCCATCCTCAATGTTGATTCTAAGTGGGTAGGAACTTTTAGAGAAGAAACATTCTACTGACTAATATGTTCCTTAGTGATAAGTAGGAAAATAGGAATGTATTGTTTACCAATCTATATGTGACAAACTTAATGCCACTGTAATGGGAGGTTAAGAGGCATATAGTTTTTGGCTTGTCTGTTTGTCTGCAAAAACATTAACCTTGACCTTTTGAAATGTACTGGTAAGTGATATGGTTTTCATATTTCACATGTGCATTAAGTGTGGCAAGACCTGTCTTTAGTACAAAACTTGTGACCTTGACCTTCGAGTTTGACCTACTGTATTTATCCTGACATGCCTGTTCTGCAAACACATCTTTTGAAAATATAATATATAAGAAAAGGTGCTACTGAACTGTATTAAACTTGTACAATTTGTATTGTTTTGTGTAAGAATGATTTGCGTTTTCAGGGCAGATGATCTTTTAAGCAAAATTAGCAAAGAACTTTTGTGATCTCCTGCCAACTGTTTTTATACATTTTAAACTTCACTTTCTCAATTGATGCTTATTTACAGTAAACATGAACTCATTGTTCTTTATAAAGTTTTATTAATGGGTCCTATCTATTTCACGCAGATTGTTTTTCACATTATTAATCTTAGTCTGTCTATGATACAAACAAATGCGACAGGAAGCAACAAACAAGAAATATTCTACAATGCTCATATTTTCTCATACAGTCTCTCACCAAAATGCCTTAATATGGCTCCATTTAGTTAATAAGCATTAAATTTCAAGGTCAAGGTCACTGTAGACTAGGGTTTATCATAATAGAAGACTGAGCAATATTCGTAGGATCATCAAACCATCTACTAATATCCCTCTTTTTGAGAGGATGAACCCTATTGATTTGAAGGCCAAGGTCACTGTGGACTAAGGCTTAAAGTCCTTATGAGCAGCAAAGAAGACGAAGTAACCATTGTAGAACACTAATCAATCGTCGTAGGGTCAAATGTTCCCCATATGAAGAGGATGATTTCAATTGATTTTCAAGATCAATGTCACAATGCCTGACTTAAGCTTAAAAATCTTGTGAACAGCAAAGGAGACAGGATAATCATCGTAGGATCATCGTACCTTCCAAAGATTTTCCCATAGGTAGAGATGAACCCTATTCATTTAATGGTCAAGGTCATTGCGGGCTTACGCTAAAAAAAACCTTTGGACAACATAGAAGACAAAACAATCATTGTAGGATCGTCAAGCCTTCCATCAATGTTCCCAATAGGAAGAGGATGACGTCTATTGATCTTCAAGGCCACTGTGGACTTAAGCTTAAAAACATTGAAAACCATATAGAAAACAAAGTAATTGATCATTGTTCCGGGTATGCAACATACAGCAAGTGAATTCAACGTACATGTAATGCGCGTTTACTAGCTCATTTCATACGATAAATGCACTTGCTTTCTGTTCCTTTCAATAGTTTCATCTCGGAGAATTATATTGGTCATGTATATATAGAAGTATACTATTATTTCAAGGCTACTGGGGGAACAGTCAAACTATGTCCCGAGGTAGTGGAGAAGACCAGGGACACTGTTATCCTCGGGTAAGAGTTTACCAAGTCTTCTCCTTTACCGAGGAACAATAGTTGACTTAACAAATTACATGAAAATTTCAGTTTTGACTTGACAAATGACATGAATTTCCGTTTTCCGGACTTTTCTTCCATGAAATTGCTGATATTGAAATTATTTTTTATTTGTGATTACCTTTTAGTGTTATACAAATCAAGTTCGAGTTTGGTTTCGATTGACCAATTTTTACAGGAGTTATGGTCCCTGGACTTGGCAAATTTCATGAAATTCTCAGTTTTCCAGACTTTTCTTGGCGGTTGTAGATATTGAACTTACTTTTGGTATGTGGATTCACTATACATGTAGTATGATACAGATAAAAGTTGGGTTTTGATTGACCTGTTTTTACAAAAGTTATGGCCCCTTACCAAATTTCATGAAATGTTCTTTTTCCATACCTTTTCTAATACACATATTGAACTTATTTTCATGTGGGCATTCATCTTTTGGTGTAAGTACAGCTAAAGGCAGAGATGCAGGACATGGATTAATGACGGTAGGGGACTTGTATCGCTTTGCGATTCATAGATTTATTATATAGTAGATTGGGTAATAAAATAGAATGAACATTGAAGATTTTCAAGGTGTATGCGGACTTAAGTTTTCGAACCACGTAAACTGAGTCTGTATTAAAATTTGTTGGAGGATGCTACCCCTGTGATAACGGAGTCACTATACCGGTATATTAAAACCTGGCTGCTCTCAGATACTAGTGATTTACTAGATGTCACTTATAATTAAAGGCTTCCGTACATGAATATTAAGCCACCTACATTCATTAACTTATTTGCAGTAAAACATCACGAAGAAAGTAGGGCATAACTAGGATACATTTATGGAAATATAATAATTAAGGGGGTTGTAAACAGATACATGCATTCATATATAGCAAGGTTATGAGACAGTAATCAGCAGCAAATCTTGCTGTTATCCATAATAATCATAATCTTTTCTACAATAGAAATTTAGTAGGCATGTAAATCAAATTATACATGTTATAGCAGAACTTGGATCATATGTACAAATATTGCATAATGCACAAAGAGGTTTGTAGATTCCATTATATTGGATGGTCATATAGCATCTTTAATCTTAAAATGATCAGTTTGATGCAAAGGCATCTTCGTCATTTGATCGCCTCATCAACTGTATTACATATTTTAAAACCTATTTAAGCAACAAGTAACACTCCTTATTAATAAATAGATACCCTTGTAATCTAAATAACTGCATCAATTGCTACTAATGAAGCAGAGGACCGTCCAAAGGTGGCGTACTAGGATATTCTATTTCTGTATTTTCTTACTTGTTTGTGGTATCTCCCTTGGCGTTTTTTAAGGTCAGTACTTTTCATGGTGCTTATGTTAGGCGGTGGAAATTCTATTTTTGTACTAACATCTTCTGCATGTCATATTCCATGCTTTTCAAACTATAATGACCCTATATGTACCAATTTCCATTTAATCCGTTTCATTTCGTTTATCGTGTTTATTTAACCGAGTTGTCTTGTTCTCTCACCTGTTTTTTAGTGTGGTTATCAGAAAAAAAATTCCAAAGCCACCAAATCCGATACATTCATTAGGTTATCCTCTTCTGCATGTATACGGTGAAAGTATCAGGTGTCGATAGCAAGCAGTATATGCTCACTCTTTGGTCCTTTGCAAAATGTTTTGTATACATATAGTTAGTGTTTGATTTGACATTTTCATTGTTTAGTATGCTAATGGACTGTGATTTGAATTCTAATTTGGGTTCACTCCCTCGTGATGTATATCGTTCATTCTAATTGTATTCGATTGTTGTAACGGTGTGTTTCGCTGTTGCCATTGTGACGTGGTCTAATTTTGAAATGGTTTCCGCTACTATTCGCATAGGATTCATTTATTCAAGTTTCATACCTTTCATTCACTGATCCTTTTAAAAAGATCAAGGTGCCATCTGGAAATCAATATTGTGTGACGGACAGACAAAACAAACAACCCTTGTCAAATCTTTCGGGGGCATCAGATAGTCAGTAGTTACAGCTCACAGGAGCTTGATGCCAACAACCCTCAATGACACCCGCCCCTTCCCATCTCTCTCTAGCCAAAATATATAAGGAAAGTAGGGGCGGATATTCTTGTGGATCGTTGGCATCGAGCTCCTGTGACGCCGTACTACTGAGCAGTTTAGTCTGCGTGCAGTCGCCCAAAAGAACGACACGCACGATGTAATCAAACCCCTGTAAGTGCGACATCCTTGCGACAACGTGGTTCCAAATCGTACGGAGACCGGACACACAGCTAGGCACTAGATTCATAGAAAAAATAAAACCCACCATAAACTCCCTTTTCTCTTGTCTTATAGGGCATTTAGGATGGGTATATAATCTTTTTCTAGGAATCTGGAGTCAGTGATCGCGCGTTGTAAGCAAGTTGGACACACGTTGAAATAGTCCAGCAGATTCTTTCCAAAAAATGGGCCCAATTGTTCATTTCGTGATAAAAGTATGAAATTTGGTACACATACTCATTAAGACCCATCTTAAAGATTCAGCTAAAAAGGAATATTTTGGGGTAAAAAAGTTATTTTGACTCAAAATTCACTAAAAATTGGGAAAAGGCTATAACTCATTAATAAATTGATATTTTTCTCCATTTCTTCCTTATTTTTGTCATTAAGACCTGTTCAAAATAGCAAGTTACCGGTATTGAACCATCTTAATTTCCGTGCGTAAAAGAATATTTTTGGGTAAAAACGTTGTTTTGTTTTTTGTTTTTGTTTTTTTGCTCATAAATCACGGGAAAATGGAAAAAAGCAATAACTCATGAATAAATGTAATTTTTTTGTAAGTTCTTTCATAATACTATCCTGAAGTACCCTTTTGGAGAATAAGCTGTAGTGCCATCTTAATTTCAATGAGCAAACAATCATTTATTTGGGGTACAAATAGTGTTTTTGGATCAGAAATATCTAAAAACTGGAAAAAAGGCTTTTAGTCAATTTGATCATTTTTCATCATATTTCATCCTTGCAACTAATCTGAAGTAGTAAGCAATTATGTTTCTTTGATTTTAGAGTATAACAAATTATTTTTGGGTGAAAATGTTGATTTTTGCTCAGAAATCGCCGGAAAAATGAAAAAGGAAATAACCTATAAATAAATGTTAATGTTTTGGAAGTTCTTTCATAATATCATCCTGAAGTACCCTCTTGGAGAATAAGCTATAGTGCCACCTTTCAATGAGCAAAGACACATGAATTTGTGGGTAGAACGGTGCTTTGGCTCTAAAATCTCTAAAAACTGGAAAGGGCTTATAGCCATTGGTTCATTCATATTTGTTCTTTTTAGATCATTTCTTTTTTCCATCATATTTCATCCTTACAGCTAATCTGAAATAATGAGCAATGATGTTACTTTGACTTCAGAATGCCTTTTGTGTATAAATGTTGTGTTTTACTCTAAAATCCCCAGAAAATGGGAAAAGGCTATAAAGCCTAAAGAGATGGTCTTTTTTTCTATAACCTTTTCCTTAAGTACAAATTTTGGAGATCTTAATTTCAGTTTGTAAAGCCATATTGATTTTGTGAAAAAAATATTTTTAGCCCCGAAATCACTGAAATTGACCTTGACATTTGACCTACTTTTCAAAAACTTTAACATGGGCATAACTTTTGAACAGTAAGTGGTAGTGCTTTCATATTTCACACGTGTATTCCTTGTAACAAGACCTTTCCAATGATACCAAAATTTTTGACCTTGTGACCTTGACCTTGGACCTACTTTTCAAAAACTTTAACATTGGGCATAACTTTTGAATGGTAAGTGATAGGGCTTTGATATTTCACATGTGTATTCCTTGTCACAAGATTTTTCCATCGATACCAATAATTTTTTAACCAAGTGACCCTGACCTTGACCTTTCACATACATGTACTTAACAGAAAATAGTGTTTATACTAACAAAGATGCCACCAGGGGCATTCGTGTTTCACAAACACAGGCTTTATATGAAATAGTAAATTATGGCAAGGTTAAAGTTTCTGAACATGACATTTACTAGGAACAATGTTTAGCATTTCCATAACAGCTTACAATTTTGTTCATACACATTAGTTTATTACTTTTAAACAGTGACTCAAAATTGAAAAAAAAAAATTACGTTTAAATAAAGCATTATAATCGTAAAACGTTTTATTACTCAACGCATATCATTTAAAATTGTAATAGTAAAGTTACTTTTTTTTTAAATAATTTGATAAACATGATAAATTGTATTTTATTACTGGCCTAAATATGCATCAACTATTATAATTATTATGTAAATAACAAAGTGTGTACTTCTGACAGTATCTAATTGTAGACAGTGAATCAAACTGTTAAAAATGCTATACATCTTTCACAAAACATAGCTAAATTAAACCAGTGATCAAATCATTGACACATTGCACTTATAAAGTATCTTGTGAAACTATCAAGTCAATCTGATGATAAACGCATGTACATAAATTTGACATGTATTCTTAATCATCGTTGTCTTTAGATGGCGTAGCTGGGTTCTTTTTCTTTGCTTGCTGCCATAGGGCACTACGTACAAATCTCTTTGATGCTGGTTTATCAAGTCTGGGTTTCTTTGCATCATTTTTGTCAGGAATTTCTTTCACTCTTTTCATGTAGCTCTGTATTCTACTGAGTTCTTGTTTCACGCTATGATCCTTGGGATTGACACCGCACACATTTAAATACATCCAAAATAATGAGTTTATTGTATAGGCACCAAACACTTCTAATTTAGCATTGTCAATGGACTCTAACTTCTCACTTAGTTCCTTTTCATTCGTTTCAACTAATGGTTTTAAAATCTTTTCTGCGTTAGTCAAGGCAGCGTCAAACTTAGTAAGTTTCTCTTCTAATTCTGGTGGAACGCGCACGTTGGTCATGTTTGTTGTTACTTTCTGTTTAAACGATGAACATCGAACCCGTTTAGATTTTTTTCATGATTCCTTTCTGAAGCGAACTTCGAGTTTTGAATATCACTTATTCACTTTAGGTAAAAACGTTTGTACTATTATCATAGATTTGTAGAATAATTCTAACCTAACGTGGAACTCCCCTCCTACACCAAGGACTTATAAACAATCTGTTTATATGTCCTTGTCCTTGCCTACACCAAGAAAAAAAAAAGAAGAAAGATTTGCAATGTATTACTTGTATATACAGTAGTGGCCACCTACTCTTCAGGGTTTATTGCAAATAAAATTTGAAGTTTATACAATATTTTATTGAAACTTTAGATAAGTAAAGTACCTTTATCATGCTGGATTATGAATGATTTTCTCCGAAAAATTGAATTATTTTGTTTGTAAAAACTATACAGTGTCTTAAATTGAGACTGAAATTGGACAATTTTTGCAAGACTGCAGTACCAGTTACCGCCTATTTGACTCCTATTTCTGTAAACTGAAATATTTTGTTATCGTGTTTTCTCAGCAATGAAAATAATCTTTACCTCAGCAGTGGCGGATCCAGAGTGGCATGCGGGGGGGGGGGGGTTTGTATCGACCCAAAGGGTCGATTCGAGGCACGAAGTGCCGAGCGGGGGAGGGTACGGGAGGGGGTTGCCCCCTCCTGTAGGTGGGGGTCCGGGGGGCCTCCCCCGGAAATTTTTTGAAAAAATGGAATAAAATGGTGCATTCGGGAGCACATTTTCTCCTTAACTGCTCGAATATTCAGACCATTTTTTCCATTGAATTGATGTGGTTAAAAAAGATTTCTAAATAAAATATTTTCTCCTTTACTGCTGACAGGGGCATAGCTAGGGTGTTTTCGATGTGGACGTCTATAAAGAACGGTTGGACCAAGAACTTCAGCTGTCCGGGGGCACAGACACTTTTTGGGGGGATGACTTGCGATGCCCGAAGGGTCAAGTGGGGACAGTATGGAAATATGTTACCCATCCCCTTGAAAGGGGTTCCCTGTGAAAATTTTGAAAAAATGAAGCAAATTGCTGACCTCTGGAGCGTATTTGAGCTGAATTTAGATGGGATAACGCATATGATTCGATGTCAGCAGACGATGAACCGTATCTAAGATGAAGAAAATTTGAGATGTGAACATGACATTCCCTAAATACTTATATGTACGTTCACACAAAGTCTTTCCAATCGACCACTCGCACTTTGTTAGCGATCGTTGTATCATGCGCGGATACAGCATTTTTGTTCAGATGGGGTCCAAAATTTAAGGAAGTCTACCTATCATGTAGGTACATATCTATCGGTGCACATGATAGGGAGGGGGCAATTTTGTTAGCTTTCCTTTCATGTTTATTTTCATGAATAATTGGCGAGCGTAGCGAGCCAGAAATCTTTTTAGATATGAAATATTAATTTGTCTTGATTCGATCGAGATGATTTTTTATAACATTGAATATTTCACTCCTTATATCGGCGAGCGGAGCGAATTTCATGAGAATAAATAGATAAGAAATGTGTCATTTTCCAAATAATCAGACATTTTAAAATGACAAAACCTTGAAAAAGATGAAGGAGGTTACATCCTATGAAGTAAGGGACTGCTGAAAATATGAGTTTTGTATTTGTAAATGGCGAGCGAAGCGAGCCGAAATTTTAGGTTTCAAAGCCCTTTCATGCATCTTAGACCCATTTCAATTAGAAATGGGCCAAAGCTGAACCCCATCCCCGAAAATCTCAAGGGGGGGGGGGGGGGGGGGGGGGGGTCCAGATCCCCGGTCCCTCCTCTGGATCCGCGCATGGTTGTATTGAGTTCTAATGAAACATGAGATAATTACGAAAAATGCGTTCAAATCGGTGGTTTCTGGAGTGTCTTTGATCTATTTCTGAACAGTAGTTTGCTTTAAATACTATTTCAAAAGACCCTCCCCCTTCTTTTTGGCAACTGGGGGAGGCGCTCTCCTTTTTTTCGCGGACGTTTTTGCGTACAAATGTACGCCTGGCTTCGCCCCTGGCTTGTTGATTTGGCCTTGCTGTAACATGTACTAAGAATATTGGTACGAAATCGAGTAAAAAATGTTGAGTATCATTGGGTTTTGGCTTTGAAAAATTGAAATGCTTAATTATAGGCCCCGGAGCATATTCGAGCTATATATACAATGTTAAATATTTGCCCGTTTTTCCGGTTATTTCAAAGTATGTTTTAACAAAATTTGTAGATGACAAAAATACTCAAACCGGATATTTGAGGACAGAAAACGTGAAGGTTTCGATCCCCGTAACATTTATATTGATTGTTTGACACACGTACATGTTTTGCAAATTATTTGAACATGTTCATATTATAGTATTTGTTAATGTTAATTTTCGGGAACAAAACAAACAGAGAACCCCCTCTGCGACGTACATTACAAAAACTTCGCGATTGTCTGTACGAATCCACAAATACGCCAATTAATACGGTATCGAATCGATATGCGATAGAATGTATCAGAAAATTTTTGTAAATTTTGTTTCAAAATAGTGAATTCTGGTGAACATTAAGCAATTTTTTTATTATTCAGTTTGCAGGTTTTTTTCCGAGTGCTAATGTTACCAAAAAAAAAAAAAAAAAAAAAAATTGGGAAACCGGGGGGGTTTTCCCGAACCCCCCCAAACCCCCCTAAATCCGCCCTTGGCCTCAGTGATTGTTTGGTGCCTTTTTATGAAAAAATCCCGAAAGCAAATGACGACATTGATAGACCGAATACACCTACCCCTCCCCCCCCCCCCCCCAAAAAAATAATAAAATCATGTCAACATCTTTTAACAAATCTAGCGAACAGAAGTCCTTTACTCATATTTTCTCCTGATTATAAACAAACAAATCTTTGTTTATAATCAGGAGAAAATATGAGTAAAGGACTTCTGATAATTTTCATGTTATTATTTCAACCCCAAGTCCCTCTTAAATGCGGTAGGCGGTATTTTGTTCTGGGCGGCCCCTTGTCCCGACCAGTATGCGCTAGGTACCATGGACCGTGACATGCGTTGAGTTCTGAATAAAATCAATTTTCATTTCTTTACTATGCGCTTTTCGAATTGAATCCTGCTTTTATACAACTTACATCACGAATACATCATTGAAGTTGGAGTTCCATTTGAACTGAAAACTGAATTAGATGAATTGAGTGATTCAAATAAAATGGAAAAGTAGAGATTTAAATAGCTATTTTACATAACATGGTAATTCTCTACCTCTAAAAGCAGAATCATGTCATCACACTTTTACTCTTTTCACATGTTAGCTCGTTAAACAAAAGTATGCAGCGATGAAGACTGATTTCTTTTTAATTTGGCTTTTTTTAAATGAAGTCATAATCAATATTTGGTTTCATTAACTCTTAACGAACTGCGAACATCGAATCTTACAACAAAAGTAAATGAGATGTAACAATTCTTAATCTGGCATCTAAGGGGATTATAATCTGTGGGTATACACCAACAGGGAAAATGGTAGATGTTTTTCTGTACTTTACATCCAAATTATAGAAATGATATAAAATCACACCTAAGGTATCCATTGATATGTTATCGACTGAAACGGAATGGATTCAATTACAGACTGTAATTTACGTTGTTTGATTGATTAATTTAAGAGGTCGATAATATATATATATTTTTTTTTCATTTCCTTTTCTTTTTTTTTTTGTATTTTATTCATTTATTCTTTGGGGGGTTTTTTTATTTAAATTTTTTTTAACTTTTCATGAAAATACTGAGTGAAAGAGCATCTGTATGACAGATGTCGATTTATTTATTTTTCTATAGTTCTGGTAAATGATTTATCTGAAATGTGACGTTTGATCCAAAATCGATGACGCTTTGAATGCAATGGGTATTATTCATTGTCATTTTATACTTTTCATATAATTTATGTGCATACATGTGTTACAAAATTCAGAAGTTAATCGATGTTTCACCTACACTACAAAATGCAGATCTTGCATCATACGCCCAGAACTCGTTAGTCGATCAGAACAATTCAACGGATGACGCATTAGATTATAATTTGTTATGGAAGTATAATTTGAGATTTCAAACTTCAAAAAAGGGAAAAATTTGTTTAGAATATGTATTGCGTAACGAACTTGGTATATTTTAACGATCTTGGGTGAATGTTTTTGTCCAAATCCGTATTAAAGAATATATTGATCAATTTCTTTCGTAAATCTATGAATGGCCCGCATTTCTACATATTTATAGCTCGCGTAAGAGTAATTTACACATACGAAAATAGGACATTTTCAGTAATTAAAAACAGATAAAAAGAGTGGTTTTTAAAATACGAATGTCCCGTGTAATGGTTTAAGTGTTAAAAGTAGGTCAAAGTCTGAAGGTTAGGTGAAAGTTTGTGGAACCAATAGAAAGGTCTTGGTCAAATGAATGCTCGTGTGAAATATGAATTCCTATCACCTACCATTCAAGGGACATCTAAATGATACGGAAGTGTTCCAACTCTATACCTTCATGAAGAAAATTTCAAACCAATTTTTCTGCACAGACACGTGTTTCGAATATTAAATTCTCATCGGTGATGCTTCCAGCGGAGCCACCAAAATTCATTTAAGCGCCCTCTTTTATTTCTAGAATTTAGATTTGTACATTTACTTTACAGAAAGTGCGCGGCTCCAAATTTCATGTAGGGACGATTTAAGTACACATGTATGTCATACTCCAAGGTCAATATCACAAGGTCAAAAAATTTGGCATTAATAGAAATGTCTTCCCAAAAGGAATACACGATTGTGAGATATGAAGGTTAAAGTTTTTTTAAGTATGTCATACGTCAAGGTCACAAGGTTAAAAGTTTTGAAACAAGGAATACATATGTGAAGTATGAAAGCCCCATCATTTACCATTCATATTAAGAGTTATGGTCAAGGTTTAAAAATGTTCAAAAGAAGATAATGATCCAATGTCACAGGAACAACATTTTTGGTACCAATATAGAAAGGAGTTCTTATATATATCTGAACTATGAAAGCCCTATCACTAAACACCAAGCGATATGGTCAAGTGATAAAATAAACAATATTGGTACATGTATATAGTGATTGCTTAGACTAGTAGTATTCAATACATATTTGTGCATGCAGGTATATCCGTCATAAGTCCTAAAACCAAGACGAAACGACAGACGGATGGACATGCAGATTTACAGTCAAGAAGGAGTTGGCTTACAAGAGGCCTTACGTTTGCAAGCGCTAAGAACGTCGGTAATGTTCTAATACTTTCTTGACAAATAACTACAATGTGTATCAAAATTTGTCTCCTGGGGTTATTTTTATCTTTTCTCTTGTGAATGTGCCATTGATTTGCATAAGAGACATGCTGTTATGTAATATTGAACGTCCAACATATGTACTTATTTTATCTATATTTATAGTCATATTTCAAACTATCGAATCAGACATAAAAGCTGAAAATAATAGCCTGGATTCCCCTTGGAAGAGACTTCCCTAAAATACACGTAACCATGGAAAGTGAGAATGAATTTAACGTTTATAACGTTCTATTACGACATAAATGGAGACCCCCTTAGAAATGTTAAACCAGTTAGCACAAGCATGTTTTAAAAACATGTCAAAAATATTTCAGTAAATGTTTTAGAAACATAATTTTGTATGGTTCAAGAAATATCAATAAAACATTTTTAGAAACATTTCATTTTCTTCAGCGCTCTTAAATGTTGTTAAAACGTTTTAAAAACATTCTATACAACTGCACAGTGTTTTAAAAATGTTCTTGGAATGTTTTGTTAGAAATGTTTTATCAGGATCAGTTTGAAACCATACAAAAATATTTCGAAAATGTTTTGTGTTACCTGGGAAGATACCAGTAGTTTCATTCACTATGAATGTTTACTTTTACGAAGACAATGTACCACATCTTTGAAAAAATGAAGGACACAACTATATTTTTATGAGCAACAAAGTCAGAGAGGTGGCGGCAATCAAATCAATTAGTGCGGCGCTTCACAAAAAGAAATGCAAGAAAAAATACGGTAATTGCATCATACCGAAAGTCGAATGATAAGATTTCGAACATGTCTTGTGCCTTTTGGTTGTATTCTGTTGACGAATTACAAATGTGTATCTCTACTGGTGAACAAAATTGTGACATACATGGCTTGCCAAAATTTAACGTAAAAGCTGGATATAGTGAAAGCTGAAGGCTTTTGACTCAAAAAATAGCGACAAATAATGGTGATACAAGTAGCGTGTAACTACAATGAAAATACGTTTTGTACATGTACTCGATCATACATAGTAGACTTAAATCAAATACAAAGATTTTGCGATACAACATATAATAGTAGGGATACCAATATGTATCCAGTGCCAACTCTGGACGGCCTTCCACGTTATTTATATCAGATGGCTTATTTATCATGACTACGTGCGCACAACCCTTAAACTTATCCGGTTACAAAGAGGTCCTGAAGACTGTTGCATCACAAAAAAACCTCATTATATGGTGACACCACAAACAAGGCAGTAAAAAGCATGCAAGGGCGCAAGGCAAAACAAAACTATGTCTTCTTCTTCCGGTTATAGTGCAGGCAATTCAAGGTCATGTATCATTAATTGGCTTGTGCTGCTTGTAGTCACTGACAAGGGTTAATTAAATACACCAAACGTGCATGTCTGATCCATGCTGTAAATTTGAATTTGAAAAAGTTTAACATTTGAACAACTTGGGGAGTGTCACTGCTGGTGGACCAGGAGTAGCCGAGGGCAAATGTAGCCATGTTCGATCAACTTCGGTTGATCTCTTTTTTTTTTTCAACGCATTCGAAAACTCGAACATTTCTGTTATCAAAATTTCTCTGAACTTCTAAAAAAATGGGTCTTGTAGCACCATATCCCACCCATCCTGCTACGTCTTTCTGTACATTTTTTTACATAATAACTTTTGCACTCTTTGGCCATATTACATTGTTTAGATTGAGTATCACTGACATGTGCATGTCTGATCCATGCTGCAAATTTGATGCTATTTGTTCAAGATGTTTACCTGTACATAGTCACCAACAACAAATCTTGCTGCCCTCCGCTCGACACTCTCTAGTTTGTTTATGTTGCTAGCAGTATATGGGCCCAAGGCAGGCTAGGCATACTCTAATATCGACCGGACGAGTGTTTTGTAGCACTTTGATTTGATCTGGGTTGGTAGGCTGGCTATGTTTCTCCGACGAAAACCCAGACTTGTTATCGTTTTCTTTGCAGTCGCTCCAGAAGAGCATATCGGGTATGCCATCTCCAAGATACTCTCCTTTTCCACAATGGCTAGCTGGTGTCCATGTAAAGCATGGTTAGGAATGATAGGATTCCGCTTTTTTGGTGATTCTTACTCTTAGATCCTCACGTTTAGATGGGTTAAAGGACATTTGCCAATTGCGTTCCCATTCCTCTAACTGCTGTTGGTCTTTTTATAAGGTGTTGCAGTCTAACTCTGACTTGATTCTGCGGTAGAGTAGACTGTCATGACAACCGACTCTCTCCGGTAGATCATTTATATACAGAGGGAAGAGCAGCGGTCCGATCACCGAGCCCTGTGGAACCCCGGAGGTCACTGGTGTTGACTCAGATGAGTAGTTGTCTACCAGGACTCTCTGGCTGCTGTTGCTTAGGAAGCTTGTTATCCAGGTCACTCTGACACCGTAGAGGAACACCTTCTTGGATAGGAATTGGTGGGGAACCTTACCGAAAGCCATGAATTTGAAGACGTTTAACAAATGCTATACTCAAGGAGTACAGCATAAATTTGCTCTCCAACTTCCAGGCTGGTTGCGAGATCATGCACCGTGAGTACCGATTGGCTTTCACAAGACCTCAGCTTTCTGAAACCATGCTTTTGGCTTGGAGTATCTTGTGCTGATCAAGATGTTTCATCACCTGACTATGTATTATGTGTTCAAGTGCCTTGCAGCATATTGGAATCAACGAGAAAGGTCTGTAGTTGACAGGGGTTGTGTGTTCACCCTTTTTGAATAAGGATGTCGTGTCACAAGAGTCTGTTTCCAATTATCTTGGACCTCTCCTTGACCAATGGACGCTTCGAAGATAATCGTCAGTGCTGGTGCCATATTTCCATTGCAAATCCCGTAAAAACGTAGGAGGTATGTAGTCTGGACCTTGTGAGGGTCTAGATTTTGGAGTAGTTTGTTCACTCCCTTGGCCTCTATGTGGAAGATAGCCATTTGTGGAAAAGGGTTTGATATCATTACGAGAACCTTGTCTCTGATGACATTTGAACAGTACTTGTCATGGAAGAAAGGAGGGGATCTCCAACAACACTCGGTTGTAGCACCCACAGCAAAACTCCATAACACCCAATGCAAAAAACACAGAGCAGACATCCACAGAAAGAAACGCAAAAGGGACAAGGAACACCAACTCACACAATAGAAACATGAAACATAAAAGACCACACATAAACCAATGAGTCACATCGTCACAGTTGGGCTGTCTGCAATGTTTCAAATAGGCGCTGTTTTAAAACCGTAGTTTGCTCAAGTACACTGTATCAATGTTCTTTTGATGACTGAAGAAATGAATCTCATATTTTTTTCTGCTGATGCAGGTATCACCCGAAAAATTGGACAGAAAACTGCATCAATGCGCGTAGCGTAGTTTTCTGTCCAGTTTTTCGGGTGATGCCTGCATCAACAATATAAGATTAATTTCTTATCATTTATTATCATCTATTTATGGAAAACAGACTGTTTTCTTGGATCTAAAAACAATCAATCGCCGCTCAATATTTCGTAAGTCGGAGGGTTTCGCAGTGATACGTCTGCCAAAACAAGTTATGGCAGCTGCCATGATTCAAACAGCGAACGATCGTCTCTCTATATCTTTGGACTAAGGACCAGTTTGGGCACATTCTACATGCACTATTAATTTTTGAGTAAGTAGAAAAGAAATGGTACCCTTGAAATGATAAGCAAACATCAACAAATTGTATTTTCAGCAACGAGTTCATTCGTGTTCGAGGGAACACCCAGTTCTAAAAAAAGTGCTATTAATAGACTTTCGTGAAAGATTGTGTTGATCGATGTATCAACAAAATTACCCAGCTACATTGTAGCCAATCAGAATCTTCGTTTCTTGAAAATGACAGTGGAAATTAAATGATTTCATGATCATTTTCTGGGTATAGAAGGTGACTGATTATCTTCTTACAGATTTGATTTATGTTCAATCTACTTTTGATCGTTTTCTTATTTTGTTTATCAAGTCACCATAAAATAAAGACAACGAAATTCCCATCAACACTACTCTACTGCTAGTATTGTCCCCAAATTTTGATGGAGTTTGTTCAGTCCTTGCTTTCTCACTGAAAGAAGCACATAACTCTGCAATTCAATTCTACACACAGATACATCGATAGGCTCTTCATAATTGAAATCAAAATGTTGATTTCCTTCGCACAATCTATCCATGTGAACTAGAGGTGAAAGATTAACTCTGCTTCATATTCAGATCTCATGTCATCAATTGACGACAATGGTCACCTAAATACTTCAGTATATGACAAATGTGACGACTTCAGTTTATATTGATACGCTATTCCATAGCGTTGATACGCTAGTTGATACGCTATTCCATAGCAAGCTCAAGGTACACTGACTTAGGTATTCTATGGGTAATGAAGCAAATTATGTCAAAACATTGAAATTAAGTTTATTCATCACTAGGTATCTCTCTGTGTCATATGATATTTTAACAACCTTTGTACTAGCGTAGTAGATATCGAAATAAGAAATATTTTGAAAAGGGTCACTTTAGTAGTTATCTCCCCTTGTTGAAATATAGAAAAAGATAAATTGCAGAAGAAACTAAGTGGTGAGCTTTAAATTTTTTTAGCAATATTCGATGAAATGTATTTTTTTTTTTAGAATTTTTTTACCAATCGATATTTATTGCCCCATCGTTCTGTTGAAAATTTAAGGAAAAATTAAGTTTTTCCCATAGAGATCAATGTAAACCGTAAGGGCCCGTAATTCTTAAAGTAAACTTTTTTTCAATATCATTTCAATTAACGTTTACATCATAACTATGCTGTGATTTTAAGTCTCAGCATTCCGTAAATGGGTGCCCTAATTACTTCTCATTACCTAATGAATTCCTTAATTCATTCTTAGGGCAAGGAAAATAACCGAAAAACTTCTACTGAAGAAAGGTTTAATTTTCGAGCAACTTACTTTGTTACTGCAATTTTTATTTGGACGATACAATTAAAACATTCTAAAGATCTCGTTCAATATTGGAAGATATTTTAGGTTAGAACTATAAAAAAAAAACCCACCGAATTGGCTAATTCAACAGACCGCGTTTGACTTATTCTGCAATGAAGTTGAGGAATACAAATTCTGTACGATGAAATTTTCATCAAGCCAATGAAAAGTTACTATACCGGTACTAAAGCGTCCATTTTACTCTTGTCTGAATTTCTTCCCTGGTTTACGATTTGAGACATTGTGTTTGTCAAACGTATATTACCATTTGAAAGAGATGATTTTGTTTAAAGGAAAAGATTGTGGTTGTTGGATATTTGATATTTCCACAGTAAATTAATAAATGGTTGAAATTTGGTAGTAAATTTAGAAGATCCACCCAGTTACTCTCTGCCTTCGGTCTATTTCATCTTGATGTCACCTATGAAGTTCATTTTTCTAACGGCTTGTTGTAGAAGATGCTCGACGAAATCGCCCATGGTAACGTAATCTTGTCAAAATAGCTTTTATTATATTTTAATTTGTGCAGCATGCGACAAAATACTTTTAAAAAGATACCTGTCTTGATCATTATGGTGAACAGATCGGTTCCTTAAAAAGCCTCTTACATGAAAAAGAGTACTGATTTTATTTCAGTTCTCGCGAGAGATTGAAGGCCTTTCTTTCAGTTCATCAATCAACACAACGATACAATTCATTGTAAGCTACAAAAAAAAAAAGAGAAAATTTATACAGCTGTTACCATGACCAACTAAGCAATAATACACATTATGGTATATCAACAAATGTGAAAGCACTTACAGTGATTTATGTATACGTAATAGTTCATTCTACAAAAATGTTCAGATGGAACATTACTTTTTGGAGCAATGCAAAGAAAGCTTGGTAAGTACAATTGATCGAAAATATAAACATAACGTGTAGCAATAAAAATAAAATATTTATATAGTTAAATCAATCTTACTCAAGAGTCAAATAATTTTACAAACTCAGAACACATGTAATCGCACCCTTTTCCTTCCTCTGATGGAAAAGCTCAATATTAGGTAAAGTTTATACTTTTGACCTTCATAATTACAAATTACATGGATTTCCGAGCATCACTGATGAGGCATAACTTGTTGAAATGTACATAAGGTGCGATGAAATTTTACAACAGAGCATATATTCCAACATTAACAATTTCAACCACTAGGTTGGTATCTCTGCTGGTGGATGGTTTAGTCCCCTAGGCTATTGTTCGCCTAGTTGCACAGTATTCCGACACAAAGGGTATCTGCCTGATGACATAGCTCTGTCCTTAGCAGGCTCTTTGGCAGAATTTTAATATCAAGTTAAGGATTTTGCTTTTCATAATTTCATATTATTTGAATTTCCTCTTTTACGGCCTCGATCATAACTGATGAGACACAACTTGTTGAAATGCTTATATGGTGCACTGAAATTTTAGAATAGAAAATATATTTCAATATTGACAATAAAGTAAAAAAAATAATAAAGAAACTTTGCATTCTTTTCTTTTATTGTTATAACAGAGGATGAGAGAGTGTTCGAATAATGTCAGTCTACCGTCGGTCGCCTTCCACCGATGTGTCCCATATCATGTTCATTTTAAGACAAGATTTAGTATTGACTTTTTATATAAATCGATGTACATTTGCATTCCTCCACTTATTCATGAACCTTATATTTCACGGAAGATTTTCACCTGTTGAATTATAGTATTGATTAGATCAATACAATGGTCGACAGGTATCAGAATACTGATGAAGTTCGATCTAATTACAGCTTCATGAAGTTTATTAGTTTATTGTGAGGAGGTAAAAATAGTATCAAAGCTGTTACACTAACTGCGATAAGCAATCATACATATTTTTGATATTTATACTTTATATATATAGAATGTTCACCATGTGTTGTATATTTTGGATCCAGTATATCACACCGGTAAGTTCTATGTAATAGCGTATATATAGTATAAAATTATTACGAATAAAACACTTGCAAATTTTTCCATTAATGTATATATTTTAGTAGCAAAGACGACATTATTCAGATTGCTCATACACATTCCTTCCTCTTCCAATGAGATGTAGCAAAATACTTTATTCTCCTATTTAAGAATGAGGAAGAGTTCTCCAGCAAAACTACCCCGGATCACAGCGGAACACATGCGCAGGATGGATCAAACATGAGAACAAACATCTTAAACAAATGTTCTATCATTACAAACAAGAGAACAAAAGTAGGGTCACAGGGTAATACAATTACTTTGCAAATGCAAAATAGATCAAAACAATAGGTGAACAAAACGTGAGCATCCTCATGTTAAATGAGAAAAAAATAAGGAAAAAGTCGACCAACTTCTCTTCTCTTATATAATTCAGACATTGCTTCTCATGGCGTCCCATCGACATTGTTACTCAGTGTTGAAAACTGGAAAAGATGACAGTACAAATTACATGTATATGAATATTTTGATGACTTCAGAATCATATCCGATGTTTAAAAAAAGAAAGTGTTCCACTACTTACTAGAACCTTCTTGAACAAAATTATAAACCAATTTTAATGTGCTAGACACGTGTTTCGGACAGTTAATCCTTATCAGTGGTACTTTAAGCCAGAGTGATGTTCAGACACAGCCAACTGTATATTAGTAGCACCCAGCAGTTTGATCTTTAATTATTTATCCACTTTGCAAATAATGTAAATTTAACAATAATGCTAATTTGAGTCCTTTCTCGAGAACCCTTGAAAGGTCTACAGGGGTTCACTTATAGGGTCCAAGAAAGTATTACAGTTGTAAACATCCTTTCAAGTATATTGACAATTCTCATTTTGAGTTATCTTCTTTTAGGATGGATATTTCTAATACCGAAATAATTTAAAACCTAAAATTTCATCAGTATATAAATGTTTCATATATATGCATGAATAAGCATTTTTTAGATATTTAAAAAAAATCATATATACTGAAGTCAAGCAAACTTACAATGACCTGTATGTACGTTCATTTCAAAACCAGAGTTATATGTTGTAATCGAGCATTTTGCATGTCTGATCCATGCTTTTCTTAAAAGATGTTATGAATCTGAAGACGTAACATTTGTACCTTTTGATGAGTTCTGTTCTTAAATGATGCTATTGATTTTGAAGACGTTTAACATTTGTACCACTTGGTGAGTGTTACTGCTGGTGGACCAGGATTGCCCGAGGACACATGTAGCCAAGTCCGGTCAACTTCGGTTGATTGTTTCTTCAAATGCAGTCGAAAATTTCTGTTCACAAAAATTATATCGACATTTCTGAAAAGTGGGTCCTGTATCGAAATTTCTGAGAAGTGGGTCCTGTAGCATCATATCCCACCCATCCTGCTACGTCTTTGGCTGTTTTTGGACAAAACTTTCACAGTCTTTGATTATACTTCATTGTTTGTATTGATGATCACTGACGAGAGTTAAGATGTCTGGTCCATGCTGCAAATTTATCTGTTCTTATTTGAAGACATGTCACATTTCTATGTTCTTAAGAATATTAAAGTTTTCCATCTCATTACCTTCCTGAACAACATTTCAAAACAATTTCAATACACTATAAATTCAGTGAAAGATTTCTGATTTGTTATAGAAAGGTAGATATTGAATCAATGTCTTCATCATTTCCATTATAAACATGACTTCAAAGCGACCTTGTTATGAAAAAGTCATGCAATATGGCAATAAAATATTCCTAAAAAGCACGGCTATACGCCCTTTAGTCACAGATGACGCAATGTCGTTAGTAAAACGGACGTTTTGTCTCATTATGGTATTGAAGACAGGATATTTGGCTTCACAAGCGGGTAACTGGTGCATTATACATGTAACAGCAAGTCCTATGGGGAATTATCGCCTTGCTTTATTGATAGTTATAAGGAGGTCTGATGAGGTACTTTGAAGTACATTAGGTATTTCTTCGTCAGGGGAGATTTTATGGTGTAAAATTGTGTTCTTTTAAGGTTAAGAGTATAATGTTCATGATATCAATTATGAAGTTCTTTTAAAGTTAAAATTTTAATTATGATTTTCTTTTAAAAGTACGATGTATGTCGACATTATCAGGCCCTGTTACTTAATGTATTATTACTTTAAAGAGTGGATCGAAATTCGAAAAAAGTTTTAGAAAGGCTTTTTAAAAAGAGCCACATATCTCATGTAAGCCTTGTTTCCATGGAACATTTTTCTTTGTCCGTCATATATCTAACGTAAATGTTAGGTCATGTTTAGAAGTTAGCTCTTTATATATTTCCTTCTCGGACATCACTGATGAGATATAACTTGTTGAAATTCGCATATGGTGCACATTTTTTAAATAGAACATAAATTTCAATATTGATAATCACACAACCAGTTCTATGTTGTTCTTGATTTGTCTGGTTTTAACCTCATTTTATGACACGATAAATTATTCATGCCAAACTCTAAGCATTTTTAATTAATTTCTGAGATTAGTTCAAATTCAACTTCTATAGCAGAAAATTACAAATACGGATAATGACCATATCCCTGTATACAGCACAAAATCGATAATTCAGAAAATCAGAAACCGAATGCATACAAAATCGGGATAAAACAGGAACCACAGCAAACAAACAAAAACCTCCACCATATGAAAAGAAGCGAACTCCCGATATGAGAGTGAGATCAGGTGCCCAGGAAGAGTAAGCATCTCCTGCTTGCATGCAACACCCGCCGCTTCAATTCGGTAGAACTGTCACATCCGGTTACTTCCATTTCGGAATATATAGAGTACAATCTTTGGTTGGATGGTTCAAATGGTCTATGACAGATTATCATCCACCATTTTGGAGAGTGGGACATCATAGTGTATGACGAGTTCCCCATATCGACCATAGAACTTCCTCAGTGACGATGTTAGTCGGTCACAAACATATCCCCGACTGAGAAGCTTATCTGAAAGACGCCTAGCTCTCAGAACAAAATCCGTATATTTGTTACTTGCTCTGGCATAGCGTATCAACTGAGATATGAACACGCCATAAGCAGGCGATGAAGGGATGTTGTTACTGAGAAAAGGAAAGTTTGTAATGCTGAAATTGAAGTCGTCACGTTTGTCATAGAGTGAGGTGTTCATGTGACCATCAGTGTCGTAGGACAACATTATGTCCAAATAGGAAGCTTAATTATTTGTCTCTGTAGTTTCTTTGACTTCAAGCTCGGAAGGATAGATACTGCTAAGGTAATCCGCGAATTTTGGATTATTGATGGACAACACATTGTCTATGTATCTGTAAGTGAAGTTGAAGTCAGAAGCTAAGTATCTTTTCCCTTCAGAGACCAAAGATTGAATGAATTCAGCTTCGTACGAGTAAAGGAACATGTTGGCAAGAAGTGGGGCACAATTGGTCCCCATTGGAATTCCGAAAATTTGCTGGAAGATCTTTCCTCCAAATACCGCAAAAATGTTGTCGATCTGAAAGTTTAACATCTGAATGATATCTAATTCAGTATACTTATTTTCAGAATCGGACTTTTCTTTTACAAAGAAGTTTTTGTCATTGTTTTAACAACAATGAATTTGTATTTGCGACTACCGTTCTTACTTGTAAACGTATTACTTATAATTTTTGCAAGTCTTTCTTTCAATTTAGAATGTGGAATTGTAGTGTAAAGTGTCGAATAATCAAAGGCTTTGATCGAATGGACTCTACTAAAATGTTCCTTCGAATTCTTTAAAATCCACATCTGGTTGATACCACTGCGAGAATATACTGGACATCAAACAATATTTTTGAAGCCAAGATTTGATTTCAGATAAAACTTTGGTGAGTAAGATCGATACAGATTTGGTAGAACATTTTGAGGAACCAGCGATGAAACGTTGTTTGTACGGATTCTTATGCATTTATGGTATACAGTATAAGTATGGTAAATCTAAATCTAAATTGTTAGTATCGAAACCAAAGGATACAAGAGCTGATTTGTGGTTATCTATTATTTCAGCTGCAGAAAGGTTTATTGGGGTGTAAGTGGGATTTGCAGGTGTCGAATTTAAACCCAACTCTTTAACTAGACTGTCGAAATAGTACTTTTTGCAAGTAAATGTGCAATTATTTGATGCTTTGTCCGCTTGTGTGATGACTTAATGTTCTTGGAGGTAGGTAAGATCTGTGATAACATCAGGGTCTTTAATTATAGACTCGAATCTGGTGTTCACAGTTGATTTTAATCGGTAAATAACTCTCTGATGAATTAAATCAGGGTTCTTATTAAACTTCTTAATTCTATTTCAAATCAGTGCCAGAAGTCGCAATGCCATTTGTTAAACATAGATAACAAGATATCACATACATTTCAAAAGTAAACATACATTAGAAGCTTTTTAAAGACATATAAATATTTTAACATACATATCAAGATTTTTGAATTTCGGAATGTTTTACGCGCCATAGTCGAATCATATCGATCAAAACCTCGGAAAGTTGAACTTTCAGAAAATATTCCATTCCGACTGATAGCAATCAATTAAGAGGTTGTGCTCCATCGATGTAATAAAAAGAAGATGAATGACTTGCCAAAACTTTTAAATAGAAAATGGATATGACGAACACTGAGGACTTGCGACTATTAACTCATTAACATATAGCTACGAACAATGGACATACATTACTCAGTATTAAAAACTGATAATGGAATCATTCCTAAAATTCTTCCAAATATCAAAACTCGGTATACAAAAGTTAAACAATTTGCTCTAAAAGCGTTTTTTTGCAAACTCCAAGAAACTTGACAAATTAGCATGACGCGTTTTACAGTGCCACCTACAGTGCATTTTTGGACATAATAACTTTCACACTCTTTGGCTTTATTACATTGTTTAGATTGTGGATCACTGACGAGGGTTTAGTACCCGAAACGCGCATGTCTGGTCCATGCTGAAAATTTATCTGTTCTTAAATGATGCTATTGAATCTGAAGACGTTTAACATTTTTCAACACGCCACTACCTCCTCTGTTTCTCATTGGAGGAACCACAATTTGTATTGAATTTGAAGACATTTAACATTTGTATCACTTGGTGATTGTAACTGCTGGTGGATCTCGAGTCCCCGAGGGCACATGTTACCAAGTTCGATCAACTTTGATCGTTTCTTCTACGCATTCGAAAAATATCACTCTACCACATCTGTTATCAAAATTTCTTGAAATTTCTAAAACATGGGTCCTGTTGCATCATATCCCAGCCATCCTGTCACGTATTTCGGTACATTTTTGTACATAATATCTTTCAGACTCTTCGGCCATATTACATGTTAATGTTGTTTAGATTGAGGATCACTGAAGAGGGTTTAGTACCCGATACGTGCATGTCTGGTCCATGCTGAAAATTGATCTGTTCTTAAATGATGCTATTGAATTTGAAGACGTTTAACATTTGCACTGGACTCTGGAGATTGTTCATTTGATAAATTTGTCCTTCGTGTCTCTCTGTGTCATTATGTCCGTCGGTTTGTCCGATGTTTCTTTTCATGTGAGAATGATTTTTTTTTGAATTTGTAAGCTTTTTGATTGTGAATTTAGGAATCTAATTTTGGCTTTTGTGTTTGACTTTCATTCACTTACTTCTAGAACATCCCAACTTCCGCACGTTTCAATGATATATTATCGGTCAAATTAGATTTGTCGACTTTAAACAACGATGTCATCATATTCGAACGTTAAATTCTCAAAAGCATTAAAAATGTCCTCACCAGAAAAAAAGAACAATAAAACTAAATTTTTGTAAGGATAATCTGATTCTAATAATGAATTCACAGAAGACGAGTACTCTCTGATAGATAACATATATATACCGTATGAGGGAATGTTTTTCAGCAATCTATGGGAATTCCAATCATCTTTAATTGCTGTTATCTGGTCTTAAGCTCATACACATCTTTAAAATTTGTTACAATAAGTCCTTGATCTTTCATGGAAAGAAACGCTACAGAAAATTGATGACTTACGATCCATAAATATACGATTTTTTTCGAATTACCTAGCAAAATACATCCGTCTGTACTAGACGTGAAAATTTGTTCTGGAAGCATAAACTCCGCGTTATATTTAGATCACATTTTATCTTTTGATGATTATGACCATCTAAATCCTGCAATATGTGGAAAACATGGCGACTTCAAAATGACTCTCTCTGAGACCTTTCTCTTACCTGGGAAGCAAAATTCCTACATCTCCTGCCTATTGTGTATCCATATCGCGATTGATACGCTATTCCAGAGCAAGCTCAAACTATAATTACTTCGTTTAGAGAGCAAGATATTTGAGAGCGACTAATCTTGCAAAAGGTGCAAAAAATATCAATAATAATCAATGAATAAATAAATAGATAAGGTTGGGCGATTTAAAAATAAGGCACTAGCATTTCGTTGTCAAAACAATGAAAGATGTATTAGGTATGAACCATGCTACACATCGAATATGGCTCATTCAACCGGTATAGTTATTTTCGGCACGGCTTAGGTAATGGATGATACTAGTAAGCAGGAGATACTAACTCCTCCGAGTACCTGAACTCATTTACATTTAGAGTTCACTTTTATCAGAATGTTTCAATTGTTAAGTTTGGTTTTGCATGTTTAATCGTTTTGTATGTCAATTGATTGCTGTATAAGTAGTGGTATCATTCTATAACGCTTTCTTTAGCATTTCCGATTTGAAATAATGTGCGGTTACTGAGTTATAAAATACACTGAGACAAACATTTTCTGTGTGAGGTTGGAGGATAAATACTAGGGCTGGGTACCGAAACAAAATTTTCAATACAATACAATACAATACAAAAAGTACCGATATTCAATATATAGTATCTACAATTTTCCATTTTGTAAAACGCACAAATTAGCCATTGTATTCACTAATAACTACCTCTCCCCAAACACACACACCGTCGAACGTATTCCTCTTGTGCATTTCTTTACATTTTACATACGATTACGTTCCCTGATGGGTCCTTTTGATGTTATTTTTTGGCCTTACTTTGCCTGTAGTCATAGATCAATCCTTTTTCATTCGGTCGCAAACCTTCCCATCAAATCCTTTTCATAGATTTTAGAAATGTGTTTTAGAGAAAACAGTTTGAAGTTTCAATATTGAATGACAAAAATATAACCTACATGCCGACTTTCCAATTAAAATTATACGTGATATTCCTTAATCATTGTTGTTATTCGTAGACTTCGTATCATAAAATAATTTGAATAGCCTGCATGAAAGCATGATCGATCCAATTAAGAACATAAAAATTATGATCAAACATACATTTTCATGAAAATGCTCGAGATTCCACATTAATTTAAAGCATGTTTTCTGCTATAAATAACTGCAATTAAATGTATCGGAGCAAAAATATCGATTTTCGTACCGATGACCAATATCGATACACGTCTACCGATATATCGATATACTAGTATTGACGTAGCCCTAGTAAATACACAACGACGGATCCTATGTTTACAGTGACATGACACACGATATTGGTGTCCTTTTTACGAAAGCATTTTTATGTCGTATGTGCGTAAATACCTATTTATTTGGTACCATTGGAAAGAGACTTCAATAGATATTTCAGACATGAAAAATAAATACTTCTAAAATTTGTCAGTTTTGAAATAGTGATGTTTTAAGTAGGTAGTAACGTCATTTTTAGAGTGTTCCACGTTACGAAATAGCGCTGTACATAAAGGACAAATTGGAGGTATCCTGTCATATTTGGGGCGAAAATTAATAAAACTTGACAGTAGATTAAACGTCATAGATATAGCATGACCTCATAAATGTTTTAAATCAAAAGCAAACGAGTAGAAAAAACAGCGACAAGCAAACGATAATGCAAGATTATGTCCCGTCGAGAAAGTAATTTGTCCAGCATTAAAGAAGAAGTAACTAATGACTAATTACGGGTATGTAAATATAACCATTTTGGAACAGACAAATTGTACATATTTGAAATAATTGATGTAAAGTGTGAATTTTCGGATTTTTGGCGTTGAATAGAGACCGTGACTGATTTGTCGTGTCCAGTGAAGTATCCCAAACACGAAAACATTAATTTTGTTAGCAATATAAGTGACTTTGGAGAAGGAAATATCTAACTTTGTTAATCAATATACCATAATTTTCAAAATTATACATTTCTTATGCTCTCAAATTATACCAGATTTTTACGAATTATAAAAGCGGATGTGAACATATGAGAATTATCGCGTGTCCAGTGAAATGTCCCGTCAACAAAAATAACAACACATAAAAAGAAAGGAGTCCAAATATGCATAAACGCTGTAGTAAACATAAGCGTTAATGTTAAGATTAAGAAACACTCATAAAAACATCAAAATTTCAAACTTTGGGTGAATATTTATAAAAAAAACTGATACTACAGTTTTTCTTCAAATGACGTTTAGGCAATATTTTCTGAATCATCATCGTGGCTTTCATACAATTTTCTATAGAATGACTCTATTTCGTGAAGTATTTTTTCTTGATTTTCTGTTATAACGTTCACGCTCTTTGGCCATATTTCATTGTTTAGATTGAGGATCACTGACGAGGGTCAAGTACCCGAAACGTGCATGTCTGGTCTATGCTGCAAATTTATCTGTTCTTAAATGATGCTATTGAATTTGAAGACGTTTAACATTTGTACCACTTGGTGAGTGTCACTGCTGGTGGACCAGGGTCTCCGAGGGTACTTGTAGCCAAGTTCGATCAACTTCGCTTGATCATTTCTTCAAAGTCCAAAGTCGGCGCCGGGTGCACATTTGGTCTCCTTCCTTTTATGTGTTGTCATTAATGTTTGATGACAAATATGGATAATGACCATATTCCTGTACACAGCACAAAATCTATAAATCAGAAAATCAGAAACCGAAGACATACAAAATCAGGATAAAACAGGAACCAAAGCAAACAAACAAAAACCTCCACCATATGAAAAGAAGCAAACTCCCGATATGGGAGTTAGACCAGGTGCCCAGGGAGAGTAAGCATCTCCTGCTTGCATGCAACACCCGCCGCTTCAATTCGGTAGAACTGTCACATCCGGTTACTTCCATTTCGGAAGACATAGAGTACAATCTTTGGTTGGATGGTTCAAATGGTCTATGACAGAATATCGTCCACCATTCTGGAGAGTGGGACATCATAGTGTATGACGAGTTCAGTTCCCCATATCGACCATAGAACTTCCTCGGTGACGATGTTAGTCGGTCACAAACATATCCCTGACTGAGAAGCTTATCTGAAAGACGCCTAGCTCTAAGAACAAAATTCGTATATTTGGTGTTTTTGTACGTCTGTTTCGATTGTTTTGTATGATGTTCTAGTGATTTTTGTCGTGTATTTTTTTGTGGTTTGTAGTTTTGTCTGGTGTCATTTACGTATCACTTTCTTGTTGATTGTTTCGCTGGGTGGGTGCAGGATGGTCATGTTGGAGATCATCCCCTTTTCTTCAACGAATTCGAAAATTTCTGTGATCAAAATTTCTGGATATTTCTAAAACTCGGGTCTTACAGCATCATATCCAACCCATCCTGCCACGTCTTTTTTGTACATGGACACAATGACTTTCACAATCTTTTGCCATTTTACATTTTTTAGATTAAGGATCACTGACGAGGGGTAAGTACCCAAAACGTGCATGCTTTGTCCATGCTACAAATTTATCTGTTCTTAAATGATACTATTGAATTTGTTGACGTTAAACATTTCATATTCTGAAACTGGTCAAACTCTACTGTCATAGAGCTTCTTTCTGGACAAAGATGCCTAAATACGGTGCACAGAATATGCATGTTTCTGATAATGGATCCTCATCAAAGTACTGTAAACGTGAAAATTTTCGCGTGGGGGTAATTTTCGCGTTTTTCGCAAATATAGGGATTTCACCCTCGCGAAAATTTACCCGTTGCATTCTTACAACGGGAAAGACATTTCTATCGCGAATAATTCCCCCACGCGAAAAGTCTTGTTTTTTTTTTAATCCACAACCTCCCCCCCCCCACGCGAAAATAACCACGTTTACAATAACATAACATCGTCAACATTCGCTTTAAAAGAAATTCCATAATATATCATTTCTCTATCAATATACAAGAAACTTACCTAGAGTACACGTGGACATCACCCAATGAAAGTTCCCATCTTATGAAATACCGTGAGTATCAATTCTTAAATGTATGGTCTTTTGTATCAATTTCAGTGCACCATATGCGCATTTAAACATGTATCATCAGTTATGCTCGAGGTCTAAACAGAGGGAATCCAAAAGAGCGAAATTCATTCATGACCTTATAGTTATTTCAAATAATCAGTAAAGGACAATGTTTGTTCCTTCCTTTATATTAATGTTTCAGAATTGTTTTCATTAAGTTCTTGATGTAATAAGATTTTGTTATGAAATAGTAATCTTATAATTCAAGCATATGGTAAGGATTGGATAAATATATTTTATATAGCTATGATAGATGCTATACTTGGATGCTAGATATACTGGTGTCAAGCACCGCGAAATATCTAACAAACTAGAAACAGCTGAGCTCTGATTTGATTTAAACAATCTGCTCCTAGTAAAACCTGAACAGTTTTAATTGAATTCATGTATCACTGTTGAATTCATTTTATACATCACTTCAAATTTAGATGAATCGATGTTTTTATTTTGTTGGATAATGTCTAATCTATGATTGATTTGGTGGCCTTTAGTTATCATTTATCCTTTTTAACTTATGTTATTGCAATGCTTTTTCGAATACCTTTTCTTTTTCTTAAAGCCAGTAATTCTAGCCTTGAAGTTTCTCTAAAAGTCACAGTCAGATGTTTTTTTTTCTTGCATCATATCTTTACCCTTGATAACCTACATACGTAAATTAGACATAATACAATTATAATTTTCAATTTAAACAAAGTACAGAAATATAAGTTTGCATGTTTGCTATCTTTATCAATATTGGAGAGTGCGAATAGGGTGAATATTGTTATTGTTATTATACTAATGCTTCCAAATTAAAATTAATTTCAGAAAGTTTGAATTCTGGTCAATAAAGCCTCGCAAGTTATAGCATTTCTACAAACATCACAAATCTCCTTACAAATTCCGATATATTGCTTACTCCAGCATTTGCACTACTACAGTTCTATCTTGAAATCGACATCAGCGGTAACAGAAATTAAAGAACGCGTTTCAAAATAAGTTAAAAAAAACTGCTTTTAATCATAGCGACGTACTGTATGTGAACTTATTTCAGCGCAACCAAATTTTAGTGCAAACCGGGCAAAAAATGACAAATAAGCGTAATCATGAATTAGCGCACATGACATATTTTCAAGATTAATCTATAAAAGTTCAAAAATGTAGCGTAGGCTTGAATTAGCGCAGTCTTTATAGCGCTAACTCTGCTAAAATATAGTACACGTACAGTAAGTCATATTTGGTCCATTGAAAATTCTCATGAAATTTACAAATCTTATAAAATTAAATCGTTCCATGTTAAACGTCTTCAAATTCATTCGCATCATTTAAGAACAGATACATTTACAGCATGGACCAGACATGCAAGTTTCAGGTATTTAACCCTCGTCAGTAATCCTCAATCTAAACAATGAAATATGGCTAAAATTTGTGAAACTGTGTCCTAAATATACCGAAAGACGAAGCAAGATGGCTGGGATACGACGCTACAGGACCCAGGTTTCAGAAATTTTAGAAAATTTTGTAAACAGAAATTTTCAAATGCGCTTGAAGAAAACGACCAACCGAAATTGATCGAACTTAGCTACATGTGCACTCGGGGACTCCTGGTCCACCAGCAGTGACACTCACCAAGTGATACAAATGTTTAACGTCTTCAAATTCATAAGCATCATTTTAGAACAGATAAATTTACAACATGGAATAGACATGCACATCTTTAAGCTAATAACATTTCATCCATGGATTTTTCTAATATGTACACCGGTCAAGATCATGGCAAAATTAGGAATCGATTATTAAATGGTATTTAATCGAGAATGAAAACATTTATACATGTATATACGTCAGACACATAGGGATTATTCTACGCTGTTGAATACAAATCATGGAATTGTTTGATAAATACCTTGTGGAGAAGGTAAGGCAAAATCAAAAGAATTTCCTTTGGAACAGTTGCGAACCCCGGAATAAATATTCCGAAGTGAGACAAAGTGCCCGGAGAAAGTAAGCGTCTCCTGTTTGCATGCAACACCCATCGCCAACTTTCAATGAAAACTTGTCGAATTCGGTGATTGTCTTGATTTATATTTTGATGTATATATCAGTTAAATATTTCTTGTTTGGTGATGTTGACAGCCATTCATTCAATCGCAATACATAATGTCATTAATCATTCTGGAAAGAGAAATCTCATATGCTACAATAGTGTGTGACAATGGAGACAATTAATTGTCCTTAATTTGATGGCGATGTCCCTAGACTGCTATCTTACTGAATCTATATTACTCACCATTTCTAATTTTAGAAAAAAAATTGATTTTTTGATCAGTTTTAGAATTTATTTCTTATTCCGGATTCTGATACCGGGACCAATGAGCGTAACCTCCTCTTGTGTTTACTGCTATTCACTTTTTTTTCGGGTCAGATTAATTATTTTCAACATAGAGCCCGGCAAATTATTTATTTTCCAGTTACTTGAGGTAAGAATATTTATTTTCAACCTCTTCAATCCCGACAAGCAAAGAGAGAGAGTGAAAAAAAAAAAAACCAGTCAAGAGTCAAGACACGCACAAACAATGAGAATTCCATATCAATTCGACTAATTATTTTAAAAGTGAATGATTTTGGGGTATCTATATATATATGATTATGTACATGTATTACCGTCAGATTCTTATTTGAGTTGCACAAGACATGGAAGTGAGGTATGTCCAAGAAAGTTTTTAAGTCTAAGTCAAGTACAAAAACAGGTAGTTGGTGCGTAACGTACTTTAATTTCCTATTAGACGTATTCGTTTAAATGAAAATTCATCAAATGTATTTTCTTTTCGATGCTTGTTCTAATGAAAATGCATTTATAGTAAAACTTTTTAAAAGGGAAATATCATAGAAGGGCGAGCGGAGCGAGCTCGAAAATTTTTAAGTGTAAGTCGAGCGAATTTTTTTTGTTTTTGTCTTTGTGTAACTTGATGAATAAATCATTCAAAACGACGGTGTTTGTATACTGTATTCTCGACATGCCATAACACTTTCTATATAGATATGACCTCGGGCAGTGCATGTTCTGTACATTTTCTTTTTATTTTCGAGCATGAACAACGACGGCGGATGTGGCTAGCCAAACAGGAGATGCTTTCTCCTCCCGGACACCTGGTCCCACCTCATGCTTGCTAGGGGTCCGTCAATGCTCAATTTGGTGCTTTGTTGTGAGTTCTGTTGAGATTGCTGTCAGGATCTTCTCATCTCATTTAGATTAGCTAAAAGTTTTGGATAAACTGGTGTTGTTCAAAATTCCTTGGAACGTTAAACGTCTTTAAATTCAATAGCATAATTTAAAACCTGATAAATTTACAGATAGGAGTCAGAGTACATTGTATTAGAATTCTTTTATGTAATATTTCATTTGGAAAGGCTGTTCATACGTTTCAGGTGAGCGAGATAGGTTCATATAGGTTTTTTGTTTACTTCTCTCACATTTTAAACACTGTCGTAAATACGAGTATAATGGATAGAAAACAATACTCACATTTCATCAAATGAGGCCACATTACCTAGATTGCTGTAGATAAATGTAACACGTGTGACTAAGGATAATTCAGGATTAAAAAAAAGTTCGTTTCGTCCTCGTGAAAAGTTTGATTAATCGTAAAAGAGGATAACGACTTTGTGGCATCACACGCTCTACGAAATGTAAACACCTTATATAATAAACATGCAACTGTAATTATACTTTGTATTTGTTTTGTTCTGAATCATTTATTACTTCAATGTGCATTAAGATGTGCATGAAAGATAAACATTTAAATATTTATCTGATGACACACATGTAGTTAATGCACATAACTTAAAGTCGTAAAGCACGTCGTCACGTTCACGGCCATGTTGGAATCGCCTTATCACACCTATCTCAAATGAATCGGTAAATTACCTTTTCATGTGAGGTAGGTAAGGCTATTATACAACTCAATCTCCTTATGTAGTGACAACATCCATGGATAATGACAAATATGTAGGTCTCTTACCGATTAATTGCAGGAAAAATATCTATAAAAGGGAGAAAATATTAAAGGAGAGAGCAAAGAAATCATTGCCTTAGTTATCGTCACACAACTTGTGTTGGTAGCATCATTACCCGATCTCCTTGCATTTTCAGATCTTTGACTAGATAAAACACATCGCAAAAAGTTGAATCAGAGCTGCCGCTAGGAATAGAATAACTCTATATCAATCATCTGACGGCTGTCCGAAGAGTACCCCACTAACATAAATGACTGCAGTCCCTAGAGGACCGTACAATAAGGATAGCAGCTTTTAGAGATAGGACTGAAAGTGGATTAATGTGTCCCGCTACAGTATAGCACAGGTAATAATTTACACAGTATCATATGATTAAGAACTTTTTGTATAGAGTAATAAATAGGATTCTGTCAATCGAGAACAAAATCAATTTAATTAGATGACTTACAGTCTGAATTATAATGGTGATATATTTTCTCTTGAAAAAAAAACAGACACTCGATGGTTGACAGAACAACAGCTTGAATAAAACAGCTGGTGACAAAAAAAAAGCTCGAATGGTTATGAACGTTTCTACTGAATACTCAAGACTAACCGAGACCGAGGAAAAAATATTCAAGGAGCTTAAAAGTACATGGCCTGTATTGTTGGCGTGGGGTATTTCAGGATTTTTGACAATTGTAGGTAACGGAATGATGCTGTTGATGACAAAATGTACATCAGGAGGAAAAAGTCCCATCTTCATTTTCATGAGAACTTTATTTCTCAGTGATCTTCTGGTGGGGATTTTTGGAATATTCAAGGCATTAGTTCTGTTTCACATGGATATTTTGTGGATCGACTGTTTCCTACCAGAGAGTCTGTTCGTTACAGCATCAACATCTACCATTCTAACTTTACTTTGGCTGAGTATTGACAGTTGTATGCGTCTCGCCATGCCTTTAAAGTATATATTACACATGCACAAGAGTAACGTGGTAATGTGGATGATAGGTTTGTGGAATGTATCATTTATTTTGGGATTTATACCACAAATGGACTGGCATTCGTCGGGGGAGGTATGTGTCTTTACCCAATATTACAGTCCAGTGTATCTCTTGTTCCTAGTCACTTTGTGGATAACGACCCTACTATCGTGTTGTGCGGTTCAGATCGGTGCTCACAGATTTGTTCACAAGATTAGAACTAACCGTCATCTATTAGCCCCCACCAGTAGGGAGTTCAGACGTTACACGTCTATCAGTATCACAATTAGGATTGAACTTTATTCTTGGATAGCTTGCTTTCTACCAATGTTTGTGTTGTACATATTTGGCTCGGCGTCATCACTTATGGATGCGAAAACATTCAACATTTATATATTATATTTCTTCCCCGCCTTTATAATAAGATCTTTTGTAATATCTATCATCCGGGGATACCGGACTGCCCAAATTCATCGAGCCACTCAGGAACTTAAACGACAGGTCACACGAATACTAAGCAGGAACACAAGTAGCTCATTACAGAAAACAATCAGTAGTCTACGTAACAGTCTGAGAAATAGTTTGAACCGGAAAATGAACGATCAGAATCATGTGACTTCAAATTCACACTTGTTGAGTGATAATGCCCCCATATCTATATCCTTAGAAGATACATGTATCAACGAGACCGCCACCGATAACCTCGCTTTCGAACCAGAGGTAGGAAAAGACGACTTCAACGGCAACAGAACCCCTCCATGTCATATCGAAATAGAATACAATACTGCGACTATCCAGAGTAATACAGAAGCGGAAATAACCAGGCTATGATAAAGTTGCAGTTACTTTGACAAAGGACAGAGTCAGTTAACGAATTTTATATGTTTTATATGAAAAAAGTTGTTACAGTTTGTGGTTACTGAATGTTGAAAGTTATATTGCCATATGATCAGTTCTACATTACATACATACTGATTAAATTTCTGAAATCATATTTTCATAGTGTATCACAGAATATCTAGATAAATTTGACGGAAGCTTGCTTTTTAGAATAAGACTGGTGGATACCATCGTCATTAATAATTGTTAATGGGTAGCGAATTTAAAGATGTAAATATACTTCGTATGCTATTTAGTCATAAAAGCAGATTTTTATAATAAATAAAAATATCCAGAAAGACACTACTCTGATAGGAAAGGGATCGATAGCACACTCAAGAAAAAGAACAAAAGACGGAGAATACGACAATAGTAGCATCACATTATCATTGTCTCCGTCTGTTTGTCCAATTTTTCTTTTCGCGTGAGAAATTTCTGTTTTCTTTTGTTTTGTTTTTTTTTCA
The DNA here is from genome assembly GCA_028142955.1 of Pinctada fucata. Lineage (NCBI taxonomy): Eukaryota > Metazoa > Mollusca > Bivalvia > Pterioida > Pteriidae > Pinctada > Pinctada fucata. The sequence goes on along the minus strand of AP027102.1, from coordinate 85,190,451 downwards.
AAAATTCATAAGTCTTTCGATTGTAGTTTTTTGGAATCTGATTTCGGCTTTTGTGCTTGAGTTTGATTTTCATTCACTCATTAAGAAGCATAAAAGACACCACTATATGTATGAATACTATTCATAGAGTAAAATGGAATTACATCATAGGTGGTGCCACTCAATACAAATTCTGAATTGATCAAATATATACAAATAAACATAGAAGTGTTGTCCTAGTATGGTCATCGTATCGAATCTCGATAATAGAACGTCCAACAAAGACCTATATTCTGGTTAAATTGAACCAATCCAGAGATCGTACCGATTAAATACCCCTCAATGCGAAAAAAAAAAATAATAGCGGTAAGACCACATCATTTTACGAATCAGGGCTTATCTGAATCGGTAGAATCTTGCTGTTTTGATAATTTTGTCTCCGAATTAAGGAACTGGACAATATTCATCCCTGGGATGAAACGATGCAAAAGAAACAATATGCGCATCATGGTATCCGGTGTTAACGTCCAATGTGATTATGTATTATATCATATTTTTCAAAGGATTGCAAAAGGTAAAATTTGTTTAGTTAACATGTACATTCCCACCGGTTCCACCCCGGTGAGGATATTAAGCGATCCTAACTCCATCCCAACAGTTTATTCTTATATCTTATTATTTATGATTATTATTCAGTAAGTCGTTAATCTACACTAAAGTAAGTCTTATCTATACTATTGTTAAACCTAATCTATAATAAAGTAAGTCTAATCTATACTAAAGTAAGTATACTAAAGTAAGTCTAATGTATTCCAAAGTAAGTATACTAAACTAAGTCTAATATATACTAAAGTAGCTATACTAAAGTAAGTCTAATCTATACTAAACTAAGTCAGTCTAATCTATACTAAAGTAAGTCTAATCTATACTAGAGTAAGTCTAATCTAAATATATATTAAAGTAAATCTGATCTAAAGTAAGTATAATCTATACTATAGTAAGTCGTTAATCTATACAATTATTCAGTAAGTCGTTAATCTATGCTAAAAAAACAAAAACAAAACAAACAAAACAAAAACAAAACAAAACGAAAAACAAATCAATATGACATCAAATTCTAGAAACGTTGTAACTCAATTGTATGCTGTTTAATGTCTCCCTCAATCATACATTGAAATCAAGGAAGCAAGTAATATCTAAACAAATCATCCCTTGCAATAAACATTAATGGGTGTATATTCCCCGTTTATGATTGGATCTGGGCAGGTCTACTTCCGTAGGGAATCATATTGTACTCAAATATTACCTTTCCCTGGGCATGTTCCACTTGTATCTGATGAGAAACAATCTATGATTCAAATGAAATATCTATTATAAGCGTAGCAATTTCATTATTGTAGCTTTATTTGATTTAAACAGACAGGTCAAAAAACCTTTCTTTGATATTCATTGTTTCTAAGCGTCAACCAAGAGCAATGTACAACAAAGACCATGAGTAAATAAACCGGTTATAAGTACCCTGAAAACCCAATCACCTCAGTGATTATGGAATCGATGAATGAGAAAGAAAAATGGGTTGGGAGGTCCTTAAAACTATTCCTAGAAAGACCGGAATGAAAGGCTCAAATGTAATGTCCTTACTTTATCGAGACTTTGGATGATCTTCAGAGAGATTCGTTGTTAAGCTAACATCGTGGTATTTACTTAGACTGGGAAACTCCGTATGGCACCCTGTCATCTATGTGTAAATATTCAGACAATGAAAGTCATAACACGTGTATCCCACGACACAGAATAGGGCTCGGCCAGTAACATTATGCAAATCCCAATAGCTTCTGCTAATCAAAATGGCTTCTCAATCACATCCTTTGATAGAATAAAGGAGCAGTTCAGATTCGCTGGACGAATTATTGCCTTTTGAAGTTTGGAGGAGCACTTCAGCTTCATTTGACACAATCGCTTTTTATCTTGGATTCATCACCGGATGCCTTGTAAACATTAAAAGAAGTGTCATGATACCAGATTATGTAACATCAAGAGTTAATCTTAGGTTATGGGTGAAATCGATCTTCTTGAATCCTTAGAATAGACTTGAAAGAAGTTGTTTCTGTAGTAAGCTGTGGGTTGTGTAAACAATTTCAAAGCATCGGAGTTTTGTTTTCATTAATTACCAATATAATAAAACGGAAGTGCTACAACTCTTTACATTCTTAAAAAAAATTCAAACAAATTTTAAAGCACGTACCAGACACGTGTTTCTGATATTAAATCCTCACCAGCCAAAGTGATTTTCAGACACAGCCAAAATTCATTTCAGTAGCGCCCTATGGTTTTATTCTTCTGAACCTAATACATGTATGTGCAATTTCTTTGCAGAGAATGCGAGACTTCAAATCTCCTGTAGGGTCAATTCAGTAGCTTAGTTAAATAAAATTGATGACCAAAATAGCGTTGGAGGTACAGATGTTAACCTCTTTACCTCTTAAAAGAACAATCACCAAATATACCCAACAAAAAAAGAAGAAACGTAACACTTAATCTTCATTCTATAAAATGCATTATGTAATCTATAGGTATTCTTTTCTTTCATAAATCGTAGGTATACGAGTTACTTAATTATTCTGTCAAACGAACATCGAATCCATCTTAATGATCAGACACAGCGCCATGATAAAGACAATTGGTTCAAAACGCAATGTCAAAAAATGGCCTTTAAGAATTCAGTTCACCTTTTAGAAATGATCAAAGCTCTTAAACCTATCCAAATTGATATATCAGGCATTGCGATTTGTTTTATCAATGATGATAAACAATTTTCCCCAAATACAAATTCATTTAATTGCTTCAAATGACGTCATCAAACAGAAAATCTTAATTTGAGAAAACATCCCGAACATCAACTCTGTTGAAAATGAAGGCCGTGGTTTGATATTTTTCGACCTTAAATGAAGGGAGGAGATCTCCAACAAGACCCCGTTGCAGCATCAACAGCAAAACACCAAAACAACCGATGCAAAAACACAAAAGACGAGTACAGCAAGAGACACACGACATGTAATCATCAAACACAAAAGACTACACATAAACTGACGAGACCAATGGGCAACCGGTGCCGACTTTGGACGGCCATTTGTCACGCAAGTAGCAAATGGTGTGATTATCCTAGATTACGTGCGCACAACCCTCTCACTTCTCCAATTACCCAGAGGTCTCGAAGAACGTACAATTGTGGTGTAAAACAACCTCCTCACTGTAAGATGACCTCACACAAACAAGACCGCGAAACCGCAAGAGACCCCAGAAACACAGATGAGTATGTAAATGGATATAAAAAGAGGGCATGCGTAAAACAGTCCGTACTCTTAAATGAGTCCCAAAACACAAAATTACCCTACTTCAGCTAGTATCTGACCTTTTTTCGCAAGCACAGTTTTCAGATACAATAATTTGATTTTGACATTTCATTTTTACGTGCATTTTCAATGGTTTTAGACGTAAGTTTTAAGCTTTTCTGGTATTTCATTCGATTATTTCAATGCGATGTTAAAGATCAATCTGCAACAGATAAATAAGAATGGCTGAATACAAAATTAGTGTTCCTTGGAATCAAAATTGCAAAATATTGATATGATCCTTTATTGTAAAACATACCCCCATTATACGGAAATTTACACTAAGACATTTAATTTTCAGATTTATTGGCACATTTTGAATACATTTGAATAGAAAAAGCAGTATTCATCTATATTTTTACTAAAAATGTGCTGAAAGTGGTCAAACAACAAACTTTCAGAAGGATACCAAATTAGCGGCCATGCACCAGGAGCTAGAACAACGCGCTTTATTCAGTACTACATGTTGTATCATTGTGATATGTTGCAAAAAAAAAAATGATCGAAACGTGTTTTATCCTCAGTAATTCGAGTGCTGGAAAAAAGAAAACTATAACCTAATGTCTAACCAAACATTTATGATCAAATGAAAAAAATCGCTATACAATATGATGTGCGTTTCTTCTTTTTTTTTGTAGTGTATATATATACATGTAAACGTCTTCAAATTGAATAGCATCATTTAAGAACATATAAATTGGCAACGTGGACCAGACATGCACGTTTCGGGTACTTAACCCTCATCAGTGATCCTAAACCTAAACAATGTAATATGCCAAAAAAGTATGAAAGTTACAATGTCGAAAAAGCATATCATCTCTTTTATCTTTTTTACAATGTCGAAAAAGCATATCATCTCTTTTATCTGCTTCATCTGTTCGAGGATCTTTACCTATGACCCATGCGTTTAATTTTGTTTCTAATGTCACCTGACAGTGAGACGGCTTTTTTCCAGACAACAGCTAGTAATGTGTCTCATTTCCGTGGGTCCTTAGCATCAAATCTAACCTATCCTGCTGCGTCTTTTAGAGCATTTTTTGACATATATCTTTCACACTCTCTGACCATATTACATTGTTTGGATTGAGGATTACTGATGAGGGTTAAGTACCCGAAACGTGAATGGCTTATCCGTGCTGCAGATTTATCTGTTCTGAAATGATGCATATGTAGTCAAGTTCTATCATCTTCGGTTGATTGTTTCTTCAACGCATTCGAAAATTTATGTGATCAAATTTTCTTGAAATTTCTGTAACGTGGGTCCTATAACATCATATCCCACCCATCCTGCTACGTCTTTTGATACATTTTTGGACGTAATAACTTTCACGCTCTTTGGTCAAATTACATTATCTAGATTGAAGATCACTGACGAGGGTTAAAGTACCATATGGTTTCGCAACCATAACGGTCTTGTTTGTGTGTGGTCATCTAACATTGAGGAGGTTGTTTTACACCATAATTGTGCGTTCTTCGAGACCTCTGGGAAATCGGAATAGTGGGAGGGTTGTGCGCACGTAATCAAGGATAACCTCACCGTCTGCTACTTACGTGGCAGATGGCCGTCCTAAGTCGGCACCGGTTCTCGTTGGTTTATGTGTGGTCTTTTATGTTTAATGTTTCTATGGTTTTAGTTGGTGTTCCTTGTCCCTTTTGCGTCTCTTTCTGTGGGTGTCTGTTCTGTGTTTTTGCATGGGTGTTTTGTGGTTTTGCTATGGGTGCTGTAACATAGTGTTGTTGGAGATCCCCTCACTTCTTTTGCATAAATTATCTCTCACATTTTTGTTTTATAGAATGTATTTATTCTCGGTTACACACGGTTTCGGTAAACTTCGGAACTTGTTATTTGCATATACTGTATGTAGTACACAGTCGTCCTCCAAGGTCTATATCTGTCAAATACGAAGCCAAATACTATTTCTTTTCTTTTATGGTTACGTATCTCTTCTCAGATTTTTATAACACCGATTGTCGATTCCTTTTCGTCCCTCGTGTTATCCATCCACCATGCTGTTTTTTTTGTTTTGTTTTGTTTTTTTTTTTTGCTACAGTACTAGCCTTATGCAAATAAGTGTTTTTACGTGCTCGCATTCGGTCTTCTACGGAGAAAAGTAGGTTATATTAGGGTACCCATTTTATAAGCAATAAATATTTATAGCTCGGTAGCGAGGGCTTATGTGACTGTTGTAACCAGCTAGTTTCTCATTTCTAAGCATGATAGACCCGCTTCCATTAAAATTTTGACAAAAATATTTGATTCATGGTTTGACTAGACCAAGTGTAACTTTAAGTACATTAAATTCGAAACGTGCATGTCTGATCTATAGGAACAAATGCATCGGAATATTGAAAGAGTTCTACATGGAATGAATGAATTTGCGCGGCTTATGAAAAGCACTCTCTGTGGGTTAAATGTACAAAATATATGGTTTTCGAAACACGTGTCTGGTACATGAAAATTGGTTTGAAATTTTCTTCAAGAAGGTATAGAGTTGGAACCCTTCCGCATTATTAATATTAATGACATTGGACGTTTTTCAAGTGTATTAATTACTTCTTTCCAGCTCTGTTGCCTGAAAGAATCTTTGTTTTGGCCCTTTATCATTTGACATCATATATATATTTTTTGCAATTCGGAAGCTTGCCATTTCACCGAAAAATATCATCGAATTAAAGGAGGTTAACATCTTAGCACCTTCCCTCCAATGCTATTATGAACATAGATTTTATTTGGATATGCTACTGAATCGACCCTACAGGAAATTTGGAGCCGCGAACTCATCTCTGTAAAGTAAATGCAGAAATTTAAATTCTAAAAAAAATAGAGGGCGCTAGTGAAATGAATTAATATTCGAAACATGTGTCTGGTGCATGAAAATTAGTTTGAAATTTTCTTCAAGAAGGTATAGAGTTGGAACACTTCCGTATTATGATACTCTTTACACTAGAATTGTCCCTTAGATTTTGTTCGTTACAGGGATTAAATAGCAAACTCCAATACTATAGTAGTTTTTCTTGATGTAAAAGTTTGCAACACCAGATGAGGTGATTTCCACTGCATCACAGGCAACACCAAGATGTGAAAGTACACATGCACACAGAATAGTCATATGTAGAGACTAACAGGTGAAACATCAATGTCATAATGCGTCAGCAAAGGAGGGGATGTCCAACAACACCAGGTTGCAGCACCCACAGCAAAACCCCAAAACACCCAATGCAAAAACACAGCAGACAAGCACGGAAAGAGACGCAAAAGGGACAGGGAACGTCAACGCACAACACAGAATCATCAAACACAAACACAAAGGACTACGCATAAACCAACAAGACCAATGGGCAACCGGTGCCGACTTAGGACGGCCATCTGTCACGGAAATAGCAGAAGGTGTGGCTATCCTATATTACGACGGTCAATTACACAAACCATGGAGACATTTGTCAAATCATTGTGGTCCATTGTATCTCGGTAGAAAATTATTTCGTTATTCAGATAACGTGCCACATCCAATTACCGGGTACTCAAAAGATCTCGTAGAACGAACAATTGTTTTGATAACCTCTGACGCAAACAGGACAATCATACACAACATGACTCGATTGCAGCACTAACAACAAAACACCGAATATGAAGATGCGAAAACACAGAGTAGCACAACAAGAAGATAAAGGGAATGGTCTCCAACATGACCACCCTGCACACAGCCAGCAAAACAACCCCACAAGAAAGTGACACATAAATGATATCAGACAAAACTACAAACCGCAAAAAGACGACATATTCAGACGTTGAACTGACAACATCGTCTTTGATAAAGTTTTATTTTGTTAATTTATATTGCATCTTCGACTCTTTCTTATCCATCGTTGATTCGAAGTGCATAATAAATCATCGAAACTCGGATTCATATCACTGACTTATCATTTACTTCTTTATTATTTCCTTATTCGGAGCGCCAATATTCCAGGCTGCGGTCGCCGACAGACGACGTCGGGTGAACCTTACGTTTCAGCAGATGACAACACGTTTTCTACATTTTCCTTTGTTAACTTATATAAATGTTAAACGTCTTCAAATTCATTAGCATCATTTTAGAGCAGATTTTACAGCATGGACCAGACATTCACGTTTCGGGTATTTAACCCTCGTCAGTGATCCTCAATCTAAACAATGTAATATGACCAAAATCTGTGAAAATTATGTCCTAAAAATACAGAAAGACGTAGCAAGATGGCTAGGATATGATGTTTTAGGACCCAAGTTTTAGAAATTTGAGAAAATTTTGTAAACAGATATTTTCAAATGCGTTTGAAGAAACAAGCAATCGAAACAGAAGTACAGATACATCAAACATCAATGACAACAAATAAAAGGGAGGATACCAGTGTGCACCCGGCCCCGACTTTGGACGGTCATCTGCTATTAGCAATTGACAGTAAGTGTCTTTATATTTTCCGTGACATGGTCGCCACTGCACTTTCTATATAGACAACACCTCAGACATTGCATGTACTTTAGATATTGTTTTAATTACCATGCGGCGGGTGTGGCTAGTCAAATAGGGGATGCTCACTCCTCCCGGGCACCTGGTCCCACCTCTAGCTTGCTAGAGGTCCGTCGATGCTCAATTTTGTGCTCTATTGTGAGTGCTGTTGAGATCAACGTCAGGATCTTCTTTAACTCATTCGCAAATGGTGAGGTTATCCGGACTATTCACAACCTTCCACTTATCGGAATACATAGAGGTCTCCATAGACGCACAATTGTTGTTTAAATATAAAACTTCTCACTGTAAGGTGACATCACAAACGAGAGTTTTAAACGCAGCGGCCCCTTGTAACACAGATCTTATGTAAATAGGTCTAAAATTCTATGGCATGCGTATAACAGTCTGTGCTGCTGACTGAGGCGAGCTTAAGATCAATCACCCGAGAAGTCTGACCAACTTTTAGAATCTCTGACGAGATTTAAACAAGGCCCGTCATGGAGTCCCGTCGTCACGGTTGGCCAGTGTGTACCGTTGGGAAAGACACTGGTACAAAACTGTAGATTGGTCCCACCCATCCTGCTTACGTCTTTCGGTACATTTTTAGACATACTAACTTTCATACTCTTTGATTATATTACATTGTTAAGATTGAGGACCACCGACGAGATTTAAGTACCTGAAACGTGCTTGTCTGGTCTATACTGCAAATTTGTCTGTTCTTAATTGATGCTATTGAATTTGAAGACACCAGTACCATGTCCAATGTTCTTTTGATGACTTTTGGGTCATATCCTCGGTAAAGCAGGCGACCGACTATTTTCTTACATGTGTGGTTGAAGTTTGATCCCAATGATACATACTCTGATGCTGGAATTGTCCCAAGTTTTGAAATAAGTTCAGAATAGGAAGGCACCACAGTGACATGGAAGATTTGTATAAAATTATCTAAGGATAAAGGATATAAGAACACATTTATTTATTAAAACGACAAATCGAACCTTTCCCCTTCAAATCATTTGATTTTTCGACTCTGTATACAACGATTCCACATTTTAAACGAAAGAAAATATCAAATAATTAAAGATGCCCCCACCAGCACGTTTTGGGTGTTTCGATGTTTATTACAATAAACTTATTTTGTGAGAAAAATTTCTGATTCAAATAAGATTCTTAAAATATATAGATACACAGGAGATTAGGTGATCAAAATGTTGAACTTTCTGCTCGGTAATATATTTGTGGTGTTTGGAGGGACGATCATTCAGCAAATCCTGGGAATTCCTTTAGAACCAATTGTACCCTACTTCTTATGCTCTCTTACGAAAAGCACCTAGCAACCCGATACAATTCTACATACAGATATATCGATGACGTGCTCTCATTTAATAATCCAAATTTTGCTGATTATCTTAGCACAATCTATCCCTATGAACTTGAAAGTCGAAAAATCGGTCGTCTGAAAATCATTTCGGCGTTATTATATGTACCACCGATGAGGATTTACTGTCCAAAACACGTGTCTGATGCATTGAAATTGGTTTGAAATTTTCTTCGAGAAAACAATTATGTATTATTTCAATATATGATAAACATGACGACGTCAACTTCAATATAAAAAAATGTCCCTTTCCTCAGTAGTAACATACCTTCGTCCCCTGTCTACGATGTATTCAAATTGAGATTGACATGCTATTCCAGAGCAACCTGAAGCTAGAGGGCAAGGAGACTAACTGACAAACTATTGAACCAAAGGTACATTTGTGAGCGACTGAATTTGTCGCTGCCCAAAAATTTTGTACGATACAATTGATGAATTAAACATTATAAACATTATAAAATCTAGTTGTCCTGCATGTTAGAATATTGCACTATTAAAATTCATATTTTAGATATTTAAGGTTAGAACGATGCATCCAAAACATCGAATATAACAAAAAAATCTGGATATGACTTTTCTGTAAGGCCTAAGTGACGGATGTTGCCAGCAAACAGGAGATGCTTACTCTGATCTCATTGTTTCACTTTTGCTTCTTCGCAGAATGTTTAAGTTGATTGTATTATTTGCTGTAAGAATCTTTCTCTGAGTAAGCATGGTAAGTGTGGTGGTCTTCGGTATTCACTGTTTATCTATTTGTAATATCAGATTCCAAAAGTAATTACCGGTATTACTTTTGACAGGCTGTGGGATCAATGGAATTGTATTTTTGGATTATAGTATACAACACATTTCTTAAATCTATTCGAGGTGGCGAAAGTAACAATGATTTTTTTTTTTTTTTTTTTTTTTTGTTGTCTTATTCCAAATTATGATAACAGGGCCAATGAGCGGAACACCCTGGATTTTAAATGCAGCGAGAGAAAATAATTAGCTTAAAGCTTCTTTTTTGGTCCTACTTACCTAGAAGCAATAACTTGCATTATATATGTAACATGATTCATTTGATATTTGAATCACAGGCTGCCGACATTTATTTGTTGTTTTTGTTTGTTTGTTTGTTTGTTTTTTATCCTACATACTTCTTTCCCTGTATGTATGATAAAAATTACAAAGGGTTGGATTTTATTATTTAATAGATAAAGATCGAAAGCCTGTGATTTGAATACATTTCAACTTTACTAATTAGCACGGCGCGCTTTTTACAGACCCAGTTAACACAATCATGTTTTAAAAACATGTCAAAAATATGTCATCAAATGTTATAGAAACGTATATAGAAAAAATATCAATAAAACATTTTTGGAAACATTTAATGTTTTTTTTTCAGCGCCCTTTAATGTTGTTAAAACGTTTTCAAAACATTCTATAGAACTGCACAGTGTTTTTAAAATGTTCTTGGAACGTTTTGTCAGAATAGTTTCAACAGAAACCTGTTTGAAACCATACAAAAATATGTCGAAAATGTTTTGTGTTACATGGGGAGCCACCTACGATGCACTGAGCTCTAGAAATTACATTAGATTGTATTGTCCTTCGTGTCTCTGTTAAGCTGTTTTGTCGTCTTCATCTGTTTAGCCGCTGTTTCTATTTCTCGTGAGAAAACATTCCGCTGCTTTTGTTGTTTGGGATCTACTTACTATCATTGTTTTGTTATACTTGTTTAAGGATTTGTATGCCTTGATTATGATTTTTTGGATTCTGGTTTTGAGTTTTGTCTTTGACTTTCATTCACTTTCATGTTTCCGTTGGTATACTTTGACTGTTTGTTGGTTCACTACATGGCTGCTGTGTCTCGATGCACTCTGCCGATTAAGTGTTTTGTCATATATCATCGTTTGTTGCATCTGCTCCTTTAAGGTCAGAGCAATATTGTCTTGTCGGAAGTCTTTTCCATATTACTTCACCGAATGTGTTTCTTTCGCGTTATTGAAGATGATTTTTAAAACAATTCCTTCGACTAGCGATATACTCGTACTTTGCAAACTCCTTACATTGCAAACTCCCTACTTTGCAAACTCCTTTGCTTACTCCTCCCGGGCACCTGATCCCACCTCTAGCTTGCTAGGGGTCCGTCGATGCTCAACATAGTGCTCTATTGTGAGTGCTGTAGAGATTATCGTCAGGATCTTCTTTAACTAATTTGTGTCACACTGATGCCCTTTGCCGTGTGGAGCTAGTAAAAAAGTTCCCCGCGAGGGGTTTGACAGTAAGTGTTTTGAATATATTTCCCGGACATGGTCGCCATAGCACTTTCTATATAGACATAACGCCAGACAGTGCATGCATTTTATATACTGTGTTCTTCATCGTGCATTAACATCGACGGCAGGTGCGGCTAGCCAACAGGGGATGCTTACTCCTCCCGGGCACCTGATCCCACCTCTAGCTTGCTAGGGGTCCGTCGATGCTCAACATAGTGCTCTATTGTGAGTGCTGTTGAAATTATCGTCAGGATCTTCTTTAACTAATTTGTGTCACACTGATGCCCTTTGCCGGATTGAACTCGTAAAAAAGTTCCCCGCGAGGGGTTTGACAGTAAGTGTTTTGAATATATTTCCCTGACATGGTCGCCATAGCACTTTTATATAGACAAAATGTCAGACAGTGCATGCATTTTATATACTGTGTTCTTCGTCGTGCATTAACATCGACGGCAGGTGCGGCTAGCCAACAGAGGATGCTCACTCCTCCCGGGCACCTGATCCCACCTCTAGCTTGCTAGGGGTCCGTCGATGCTCAACATAGTGCTCTATTGTGAGTGCTGTTGAGATTATCGTCAGGATCTTCTTTAACTAATTTGCGTCACACTTATGCCCTTTGCCGTGTGGAGCTCGTAAAAAAGTTCCCCGCGAGGGGTTTGACAGTAAGTGTTTTGAAAATATTTCCCGGACATGGTCGCCATAGCACTTTCTATATAGACATAGCGCCAGACAGTGCATGCATTTTATATACTGTGTTCTTCATCGTGCATTAACATCGACGGCGGGTGCGGCTAGCCAACAGGGGATGCTTACTCCTCCCGGGCACCTGATCCCACCTCTAGCTTGCTAGGGGTCCGTCGATGCTCAACATAGTGCTCTATTGTGAGGTTGTTGAGATTATCGTCAGGATCTTCTTTAACTAATTTGTGTCACACTGATGCCCTTTGCCGGGTGGAGCTCGTAAAAAAGTTCCCCGCGAGGGGTTTGACAGTAAGTGTTTTGAATATATTTCCCTGACATGGTCGCCATAGCACTTTTATATAGACAAAATGTCAGACAGTGCATGCATTTTATATACTGTGTTCTTCATCGTGCATTAACATCGACGGCGGGTGCGGCTAGCCAACAGGGGATGCTTACTCCTCCCGGGCACCTGATCCCACCTCTAGCTTGCTAGGGGTCCGTCGATGCTCAACATAGTGCTCTATTGTGAGTGCTGTTGAGATTATCGTCAGGATCTTCTTTAACTAATTTGTGTCACACTGATGCCCTTTGCCGTGTGGAGCTCGTAAAAAAAGTTCCCCGCGTGGGGTTTGACAGTAAGTGTTTTGAATATATTTCCCTGACATGGTCGCCATAGCACTTTCTATATAGACATAACGCCAGACAGTGCATGCATTTTATATACTGTGTTCTTCATCGTGCATTAACATCGACGGCGGGTGCGGCTAGCCAACAGGGGATGCTTACTCCTCCCGGGCACCTGATCCCACCTCTAGCTTGCTAGGGGTCCGTCGATGCTCAACATAGTGCTCTATTGTGAGTGCTGTTGAGATTATCGTCAGGATCTTCTTTAACTAATTTGCAAAGAATCACCTCTTCTGTAGTTAACAACTTGTAAGATCTTGTGGATATACATTTTGTATACATATATACGGTAAAATGGAAGCATTCCAACTCTTAACCTTCTTGGCGAAAATTTCAAACCAGTTTTAATGAATCCGACACATATACCTCATCAGTGATACAAAATTAATGCCGAAGTGACCGTATAATCGGCTCCAAATTTACTGTAGGGCTACAGTTTGAACTTTTTGAAGAGCAAAAAAAAAAAGGGGGGGAGCACATGCCAGAAAATAAAATCTTTGATTAACGAATGTCTGTTCTGTTTCTTATTACTAGTATATATAATCAGATGACTGGCGAACAATAGCAAGCAAAAAGCTTAAAATCTTGAATTTTCACATCATAGTACTTGATCTTCTTTAACTCATTTGATTTATCATGATTGTCAGTTCTAATATGTAAATACAACAAATGGTGAGCGATTGCGAGCTAGCGATTTTTTTTTTCTTTTTTTAGAATTGGAATAAAATCCTCTATTGGTGTCTTACTCTTAGTGCCCTTGTTTACTGACCAAGGTGCAATGAATATGGGTTGTATAGGAAAGCGCAGCATCATTTGAAAATAAATTTATGAATCGCAAGCGACATAAGTCCCCTTCCGGTTTTAATCCATGTCCTTCAACTCTGCCTTGACCTTTACGTACACCAAAAGATGAATCCAACATCAAAATAAGTTCAATATGTGTATTAGGAAAAGGTCTGTAAAACAGGAAAATTTAATGAATTTTTCTATGAGGCCATACCTTTTGTAAGAACAAATAAATTAAACCCAACTTCAACTTATTCTTTATCATACTATAATGTATCTGCATACCAAAAATCAGCTCAATATCTACAACAACAGACATGAAAAGACTGGAAACCGAGAAGTTCATGAAATTGGCTAAGTCCAAGGGCCATAACTCCAGTAGAAATGGGTCAATCAAATTGAAACACGAACTTCATTTGTATCACACTGAGATATATTCACATTCCAAAAATGATTTCAATATCTGCAATACCATGGAAGAAAAGTGTGGAAAACTGAGAATTTCATGAAATTTGCTAGGTCCAAGGGCCATAACTTTTGCGAAAAGAGGTCGATCGAAACCATACTCGTTCTTGTTTTGTATAACACTAAGACGTATTCACATATGAAAACTCACCTCGTGGCAGCAAAATTCAATTCAAACATATTTCTAAGTACATGTATATTGGCTTTTAAAGGCAAAATCATTCAAGCAGAAAAAGTAGGTCAAGGTCATTTTATGAAAGTTTGATCAAAGATACATCCAATATGCAAGTTTGGTACATGTAGCACTTAAACTTTGCTCAATATTGGCTTTTATGCTGGCGTCACACTGTCCCGATTTAAGCAGCCGATGGCCACACGATAAAGGATTTTTTTCAAATTCGGGTGTGATCGTAATATCATCAGGCTATTCGTAAGGCCATCTTGAACCATCGTATTACCACCGGCTTGATTTGTCAAACTTCGGGAACAACTTCGGGAGTGCTGTCAAAATCTTTGGCATGCCAAAAATTTCCCGATGGCACTCCCGAAGGACTATCTTCGAAACAGGTTCGTGTAATCATCTTGCCCTTCGTAAGACCATCGAGAAGGTATCTTGCGTATTCGTTTCTCCTTCGAATTACCATCGGGACCATCGGGGAAATTTTGCCATACGAAGACATTACGAACGTGTCAAGAACCTACCGATGGAGTTAGGAAGGCTATAAGACTTCGCGACATCCTCGCAATTCCATCGAAATGACATCGTAATGTCGTGGTACTCTAGTACGATGACGTCACGATGGGATCCCGATACAAAAGATGACAGACAAAAATATTAAACAAAACATTTCAAATATATAATATTCAAAGCCATTTTAAAAGTTTTTTTTTCTAAGTTTATCCAAATTTATCAAAATAAAAACTTTTCTGTCTTCTTCAAATTTGCAAGTTCAATTTGCAAGTTCACAATCAATGCATTATAAAGCAAAATGACGTGCCTTGATAATGTTACGATAAGGAAAAAGAAGGCAGAAGCATTGCTTCTTTAAATGCATCTAAGAGAGCATGTACAGACTAAGTATTTTCTATAATTACTGGTGATACTAGTATCTTGTTGTGACTTATATCCATTTTCATCTTTCTTACATTGAATCATCACGTCTTCCACTTGTTTCCACCATTGATGTTTATAAATGAAATTCGTGATATTTTAAGACGATTTTTGGTTGACAATAATAATACATGTCAACTGCTACGCAAAGGTAACTGATAACTGAACCCGTTGTCTATTTGTCCGTCTGGTAGTCACACTTTCACATAAAAAACTGTAATGATATGCCTTGTAAAATCAAACTTTCAAAGATGGTCGAGCATGATAAGAATCAACATTCATATATATCTTGGCTAACCACGCTACATAGACAGTGCGATTCAGATATTCGATAGCATATATTTGAGTTGCTAACTTTTGGTATTTTTTGTATTTTTCTGAGACAGAAATAATAAAAGGCGGAGGAGGAAACCATTAATACCGTGCTACTGATCATTAAACAAGAATTTTTAAACATCCAAAATGCGATGCATTCCTGGTTATAATCCGCTGCATCGCAGTCTAGATACGACGTCGTGAAACAATCTAATAGCCTTCGTTAATAACTCGTAAGCCTTCGTATAACCTTCGGATATGTTTTAGGATAAAATTCGTCCCGTCGTGTTGTCATCAGGAGCGGTTCGGATACAATCGTGAAGTCATCTTTTAGCATCGTGTAATCATCTTTTAGCATCGTAAAAACATCGGTTGCTGAGCGGATCTTAACCATATTCGGGAATAACCTCGCACGAAATTTAATATTTCATATTCATGTGTCCATCGGATATCATAATCGGGACAGTGTGAAGCCTACATTAAAGGCAAAATCACTCAAGCGGAAAAAGTAGGTCAAGGTCATTTTATAAAAGTTTGATCAAAGATACATCCAATATGCAAGTTTGGTACATGTAGCACTTATACTTTGCTCAATATTGGCTTTTAAAGGCAAAATCACTCAAGCGGAAAAAGTAGGTCAAGGTCATTTTATGAAAGTTTGATCAAAGATACATCCAATATGTAAGTTTGGTACATGTAGCACTTATACTTTGCTCAATATTGGCTTTTAAAGCAAAGTCACTCAAGTGGAAAAAGTAGGTCAGATGCTGCATCTGATGCATGGGTTCCTCTCAGCATCCGAAGATGAATCACTTGTGCAAGTTTGGTTACTGTAGCATCAGTACTTTGTCAGATACTGAGCTACCCCACACTTCTTAACCAAGCCACTCTGAGCTACCCCAAACTTCTTAACCAAGTCAATCAAGCGGAAAATGTAGGTCAGATGCTGCATCCTATGCATGGGTTCCTCTCGGCATACTAAGATAAATCACTTGTGCAAGTTTGGTTACTGTAGCATCAGTACTTTGTCAGATAATGAGCTACCCCAAACTTCTTAACCAAGTCAATCAAGCGGAAAATGTAGGTCAGATGCAGCATCCGATGCATGGTGTTACCTCAGCATCCAAAGATGAATCACTTGTGCAAGTTTGGTTACTGTAACATCAGTATTTGCCAAATACTGAGCTACCCCAAACTTCTTAACCGGACGCGGACGCGGACACGGACGCGGACGCGGACGCATGGGGGTATAGCAAAAGCTCACTCAACTTCGTCGAGGTGAGCTAAAAATTATTTCAATATCTACAACAACAACCGAGAAAATTCCGGAAAACTGAGAATTTCATGAAATTTGCTAAGTCCAGGGGCCTCTTGTAAAAATAGCTAGGTCAATCGGAACCAAACTCAAACTTGAGCTGTATAACACTTAAATGTATTCACATATAAAAGATTATTTCAATATCTGCAATACCTTGGAAGAAAAGTCCGGAAAACTGAGAATTTCATGAAATTTGCTAAGTCCAAGGGCCATAACTCTTGTAAAAATAGGTGAATCGTAACCAAACTCGATCTTGATCTGTATCACATTGAGATAAACTCACATGCCAAAAATGAGTTCAATATATGCAGCGACAGCGAAAAAAAAATCTGGAAAACGAAAGTGTGACGGACAGTCAGACAGACGGACGGACGGACTGACAAACAAACAGACAGACAGACGGACAGACAAACGGGGTGGAAACTATGGCGAGCCGGTAGCTAGGGACTACATAACGTATGTAATAAATTCTGGCAAGCGGTAGCGAGCCAGAGAAAATTTTTGAAATGCTGACGGCAAAATATTATCAAAATGAAACATTTCCAATACAAATTCATGTTATCTTTTTCAAATATTTAGACAACAAGAGGGAAATCGGGACTTCATCTTATGAAATATATATATTTACTACCATATTTTTTAAAACTATGCTTCGAAAATACCAGGGGGGGTCATGGAAGAAAAAGAAGTTTGGTCAAAAATGAAATTAATGGTATTCGCCTCGCCCGATACGGGTTTTCTTTTCACACCACAGGGGCTACAGTACACAATGAGTACAAAATAAATACCCCTCCCCTTCACTTATAATACATAAATAAACATGTTTATTTATGTATTATAAGTGGAGGGGAGGGGGTATTTATTCTATACTCATTGTGTACTGTAGCCCCTGTGTTCACACCATGTATTTTTCCGTATCAGGTCACCAACTTACTATGTAACCAATAAAATCAGTTCAACCTGCTTAGATATATCGCCAAGAAGATTGTACCTCTGGTCCAAAGTCGGGGAAAACTATGCATGAACATCCCATATTTTCTTTTGATGTTTAATATTGCACATTGGAATAAGCTAATTCAGGTTTTACAATATATATATGGTTAAAAAAATGTTTCAATAATGTAAAAAATGTGAACTTTTGGATTTTTCCATGGGGTGTAATGCTAAAGTTGGGGTCATTCGAATTTATGGACGATAAAGATATCCCTACAATCTAAGGTTGTAGCATGAAAATTCCAAAACAAATTTATCACAGGAAGAAGATAAGCTCTTGATATATTATATATACATTACTTTGACATTATCAAATCTAAAATTGTATCTTCAAGGCCAAAAGTCTATATGTCAAGGTCAATACTTGAATTAAGTCAACTCCTTATTTTCTTTCCCTAAGCAAATATGATACATGTATTTCACAACTCAAAATTATATATTTCAAGGACGATGTCAAATCTCAAGGTCAATGTCAAAGCCAATATATCTTATTTCAAATCTTCTATCTAGTTATGCTGTATTTGGAAATGAAGGATTATTTTCGTGCGTTTTTACAACATGGATTAAATCAAAATCAAAATCCGAGATGGGTAAACGGCTATAAAGCAGTTTTCCCCGAGGGAAAATCTACTATAACATGGGGGAAATCTACTATATCGCAGATAAATTTTCCGGGCAGAAAAGCCACTATATAGCCATTTTTCCGGGGGTATGGCTAGGGGGAAAGATAGCACCGGTAATGATTAAATGCACATGCTGTGTGGTGTGTTGCATACCCGTAACAAAACACAAATTAAGACACTTATTCTCTATAACAAACCAAACGTATTACTAGGCCATGCATGTGAGTGGACATGAAACTCCCTTTTGTGGATTAATTACGCAGTAATTATTATACGAGAAAAATGAATATTAGAAATTGTCAGTCTTTTGTTGCAGATATATGATATAAATAATTAATCCAATTGAAAATAAAAGAAATTAAAGCAACCGAAATTGTGGCGATGAATAAGAAATTTATCCCCCCCTCCCAAAAAAATGCTGCCGAGATGAACACGGGGCAACCCATAATGCGCAATAATTGTTTGGTGGTTTAGGAGTTAGCACCGGTTGCCTTGGTAATGTGAAATATAATTGAAGGCTGCATAATATTAATAAGTACCTTTTCGGAATTTCCAAAATGAAAATAATCGACCCATTCAGCTAACTTGCATGAATTTTGAAATTTTTCTGATCAAGTATCACATGATGAACCCTCATCGTATGCCTCCACAGATTTTATACTGCGAAGACAAAAGTTAAATGATTTAAATCAAACCGAAACACTCTATTCATACATTTAAAGGTCCACATAATTGGTCTGAGTCCCTGGTCTTTTCATAAAAACGATTTGTTTTGTAAATGATACACCAAATGGCCTTTCAACATAATTTTCCTGCGTTGCTTACATGATTGCTTCGATATTACTGGTTCGATGGACCTGCACAGTCCGAAACCTCAACACATGTGTTCTTCACCTAGACAACGAGGGCTGGTTAAAAAGTACTGTTTTAATGACCGCGTAGGATTAAAGTCATTCTGAATAACATTTTTATATGGTCCCAAATCATTAAGGCAATGAAAACGTTGTAGGCGTGAAGCCTTATATGTTATTTCCTCTAGCGTATAGTCGGATCGGGTCATTTAATCTGTACTAATACTAGTACATACCGGATAATACTTTCTTTTACGTGTATTGAATGTTCCAAACAATAGAAATCCGAATTATTTAGGGTTGATTAAATGATTTTGAAAAGATTTTTATCACTCCCGAGTTAAATGCTATTTCAACAATTTCTTGAGAAAAAAAAACAGATCTGAGACCTCCATTCCCTATAATTAGATAATGGAAATCCTAGCAAAAGCTTACTTGAAATAACAAGAACAAAAGCTGCCACCAAATGTTGAACAAAAATAAAACGCGCAAGTTACTAGTATATTAAAGCATTACGCAGTTTTATGATCGTAATCATTTAGAGAAAAGTCCGTCTTTGAATGATGTTTTTGGTATTTTGATTCACTGAGACAGACTTTCATGGTACGAGAATGACCGCGAAAGTAGCGAAGGTTAATACATAGCGAATGATTCTACGTATACAGTATGTAAGCGACGAAGTTTTGAAACAGCCCTCGAAGACGTCGAGTCTCGCTATGGTTTAGATGTCCGATAAGACCAGCAGGTTTAAACAAATAGTAGTTTTAATAGTTTTCTACACAAACTGAATGACAATGGAGGTAACGTCTTTCCGAGTGAAAATATTTTCAACGGTATGTGTTATAGTAGTGGTACTGTACTTGCTTGTTTTTACTCTGGACAGAAAAGAGAAATCACAGAGACAAACTGATTATGTGGAAACCATGGGACAAACCGGGTATCAGTCTGAAGGAATATACAATAAGAAGATACAGAATCGACAAACGTACACTTCTAGCTATAACAATGGGAATGCTATGGCAAGTATTCAAGATGCCCGTGATGATAATTTTCCGAGACTAAAAAGCGACATAGAGACAAAACCAACGATCAATTCGTTAAGTGGGAGAGTAGATATTAGTACAAAGTGGCGATCAAAAGGTCGCTATAACTTTCTAGATTTGAATTGTGTATCTACTCTCCCAGATCAGCTTGTGGGAGCCGTCGAGGACATGCCCATTCTTATACCAGAATCATTAGCGTTTCCGCCGGAAGTTCTAGCTTGTTTGTATCACCGATACGTTACAACAAAACAGACTGGGTGTGTGGAACCCAAATTATTCGGAAACGCCAACAACAAGGGAGGCTACATATGTGTTGATGAAGGAATCTTGGACAAAAATAATTGTGATGTATACATATTTACCCGCGCAGTAGATGAGAGGTACAAGACACAGCTGAAATCACAATACGGGTGTAACATTAACACCGTGGAGGATGCAAACCGTAATCTATTCCTGGAGACTTCTAAACAGTCGTTTCTGCTCAAGACGCTACGGCAATGGATAGTGTCCCAATCCAAATCAAAAAGTATGATAGATCTTGTGGTACTTGACCTGTCGATGGACAAAAATGATATTTATGTCATGAACGAGCTCTTGCAGGCTAAAACTCTCATGTCCAGAATCAAACAGATTTCTCTGCGTGTATATTTACCGCCAAAAATAGCATCAGCATTAGAGTACGAACAAAGACTTCTCATCTTCAAACAGCTATTTGAATTGAACTTTCGAATATTTCACTTCAATCTAGACTGGGAATGTAAGCCCGAGAACATAAAGAAAAATAAATTTTTGTCATGTTACTCGATTTACATGATGCGTCCAAAAAGAAAAGACCCCGTTATTTTTACTTTACCATCCGCGGATAGCATCAGAGGTATGGACGTAATGGACAGACACAAAATTTTTCATCGTTTTGTATCGTCAAATCAGGTCCTGTGTCATCAAAACATTCGGGTAGGGAACGTGGTCAGTGGCGGATGGAATGTGTGTCATGACCCAGCCTACCGTCCGTCCAGTCCGTGCCTCGTCTACTCATTTGGAATAAACGATGACTGGACATTTGACGAGGATATGGTGGCGACCTACGGCTGCGAGGTCCACTCTTTTGACCCGTCCATTGATAGGAAAAGTTACCGTTATTCAAATCAAGTTCATTTTCATAACTTAGGGCTTGGTGGGAAAGATTATAAGACTTCTACAGGTTGGGAATTACGAACAGTAGATACCATCATGAAAATGCTGGGGCATTCAGATCGTATTATTGATATTCTGAAAATGGACGCCGAGGGAGCGGAGATTCCTGCATTGAAACAAATGTTTAAAACTGGAACGCTGAGAAAAGTAAGACAACTAAATGTTGAATATCATGGAAAAGGAAATTTAGACATGGTTTTGGTGGCAAAGAATTTACATGACTTAGGATTTAGGATACATTGGTCAAATATGAATCTGGCATGTAGCTTGCCGATAGATGGCGGTTTCTCAACACATTGTTTTGAGGTATACTACATATCCAACCATGGTCGGAGTACATGAACTAAGTATTGTATACGTTTTGCTGAAAAACGTCATCGGAGACTTGTGCCATTAAAAATCATGTCAAAATTTATGGCGATTTTTTTTCATACCATTCACTTTATTCAAATGAATTATAAAGCTGGTCAAATCAGATGATGCTTTGTTGTTTTTGCCTTGTTACATGCTATTTTTTAGTTCACCTTCGCGAGCTTTTATGGAGCTACAAAAACTGTAGCCTATTGTCATAGCGTGTCGTAAAAGGTTTTTTTTTCTTTTTCTCCCAAAGCACTTAACAAATCTTAACAAACCAAGCCTTTGACGGTTATTTCGGCGATTGAGGCTTGTTGTAGGGCTCACAAGCCCCTAAATAACCGTCAAAGACTTGCTTTTGGTAAGGTATTTCGGACTAGCATGGGGAAGTAATGGTCCTACACATTTCGTCTGGGCCCGACTAAGGTGACGCCATCACTGGCAAAAAAAGATGACGTGGGTAACCTTCTGTAATAAATTTCTCCAGAATCAACAAACCATCAGAATGGTCTAAAGGGAATTCTCATCAAGTGTTGTTAATTTTGGTTCCACTCCGAAGGCGAAATGTTTTACGTCTTTTCGGACTTTTAAACAATGATGCAGAACTTAGGATAAGGCCTCTCCATTTTGTAAACGTTGACAGGCAAACCCATATAGTATTATACTGAAGCATAAACCTCGTCTTTTCCCTTTACCACAAGCAGTCGCTGATGAGAAAGAACAGTAATTGCATCTACATTTGGTGAAATTCTGTGCAAACTTTATATCGTACCTCGAGTACGCGCTATCAATCCAAGAAGTAACAGGGACGTATGTAACTTTTTTTTTTATTTCATTTATTTTACAACGTGTAACTAAATATATATACGTCCCTGAAAGCAGTCGCAGAGGGAAAGTTGAGTATGTTTCAGTCAATAGACCTTCTTCATATTAACGTTAGACTTGCATTTTAGACGCTCCAAGACCCGACATCACTACTTTTGACGTCATAGTTTTAAAAAAATTACGTCAAATGTTGTCATGTCGGGTCTAAATACAAGTCAACTGCGGTAATATGAAAATCGTCTATTAGAACCCCAAGTTGCTATATTTGTTGACCGATCCACTCGAAAAACAACTTTGATAAAGGCTTTGAATACTTGATTTCTATCAGATTTCGCAATCAGTTCTGTGCACATGTAATACCGATAAAATTTAAATTGCGTCCGCCAATAAGAGCTCTCGGTGGCTGTATTTGTTGACCACCCTTCCGAACTTGGTAGAGGACATTGAAAACTTGATTCCTGTTATACTAAATGTCCTTGGTGGCCATATTTGTCAAATAATCTTTTTTTAAACTCAATATAGATGTATAATCAATGTTAGAGTCTATTATTTTAAATTAGAACTTGATTGGGTTTTTTTTCAGTATACAAGCATTTATCCACACACCTACTCTCTCTTGAACACTTCTCTAGTGCCAGTAGTCTCTTAGTACAATCGAGAAAAAGAAGAAAAAAAATCTTAAAATATTCAGGAATAGATTTTGTAGTGGATTCCATCTTTTCATAAAAATGTTATATTCTCCTTTTAATTTATGTTTTTCTAATTCAAAATAATATTCAATGTCTTTTTTCAGTTCACTTCTGTGGAGCCTCTTGTCTAAGAATCTTTTCCTATAGTATATGTAAATTTTTATTACTACAAGAACTAAATTACTAGCAGCACATTTTATTGTGTCGCCTGCGAAGCATAGCGACACTTAGGGATCACTTTGTCCGTCTGTCTGTCTGTCACACTTTGGGTGTCACAGCCCATAACTTTTGATTGGTAAGTGATAGGGCTTTGATATTTCACATGTGTATTCCTTGTGACAAGACCTTCCTACACATACCATAATTTTTGACCTAGTGACCTTGACCTACATATTTGACCTACTTCTCAAAAAAATTAAGAATGGATATATCTTTTGATTGGCAAGTGTTAGGACTTTGATATTTCACACATGCAATCCTTGTGGCAAGACCTTTCTACACATACCATAATTTTGACCTTGACCTAGATATTTGACCAACTTTTGAAAAAAAGATAAGATTCGCTATATCTTTTGATTGGTAAGTGATAAGGCTTTGATATTTCACATGTTTATTCCTTGTAACAACGCCTTTCTACACTTACCATAATTTTTTGACCTATTGACCTTGGCCTACATATTTGACCTACTTTAAAAAAAATTAAGATTGTATATATCTTTTGATTGGTAAGTGATAGGGCTTTGGTATTTCACATCTGTATTCTTTGTGACAAGACCTTTCTACACAGACCATAATATTTGACCTTGTAACCTTGACCTAGATATTTGACCTACTTTTCAAGAAAAGTCAAATTGGCTAAATCTTTTGATTGGTAGGTGACAGGGCTTTGATATTTCACTTGTTTTTTCCTTGTAACAATGCCATTCTACACATACCATATTTTTTTACCTTTTGACCTTGGCCTAGCTATTTGACCTTCTTTTCTAAGAAATTAAGGTTGTATATATCTTTTAATTGGTTGGTGATAGGTGTTTGATATTTCTTATGATGAGACCTTTTTGTTACCAATTTTTAAGTAGTGACCTTGACCTAGATGATTGACACTCTTTTCTGAAAATTTGAGAATGACCATATCTTTTAATTTGTAATTAAGAGGTCTAATATTTCAAATGAATTTCATTTGACAAGACTTTTCTACTGATACCAATAATTTTGATCCACTTTCTAGAATAATAATCAAACCGCTTCGCAGGCGACACAAGCATTCCTTGGATTGCTATTTTTGTGCGAATAGCAAATAGCGATTGCCTGATTTCTTCACTCATGGGAGCCCCGTCTACTGAGTATGTATAAACGATGTTACTCTGTTTACATGTACCTTGGGACTGCGTCAGCGTCATGATTGGTTTAAAGTCTGATCACTGTCTGAATCAATGAATTATATCTAAATGAATCGAGCTGTCGTGTTATGTACATGCATGACCTAATGAAAAATTGCATCTGTATGTACCGAGATGAACACAGGCTGTGTGTTGGAATCCCTTTCCATTACCTGTTTTAGTGGACAATATATAAATGAAACGGTGCTATCGATAAAGATATTAAGTTGAATCATTGAAACGTAAAACTATCTTCAAGTAGGCTTATTTTGCCCCGCTTCACAAAATAAAATCTGTATACGACGGAAAAATTAGGAACTTCCATCATGAAATATGATATTAACAATTATGAAAAATAAAAGATCAAAACATTCCCGTTTAGGATGTATCATGTTTTTATATACTGAAAAAGAAGTGAATTTTCCTTCAAATTCTTAGCACACACCTAACATTGAACATGAAAGGTTAAAGAGAGAGTGGGGATCAAATTAGAAAAAAAATGAGATTCGTCTTCTTTCCTTGTATATGCTATCATCAATCGATAGTCATATTGGATTGTTGTATTTTTAGGGGGGGAGGGGTAGATTTAATGTGATGTTACATGTATTTGATTTTCATGTTCACTGTCAGACATCATCTTTCAATTCATTATGACAGCATTATGGATTTGCATTTTAGTTCTGTCTTTATAAGCCCATAAACTGGCCTACGAAGGTGTTCAGGAACAAATATTACTTTGAAAACACAATATTTTGTCATACATAATCAGTGATATTATTCTGGCTATTCGCACTCAGTACCTTTACTGCTTTGATTTTGTTATTTGTCAACCAATCTGGTCGAAAAACAGATAATAGGTAGAAAACCTTAGTTCTTGCATCCTTTAAGGTTTCACAAAATTTTAAAATGAAAAAAAAAAAAACTTTCCCGACAGACAAACTGCAGGTTTTAATAATAGCTTATGAGCTCTGATGGAGACTTTATCCTCTTTATGGGCAGATGATGCGTACTCTTCCCATGCACCTGATCTCATATCCATTGGGGATTCACTTTTGTTCCTTTGCAAAATGTTTTAGCAGTTTGTTTTGTTTTTTAATCTTCCTATTTTTGTTATGCCCAATGATTATGATTTTTTAATAACAATTTTGAGGTTTAGAGTTCTGTCATTCCTACATTTAACTAATATTGAACTTGTTTCAGTAGAACAATGTCATATACAAAACAAGCCAATTTTGTGTAAAAATACAATTTATTCAAAATAATAATAAAACTTTTAAAACTAGTCGGTGTTTCCAACATGCATATAGATACCTGAATTATGTTGATACATTTCATTCAACTTGAGCACTATGATAACCATCATTGACGAGGCAGTATTAAAATGGCAGTGCAATATACATGTACATACTTTATAAAATCATACGATGAAAATAAACAAATATCCGAGTTGAAGTTCATTCACATACAATATAATCAAATTAGGTTAATTCCTGATTACATAAATGATGCTCACACCAATTTGCCTTCCAGTCAATTTTTTTTACATGTGAAGAAAAACCTTCTAATAGCATTAATGTATAAATAGAAGAGAAAATCTCATTTTTTTTTTTTCGTATGAAAAATACCTAATACTTTATAAATAAAAGACCAGACTGCACAAAAACAGGTATGTGGCACATCGCATGTTTGAACCTTAATGTGACCTTGAAGGTGACCTTGACTCCCATTGGTTGTGGAGTAGTCTGATCATGTTTGTTGAAGTACCGTATATCGGGAATTTTTCGTGTGTGTCTAATTTCAACTAAGTTCGTGAACATAATCAAATCATGAAAAATGGACATAGTGAAAAAAGACGCATGTCTTTACCCTTGATCTTGTTTTAAATAGATAAACAAAAGTTAGACTTAGCGGAAAAAAACAACAACACCTTTTTAGGGTCATTTTCGCAAAATTTACCTGACATGAAAATTTCACAATATATGGTATATATCCAGTAAGTAATACCATCTTATATGAAAGAGAGACTAAAAGACAGATAGATGCTGGACAAATAGAATCTATCACAACTTTGACAAGGGAATCTCATCCGAGTGTGAAAGATTGGCAATCCACAACAAGGCTTGTCGAGTCGTGGATATAGCAAATCCTTTGCACCAGGATGAGATTCCCGTCTCAATCTTAAGTTTTTCTGACTCAACTCATTTTATTATCACTAGAAAGATTTTTTCAAAACCAAAATTGATACCAAATCTGCACAAATCTAACAATGGCTATGACATCATGATATTTGTCACGTGGAGTCCGAGACGAGGAAATCTCAAACTGCTACATCTATGTTTTTTTCTTTTGTCTCAAGGTGAAAGCGAGTGAGAATAATAGAATCCATCCCCAGATGTGATTGAGGACACGGAAATCCAACTCAAGTGTCTAGAATTTGCTTGTACCATGACAAGGCTTGCCAAGTCGTGGACAAAAGCAAATCCTGGACACAAGGGTTGGATTTCCGTGTCCCTCATCACATTTGGGGATTGTTTTTCTCTCACTCTCTAAAAGAGCTCAAAAATGAGTTTTTATGTATTCTTTTTCATATTTTGACTGGCTAATGCAGCAGTAGTTTATGATGTCACAATGACGTTTCAGTTAAAAGCACTTCCGGATGAGCTTATCCCACCCAGCAGGGTGAGACAACATGGGATCCTTACATGTCGTCCTCGTGTTCAGCAGAGGACATATAATTGCATTTTGTTAACATGGCATGTCTATATTTACAGACATCTTAAAGAAAATCTACAATGAACAAATGTTCCTACATTATGATCTATGACATAAAGCTTTCTTTTGATCAATCAATCACAGCAATGTCATCTTATATCACTACATGGTACAATTCCTAAACAACGATAACACATAAAGATATAATAATTTGACATAACTGTGTAAGATGAGAAATGTTATACAATCAATTGAGCTTATTGGATAAAAAAAAAAACTTCTGATCTTCAAACAACCTTCATATTTTTGAACATCTTTTTTCGTTAACCAATGCCCACAATGACAAATTCTGCTAAAAATGAAATGTATGGTACATGTACATAATAATGCAAGTCTCTGAGATAGTCTTACAATTGGAATGCTAGTTCTCAATGACAATCTTTATAGAATCTAATTCTACCTTATTTCAACATTTTACGTATAGACATATATTGTAATGTTGAAGTTGTAGCGAAGTGGTTAGCGTGATGGACTGTGAACCAATTGGTCGTGGGTTCGAGTCATTGGACATTGTGAAACTATTGTGACCTTGGGCAAGTTGCTCGAGTCTTCATTGCTCTCTCCACACCCAGGTAGAAATTGGGTACCTGGTATACGAGACGTACTGGCTTTGTGGATGATAACCATTAGCTTTTGACAGAACAAGTCTCATCAGGGAGGTAATATACAAATAACATCTTTTAAAATGACGTCATAATGAATAATAAATTCAAATTCAAGGAATTGTGTTCCCCCGCTTTTAAGTGTTTGTCTTTAAAGAAATGCTTACAGATATTCATATGAAAACGTGATTACCCGACAGACAATTTACCAGATAGAGAGATCCCTATATGTAACCCTAGCCTTGCACGCTAAGTAATAAGCTCAGAATATAATCATTTAATAAGTTTTGAATCACCATAAAGTTAGGGTTAAAGAAAAACTACATATGAAACTTAAAAGATAGCTTGTACATAATCTTATACATGTACCGCTTTGAAGTCGCGGAAAATTGTATTTCCTACATCTTTGTTAATCAAATGTTATTGTTTTTATTGCATTTAATACATCTTTGTTAATCAAATGTTATTGTTTTTATTGCATAAGTTAACCACTACTAATAACAAAATAGAAATACTACATTATGACCATTTCATATTTTATATCTAAAACATGTTTAATGGGTAAAACAATGTTTTATAAGATATTTGTATAATTCCAAAGCACATAATAAATGTACATGTATTTCTGAGACTTCACATAACTTCTTAGCTGCTTTTCATATTAGAAAACATCTACATGTATTTTTAGAATAGAGAAAAATATACAAAACAATTTTTCTACAGAAAATAATGGTATCTAAAAAAAAATATGTATGCCCCCGAATGTTTTGATTCTTGGGGCATAATAATAATAAGTTGATACTAATTTAAAAGACTATAAATAATAAATTTTAACCCAACTTGTAAGAAAAAATGAATAAGATGTCAAGGCATTTAAGCCGATAAAATATTATAATTTCAGATGTTAACGAATCAATTATACTACATTTAGTCCATACAATAAACTCCAAATTTTTGGAGAATAACTGACCTAGACTTGTATTGTAACATCATTACATTACATAGAAATGTACATGTAAGTGAAATACTAACGAAAAATTACATTTCCTTAAAAATTGCATTACCATATAATGGGTCTTCTATAGGTCATGAATAAAATACCATTTCAAAAATAGAATGACTGTATAACAAAGAAATATGTCATACTTACATTTGTATACCAATAATCATACCTCAATAATCCTTTTACAATAATATTAATACAACTTACTCAAGAAGCATGTCAAATTCCTTTCCATATCAACAGCTATAGTAATTTCATACAGATAATAATTAAATTTCATTTTAACTTGATAGAATAGAATATTTGAAATAACTGAAACAAGATGGTAGGACTTATCTTCCATTATCATATCCTGGGAAGAAATTGAGAAGAACCTTCTGTAAGGTTTGATTTATTTGTAGTTTGTTATCCTTTCCCAGATCGGTACGGCACATAGGACAGCAGTATACTTCTGCTTTGAATGACCTCTGTATGCAAACCTATAAATAGACAAAATAATATCATTACTTTGAAGATAAATAGATTAGCGAAAGATTATAGCATAAAGTCAGCCCTGAATTTGTCAAAACAGAAACTGTAATAGAATTACATACATGTACATGTATTTCTACAACAATTTCTACTCTTTCTGTTTTTAAAAGCAAATTGTATAAGAGTATGACCTGTTGTTTTGAGCTATTTATAACAATTAAATAAATGCTTATGCAAATTATGAAATCCCCCAACCTGACACTTACATTCAAAAGTTTTGAACAAGGTTACCCTGAAAAAATTTGATTTCTTTGCCACAAACTTACCTTACAACTGTAACAGGTTTATAAACTTACCTTGCATATGTTATGACTACACTCTGTTGTAACAGGTTTATAAACTATCTCCTGACAGCAAATGCATGTAAACAATTCCTCTACTTTACTAAGGAAGCCCTGTAAATATAGTCACCATATCATACGTTATCAACACAAGATCATTTTATGAAATGAGAGAGAATAAAGAAATGGTTGTGTTATCAATATGATCCAGCCTCTATTGCAATATAACATACATATACGGTTTTGTTGAGTAAATGTATAACTGAAAATGTTTCTAATGAAACATTTTCATTCTCTTGTCTTAAAAATCAAAATGATAGGACTACAGGGCTGTTGCTAGAGCTAATTTGGGGCTGATATCAGCCCCATTCCAAATGCAAAGTAGTATCTGTTCTTCCCAATTTAGGCCCTAAAAATTCCAAATTCTCTGTATATTCAGCCATCTATCAACAGAGAATCTTGCTTGCATAAAGGCTTAAAATGAACATCCTTGATATTTCATGTCAGATGTAAAATCTCCAACTTTCTAAAAATGCCTTTGTTTTGCCCGTGCCCCATTCCCAAAACACGCAGCAACAGCCCTGGACTATCTTGCATGTGGTTAGCATCAAACCCAATTTTCAGCATATCATAATTGATGTACATCTAAACATATATCATACAGATTTTGTTTTTCTACATCCTAAAAGATACAGACTTTCCCACTGATATTAGGATTTTAATTTCAATATAAGCTTAAAATGCATCAAAGATGCAAAGTGCCGAGTTGCAAAACTTGAATGTAAGTATGAACATTCAGACTTAAAATATACAAGAATTGTATAAATATATGGTCTCGACAGATGGGAGGCATTATTAGAACGTTTCAGGTTGATACACATTCATATATAATCCAGAAACCATTTTCTATTATCTGAGTCCTACAAATTTGACCTTTGATCTTTTGATCCCAAAATCAATATATCATCCTTGATTCATGGGAAACATTTCTGGCAAGTTTCATGATCATATGTGCAATACATGTTCAAATATGGTCCAGAAACCATTTTCATTCATCTGAGTCCTATGATCTTGACCTTTTGACCTCAAATTCAATGGAAGGATTCCTTGATTCATGGGAAATATTTCTGGAAACATTAAGTCCTGTGACCTTGATCTTTGACCCTTTGACCCCTAAATCAAAAGTGGTCATTTTCTATTCACTGGAAACATTTCTGGCAAGTTACATGATTATAGGTGCATTACAGGCTCAAATTCAGTCAGGAAACCATTTTTAATCATCTTAGTCCTGTGACCTTGACCTTTGACCTTTTAACCCCAAAATTGATAGTGGTCATCCTTGATCCATGGGAAACATTTCTGGCAAGTTTCATGATTATAATTGCAATACAGGCTGAAATATGGTCCGGAAACCACTTTCAATCATCGGAGTCCTGTGACCTTGACCTTTGACCTTTTGACCCCAAAATCAATAGGGGTCATTCTTGATTCATGGGAATCATTATTGGCAAGTTTCATGACTTTAGGTGCAATACAGGCTAAAATATGGCCAGGAAACCATTTTCAATCATCAGAGTCCTGTGACCTTGACCTTTGACCTTTTGACCCCAAAATCAAAAGTGGTCATTTTCTATTCACAGGAAACATTTCTGGCAAGTTACATGATTATAGGTGCAATACAGGCTGAAATATGGTCCGAAAACCAATTTCAATCAACAGAGTCCTGTGACCTTGATCTTTGACCTTTTGACCCCAAAATCAATAGGCCTCATCCTTGATTCAAGGGAAACATTTCTGGCAAGTTTCATGATTATAGGTGCAATACAGGCTGAAATATGGTCCGGAAACCATTTTCAATCATCTGAGTCCTGTGACCTTTGACCTTTTGACCCCAAAATCAATAGGCCTCATCCTTGATTCAAGGGAAACATTTCTGGCAAGTTTCATGATTATAGGTGCAATACAGGCTGAAATATGGTCCGGAAACCATTTTCAATCATCCGAGTCCTGTGACCTTGACCTTTGACCTTTTGACCCCAAAATCAATAGGGCTCATCCTTGACTAATGGTGAGTAAGTGTATGAAGTTTCATTGTTATAGCCTCTTTCGTAGTTGACTTATAGTCCGGAAACCAATTGTTGACGCCCTCCCGCCCGCCCAGACGCCCGCCCAACCGCCCGCCCAGACGCCCGCCCGCCCGCCCGCCCGTCTCACATCAAATTAAGAGCCGAGTTTTGCAACTCGGCTAAAAATGCTACCTGACTGCCCTCTGCAGTATGCTCCTTGGCTTCATCCCATAGTTTCTTATTGACAGTATCCTCCTTTATTAGCTTTTCTTGGGCTTCATCAATCTCATACTTCACTTTCTGTTTTTTCTCCGGTAAAACGTCTGGACAAAGTCACGTGAGAGAGAAATTACCATCCATTATTAAACATTGACATCACAATGCTATTGGAAAATAAGTTATGGAGAATCAAGGCAGTGAAAACCAACTTTAAAATAATGTTAGTCATTATACGAGGATGTAAAGCTCAATTTTGAACCCTTCTAGACTTTTTCCATCTCTCCATTCACATCTGAACATGTAATAAACTTAACATGTAATAAACTTAACAAGTATTTTTTAACATCTTTAAAACTGAACAAGTATCTAATCGAGTGCTTACCATCATTTTTCCTTTTCCTCTTGCCGGCCTTTTTTGGTGTTTTACCATCTTCGTCTCTCTCTTCTTGCTCTTCCTTATCTTTGGCCTTCTTGGCTTGTGCCTCCAGGTAACCATCTGGGTACTACAAATTATACATCAAATAGAAAATGTCAGCTTCAAAATCCATATATATCAGTACAGATGCACCAAATTTAAAGTTCATTCTAATAGACCTTCTTCATATTACCGTTAGACTTGTATTTTAGACGCTCCAAGACCCGACACCACAACTTTTGACACTATTTCTTATTGTGACGTCATAATTCAGATACGACGTCACAGTTAAAAGTTACGTCAAATGTTGTCATGCCGGGTCTTAGGATGTGTAAAATACAAGTCAATTGCGGTAATGTGAAAATTGTCTATTAGCTGAGAGAATTAAATGCAAATCTGATGAAAATTGACAATACAGACATAAGTCTAATGCAAAGTTAATTTAATGTAAATTGGTCTGAATTGTGCAAAGCATTGATTGCACTTGCACTTCTAGTTTATAATTGTACAAGAGACAAAGGACCTGTAACGTTAAGAGCCGTAATCTGCCCAATTTTTACTTGCGATACCAGCTCAATCAGTATTATTTAAAATGTGTCCTGTACATGAAATTATTTCATTTCAAGTATTTTTAATCAAATATAGTAGTTTTATTGACATAATTATGAGAAACAACCTATTTTTTTACGTAGAAGTGAGGGCAGGGGTCTTTTTAATGATATAAATAATGCGAGTGAAATGTCGAAAAATTTCTAAAAATCGGTCGCTTTTGTTGATCAAAATGTCAAAATGAACTTTAATGAGAAGATTCAATAAGAAATATCATGCTAAAACATGATTTTCTCCAAATATTATAGTCCGGATTTATCAGACCGTAAACATGTGGCCAGAGATATATTATCGAACACTCACTCTCACTTAAATTGTACAATTAACAACGCCGCTGTTATAAAAATAGCTTGAATTAGCTTTTTTTCATTATATAAAATCATATTTCTTTTA
Organism: Pinctada fucata; assembly: GCA_028142955.1. Taxonomy (NCBI): domain Eukaryota; kingdom Metazoa; phylum Mollusca; class Bivalvia; order Pterioida; family Pteriidae; genus Pinctada; species Pinctada fucata. Next base: position 85,156,746 of record AP027102.1, on the reverse strand, counting down.
CATTTACCATAATTATATTTTCTAAATACTTTGTGAATTTTGAGCATTTTTTCTAAGATTGACTGGTACTTCAGTCGTCAACGCTAATTGTTAACTTTTATTGGGAGGGGCTGTTGAATTATCAATGCTCAAAATGAAAATAAAGAAGTTTGTTAGTGAAAAAGTAAACAACAACGAACATTTTTGTTGAAAATTGATTAATTCGAAACTATTAATAGAGAAATTAATAAATGTCGAAAGCGAATCAAATGCCAATTACTAATTCTCTGTTAACTTAAAATAGTTCCCTCAACCCTACCCGCCCAATCGCATTTTCGTAAATTGACTATTGTTCCCCCCTTTGGAACACAACTCCGCTTTTACAGAAAATTTGTATTATGAAAATATATCTTAGGTAGAAGTGGTGTTGTGTTCCAAAGGGGGGAACGATACTTTGTAGAAACTTTTCCGATTTACATTGATTTCTGTACAAAATAAGCACATTTATACTCAAATATCTCTCTATTTGAGCAATTTTATGAAAAATGTTCTTCAGATTTTGAAGGGGTTTTATCTTTTAAAGTATTTCACCAACTTGATTAAAGAAATGAAGTACTTTAAAATTTCATTATTTTTGGGCAGATTTTACGCCTTATCATTACAGGTCCATGTCAATTTACATAAAATGTATTGATAACCATTTTCCCCTGACTTTGTTTTAATTTCATTTCTCCAACCACAAGTTCTTTACTGTATGAAACATTTCTTACAGCATTTACTCAAAAGTCTGTGGCAACCTTGCAGAAAGTTAAAACTTATATACATCACATCCTGTACATCTAAAATAATAAAGCCTGTGTCTGTGAAACACGAATGCCCTTGGTGGCATCATTGTTAGTATTAACACTATTTTCTGTTAAGTACAAGTATGTGAAAGGTCAAGGTCAGGGTCACTTGGTTAACATTTTTTGGTATCGATGGAAAAATCTTGTGATGAGAAATACACATGTGAAATATCAAAGCCCAATGTTAATGTTTTTGAAAAGTAGGTCAAAGGTCAAGGTCGAGATGTCAAAAATTTTGGTATCAATGGAAAGTTCCAATGTTAAAGTTATTTGGACAAACAGACAGACAGGCCAAAAACTATATGCCCCCGAATCTTTGATTCCGGAGGCATAATTAAAATCTTGTGACCTTGTTACTAGGCATGGTACATGTAGATGGGTAAAGTTATTCCAATTGCCAGGTTTTAAAATCAGCAAGGAAAAGGAGAGGACTGGGATTGGATTGCATACCTGCATTGAGAGGCCCAGTTGCTCTGCCCTTTTCTCCCCTTCCTTTGTCCATGGGGCTGAGGACGGATCGTCACGCCTCATTAAATACCTCCACACCATGAACCCAGACTTTCCTTTCTCTTTCCAGTACTTTACTACCTACAATTGGAAACCCAAGTTCTATGAAAATATTACAGCCCCTGCAAACTTCTTGTACAACACTTTAAAATTATCTCTTACTTGCAAACTGTTTCTTTGACTAGCACATACATGTACTTCTAAGAAAATTTAAAACTTGTATGAAATATTTGATTACATCAAAAGGCAGAATCTATTCCCTACCCTTCCTTGCATACACATACCTTATAAATGCCGTCATATCTGTTGCCTTCCTCCGGAGCGTACTCGGAATGTTTGCGTCCCTTACAGTTACGTACAACTCTTAGTGGCTTTCCACCTTTCCAGTCTTTAGCCTCTGCTCCTTTATCACTCACAGATGCATTACAATTCTTTGCTAAAGCCCTGTTAGATATGTAAAATGCTGCATAATAATTATGTTCTTTACTAATGCAAACATTTTTTATTTCACAGGCCTTTTTTTCTATTCTTTTCTTTTATATGAATTCAAGAGTTTCTCAGGATTTTATGCAAAATGTGTGAAAAGGAACCTATTTTTGGATTCAGTTTTATCACACGCTACACCCTTTATGCAGTTTCATAAAGCCGTTTCGTAATCAAATGTTATGATAACATGTTACATATCACTCTATTTGAATGTGATTGGCCAAATTTGGAGCCTAATCACCTAAACTATGACAAGTGTGACCTTTCAAATATCAGTCATTTGTTAAATTCAGATGCAAATTCAATATCCATGATTAAAATAAATTGTTGTTTAATTGTTACATTAAAATATCAAACAAATGAAATAATTTTTCTCTTCATGCACAGCAAACAATTTCGATGGGAAACTACTTCTCATGGTGTCACAAACAAATCCTAGGTCATGGCGCGGTTCGCAGTTCTCAGAAATATCGATTTCACATTAGAAATACACATTTCAGGCAATATCATGTGATAAATAGGATCTAAAATGAATTTTCATTTCATACGATGTATTATGAAACAGTTTGTGTTTTATATCCCCTCGCCAAGGCTCAGGGATATCAAACACACAACTTGTTTCATAATACATCATATGAAATGAAAATTCATTTGAGATCCTATATATATGATATCATTTTGAATTATATTTTAAGGAAAATGTTTGTAAAGGATTCTATTATCATCACTCAAAACGTTTGAAAAGAAAGGTACTTCTCATAATTTAAGAATTGAATTAAAGCCCCGAAAAAGGTTTACGAACATGAATTGCTATTATAACATCAACAGCATACACTGTACAACAACACATAACTACTCAGGTATTGAACCTGCTATTGCTGATCATCATCATCTTTATTTTATGTTTCATTTTACATGTAAATGGGAAATAAGTTACATGTAATCTTGATAAGTCTGGTGTCAGGTGGTCACAATTGCTGATCATCATTATCTGTATTATGTTTCATTTTACATGTAAATGGGACACAAGTTACATGTAATCTTAATAAGTCTGGTGTCAGGAGGTCACAATTGCTGATCATCATTATTTGTATGTTTCATTTTACATGTAAATGGGACACAAGTTACATGTAATCTTAATAAAATGTTATGATCGCTGAGCGATAAAGTCCCCTACCGGTGGCATATATCTATGTCCTGCAACTCTGCCAATGAATTACTCTTCAATTAAACATATATGAGTTTTATTTGTTGCAGGAAAATGTCAGGAAAACTGACAAAAACTGGATTGTGCAAGTCATCAAGGGGTATAACTTCTGGAAAAATAGGTCAAGCGTGAAAAATGTCAGACTTGCTCTGTAACTATCCAAGTCTAAGCTGAGTATCAAAATTTACTTGCATATCTCTATTTGTTGCAGTAAAAAGTCTGGAAAACTGACAAAAACTAAATTTTGCAAATCATCAAGGGGCATAACACCTCGAAAAATTGGTCAAGCATGACGAAAGTCAAACCGCTCTGCAACTATCCAAGACAAAGCTGGGTATCAAATTTCACTTGGATATCTCTATTTGTTACAGAAGAAAGTCCGGAAAACCGACCAAAACTGAATCTTCCAAGTCATCAAGGGGCATAACTCCTCGAAAAATAGGTCAAGCGTGACGAAATTAAACTTGCTCTGTAACTATTCAAGACCAAGCTGTGTATCAAATTTCATCTGAATATCTTCATCCGTTGCAGAAAAAAAGTCCGGAAAACTAAAAAAAAACTTAATCTTCCAAGTCATCAAGGGGCATAACTCCTCAAAAAATAAAGCGTGACGAAAGTTAAACTTGCTCTGTAACTATCCAAGACCAAGCTGTGTATCAAATTTCATCTGAATATCTTCATCCGTTGCAGAAAAAAAGTCCGGAAAACTGACAAAAACTGAATTTTCCAAGTCATCAAGGGGCATAACTCCTCGAAAAATAGGTCAAGCGTGACAAAAGTTTAACTTGCTCTGTAACTATCCAAGACCAAGCTGTGTATCAAATTTCATCTTAATATCTCCATCCGTTGCAGAAAAAAGTCCGGAAAACTGACAAAAACTGAATTTCCCAAGTCATCAAGGGGCATAACTCCTCGAAAAATAGGTCAAGCGTGACGAAAGTTACACTTGCTCTGTAACTATCCAAGACCAAGCTGTGTATCAAATTTCATCTTAATATCTCCATCCGTTGCAGAAAAAAGTCTGGAAAACTGACAAAAACTGAATTTTCCAAGTCATTAAGGGGCATAACTCCTCGAAAAATAGGTCAAGCGTGACGAAAGTTAAACTTGCTCTGTAACTATCCAAGACCAAGCTGTGTATCAAATTTCATCTTAATATCTCCATCCGTTGCAGAAAAAAGTCTGGAAAACTGACAAAAACTGAATTTTCCAAGTCATCAAGGGGCATAACTCCTCGAAAAATAGGTCAAGCGTGACGAAAGTTAAACTTGCTCTGTAACTATCCAAGACCAAGCTTAGTATCAAATTTCATCTTAATATCTCCATCCATTGCAGAAAAAAGTCCGGAAAACTGATATTCGGACAGACGGACAGACTGACAGACAGACCGAGAGGAAACTAAGAGTCCCCTTCGGCGTTGCCGGTAGGGGACTAATAAGTCTGGTGTCAGGGGATCACAATTACTGATCATCATAATCCATATTATATGTTTCATTTTACATGTAAATTGGACATAAGTTACATGTAATCTTCATAAGTCTGGTGTCAGGGGGTCACAATTGCTGATCATCATTATCTGTATGTTTCATTTTACATGTAAATGGGACATAAGTTACTTGTAATCTTAATAAATCTTTTGTCAGGGGGTCACAATTGCTGATCATCATTATCTGTATTATATGTTTCATTTAACATGTAAATGGGACATAAGTTACATGTAATCTTAATAAGTCTGGTGTCAGGGGGTCACAATTGCTGATCATCATTATCTGTATGTTTCATTTTACATGTAAATGGGATATAAGTTACATGTAATCTTAATTAGTCTGGTGTCAGGGGGTCACAATTGCTGATCATCATTATCTGTATTATGTTTCATTTTACATGTAAATAGGACGTAAGTTACATGTTATCTTAATAAGTCTGGTGTCAGGGGGTCACAATTGCTGATCATCATTATCTGCATGTTTCAATTTACATGTAAATGGGACATAAGTTACATGTAATCTTAATTAGTCTGGTGTCAGGGGGTCACAATTGCTGATCATCATTATCTTTTTTATGTTTCATTTTACATGTAAATGGGATATAAGTTACATGTAATCCTAATAAGTCTGGTGTCAGGGAGTCACAATTGCTGATCATCATTATCTGTATTATGTTTTATTTTACATGTAAATGGGATATAAGTTACATGTAATCCTAATAAGTCTGGTGTCAGGGAGTCACAATTGCTGATCATCATTATCTTTATTATGTTTCATTTTACATGTAAATGGGACATAAGTTACATGTAATCTTATTTAATCTGGTGTCAGGGGTAACAATTGCTGATCATAATTATCTGTATTGTTTCATTTTACATGTAAATTTGACATAAGTTACATGTAATCTTAATAAGTCTGATGTCAGGGGGTCACAATTGCTGATCATCATTATCTGTACTATATGTTTCATTTTACATGTAAATGGGATATAAGTTACATGTAATCTTAATTAGTCTGGTGTCAGGGGGTCACAATTACTGATTATCATTATCTTACTGATGATAAATTTCACTTTACATGTAAACTTGTTCACACATTTTTACATGTAATCCTAATTAGTCTGGTGTCAAGAGGTCATAATGACTGATAATCATTTATTAGATTTACATGTTATTCGAATTAAACAGTTGTCATAAGATCATGTTAAGGCTACCTATATGTTTGTCAATTTCTTTAATGTAAAAGTATTCTTTCCTTTTTACATGTAAAGTCAATTAAAGTAACTGTCAAAGATCAATTTCTATTGTCAAGTCTTACTACATGTTTACTGTGTATTCAAATTAATCTTGACAGCATTACATGTATTTTTTTTTGGTAAGGTCAAGTGTAAAGCTGAGGTGTAAAAAAGTGTGACATCTATAAAAGTTTGTACTGTAACATGATCAAGCTTTCTGTAATAAGACTTCAAGTGAATTTGCTGGTACTTCTCATAAAACCTTGAATACCTCGACTATACTGTACGTTCTGGATCATAAGCATCTTTTATTTCATTTCAGAAAAATCCTCCTCCGATTCATCAATATGTACAAATGTAATAATCAAATTCTTGTTGTGTCCCCCTCTTAATATATAATCATACATCACAGCTTGATAGCTTTTCTGATGTCTCTTATCTATAAAAAAGGTTAATGATCAAGTTCTTGTTTGGCCCCTTTTATATAACCAAACATCACAATTTATTACATGAACGTCTTTCTATTATCTCGGGTCTATAACGTGTAACTAAGAACCTGTTCGTGCGTGTTAATTCCTGGTCACATGATTGTTCTGCTGTTCGTTTATTTCCAGACAAGTCTCGCCCTCCACTTCCTGTGTAAGTAAATTCTTCTCCATCATCCTGAGTAAGAAAGAGAATGCAATTTTTTTTGTTTTTGTATTTTTTAAACATCAGACACGTAGGCGCAACACAGACAAAGGCATTTATTGTATATACATGTAAATTACCAATATCGGGCTTCGAAGCCCCACCCCTTTAATGTATATTACTAATATACATTAAAGGGGTGGGGCTTCGAAGCCCGATATTGGCCCTTATTTTGAACATTGTACTTCATAGAATTTTTAACTATAGTTTGACATTTTGAAACGTCCTCTACTGAATCATGAATCTATATTTTGTAAACACTGCATTTAGCAATACCTTTTAGCCCTCTGAAAACACCAAAATAGGTCATATTCCGCGAAATTGCTGCAAAAACTACACATTTCTATAAAATCAGCAATGGCCGCATGCATTAACTAAGATGAAATATTTATATGTGAAAGATTATCATTATATCCTTTTGTCGTAAACGTTTCATCTCAGTTAATGCATGCGGCCACAATGAATTCGTCCATAAAATTCCCAGCAATTATTGCTATATTTTGTCAATAACACCAAAATGACGTCACTTCATGACATCAGTACAGTTAAATGGCACTTTGTTTGGTGATATTTTCCTTCACATTAAAAGCGGTACACATTAGTGTATTTTTATAAGAGATATCAAGTATTTCTTACGAAATTTATTTCTAGTGAAAAATTGAGGGCCGATTTAGGGGTCTCGTGGACCTACCCCTCTCTCTTATAACAAATAGGTTTTTAGCAGAACTCTGCTTGTAACTAAGTGAAATGAAAGTGCCTGCAGAAGTCCTATTAACCTCCATTGATTTTTGTATGCCTGTAACGAATTTGTATATGACAAATTACTGTAAATGTGGTTATTTTCGCAAATGACAATTACAACAGTACGCGTGGGGGTTATATGGCAAAAGGGAGTATTTCCATTTGTCTTTTATACAGGTTGTAATTTTTACGCGGGGTCATTTTCTCAATAATTCAATCACATGACAATTCAATCACGTAAAGCGCAAAAATTACCCCCATGCGAAAAATTTCCACATTTACAATTATGTACAAAGTTTACTGTACATGTATAACATCTAGTTTTATAAATTTCAACAGAAGTGTGGTGTAAGTATACAGACCTTATCATCCTCGTACCCTCCTGATAGGACTATAGAATACGCTCCATCACTGTCTCTACCATGAATTCCAGCCACATGTGGTCGATGGACACCTGCTTCACTTACCTAAACAATAAAACATTAACATGTTTTAACAAAATGATTTTTTTTTTCACTCTTTCAACAATTCAAACAAATTTGCATTCCAAATCTGAAAATTAAACGAACAATTGCTCATCTGATATCAGAGATTAAACATTTTATGATCTTTGTATAAGTGAAATTCAAGGTTTTCATAAACACAGAAACTGAAATCTATGCAATTATCTAATATGTGTATAATGACAATTGAAAAATGTTGCTGTTCCTCACAAGCTGTTGTTTGTCAAGCGTTGTTTGTCAAGTGTTGCTATTTGTCATATGTTGCTGTTTGTGTGTCATACAATACTATGAGTCTGTAATACATTGCTGTTAGTTTGCCTTACATTCCTGTTATTCTGCCATATGTTGCTGTTAGCCTGTCACACGTTGCTGTTAGTCTGTCACACGTTGCTTGAGTCTGTCACACATTAATGATAGAGTCTGTCACATCTTGCTGTGAATCTGTCACACATAGCTCTTAGTCTGTCACAATTTGCTGTGCTGCTGTTAGTCTGTCACAAGTTGCTGCGAGTATGCCACATGTTGCTGTGAGTCTGTAACAAGTTGCTGAGTCTGCCACACGTTGCTATGAGTCTGTCACAAGTTGCTGTGCTGTTAGTCTGTCACGTGTTGCTGTTAGTCTTTTACACATTGCTGATATAGTCTGCCACGCGTTACTGCTTATCTGTCATTCATTGCTATTAGTGTGCCACAAGATGCTATCTGTATGTCACAGGTTGCTGTTTGTATCATTTCGTCATAAATTATACGTAGCCATTTGTCACCTGTTGCCTTTAGTAAGTCATGTTTCTGTTTGTCACATGATACTATGAGTCTGTTCCAAATTGCTGTTAGTCTGTCCTGTTGCTGTTAGTCTGTCACATGTTCCTGTAAGTCTTCCGCATGTTGCTGTTAGTCTGTCACATGTTGCTGTTAGTCTGTCACATGTTGCTAGTAGTCCTTCATGCATTGCTGTTAGTCTGTCACACTTTGCTGTCAGTCTGTCACACTATGCTGTCTGTCAAAAGTTACTGTTAGCCTGCCACACACTGCTGTTAGTCCTCTATCCGTTGCTATTAGTTTGTCACATGTTGCTGCTAGTCTGTCACATGTTGCTGTAAGTCTGTCACATGTTGCTGTTGGTCTGTCACAAGTTGCTGTTAGCCTGTCATAAGTTGATACTTGTCTGTCACATATTGCTATTAGTCTGTTGCAAGTTGCTGTTAGTCTGTCATACATTGCTATTAGTTTTACATATGTTGCTACTAATTGTCACATGTTGTTGTTAGTCTGTCACATGTTATTGTTAGTCTGTCACATGTTGCTGTTTCTCACATGATTTCCTTTTTCACAGTATCCTGTGTCAAGGCAAAAAAAGGTCATGGCAAGATCATTTACCCTCAAACTGTTTGTTTTACAAAACTTATTTAAATTTATTCATACTTGCACTCTAAATTTCCAAAGTGTTCCCACTTCTACCCCTGGTATTGGACCAAAGTGATTTGGGGGTACTGTAGTGCACACTTTCTGCCTGCCAACACATGCCATACCCTGTAATTATCGATTATATATATTATTTAATAGGTGTTATCAACAATTACATCTACATACTCAATATGTGAAATAATCTGAATCAAAATCAAGTATACAATCTGAAATTGTTTTTTAAAAAAGCATTTTCAACCAAATCACATTGAGAATACTTTTGGTCCAACAAACCTTCTAATCATTTAGAAACGAACCTATCATACATAATTTTTAACTATAATCAAGATGGCCATCTCAATTCAGTTCTCAATTTCATTTTTAAAGTATGAAATTAATTTCAACCAATGATATATAGAATACTAGAAGAACTTTAAAACAATGTTACTACATTTTGTACTTTTCTATAAGCAATGTATAATACAAATGACGCATCATTTTCCTACTTGGGCTTTAAAGACCAATATTGACATACCCGACCCCAATCTCTGTTTGTCGCTCCTTGTGCCGAGGCCATTTTGGATTTTTTCTTGCTTTCTTTCAGTTTTTCACCGGCTTTAACAATGGCACTGGTATCAGTTTTACAGCTTGGGCAGTACCTGTAACCATGTACAGTATCGTTATAAACTGACCGTGACATTTCCTAAACATATGAGGGTTGATTGACTTGTTGTGAGCCTTGGTTTTCTGGGTTGCAGAAGGTATTCTGCAGACAGATTAGTTACAAAAAGAACAAACAATGGCACATACCATGCTTCACTTCTGATACAGTTTCGCAAAAATATTGAACTTAAGCGCCCCAGAAAGCTCACTAGTTAACATCAGGATAATGCTCCTGTTTACAAGTCTGTCACTGCCATGGCTACCATTCATGATTGTGGCTTTAATTTGATTGAACATCCGCCTTATTCACCTGATCTTGCTCCATCAGACTTTCATCTATTCCCAAAACTGAAAGCAGCTATTTCTGGCACCCACTTTCAGTACGATGAAGACGTTATACCAGGAATATATCAAATTTCGCAATCATGTGATGTTACTGTTCTGTACCTTTTATAATTGAAGTTTTAGTTAGCTCTATTTATCAAAACATGTGACACCTCTATCTATATGTATGGACGTTGTTATGGAAACAACCTCGCGGTTTCACATGTTTGACCTGACGCATGAGTGTAAACTTAAAACATGGCGCTTGAATTCGAAGAGACGAAGCGGAGGCAAGAAGAATCCCCATCGTATCATTGATAATAAAGCTTAACAAGGTAAAATATGATTGCCGATTGTTTAGTTTTACTGTAAATGTGGTTATTTTCGCTGGGGGAAAATTTCATGATTATAACATCAAGACTTTTCACGCAGGGGAAATATTCGCGATTTTCGTCTTTCCCATTGTAAGAATGCAGCGGGGATATTTTCGTGTGGGGGAAATTTTCACGAAATTTCTTGATTCGTGAAAAAACGTGAAAATTACCCCCACGCGAAAATTACCATGTTTACAGTATTTATTCAAGTGAGACACAGTCAATAATCCCCTGGAAAATTTGCCGATTCGTGCCAGCCATATCCTGAATTGGGGTCCCGGATTTGTTCAATGTAGATTCCTGCAGCCAACACACCCCTATCAACCAAATATTCAAGTGTTGTTGGCCGTTTCCACGGCTACTGTTATCCGTGGTAAGTAGACATGAGTTCAGCTAACCAAAATACTGTCTTGTCCTTATCCGTTGGGGAGCAGAATTTTCTGACCGCAAGGAAGATTTAAAACCTGATTCGCATGAGTGGGCAAACAATAGGATTACAGTGATAATCCGACAACAACCCTGTATAATGATAACAGGGCATTTAAGCTAAAAGAAATTGAGGAAGAGCAGATAATTTTTTTCAGTTAAAGATCCTTTGACTTTTTTAGAAAGTAGGAAAATTTTATGTCAGCCACTTTGTTCATTAAAGAATTTACTACTCAGCAGCAATATTTTTTATCCTGTACATTTTCTACAACCCAATCAAGTACAGATCTAGGGGTGGAGGGAGGACCCCTGGGATTTCCCGATAAATTCTTATTTTTCAGGTGTTATTTTTTACATTATAGGCTGGGCCCCCTTCCCCATACAGGCTGGAATCTTGTGATTTTTTTAAGAGGAGGAGGAGTGGGGTTGGTGGGGGTTATATGGCATATCTGGGAATAACATGATTGATTGATTGGTTTTTAATCTCGTGCCATTACTTTCCCAAGAAAGGTCAATTGGGAAAAAGGCAATATATTCAAATTATACCGCACTTGCTATGAATTTGACGACATGTAATATTCTATTCCCTTTGTTTCATTAAAATTGGAGATTATCATTATCTATTCCCATTCTGGTAAGTGGATTTTGACTGCAGGTAAGTGGATTTTAGGGAGTCACTTACCCGTCGGTAAAATTTCTAGAACACTGAAGATATCTGCAACCACTGCATAACATTTAATGAAACTATACAGGAAGCAAGTTCTCAAGGTCCTCTACCAAGTTTGGGGGGGGGGGGCGTGGTTTGTGGTGATTTGAAAAACAAATATGGATGTCAAGGGTTTTGGTTGGCTGACACATTTTCGACATCTCTGCAACAGCTGTACAGAATTTAAAGAAACTACAGAAAGCAAGTACCAAAGGTTCTCTGTTTTTGAGCTGATCAGTCAACAAAGAAGGGCTCTGATTGTCTAACACATTTTCAACATCTCCATAACTGCTACACAGAATTTTATTTATTGTTAACCAGTACTCAAAGCCTCTACCAAATTGACCACTACAGTCTTCATGAAAACTTTTTTTGACCACTAGCCAGCCGGGCTAGTTGAGTGCCAAAATCTACTAGCCACCCAAAATTTTCACTAGCCATTGCAGAAAAATCAAAACGCTATATAGACCCATGGTTTCCTCAGTTAGGTCCGTTGAGAAGGCAAAAATTCACACATATATACAGGTAGAGTATACACAAAAATTGAACGAAGGTAAACCGCCACCCGATCATTTCTCTGGCAGATGTCAGCTACGTCATTATCAGTAGACTCAATTTTACAATGAATGCATGATATTGTTTGTATAAATATAATTTCACATACGCTTTTTGCCTGCAGAAAATGGACGGAGAAAAAAAGAACTTATTTGAATCATACTCGCTTATAGGCCGGCCGTTGCTTGCGGCGCTTGGCCAATAGTTATACAATTTTCATAAAAATCTCTTTATTTCAGTGTTCAGTCGAGATTTTTGAAATTGTTAGATATTTAATTGAACATGTTATACTCAGTACCTTAAAATAACCCGTCACGCTGACCTGAAAACAATGCACTGTTGTTACGGGAATATTTATCTTGTATCTTAGGACAATATTTTAATGAACAGATTTTACAGGAAAACGTTATTATATTTCATTTGAAACATGTTCAACAATAACATAAACATTTCATACTTAACCAGCGATAAAAGTTGAGACGCAACGTGTACTTTTATGGAAAGAAGGCGGCGATTCTACCCCAAGTATAAAAATAAGACGAGAAATCGCCAGCCGTCGGCCCTTAATCAGAACACTGCAGTTCTTTAAAAGTCAATAGCCAGTCGGGCTAGTTCAGCATCAAATTTTGGTAGCCCGAGGAAATATTTGGTAGCCAGGGCGGTCAGGCTAGTGAGTTTTCACGAAGACTGCCACTATGAGCCTTTGCTTGCAACTCAGGTGTGTGATGTGCCCCCTTTGGGCCTCTTGTTGCTTCAAAATTCTACTGTTGCCTTAAAACTTGATGTACAATGTCAAAAAGATAGTATTTACCACTCGTCTTCCTCAGGTAACTTTTCAAGCGGTGGATTAAGACAGTGTAGGTGATACGCTTGGTCGCACTCATCACACAAGATCTGTTTGTCCGGTTCGTCTTTACCACCACACACACAGCACCCACAATGCTTACATTTTCTTCTAGGATTGTCTAGGCAAAAATCACAGTCTGGTTTGTTTGTACCTTGAAATGAGAATGCAATGAAACTTAAGGAATGTATCATATAAGTTTCCAATGAGATAACAATTTGCAAAATTTTATGATACACAAGTACATGCAAAACATCCTGGTCCAAATTTGTTACAGCTTTCCAAAGTGCTCTGTTTTAATGTACTTTAATGTACTTAAATGTTATCAAATGGTTAATATACACCTATTTGGATAGTTCCATACAACTTCACATGATTTCAGCACCAAATAATACCGTTATATAAAGCACAATCCACTAGAAAGTTTTGATCTCTACTGCAGTGTACTCACGTTGTACAGGGGTTGGGGTAGCTGTGGATTCTGTATCATTCTCATTAATTTGTGTGCCTGGCTTTTCAATGTCAAATATCTCATGAATAAACATCAAGTTGCAGTCATCTAAAGGCATAAGGTCTGGTCTACAAAAGAATGAAAAAAAATAATTGATCGAAGATTGACGAAGACGTCATTGATCACACTTTCAAAGCATGGTCATGCTTTCTATTGTGATATCACAATGCAAGTATCACAAATTTCAAGTTTACATCCTGTAAACATTTACATTTTCTTTTAATCTTCTTATACGACAAAATTTGGTACAATTTGTTTATCTCATATCACTTTGCGAATAATACATGCACACAGGTGTCAGAGAGCTTGCCTCAAATAAGATGACAGTCATGTTGCCAGATTCCATAGATTAAGTTTTGTGATGTATGGTTGTATGAAGGAATAATAATGGAAAATAAAATGTGTCGATCGTAGAACGAGTGTAGACTTTACCCAATGTATACAGTGGCAGTCAGTTCTTTGATTGTTCTTGTATCCCTCTTCCCTGTAATTAAACAGTCATACCAAAATCCTCGCTGCTTGGGTTCATCAACATTGTAGTTTGCCATGACCTTTGTCCCCACCTTGACCTCTGGAAACTTAATCTGTGTCCTAGCACGAGGTCGTATGTCTTTACATTTCAGCATTTCTGGCTCCGTCTCGTCATACCTGAAAACAAGCTGCACATGAAAATCTTGTGTATTTTAAATGACATGTTGAACAATCATAAACTGTTATTTGTAAACAAACACTGTTAATAATAGGTAAATATGGATTTACAATTTACTTATGAAAATACTGCAACATTGATTCAGGCTACGCCATCAAGAAAAAGCTCACTTCCAGGAATAACAAGTCCCGAGGACCAGTCCATAACTGTGCACTATAATAAGTCAGAGTTCCTGAAAACTTCCATGGAATGTTGAACATTTTGGGATTTTTATCGGGCCCAAATAATAGACATAATAAAATCCGTGTTTGTGAAACACGAATGCCCCCATTGGCATCTTTGACAGTAAAACAGCTTAAAAGTAATTTCACATTTTGAGGCCAAGGTTAAATTTGGTATCCATGAAAGTCTTGCCAAATGGAATTCATACGTGAAATATGAAAGCCCTATCACTTACCATTCAAAATTTATGGCCAAGGTTAAAGTTTTTCAAAAGTAGGTCAAACTCCAAGGTCAAGGTCACAAGGTCAAAAAATTTTGGTGTCTATGGAAAGGTCTTGTCACAAGGAATAAACCTGTGAAATATGAAGCCCTATCACTTACCATTCAAAAGTTATGGCCAAGGTTAAAGTTTTTGCGGACAAACAGACACACAGACAGACAGACAGACCAAAAACTATATGCCCCCAAATCTCCGATTACTGGGGCATAAAAAGAGATTTCATCGCACCAAACAATTTTCTATCAGCAAATCTGATAACAGCAATACTTTTCAAGAACTCTCATTACATTACCCATCAAACACCACATGGTATACACATCCATCTGTGCTCTGTTCTGATTCTTCCTTCACTTTAACATCATCAGATATATTAGTATTCCCACCACTGTCTGATTCCTTCATCACATTCGTACTATCCTTTCCGGACACTATGTCATCTTTAACAATCTTGATTATCTTGGCTTCAAACCATGCTCCAACTGACAAGTCTCTGCCATCAATTATGTCCCCTAGCTTTCAAATAAAACAAGGCACTTATTCAAAAATTTCATTGAGAGAAAAAAAAAATTCAATGGTTGATCATTTTTGAAATGCTCAAGTTTTACTCAGAGTCATATACTTTGTATATGCTAATCAGAATATTCTTGTTGCTTTGTATATGCTAATTAGACCATCCTTCTGACCTACTTTGTATATGCTAGTCAGACTATTCTTGTAGCTTTGTATATGCTAATTAGACCATCCTTCTGACTTACTTTGTATATGCTAGTCAGACTATTCTTGTTGCTTTGTATATGCTAATTAGACCATCCTTCTGACTTACTTTGTATATGCTAGTCAGACTATTCTTGTTGCTTTGTATATGCTAATTAGACCATCCTTCTGACCTACTTTGTATATGCTAGTCAGACTATTCTTGTGGCTTTGTATATGCTAATTAGACCATCCTTCTGACCTACTTTGTATATGCTAGTCAGACTATTCTTGTTGCTTTGTACATGCTAATTAGACCATACCTCTGACCTACTTTGTATATGCTAGTCAGACTATTCTTGTGGCTTTGTATATGCTAATTAGACCATCCTTCTGACCTACTTTGTATATGCTAGTCAGACTATTCTTGTTGCTTTGTATATGCTAATTAGACCATCCTTCTGACTTACTTTGTATATGCTAGTCAGACTATTCTTGTTGCTTTGTATATGCTAGTCAGACTATTCTTGTTGCTTTGTATACGCTAATTAGACCATCCTTCTGACCTACTTTGTATATGCTAATCAAGACTATCCTTTTCACTTACTTTGTATATGCTAGTCAGACCATCCTTCTGACCTACTTTGTATATGCTAGTCAGACTTTCCTTTTCACTTACTTTGTATATGCTAGTCAAGACTTAATTTGTACATTGTATACGCTAGTAAGACTATCTTTTTACTTACTTTGTATATGCTAGTCAGACTATCCTTTTTCCTTACTTTGTATATGCTAGTCAGACTATCCCTTTTACTTTCTTTGTACTGTCCTTCTTACTTCCTTTGTATATGCTAGTCAGGCTATCTTTTTACTTACTTTGTATATGCTAGTCAGACTATCTTTTTTACTTAAATGTATACGCTAGTCAGACTATCCTTTTTACTTACTTTGCATATGCTAGTCAAGACTTCTTTTTACTTACTTTGTATATGCTAGTCAGACTATCCTTTTTACTTACTTTGTATATGGTAGTCAAGACTTATTTTGTACATTGTATATGCTAGTAAGACTATCTTTTTACTTACTTTGTATATGCTAGTCAGACTATCTTTTTTACTTAAATGTATATGCTAGTCAGACTATCCTTTTTACTTACTTTGTATATGCTAGTCCGAATATCCTTCCTCCTTACTTTTTATATGCTAGTCAGACTATCCTTTTTACTTACTTTGTATATTCTAGTCCGAATATCCTTCTTACTTACTTTTTATATGCTAGTCAGACTATCCTTTTTACTTACTTTGTATATGCTAGTCCGAATATCCTTCTTACTTACTTTGTATATGCTAATCAGACTATCCTTTTTACTTAAATGTATATGCTAGTCAGACTATCCTTTTTACTTACTTTGTATATGCTAGTCAGACTATCCTTCTTACTTAAATGTATATGCTAGTCAGACTATCCTTCTTACTTTCTTTGTATATGCTAGTCAGACTATCCTTTTTACTTACTTTGTATATGCTAGTTCGAATATCCTTCTTACTTACTTTGTATATGCTAGTCAGACTATCCTTTTTACTAACTTTGTATATGCTAGTCAGACTATCCTTTTTACTTTCTTTGCACTATCCTTCTTACTTACTTTGTATATGCTAGTCAGAATGTCCTTGGTATCCTTGTTTTCAGTGTTCTTCTCTTTCTCATCAACGTCCATCTACATAAACAATAGTCATACTTTTACATTAGGCTTTTGTAGAAATTTCAAAGACTGCATGTACTTTAAGATATTTGAAAACTGTGTGTTATTTGTTTAAAATCAGGGCTCTCGCACCCAGTTTTGAAACAGGGACCTTTCAAAATGGGAAAATGGGGTGTTTTCTCAAAAATTTGGAAAAAAAATATAACACCAAATGAAGTATAGAATGCTTTTACTTTGATAAATCAGTCCCAAACATACGCTTGTTTGCGGAAATCTTTTATCAAATTTCACTTGAAATTCAGCATTTTCAACAATTTTTTATTTCAAATTTTCAATGAGGTGTCAAATTGGGAAAAAAATGTTCAGTACACTGGGAAAAAAGATACTATCATACTATTTTGCATTGGGAATGGGGCCAAATATCAGTCCCAAATCAGGCCGATCGAGAGCCCTAAAAATTTATTGAAAATTTCATATAAAGATAAGAAAATGAGAGGGGAATACACATGACTGCATTTACAGTAATGGAAATGGAGATTAGGTAGGACAGAGACCATAAGCCTTAGTCCAAGTGATTTGAAAAGTGGCCTTGAAGTCTGTGTTCTTTCCTAGTAAAAGGTCAATTGAATTTATAGAAATTCATGCAAAATGGTCCATTCACAAAATTCCGTCCCATTCACTGAACATCAAAGACTAAACACGCCTTGTTGTTGGTTGAAAATGTTTAGTCTCTCAGGTAAGATTGCTGTTGTGATATTTTCTATCAGTCTGTACATGCATCCTAACCTTACATAATTATATAGCACCCATCTTATCTTAACATAGTTATAAACCTCCTGATTTTCCTTGTCTGAGTTGCAGCTTTCCTCTCCGTCACTCTGCAGTTTCTCCTGACTTGTGTTTTCCCCTTCCCCTGGGCTAATCTTGGGAGTGTCTGCAGCCCGTACCATGATCTGGACCAAGTCATTAAGTCCAACATTGTAGTCAAATAAAGTGTGTCCATCTTCAAGCTTAAAAAGAAATGAGAGATTAGAACAAACTAGATATTTAAAATCATAGGGAGCATAGCTCCCAACCAGTTCGAGAAGCGACCCTATAGATAGGAAAGTCTATACACATACATGTATGTTCCTACTTTACATCAACTTTTGATAGATACTTAACTTTCAGAAACTGCCTATATTGAAAGCCAATTTCTTTCTGTATCCTTTCCGCCACTTCCGTGTACTGCTGGAAACCACAGTAGCCCAGCAGAATTTCACACAGTGATAATTAAATTTTTGTTTGAAATCAGTCAATCGATCAGTACTTATCCAGTTCAAATTTCCTTTTGAGTTTCTTTGTCATACACAGCTGAATAAAATTTACTAAACCAACGTTACTCAAGCCATCTTGCAAAAAGAATACATTTTCATAATGACATACTGATGATATTATTAAAGTATGACGATACAGTATGTGCCACTTTGCACATAAAGTCTGAAATTCATGATCAGAAGGAATAATAGAATCTAGCATTGCTTTGAGTTCCAGGTAGAAAAATATCAGTTGAGGGTGGGATTGATCAAGTCAAAACCGAGGCGTTAGCTTGATGGTGCTTGGTTATTTTTCTCTCACATTAAAACCTTCAAAGTCCTCTTGTTTACGCATCAGAATGACTGAACGTCTTGCTAACTGTGTGTGCAATTGAAATAACGTACGTTGACCAGTTTGTAACGTCATCAAAGGACTGAAGGTCCTGAACGATACTTCTATTCAAAATTTATAGTCAGCAGATGAATGTTGAATAATTTTATTGTTTATGTAATGATGAATTGATGATGATTTTTTTTATACATAGGATGCATATGCATATGAAGCTAATAATTTTCATTTCTATAAGCTCATCGTGTTCTATAAACAGCATATAATTTATAAACTGTTTATATTTACTATAAGTGGTATACTTTAAATTACATTTTATTCTGACATCTTAACCCGGAGCAGTGTCTTAAAATTAACCCATTTGGAAACTAGAAAGACGTTAAGACCATGCATGCATGTTTAAAATAGAAACTAGAAAGACGTTAAGACCATGCATGCATGTTTAAAATGACTTAAAATCTACAATATATCTGATAAAAGAGCGGTTACTTGTAGTTCCAGCTTAACTTTAAGTTTATTATCACTGGTAATTTCCAAAAATTCTCATTTCAATGACCAGAATTTCTTATTTCTTTCAACAAGATCATGCTTCGTTTCTACT
Organism: Pinctada fucata; assembly: GCA_028142955.1. Lineage (NCBI taxonomy): Eukaryota > Metazoa > Mollusca > Bivalvia > Pterioida > Pteriidae > Pinctada > Pinctada fucata. The sequence goes on along the minus strand of AP027102.1, from coordinate 85,137,469 downwards.
TTCCTTTCCCATCGGTATATACATCATGTACATAGGGAAGAAAACTCTTAAATTGATTAAGTTTTTTAAAAAAAGAAGTACGCCACCGGCGGGCAGTGAAAGCAAGAAATGAATAGTTGATTTTTTGTGATGCATTTACTTTATATGCAATTGAAACTTTTTTCAAGAAGGGGGATAATCTTGATCTTGCATGTGTCAGACAGCAAATTCCTAAATTAGAAAAAGCACTATATTTTGAGGTGTATGGATATGTTGCAAATCGGGAATGACTCAACTGTTACGATAACATAAGGAGACTTCCTGAAAGGAAGTATCCTAAAAAGTGCCAGATCAGGGGTGCCGGATCGAATCCGGTAATCGATTTTAGGCGACAGCATGTATTTTACTTGCCCATGGGCATGCATGACTTCCGATTGCCTGCTGTACTGCTAAATCTAATCGCCCGGCCCGGGCGTTGGGCAGCGAGATTTGTCAGCCTTTGCTCGTGTGCAGAGACACTCATTTTCATCCTTAGTCAGAGTTAAAGAGGTAACAGATAGTCAATGTACTTTACAGTGATTTTTAAAATATACTTGAATATGATAATGCACCTGCTTTCCTCTATAAAATAAACGTTGTCTCTCTGCGGGCGCATCAAACTCTTCTACCAAGCGTTCACGTAGATCTTCTATTTTCGTTAATTTTGAAAGATTGTCAACCTGCAGGGATTTCTTCCCATCAAAACTTCTCACTTGTATCCACATAATGAAGTGCACTGAATGTCAGTAAGAACAATCTGTAAAAGGGGTGTTTTTGATCTGTTTTCCTCTAAGCGTCGAAGTTGGCGCGAAAATCTTTCGCTAGATGGATGATGTCCGAGACCTTCCGAAAAAAGGGTACACGACGTTTGTTCGCCCCAGATTCAGTTCGTCCCGAATTCGGTGCCCCAACTCCAAGGCAGTTTCGATTCTCCACAAAATAATTCCCAAGTCGCCCCAACTTTATTATTCAATATAATCGATTCACCCAAATCTTCGACCAATTAAATAAATTTGCAAAAAGTCAATCACCAAATTACCGCACATAGTATTGTACATGGGGGACAGGGGGTATCTCTCTCCCCCTACCACCCTCCTTGCCCCCCCCCCTCCCTCTCACCCTTCCCTCCTCCCGCCGCCCCTTCCTTCCATTTTCCTCCTCTCTCCCTTTCCCCTCTCTTTCACCCTGTCCAACCCCTCATACATCGGAACTTCGGATTTTTCGGAATTGTTCGTCAAGTTTATTTTTTCTATATCCTTTCAAATATGACCGTAGTAGTCATGTTTTGATAGATTGTGATATATCCTGCACTCAATTTTGACATAAAATACCACAAAATGGGGGAAATTTAACGAAAACACCAAATTATAGACGTAAACATCCGAAATTTTTATAAAAACCAAAAAAAGAAAACATTTATTTGGCATGATTTTATAGAAGTAGTGGTGACGAAACATTTCCTGAAAATGAAATCACATTTTTTGCCCATTTGTGTGTAAATAGGATACATATCAACAAAAACGGCGAAATATGGTCACCCCCGAAAACATGGAAAAGAAATATTTTGACGTTTTATAAGGAAACAATGCACTGCATAAAATAAATTCTTTTTGTAGTTTTTCTATCGAGAATGGAGTTAAATTAAATTCTAGCAACAGTAATTATTGAATTGGCCTCCAAGTTTCGAGATTTTCAAAGAAATGTACGAAAAATACGGCGAGATATGGTCACTTGCTCTAGACCGATCGATTATCGATTTAAATCTGAAAATATAGTATTCCATGCAAAATGTAGCATAAAGGATAAAAAGTTTGTACTTTTCTGCATAAATTTGGCAGAAGATTTTACTGAATACAAAATATAATTAAAACATTCAATATCAAATTGTCTGCCTTTTTACAAGTAAAACAACAAGTAACGGCGAATATTACATCGAAAAAAGAGGAAATACCGGTAAATCCAAAAACAAAAAACGCATTCCTTTAAGGAACAATCGATTGTAAGAAATTGAAATCGACAATCGGAGACAATTATTAGTTCATCGTGTAACGATGTTAAGACGACAATTACAAGACTCTCTTTGAACACCGAAAAAAAAACAACAACCCAAAATGGCTTTACCCTTTATGCGATGTCCCATTTTACCTAACCCGGTCACTCAAGCATGAAATGTAGGTCAGATGCAGCCTCCGTACCATGTATTGTTGTAAGCATCCTCAGATGCATCATCCATGCAAGTTTGGTCGATGTAGGACTTACAGTTTTGCGGGAATGGACCTGTCCTGTTTTACTTAACCTATAGTACGGACGCCGACACTGACGCCTACGACGGGGCGATAGCATTTAAGTTCCCCTCTACTTCGTCGAGGTGAGCTAAAAATGTATTATTAAAAGATCAGGAATTATTGCCGATTTTGCTTATATCTGATTGGTGGAGACGCTGTTTGATAGAGTGCACCTCAGAGTGAGTTGACCGCTTACGCTCTGTCGTAATAATACCGCTAACTTTGTAGTGTTGGATCTTGACTTCGCATATCATTAAAATGCAAATGTTTAAAAATAAAGCCTGTGTTTGTGAAACACGAATGCCCCCGGTGGCATCTTTGTTAGTATAAACACTATTTTCTGCTAAGTACATATATGTGAAAGGTCAAGGTCAGGGTCACTTGGTTAACATTTTTTTGGTATCGATGGTAAATCTTGTGACAAGGAATACACATGTGAAATATCAAAGGCCTATCACTTACCATTCAAAGTTATTCCCATTGTTAATTTTTTTGTAAAGTAGGTCAAACATCAAGGTCCAGGTCATGAGGTCAAATTTGGTATCATTGGAAAGGTCTCGTCACAAGGAATACGCATGTGAAATATGAAAGCCCTATCTCTTACCATTCAAAAGTTAAGCCCAATGTTAAAGTTTTTGAAAAGTAGATCAAAGGTCAAGGTCAAAATTTTGGTATCATTGGAAAGGTCTTGACACAAGGAATACACATGTGAAATATGAAAGCCCTACCACATACCATTCAATAGTTATTCCCAATGTTAAAGTTTTTGAAAAATAGGTCAACAGTCAAGGTTATGAGGTCAAAAATTGTGGTACTAACGGAAAGGTCTTGTCACAAGGAATACACATGTGAAATGTGAAAGCCCTATCATTTACCATTCAAAAGTAAAGCCCCATGTACAAGTTTTTGAAAAATAGGTCAAAGGTCAAGGTCATGAGGTCAAAACTTATCGTACTAATGGAAAGGTCTTGTCACAAGGAATACACAAGTGAAATATGAAAGCCCTACCTCTTACCATTCAAAAGTTATGCCCAATGTTAAAGTTTTTGAAAAATAGGTCAAAAGTCAAGGTCAAGAGGTCAAAAATTTTGGTATCATTGGAAAGGTCTTATCATAAGGAATAAACATGTGAAATATGAAAGCCCGATCACCTCCCATTCAAAAGTTATGTCCAATGTTAAAGTTTTTCAGACAAACAGGCCAAAATCTATATGCCCCCGAATCTTTGATTCTGGGGGCATAAAAAATCCGGATAATTTAATAAAGCAGTTATTGACTTTTGATTTCTTTCTACTAGTGTACAACTAATACCTGACCAGGTCTGTATAGTCACGAGTAGACATCATAACCAGACTTGTCAGAATGACAACATAGCTCGCCGGTGGCAACCATATGTAAATTGCAACAACAACAATAAAAAAGGTCTTATCACAAGGAATGCACATGTGAAATATCAAAGCCCTATCACTTACCAATCAAAAAATATGGCCAAGGTTAAAGTTTTTCAAAAGTAGGTCAATCTCCAAGGTCAAGGTCACAAGGTCAAAAATTTTGGTATCCATGGAAACGTCTTGTCACAAGGAATACACATGTGAAATATCAAAGCCCTATCACTTACCATTCAAAAAATATGGCCAAGGTTAAAGTTTTTCAAAAGTAGGTCAATCATCTCCAAGGTCAAGGTCACAAGGTCAAAAATTTTGGTATCCATGGAAACGTCTAGTCACAAGGAATACACATGTGAAATATCAAAGCCCTATCACTTACCATTCAAAAAATATGGCCAAGGTTAAAGTTTTTCAAAAGTAGGTCAATCTCCAAGGTCAAGGTGACAAGGTCAAAAATTTTGGTATCCATGGAAACGTCTTGTCACAAGGAATACACATGTGAAATATCAAAGCCCTATCACTTACCGTTCAAAAAATATGGCCAAGGTTAAAGTTTTTCAAAAGTAGGTCAATCTCCAAGGTCAAAGTCACAAGGTCAAAAATTTTGGTATCCATGGAAAGGTCTTGTCACAAGGAATGCACAAGTGAAATATGAAAGCCCAATCTGTATTGGTTTAAAAGTTATAAGCAAGGTTAAAGTTTTTGTGCACGCGCACGCAGACGCCAACTCCAACGCCAACACCAACGCCAACGCCAACGCCTACACCGGGGGTATGACAATAGCTCTCCGGACATTCGTCCCGGCGAGCTAAAAAGTCAATAATTGTATAAGGTTAAATGGGAAACCTCCATTCCCAGCTTACTCAAGTTATTGATCAACTTAACTTGTTTGGATGATGCAAATTAGGATGCCGAATTCAATGCAATGACCTATGATTCGCTCTTAATTGACCAAATTAGGTTAAATGGGGCACCTCAATTTCCATCTTATAACAAGTCCTAGATCAACCATCTGACGATTTACTGCATGCTACAGAAGCTGGATCTGACCATCATTTAATGCTCGAGTGACCAGGTTAAGTAAAATGGCTCCATGCTTGTCCTAGATCAATCAGACCTGTACGCTTGATGCATCTGAAGATACCTACTTGTAAGCATGGTAATTTAAAGATGCTGCATGAAACCAATATTTTGACCAGGTTAGGTGTAATGGGACATCTCTTTTTCCAGCTTACATTTAGTCCTTCATCAATGGAGTTTGTGTAGGTGATGTATTTGGAGATACATGTACTTGGTGCAATGCATGTACAAATGATGGTCAAGTAATGCCAAGTTAGCTGATGACACAGTTTAGACCCTGCTATAGACATCAGTAAGTACTGCATAATGTAACTTCTATGTCATTCATTAGCAAAAGCTGATAGTATTTTTAAAAGACATATTTCTACAGCGACAGAAAATCAATATATTGGGATTTGATAAATGACAATCAGCCATGACATGGAGTACCTGCTTAAAGTTGCTTGATCTCCACTTAAGCTTTGAATAAACACAAATACATGTATTTTATTATTGAAGTATACTTCTGTAACTTTCAGAACATAAAATGATGTGTGATGAAGCTCATATATTTCTCAAAGAAGTCATTTTATATAATATACATGTAAATGTAAGCAGTCCCACTTTTGAATATAAGTCAAAATGCACTTGTAAAAAATCAGATTGTTGATTTCTGTATACAAGGTCGAAAAACCTGCTTATCTGGCAGTTGTTCAAGTATTAAGAGCTTTATTGTATGCAGCAATAAGCTCAAAATGCATCGAAGATGCAAAATGCCGAGTTGCAAAACTGGAATGTAAGTATGAATATGCAGACTAACATGAAATGTGTATGGTTTGTAACAACATTTTGTGGTCCTAAATGAAAATTTCTGGATCAAGAAATGGTCTTCTCTTTATTCTATATCAGCGTGTAATATATTTTCAAGGATACAGATTTTCAATCTCATCATCAAAAACCAATACTGTACCTTCCAATATGGAGTCCATGAGAACAGGATAGACTGGCAGAAAAATGACAAAAAACACGCAAATATCTGGGAAAGCGCGAGAAATTTATTTCTACTTAAATCACAGGAAACATTTCTGGCAAGTTTCATGATTATAGGTGCAATACAGGCTCAAATATGGTTGGGAAAACATTTTCAATCATCTGAGTCCTGTGACCTTGATCTTTGACCTTTTGACCCAAAAATTAATGGCAAGTTTCATGATTATAGGTGCAATACAGGCTCAAAAATGGTCTGGAAACCATTTTCAATTACCTAAGTCCTGTGACCTTGATCTTTGACCCTTTGACCCCTAAATCAAAAGTGGTCATTTTCTATTCACTGGAAACATTTCTGGCAAGTTACATGATTATAGGTGCAATACAGGCTCAAATTCAGTCGGGAAACCATTTTTAATCATCTTAGTCCTGTGACCTTGACCTTTGAACCCCAAAATTGATAGTGGTCATCCTTGATCCATGGGAAACATTTCTGGCAAGCTTCACGATTATAATTGCAATACAGGCTGAAATATGGTCCGGAAACCACTTTCAATCATCGGAGTCCTGTGACCTTGACCTTTGACCTTTTGACCCCAAAATCAATAGGGGTCATTCTTGACTCATCGGAATCATTATTGGCAAGTTTCATGACTTTAGGTGCAATACAGGCTAAAATATGGCCAGGAAACCATTTTCAATCATCAGAGTCCTGTGACCTTGACCTTTGACCTTTTGACCCCAAAATCAAAAGTGGTCATTTTCTATTCACAGGAAACATTTCTGGCAAGTTACATGATTATAGGTGCAATACAGGCTGAAATATGGTCTGAAAACCAATTTCAATCAACAGAGTCCTGTGACCTTGACCTTTGACCTTTTGACCCCAAAATCAATAGGCCTCATCCTTGATTCAAGGGAAATATTTCTGGCAAGTTTCATGATTATAGGTGCAATACAGGCTGAAATATGGTCCGGAAACCATTTTCAATCATCTGAGTCCTGTGACCTTTGACCTTTTGACCCCAAAATCAATAGGCATCATCCTTGATTCAAGGGAAACATTTCTGGCAAGTTTCATGATTATAGGTGCAATACAGGCTGAAATATGGTCCGGAAACCATTTTCAATCATCCGAGTCCTGTGACCTTGACCTTTGACCTTTTGACCCCAAAATCAATAGGGCTCATCCTTGACTAATGGTGAGTAAGTGTATGAAGTTTCATTGTTATAGCCTCTTTCGTAGTTGACTTATAGTCCGGAAACCAATTGTTGACGCCCTCCCCGCCCGCCCAACCGCCCGCCCGCCCGTCTCACATCAAATTAAGAGCCGAGTTTTGCAACTCGGCTAATAAAACACCGCTAAAGACGGTATGGCCCGATTGCAAAGTAAGTTTTTGTCACCAACTGGGTCAAGGTCAATAGGTCAAATAATACAGCATAAATTGAAAGGTTTTGTCAGAGGCAACCTACATGTATAAAATAAAGTTTCTACTGCACACAGTTCAATAGATTTTGCTTAAACCAGAAACTTTAACCAAAATCCTTAACTATGGCCAAAGTCCAAGGTCAAGGTCACTAGATCAAATGTTACTGCATAATTTGAAAGGTCTTGTGATGGACAAGCTTCATATATAATTAGTGTTGTGCCGATTATCGCCGATGTCGCCGACATCGTCGCCAAACCCATCCGATTCGATTAATCGATTACGTTTTAGAATAATCGATTGTTTCAGTTGAAATTTAGAAACTACCGTGGAACGAATAGTTTTTGCACGAAACTACTTCCGGTAGCAAAAAGAGAAAAACATGGCGGCGTACGAAAAGTGGACCGTCAATGAAAAGGAAAATTTTGCACTTACCGGCCAAAAAATAAAGTCCGATGTCTGGAAATATTTTGGTTTTTACTGGCAAAAACCGGGACCAGTCATAAAAGAAAACTTGGACATGAGCAGAGCAAAGAGAGATGTCAAAATGGTACATAATATTGAAGAAAAAAAGAGTTTTCTCATGTCTAAGGAAGAATATGAAAATTTCCGATTATATCGATAATCGATCGGAAAGCCTTTCCGATTAATCGATTATTATTTTACCATCCGATTCCCAACACTATATATAATATAAAGTTTCTACTGCATATAGTTACTTAGATTTTGCCTCAACCAGAAACTTTAACCAAAATCTTTAACTAGGTCAAAGTCCAAGGTCAAGAGGTGAAATGTTATGGCATAAATTGAAAAGTCTTGTCATGACTCATGGGCAAGCTTCATGTATAATATAAAGTTTCTACTGCATATAGTTCCTTAGATTTTGCCTCAACCAGAAACTTTAACCAAAATGTTGACGGCAGATGCACGGACAGACGGATGGACATCGTCAATCTATAGGCCGGAATTGCTTTGCAATCCGGCCAAAAAATCATATTCAGTTTAATGGCTCATCATTACAGCCCTTATTGCGAGCTATGTCATCTTTGTTTACCCTTTGTTTCATAAGGCTAATGATAAGCAATTAACAAGTATAAATCATATATGCTCCAAGATTTCTAGTGTTCTCAGGTGAATGATGTGGCCCGTTGTAGCATGCAAGTTTAACCGGGATGATCGTTGAAGGGCACACATCTGACAGATGTACATGGCCCTTGTAAACATTAGACACTTAAACTTCACATATTAGGTTATTTTCTTTCTTTATTCACTCAGCAATTTTTTAACGACCTGCAGTGATTTTCTACAATGTTAACTTAATGAAGTGTTAAATGATGGATCATGACAGGTAAAATGTTTTGTATGAAATCGAGCAAACCAACATATATCATAAAACAATAAATAAAGCACTCCTCTTTACGTCCGCTCTGCTCATTTCCACAAAACCGACACAGTATAAATGATTGTATAATTATATAAATTAACTTCAAAGAAAACTTGAAAAACCATCAAATCTTATATGTAACAAAGTGTTTCTTATTCTTTTTTGTTCTGGTCATATTTCATAAATTCACATATTTTATAAATATGTATGTATGGCAACAAAGTCTTTTTGAAAAAAGTGTGGGTATCAAAAAAATTCTTATCACATTAATTCAGATGAAATCAACAATGTCCTAATTGGATCACGCTGTTATTGTACCCCAAGTTTCCTTTTGAGAGATTCTGGCATCTCGGGTGGTGGGGGGCGGGGCAGTCTAAAGAAGACCTTTACAGAGTCATAGATAAACCACTGTAGAGCTGTTAGTGTACCAATCATAATGATCCTGGGGAACAGACCTTTCCACATACCTGTAAAAGAGATCATGAGAAAAAATATCTGTATAATTTTCAAAGAGGACTCATTTATTAATACATGTACAAGTACTTCATGAACTTTCCTTTAATCTAGCTGTCGTATAAATGAAACACAATTTCTTAATATTAAATAGAATACATGTTTGTGTGTTACATATGTAACAGCAAGGTCACAGTCAACATAACAATTGATTACCATAGCAACTCTATTGAAATCATGAAAGTCTATCTTCAAAATTATAAAGTACATGTATGTGTCTGTACCAATTGCATAGGTTAACCAATAAAGCCTGTGTTTGTGAAACATGAATGCCCCTGGTGGTATCTTTGTTAGTATTAACACCATTTTCCTGAAGTATGTGAAATGTCAAGGTCAGGGTCACTTGGCTAATATGTTGGTATCAATGGAAAAATCTTGTGACAAGGAATACACATGTAAAATATCAAAGCCCTATAACTTACCATTCAAATGTTATGCCCAATATTAAAGCTTTTGTAAAGTAGGTCAAAGGTCAAGGTCACAAGGTAAAACAAATGGTATCAATGGAAAGGTCTTGTCACAAGGAAAACACATATGAAATATGAAGTCTTATCACTTACCATTCAAAAGTTATGGCCAATGTTAAAGTTTTGAAAAGTAGGCCAAAGGTCAAGGTCATGAGGTCAGAACTTTTGGTATCAATACAAAAATCTTGACAAGGAATACACATGTGAAATATCAATGCCCTATAACTTACCATTCAAACGATATGCCCAATATTAAAGTTTTTGAAAAGTAGGTCAAGTCAAGATCAAGAGGTCAAAAATATTGGTATCAATGGAAAGGATTTCACATGTGAAATATGAAAGTTCTAATACCTTCCATTCAAAAGTTATGCCCAATGTTAAAGTTTTTGGACAAACAGACAGACTAACAGACATACATGTATAAGGGGCATAAAAATCAAAATGTTGACAGACAGATATGGATGGACAGATAGACACACATCGTCTATCAATCAGATAGAGGATTTCTTTGCAACCTGGAGAAAAATTCTTCTTGGTTTATTTTTGTGAATTACCCATATTTGAGGATACCGCATTTGGCTATAATATTGATCATCTGCATCTTTACTGTGATCATATTGTGTCGTTTGGTTTAAATTGTCAAGTTTACTTCATCTTCCCACAATTTTATACATGTACCTTAATTAAGTCTGTGGTAATATGCAGATAAGATGAGAACTTACTTTGAAGTCCAAGCCTTTTGGCAACATCCATACAGTTGCTTTCATTGTCTTGGTTAAGTCTGTAGTAATATCGCACAAAGATGAGAACTTACCTTAGAAGTCCAAGCCTTTTGGCAACATCGACAAAGTTGCTTCCCTTGTCTTGGTTAAGGTGGTAATATCGCACAAAGATGAGAACTAACCTAGAAGTCCAAGCCTTTTTGCAACATCAACAAAGTTGCTTCCCTTGTCTTGGTTATGTTTGTGGTAATATTGCACAAAGATGAGAACTTACCTAGAAGTCCAAGCCTTTTGGCAACGTCCATAAAGTTGCTTCCCTTGTCTTGATTAAGTTTTGATACAATGGTGTCTGCTGGATGAGATACTACGGCACAGAATACTCCAGCTGTAAAATACAGGAATTTATGTTTTAAGGCATTAGGGGTTTCATACTCTACTTCCGGTTGTTTTGAGAATAGAAAATCAGAATGCCACAAAGTAGGTCCAAGACGCACGACTTCGGCAATGTTTGGGACCATACGTTTCCATGGTGAGTTGAATGTAACATTGAATGGCTCAAGACGTTGCTTCAGTCATGGTAGTTCACTTAATGAATTTCCAGGAGACTGATTACTATTCACTCTGATCAGCAAATATCAGTCTTTCCGAAAACTTTTTTCAGCCACTAGCCGAAGATAAATTTAACTGAGTTTTTGGTATAGTTTCTTAAAGAATTTCTACTAGTCCAGCAAGAATTTTACTAGCCCAGCAAAAATTTTGGTAGCCTCGGACGTCGGGCTGGTGGAGTTTTGGGAAAGACTGTAATATTCATATTCATAATTCGCTTTCAATAGACAAATTCTACTCTAAAACATATCAATGATACTGATGTCGGCATAGCAAGGAGATATTATTGTCGTACAAATTTGAACAGTAGGGAAAGAAACAATCCATGATGTTTCCGTTTATCATCAATTATTTCACTAGTCTTCAGAAAAATTCATCAACCCAATGTCACCGGGCTACTGCTAGGAATTGTCTAATTAAACTGTACAATTAAGCAGTGGAAATTGCCTTTTGCTAATGGTTAAAAAAAGTTGCTGTGAAGACTATATTACAAGTGTGTAGATATGAAGGTTTAAGCCGTATGTTCGTGTACTGCACATATTCAACATACCAATATAACCAGCAACAAATGTGACCATGAGCTGCTCCGTCTTGTTACAATCAGCTCTGGGTTTTGGCACTACATATTTGTACAAAGCTTCCACAGTTCTTTCAAAGCAGGCAAATTTCATCATTGTGTATGGAATCTGACGAGCCCATAATGGTACAAGTCCCTTGTAGAATCTGAACAAAAAAATTTAAATAAAAAGTTATATGAGAAACAATAGATTTCTTATGGCCCAATCTAGATCCAATTTCCAATTAGAAGCATTTTTGCAATATGTCATTTAAACAATTTTGTTTTTTCATTCATCTGCCATACTTTAATATTACTTAATATGATATTATCCTAAGGTATAGGACTAATTGTCTTTTGGAAATGAAAAAAAATTGAATTACATATCTACATATGTGCCATTATGTTAAGTGTCAAAACAATTCTATTACTTTACCCGCCAATTCCTTCCTCTTTCAATATCCTAGGGAAGCCTTCCCTAAGTGTAGTGGACCATCCAGTCTGAGTCTGAATTCTGACCTTTACTGCTTCCATTGGACACAGAGCAATATCGGCAAAAAATTCTGCAGACGCACTAGCTGCCAAGTACAAGGATGTACGCCATAGGTAGGTATTTTCCTGAAGTAAAAAAGAAAATCAGTATACGTAAGCAAATTTGCCAAGAATATTCCCTACTAGCTACATTTATTTATGGCATGCGCTGTTTAAACCTTGCTCCACAATGTTCATGCCTCAGTGAAAATACATTAGACACGAGTGAAACAGCAGTGATAAAACATTCACAGCCTGTATGAATAGTTTGTAGATTCACATGCGTCAATATGATCAAGTTTAAATATCAATACTATCATCTGAGATGAAAAATTAGTAATTTTTTCACAATGAGAGAATTTAGGCTAAGTGAATTAAACAATTATCTATTACACGTATTAGAGAAAACATTCAAATTTCACCTCCTTTAATCTTAGAAAAGAGATTCAAGTACAAAAACTATATACAAAATCATATTAATGCTTTGCAAATTGATATATCATTTTAGAGATAAGAGGTCAAACTTCAATTGCCCTCATGTCAGAACTTACCTCTCCGAGGAGATTTCCGTATAATATCTTAAACACTTCATAGAAGCCAAATTTACAAAGTCCTTGCATTGAATATCCTATGGCTGTGGGTGCCCAGCCTTTCCCTAGCTCTCTTACACCACCCTCTTTGACTGTAAGTCTGAACCCATTAACGATTCCTTTGTACTTTTCTGGATTGACCTGGATTCTACATTTTACCAAATCAAGGGGGACAACTGCTGTATGTGTAATTCCACAGCTGAGAATTCCTCCAAAGCCACATAGGGCATAGAATTTACTAGATCCAAATTCACAGCTGGTTTCCTCTGAAACAGAAAAGCATGAAAAAATAGAACAATAGAATTGAATTCTATACTATTACATGTACTAGAGTAGAATAGAAATTTTTTTTTTTAAATCATTACAGACATGTAAACAATACATAGACACGGACATTTTGTATATATAAACACAGAACATCGAAGAGTATATGTCCGTCGACCTATGGTCCTGGCAAAGCTCGAACCAGCAATCTTAAGATTACTAGCCCGATGCCCAAGGTGCGGACAAGTAAACACATCTTAATGATTTGAAAGAAATTGTAACGATCTGGCACTGGATCCCACAGAAAAGGATAAATCCCGCCGGGATACCAAAATGTAACAGTACAGCGGATATGCGCAATAGGTTGCTTTACTAGAGGTGCAAAGAGTCGGGAACTTTCAGATTTGATTCAATTTCGATTCTAAAGTCTCGATTCAAGTTTTCTCGATTTAAGTTATTTACAGTAGAATTGTCCAAGATTATTTGATTTTTCCATGAATTTGTGACAAACTATGAAAATCGTACCTTACTTGTTTAACCACTCGAAATAACTTAACAGTAAAATCAGAGAAAAGACAGGTATAAAAACAATCTGTTCATTGAATCATAACTGCAAATTGAATGCTAAACAATGCACTAGGTGAATATTTACAATTCTGAAGTGACGTGGGCTAAATACATAGACATCGTAGTACAAAGGGGTGATATCAAAATAATAAACATGAATGAGACCGTGCAATAAAATTACAAAGAGCATAAAATGATGGATGTATAAACATGTGAATATACAATCATTACAAAATCATTATCTTAATGATTTGAAAGAAATTTGTATGATAGTGGGAGGATGTCAGACATTTGGTGATCCAGGAATAGTGGTACATTTCATTCAATAACACCAGGGAGTCTATGTACTGCCTACCTAGAACTGGCAGTGATTGGGATAAGCATGCGTCCTGTGCCATAGTCACATTCAATTCTAAAATGGCACATTTAAATTTTACTTAGTGTGCCAAAGTGGCACATTAAAGTTTTAAACAAATTATGGAAATCTTCCATTCTTTTATTCAACATGGTTCTAAAATCTGGTTCAAAGCATGCAACGAATCTTTAAGACTATCTTTTGAGACTGTTTGGGTGAAATGCGTCCCCTTATTTCCCATGAATAAGTACAGAAAAGTCCGTCTAGACATTTGGAGTGGCAGGTGATGCAGATCTATATATGTACTTGCTTATTTGATTTTTTTTTTTTTTTTGCAAATTGCTCATGGCACATTCATTTTCAACAATGGCACATTCATTTTGTAAATGGCACATTGGCGTTCCAAGATATGGGGCCATTGTCACATTCACCTAACTGCCTATCCCAATCACTGAACTGGTGAAAAATTTAACTCTGTAGTACAAAGTTAAGGTATTCTGAGTTTAATACTGAAAAGTGTCAATCCAAAGGGATAGGTTAATCCAAAGTGATGGCTGGCCTGAATCTTAAGGTGCAGGGGATGGGAAGATATGATCTAAAAACTAAAGAGCAGTTGATTGACAAACATAAAGAGAGAGAAGAGCAGAATCGCAATGGAGGAAGGAAAACAAAATGAACACCCCTCCTCTCTTCTTTCAAACCCCTCGCAAATTTTGGTTTTCAACAATAATCTGTGCAGAACACAGTTCGTTCAGCTCAGCAACAATTTTTCTTTTATAACATTCTCAACAGTTTAAAACTATCAATTCACTAACATTTTCCATATAAAATCTATATTTGACCTTGAACATCGATCTCTTAAACAAATTTCATCAACGAATCTTCCATGCCGCAACTTGAATATTCTAAATCTCGTAGGTTAAGATGCAGATAATCAGGAATTTTGACGCTCCACAAAGCAGACAATGAAAATGGAAACATTGTTTATGTCTTCCCTGTGCCACTATTCCTGGTGATAAACCAGGGGGGGTTTTTTACCCTTCGATTCCAGGGGCCTGGGCCTTCAAGATTGGGAAAAGTAGCGAAATTTGGTTGAAATTGGGAAAAAATCATACAAATAAATTAAGAAAACAAGCAAAAAGTATTATCAATATTGTTACAAAGGTAGCCTAAGTATAAAAATTTAATTTGATTAATTGTTTATTTTCCAAAGATTCTTGATAAAATTATTTTGCTTTGTTTATTGGAATTTTATTTTTTTCAAATTGGGAATTTTAAGCTCAGAAATTGGGAAAAATGCCTGTTTTTCAGCATTGGGAATGGGGCCAAATTTCGGCCCTGGAGTACACCTAAAAATATCCCTGTAAACAAATTATGCGATTGACAGCAAAATCTACAGCTGTATCCATTTTCGTTGTCTGTTCTGTGGAGCAAAATTTATGGATTATCTACATCGTAAACAATGAGAATTGAGATTTACAATTTTTAATTAACAGCATGGAAAATTCGTTGATGAAATTTGGTTAAGAGATTGATGTTCCTCGTCAAATATATACAGGGGTCTAGAATTCCCCTTAAAAGTGAAAAGTTAGGTTGGGAAAGTGCAAAGCAGGTGTTCTGACACTTACCCATGGGCAACTAAAAACTTTATGAACCTTTTTTCCTCTTCACTCAGATTTCTTTCTCATCTCAATTTTGAGGAATCAAGCACTCAATTCGCTAAATATGCCACATTTCAAAATGACCTTGAAAATATGTGCAGTATAAGACTTATCGTGCTCTACCATGTACAAATCATTTTTTAACGAGTAAATGAATTTTGGGTTGGGCAAGTAAATTGTATGTCATGAATTGCTCGTGGCATGTACATTTTGAAAAAAATTCTAGAACCCTGACATAGATCTTATATGGAAAAGGTTAGTGAATACAGAAGATTGCAAATACTTCTAACCAAGACTATACGAATGTTCTCGCGCACTCTTTGATTGTTCTCTATTGTTATGACGTCATCAATTTACTTGGGCAGAAAAAGTGCCCAACTTTGAACAATGGTTTTGGTAGGAGAATAAAGGAAAAATCAGAACGGACACGCTGCATGCCCTGCATTTACGATCTTGCGTATTGATAGTTAAGCATGTTTAGAAACATTATTACTGAGCTGAAAGAACTTTGTGTTGCACGGATAATTGTTGAAAATAAAATTGTGAGGGGTTGAAAGGAATGAGGAAGGGGATTGATTTTGTTTTCCTTCGTACATTGCTGTCCTGCTCTTTTCTCTCTTGCATTTGTTGATCGACTGCTCTGGCTCTCTATTACTTGTTTTTTGATGAAAAATATTTGACATATTTGAAATAGATTTCAACATCTCAACGTTTTAATCTACTAACGGGAAGTTGTAAAAACATGATAAAATGTAAGAAAACCAACTTTTTAATCCTATAAGTTTCCTTCTTTGATCAAAGGGGTATTTAGAATTATATGCATACCCCGAAGCGACACTATTTCATTTTCAAACCGATGTCCTTGACATGACCGCGGGATTCAAGTTATTGATCTACTTCAAAAGCGAAAAGGGATTTCATTAAGGCATTCTTCTTTAAACAAAATAAATAAACGAATTAACTGTCTACCTGATGCTGCTGCTGAGATTTTTCTTGCTGGACTGACTTGCAAGCTATCCTGCTCTTTCGTTTGACAGCTCGCGCTCTTGAAAAATAAGCTACCGGGAGGGCTTGATTTGCCCGACTGCAGAAGGGACTGGAACATGACTCGCCTACACAAACAAAAATATGTACAAACGAAATAGAAACTCTTCAACCTAATTTCATGTCAAAATTTTCGCAAATTACGCTAATCTTACAGATTTTGAAAGAGACTTCTTACCCGTTCTTCTCTCAATGGCGTGTCGAAGCGAAGGACCGGCTACGCAGTGGATCGCACTGAATGCAAATCTTCTTCTTCATTGGTTCGCTATATTATGATGTCACAATTAATATACGTGATGCTCACGTGCTTGCACATTTATACCAAGTACCTTCTGGACGTTTACAAGGGCGGATTTAGGGGGGGGGGGGGGGTGTTCGGGACCCCCCTCCCCCGGTTTCCGATTTTCTTTTTTGGTAACATTAGTACTCGGCAAAAAAAAAAAAAAAAAAACCCGCAAACTGAGGAGTAAAAATTGCTTAATATCCATCAAAATTCACTATTTTGAAACCAAATTTACAAAAATTTTCTGCATATCGATTCGATGCAAGTCACCCCCCCCCCCAAAAAAAAATAAGTGTCTGTGCCGTACCCTCGGACAGCTGAAGTTCTTGGTCCAACCCTTCTTTAGACGTCCACATCGAAAACATCCTGGCTATGCTCCTGTCAGCAGTAAAGGACAAATTATTTGATTTAGAAATCTTTATTAACCAGATCGAGATAAATTAACTCAGACTCGCCCTTTATGTTGGAAAGGGGATCGGCCCTATCTGTGTCACATAAATTGAGTTGAAAAAATGGTCTGGAATTCGAGAAGAAAAGGAACAAAATATGCTCCAGATTGCACCATTTTATTCCATTTTTTTTTCAAAAATTTTCCAGGGGAGGCCCCCAGGACCCCCGCCTACAGGAGGGGGCAACCCCCTCCCGTACCCTCCCCCACTCGGCACTTCGTCCTCGAATCGACCCCTTGGGTACGGGAGGGGGTTGCCCCCTCCTGAAGGTGGGGGTCCGGGGGGCCTCCCCTGGAAAATTTTTGAAAAAAATGGAATAAAATGATGCAATCTGGAGCATATTTTGTTCCTTTTCTTCTCGAATTCTAAACCAACCCCACCCACCCCCCGCTTGCCACTCTGGATCCACCCCCTGCGTTTATCAAACATTATACTTATACATCACTAAACTCTGAGGGAAAACAACACAATGACGATCTGGAACCCGCTGCCTAATCACACAGTTTCAGCACAAGCGCGGATCCAGAGGGGAACGGGCCGGGGGGGGGGGTTCCGGAGCAATAAATATACATATTTCATAAATTAAGTCCCGATCCCCCTTTTGTTGTCTTTTAAAAGGCATTAGATGTATACTACGGGGTAATTGGTTCACTCATTTTGAATTCCAAACTTATGATATAGTTATGAGGGGTGGACAGGGTGAAAGGGAGAAGAGGAAGGGATGAGGAGAGGAAGGGGGAGGAAGGGGCTGGAGGGGGGAGGTATAAGGGAAGGGAGAAAAGGAGGGGTAGGTCAGGAGTGGGAGGGGAGAGAGGTACCCCCTGTCCGCCCCAGTTATGATATAAAGATTTAATGAAAATTTTGCGTTTTTGAAAAAAAGTCAGTTCCTATAAGAGTTATTGGCCCTCAGAGTTTACATTGAAGTCTGTGGAAAAACTAATAGTTCAGCCATATTTTCCAAGAAAATGATGGGGGCTCAAATATGGATGGATGGAAAATTACTAAAAATAAGTATTGTAAATTATATCAAGTTCACCGCGTAGATCTTCTGAAATCAATTTTAAAGTAATGTATTATCTATCAAGGGGAGATAACTACTAAAAATAACCCTATTAAAAATTCCCTTGTCCGATGCCTACCATCATGGTACAAAAGTTTTTGCAACATCAAAAGTGATAGAGAAATAAAAAATAAGTTATAAACACAATTTCAATATTTTGGACGTGATTACATTAATTATACATCTAATACCTTAATATTTGAAAAATATAACATGAATTTGTATTGGAAATCTTTCATTTGATAATATTTTGCCGTCAGCATTTCAAAAAATTTTCTCTGACCCTCTTCCTCTTACCAGAGTTTATTAAATACGTTATTTTCAAATGATGCTGCACATTCCTACAAAACCCATAAACATCACTGGCGTAGGACAAGGGGGGGGGGGCACGTGCCCCCCCGTTCCCACTTTTGAAAGTGGGGGGCATAAGTATGTTTGTGCCCCCCCCCCCCCCCCCCCCCCCCCCCCCCCCCCCCCCACTTTTTGACGTAATTTTTGGTCATACAGATATAAAATCAAAGCACTGAAGGTACTGAGTGCGAATAGCCAGAAAAATATCACTTATAATGTATGACAAAATATTGTGTTTTCAAAGTTATATTTGTTCCTGAACACCTTCGTAAGTTCGTACGCCAGTTTATGGACGAATAAAGACAGAACAAAAGTGCAAATCCATAATGTTGTCGTAATGAATTGAAAGATGATGTCTGACATTGAACATGAAAATTAAATAACATCACATTAAATCTACCCCCTCCCTAAAAATACAACAATCCAATATGACTATCGATTGATGATACCATATACAAGGAAAGAAGAAGAATCTTATTTTCTAATTTGATCCCCACTCTCTCTTTAACGTTTCATGTTCAATGTTAGGTGTGTGCTAAGAATTTGAAGGAAAATTCACTTCTTTTTTAGTATATAAAAACATGATACATCCTAAACGGGAATGTTTTGATCATTTATTTTTCATAATCATTAATATCATATTTCATGATGGAAGTTCCTAATTTTTCCGTCGTATACAGATTTTATTTTGTGAAGCGGGACAAAATAAGCCTACTTGAAGTTAGTTTACGTTTCAATGATTCAACTTAATATCTTTATCGATAGCACCGTTTCATTTATATATTGTCCACTAAAACGGGCTCCAACACACAGCCTGTGTTCATCTCAGTACATACAGATGCAATTTTTCATTAGGCCATGCATGTACATAACACGACAGCTCGATTCATACAGATAATTCATTGATTCAGACAGTGATCAGACTTTATACCGATCATGACGCTGAAGCAGTCCCAAGGTACATGTAAACAGAGTAACATCGTTTATACATACTCAGTAGACGGGGCACCCATGAGTGAAGAAATCAGGCAATCGCTATGTGCTATTCGCACAAAAACTGCAAAATACCTTGAAATGTTAAAATTTGTGCATACAGAACATGAAAACCCAATATTTATTTTTTAATCTCTTCCTCTTCCTTCCCCCCCCCCCCCCCCCCTTTTTTTTTTTTTTTTTTTTTTTTTTTTTTTTTTTTGCTTGTTAGAAACTTTGGGATGTTGTGCCCCTCCACTTTTTCAAGCAGAGCTACGCCATTGAACATTACATCTTAGTCAATAAACAAGGGCACTAAGAGCAAAGAAACTGAAAAAAAACCAACACACGAACAGAGGATTTTATTAAGAAAAAAAAAAGAAAAAAAGAAATTTGCTGGCTCGCTATCGCCATTTACATAGGTTACAGTAAACAGTTTTTTTTCATGACGTCATCCCTTGACGCGCACCCTTAACCCAGCGTCATATAATACTATCATAAAATACATACCTATCAAAGTATATATATGGTTAAAAAGAATGAATCTTACACTTTATCATGCTTACACAAGATTATACCTATAACTTAGAATAAGATGTAGAAATGTGCTTGACAAAGGGGAAAATAGGGAAAATTTGACGGTAACGCGGGGCAACTTCTATAGCGGAAACGACATCGGTCCGTAAATATTTGGGGAATAAAATTAATATCAAAGAAAGAGTGTATCTATATCAATAAAATATAAAAGTGAATTAGGGACTGACCGTGTAGTTAAGGAGAAATCAATGTGACCATCAAAAACACTGAAAATCATGATGTCCCTGTTGGCGCCCCTTATGCCCTGTTTACACGACGGGTTTAATGCGCATTAAATCAAATTTAATGCGCATTAGATTTTAGCTGCGTTCACACGGCGAATCTAATGCGCATTAGTTTAATTCGCATTAGATTTAATGCGCATTAGATTTTGCCGTGTGAACGCAAAGCGAATCTAATTCGCATTCTACAATACGTTTACATCATAACTGGGCACTTTTAATCACCCTTGGACATCGAAACGTAGAATAAGAGGTAAAGATACTTGATTTCATTCACAATGGACACTGTACTACGTCTCTTATTGACTGACGTAGAGTAACATTGTATTATGACGTCATCTTATCTCATAATGACGTCATGCTATGCATGCATTAGCTTAACTTACAAAAAGGTAAATTATTTTGAGAAAAACAATATATAGGCATGCATTCGACTTTTTTACCATCTAAAGTATACGACTCTCAGTGCAAATGTACCAAAATCTAATGCGCATTAGAATCTGTCGTGTGAACGCAATGCGAATCTAATTCGCATTAGAATAAAGCGCATCAAATCTAATGCGAATTAGATTTAATGCGCATTCGTGTGAACAGGGTATTACTGTGGTAGACCCCTTTAATGCCGATGAACACGTGTTTCAGAAAATGAAAATTTCCCATAATCTTGCAAATATCTTGCAGATTTTAATGATACCTCATAATATGCCATTATTTTAATTTTCATGCATACAGTATGAAGATCAAGGCTCAGCTCTTATTATTAAAATAATTGACCGGGGCCAAATCAGGTTAGAGATTATGCAAAACTGTTTATTGAAACCATATTAGAAATGATGAACTGTGATGTGAAAATACAAGGTTTTAAGTTTTTTGCTCGCTATACTGTTCGCCAGTCATCTGTTTTATATTTAATATATGATCTGACATTCGTTCATCAATGATTTTATTTTCTGGTGACAATGACAATGACAATGACAATGATTTATTCTCATTTCACATATAAACATATATGGTTGAGAAAATATTTACATATATAAATAGTATCTAATGCATGCGTGGAATATGATAATGATAACTTAGAGGATTACATTTACCCTCTCCTGAACAACTGATAAAAATTTACATACTTTTTTTCAAAACATAAACATCTGAGTTATTAAACAGCGAATGAAATTTCAAAATATTTGGGTTTTGTTGACAAAAATGCGGAAGAAATCTATGTCTTGCTTGTAGAATAGGTTCAAAATTACATGTAAATAAATAATGAAACTCGTCACCAACCTCGTTTTTACTACAAAGAGTACATTTTCTATCAGAACGAGGTATATTTCTCCATCTTCCTGTTTCAATTGGCAATTTGAAATGTCCTGATCTATATTTACAGAATATATTTCTAAATCGAGGAGTTAATGAATTCAAATAGTTTTCAAATTTAAACTCTGTCTTAAAAATTCTATAATTAATACATTTTGGCGAATTAAAAACTTCACTATACCATCCTTGCTTAAACTGATCAATAAGTATTAATTTCAATTGTGCTTTAAGCCAATTTAAGTTTCCAACATACTGATTAGACCATAAGTAACTGAGGCCACTTTTGTTCAAAATATCTTTCACATATCTAAACCATGGTAAATCTTTAGTAAATGCTAGTGAATACAATAAATTTGAAAATTTATTTCTTTTTGGCTGTACAATATTTGCCCAGAACATTATCAATCTGGTCTTAATTGAAATATCTGTAGTGTAACGTCCAAGTTCTCCATAAATAATACAATTTGGAGTATTTTTTCTTAAATTCAATATATATTTACAAAATTTGAGATGAAGCTTTTCAAAAATGGAAGTGTTCGAAAATCCCCCATATTTCACATATATGTGCCTGTTTTTTGCTCTTCAAAAATTTCGGACTCTAATTAGGACCCCCCCCCCCCACCCTGAAAAAAATCCTTGATCCGCCCATGCAGCAGCCTCTGGGATGCATTCAATGGAGGAGGAGGAGGAGAAGAAGAAGAAGAATAAGAAGTTATAAGAAGAAGAAGTTCTTAGGAGAAGACGTTAGAAGAAGAAGTGTGATTAAATATTTCATCCAGCATAATATCTATTCCTTGGAAATTTTATCATATAATATTTTTTCCCAGGAACTTTTATTATATATCAAAATTTCCAAAAGGAAATTTTATTATGTAATGAATCTTCCATGATCATAATAAAAGTTCTCATACCATGGAATATATATTACATAACAAAAATTCCATCTGGAATTTTTTTAATGTTCATAATAAAAATTCTGATTAGTACCACGGAAAAATCTTACTTACAGAACAAACATTCAAATAAGGATTTCAAATATGTGCATAATAATTGTCACCGGAAAAAAAGTATTATAATGAACTTATTTAAAAATAGAATTCGGATTAAGAAATGATAAATTTCAAAAATTATGTACTGTACAATCTACTTTACAGCATGAAAATTTTATCCCTACATTATTTCTTCCAATAGCGGAGTGCTGTACGTACTTGTAGAAAGAAATTAAAATTAAATTATTATAATAAAATCAAAAAGGTAAATGTATTAATACCTTCACTAACAAATAACAAATTAACCATTCCACAGAATTTTTGTTCTGTAACATTTATTCCTGTAAGCTTACCATGTTACTGTAATGATTGAAATATTTGAATTATGAGAAAATATCCATAAATCATTTATTTATGTGTTTGAATCATAGATGGAAAAAATATTATACATGATACTCACATAAAATATTTCTTCTGCTTTAAAGAAAAAGCAGCCCTTTGGGTAAGTGAAAAAAGAGTAAAATATCAAAAAATTTTATAAAAACGTTTCCGTCTATATATACGGAAATGTTGTTATGAAAATTTT
The DNA here is from genome assembly GCA_028142955.1 of Pinctada fucata. Classification (NCBI taxonomy): domain Eukaryota; kingdom Metazoa; phylum Mollusca; class Bivalvia; order Pterioida; family Pteriidae; genus Pinctada; species Pinctada fucata. The sequence goes on along the minus strand of AP027102.1, from coordinate 85,114,223 downwards.
TGATGTTTATTCGTTTTTACATGCCGAAAGGACTGTGGAAAAAGTATTATGGACAAGGAAAAAATATTCCATAATGAAAAATCTTGGGAATTTTCATTATAATAATAGGGAGGAAGAAATATTATACGGAAGAAAAGTTCGTTCACAGAAGAAGAAGAAGAAGAAGAAGATGATGATGATGATGATGATGATGATGATGATGATGATGATGATGATGATGATGATGATGATGATGATGGTGGTGAGGACGATGACGACGACGACGATGATGATCATCATCATCATCATGATGATGATCATGAAGACGACGACGACGAGAACTATTCACCGATCAACCAGCAATGCCAGTCAGCATTCTCAACAAGGACAAGTTTTCATGGATACAGATATTCGCAGAGATTGAATGTAGAAATGGAAGAAAAAGTGTCCCAAAACTAATCAACATGATCCTAAGAAACCTTAATCCGTAAGTCCTTGATTCATGCAGCATGGATTCAGGAAGGGACGATCTTGCGAGGCTCACCTCAGACCTCGTAAATAATATGGACAAGGGGGGGGGGGGCAAACTTATGTCCTTATCACGGACTTTGCAAAGACATTCGACAAGGTTAAACATAGCCTCTTTAAAAATACACAAACTACAGAAGCTTGTATGGGATCAGTGGATTCGTGATTAGATTTAACATATTTACTACAATCAAATATTAGTGGATTAGTGAACAGATGGATCAAGAACTAGTTGGAAGGATGTACACAGACTTTTTAAAACAGTGCTAGAAGGTCAAAGGTCAAGGCCAGTTACAGGATCGGTGCTTGGACCGAGTGTGTTCCTGTACTATATAAATGACCTCCAAGAGAATCTGACCTCCACTGTCCGCCGATTGCACGTTTCCAGATGATACCATGGCATACTTAAGTCACACCAAAAGACAAAGGCATACTGCTTCAAGAAGACCTGCTGGACAAGTTTGCTATATGAGAGGAAATTTGGTGTAAAATACAACATCACCGACAATATTTACCTGGAAAATAGAACACTACTGTCCGCGCGGCTCACTTCGGAAAGTAGACCGAGAGCAGGCCAAAATTTTATTCTTGAGTTGGTATTCAAAATACCAACTCAAGAATAAAATTTTGGCCTGCTCTCGGTCTATTCGGAAAGTGGATAAACGCGATTTTGATAACTTTTGTCATGCAAAAATTAGGATAAAATATATATAGATCTCGCTTAGTCGTAAATTTTGGTATATATGTTACAAGGTCGAGGGTTTTTGCAATCAAATTATACAGACAATATAAATTTTAGATGGGACGTTTTCAATGTTTTTCAGCCTGACGCTGCCAAAATTAACATTGAGCCAATGGAGCCTATGGAGAGCGTCACGACGTCACGGGAAAAATTAGCATGGGAAATACCATCTAAAATTTGTTTTGTCTATTAATTTTGAATGCGTGCATTGGTTCTCATATAATTTATACCAAAATTTACGACTAAGCGAGATCTACTGAATGGTTTCAATTTTATTTAAAGGTTTGCATGATGAAATAGTCAAAATCGCGTTTATCCAGTTTCCGAAGTGAGCCGCGCAGACAGTAGGCTTCCTACGAGGAAACCTCCGAGTATCCTCCAGGAAGATAAAATCTCAAGCATATTTCGGGCTAGTGTGACCTCAGCTTGAATACACGAGATATTTAATTACTGTGGTTTTCCAAATTATATTGGTATAGATCTTGGCCTAAAGTAGAGGTGTTGCAGGCCTACTTATAAATACGTACCGTGTAATTATATGCCATACCAGCCAGCATAATTATCTGTTTTAAATTATCTGACAAGTTGACTTAATTATTAGGAAGCAACCATTTGATTTTTATTTGGGGGGGGGGGGGGAGACTTTTGCCAGCCGGAAATGATACTCAACGCAAACAGAATATAAATGACAGTGGCGGATTCAGGGGGGTGCGAAGGGGGCGTCCGCCCCCCCGGCACTGACCCAAAATTTTCCAAAAACAGGTATATTTTGGCCCATTTTCAGTACAAATCGGCAAAATTCGCCCCTTGACCCCCCGGCAAAGGGGGCGCTGGATCCGCCACTGAATGACTTGGTTACTCAAGTTTTTTTTTTTAAATATCTGACAGGTCGACTTAAAATTTCATATACAGTGTCGACTTCATATAAATTTATTATGTTAATATTGGCTCGTTATCTCATTCTGACAAGTAGATAGCAGTAATTTGCCATCATACAGAACGATAGATGCGTATAGATCTAATATTTTTTTTTAGTAGCCATCGAAACATTTACTGCGAACATGTACATCACGTGAAGGTGAACTTTTGGAAAACATGGCGGCGGTCATGTTTTCTCGTCTGACCCGGGTAACTCTCCAATATTTTGATTATCATAGTTACAGTACATTCTCTTTAAGCACAGAACCGCCTGATTTTAATCATTTTTTTGCATTTTAGGGTCAATCATGCAGTACATTGTCAAGGTTTCTAAGCACCTCTTCTGTCAGAGCTGCAACTCAGGTTAGTTGTTCAAAAAGTTGTTGTGGTTCTAACTTCTAAGTAACCTTGTACCAAGTTTCACAATTTAATGAATTTCTTTCTCAGTATAGTGTTAAATTTCCACGAAGTGTGTACAGCTTTAGAAACTTCCAAATGGGGGATGGGGGTTCAGCCTACTAATAATTTGGACACAGACCCCTGCATGTAGTTTCTAAATCTGCAGATTCAGATACTGTCTGATGTGGGATTATCTATTGAATATTTCAAAGATCTCAATTCCTCAGACATGACAGTGGCTTACATGTAGCTATCATTTATGCTTGTTTGATAAAGCTTCTATTTCACTATCCTCTGCCTATGAGTGTATGCTACGTACGCCACAGAAGTCAAGAGGTGAGATCTATAATATTGTCATTGAACAGTATTCATTACTTGATAGTATGGTGCCTTTTTTATGAAAAAATCCCAAAGCAAACAACCACATGATAAATTGAATACACCTACTCTCTCCCCAACCCCAGCATGCCCAGAATTCATGTCAATAATCCTCTTCTTGTTATTCCTAACAAATCTAGTGACCAGATGAGATTATATTTTTCATAATCAGGAAAATATATGTCTAAAAGCCTTCTGACAAATTTTCATGTCATTATTTCAACCCTAAGTTCCTCTAAAATGCAGTAGGCGGTAACTGGTCCTGGGCGGCTGCTGGTCCTCGACCAGTAGACTGCTGGTGTCAGGTTTTTTTTTTCCTTGTTTTGGGGCCGAATTTCGGCCCCTTCCCAATGCCAAATTTGCTCCATTTTTCCCAAAAAATCACCCTGAAATTCCCAAAGAGAAATTATGAAAAAATCCCCTGAGAAAATAAGACCCCAAAACCTGGAAGACAGCACAAAATGTCCTATTTCTAAGTGCATTTTTTAAAGTTTTTTATTCATCCCATGTTCAGTTCAAGCAAATCAATGGATTATCAGTGTTATTAAATGATACTTTAAGGTTATACTTTGATGAGAATTTGTACAAAAATTTTCCCAATTTCAGCAAAATGTCGCAAATTTTCTCAAATGTTACAGGCACAGGCACCTTCCCCAAAATAAAAAAAAACCCTGGGTGTATCACTCATCAATCAGTAGACAGATATGCAGTCCCTGAAATGGGAAATAACAAAATTGTCCTCGGACTCCATCATGGGCATTAGCAGATCTAAAGGGAATCAGACGCCCCCCTTGGAATTTGTCAACATTGCTGATTTTAGGGGTGACTATTTGAGAGGACAAAGACTATATATATATTCAGTGGTACATGTAAAGTATATTGCAGAAATTGACCCTTCCGATTGCGGGGAAAAAATGCAAAATTTTGTGACGTCACAATGCTTTTACCACGGACAAACAAGCTTCGAAGTTTGAACCTCGGTCAAACATCGAAATTGCATAATGTGATGTCATGGAATTTCTAAAATTTTTCCCGCGTTTGGAAGGGTCAATCAGGGATTAATCTACCTCTGCGTCCTGCGTTTCTGACGCATAAAAGTCGCCCAGGACCCATTGATTTCCGATCGCTGCGTCCCACAGTGCGCATTGTTCACTTTCGTATAATGTGTCCGTTTTAGCTCATTTTATTCAAAGTCGAGAAAATTCAAATAAGGTGTAAATGTCTCTTGTTTGTATTTTGACAGCTCTTTTAAACCTTAGACAGATCTGTGTTATCGTATGAGAAATCATTGCGGAGCAACATTTTTTTATTTTTTAAATTAAAAGTAATATGCAGTCCGGCACGAGTCTAACATATTTAAATCAATCGGATACAGATATACATGTATATATTTATGAAAAATTCCTCCACTCTAAACTTTACATGACATTATGAATCAATCTAATGAAATCGTTTAATTCACACCATCAGCTTACCGTCTTTGTAATGACAATGATGACAAGTAAACCGTATAGAATTGGTTTGTTTGGATAACGTTTTACTATACACATGTACGAAGTATCGCTAACTAAATAAAAAATAAGTTTACTTATTTCGGCAAAATTAGATTGAAGTTTAAGAGTTAAATGTTTTTTGCGGAACATTACGATCTCAAGCAAATAAAATGCCGCGAGCAGGTCAGCTCACTTGTATTCGCGAACTTAAAACGCCGCGAAAAAAGAAGGTTTGTAGAAATCGGGACGCATTAATTTCTACTGGGACCCATTGTTTTGGCTGGGGACCCATTGGTCAAGTTTCATTGCGTCCAGGGGACACATTAAGATCAAATTGTAGATTAATCTCTGGTCAATTACTATGAATAGTTTTACGACTGTGGCATACCGATTCGGCTATTGCGGTATATTGTAATAGTAGTGAGATTTATTCAGTCATGTAAACATGCATAAAATTGCAGAAGAGACACCTTTTGTTGAAAAATTGCATCCATTTGTAATCAGCAAATGGATATCCTCAATGTATACCCAAATGTGTAATCTTGAACTCACATTTGATGCTTTGTTAAAATTCAGTCATATTTCTTTTATGCCATCCATGTTTTCCTCAAATACATGTACATGTTATTCAACTTATTGGGATTTCGCCTTGCCCGTGACTGCTTTGCATTCATTAACATAATACTTTAAATACAAATTGCATTTTAACTTTGTTATTGTTGCAGATGACAGTAAGAGATGCCTTGAACTCGGCTATGGATGAAGAGATTCAAAGAGATGAAAGAGTGTTCTTACTAGGTGAAGAAGTAGCTTTATATGATGGAGCTTACAAGGTGAGCAGATTAGTATTTGCAGAGAGCATGTAAGGCATGTCTTTTAAGATATATGCTCAAGTTAGCGAAGGGTATTTAAAGAAATAATTAAAAAGATGTTAATTAAATTTATTCATTATTTTCTTTTTTCCGTTTGGCCTTATGAAATGTACATTATTAAACAGCAAGATGAAATGAACAGTTGTAATCACTTATGTATAGACTAAGATGTCCATAAAAAAAGCATGATTGAATTGAAATTAGTATAGAAAAGGTACAGAAAAGTATTGTGATCAAAATGTGTAATAATTTAATCATTGTTCATTTTGTAGGTTTCCAGAGGTCTGCATGCCAAGCATGGGGACAAACGAGTGATAGACACACCAATTACAGAGGTAATAATAGTGATAGACACACCAATTACAGAGGTAATAATAGTGATAGACACATCAATTACAGAGGTAATAATAGTGATAGACACATCAATTACAGAGGTAATGATAGTGATAGACACACCAATTACAGAGGTAATTATAGTGATAGAAACACCAATTACAGAGGTAAAAATTGTGATAGACACACCAATTACAGAGGTAATAATAATGATAAGGTAACAATAGTGATAGACACGCTACAGAGGTAATAATAGTGATCGACACGCTAATAACAGAGATAATAATAGTGATAGACACATCAATTATAGAGGTAATTATAGTGATAGACACATCAATTACAGAGGTAATTATAGTGATAGAAACACCAATTACAGAGGTAATAATAGTGACAGAAACACCAATTACAGAGGTAATAATAGTGATAGACACACCAATAACAGAGGTAATAATAGTGATAGAAAGACAAATTACAGAGGTAATAATAGTGATAGAAACACCAATTACAAAAGTAATAATAGTGATAAGGTAATAATAGTGATAGACACACCAATTACAAAGGTAATAATAGTGATAGACACTTCAATTACAGAGGTAATAATAGTGATAGACACACCAATAACAGAGGTAATAATAGTGATAGAAACACAAATTACAGAGGTAATAATAGTGATAGAAACACCAATTACAAAAGTAATAATAGTGATAAGGTAATAATAGTGATAGACACACCAATTACAGAGGTAATAATAATGATAGACACTTCAATTACAGAGGTAATAATAGTGATAGAGACACCAATTACAGAGGTAATAATAGTGATAGACATATCAATTACAGAGGTAATAATAGTGATAGACACACCAATTACAGAGGTAATAATAGTGATAGACGCACCAATTACAGAGGTAGTAATAGTGATAAGGTAATAATAGTGATAGACACACCAATTACAGAGGTAATAATAGTGATAGACACACAAATAACAGAGGTAATTATAGTGATAGACACATCAATTACAGAGGTAATAATGGTGATGTGTAAGGAATATGTCTTGGAGTAAAAAAGATGAGTAAAGGATCTTTCAAAACTGTTGCTATATGATTTAAAATGACAACCAAGTGTCTGTGAAACTGAAAACAGAAATACATGTATTTTGGATTGTGATTTGAAAAAATTACTTGGGGTATTGAAAGCGATATGATTTCAATAAAAAGATACATGAAACTGTATTTAGCAAAAGGAATGAAATTGTTGTTATTCCGCTGATACATCACAATGAAATGGTGGTCAATGTTTTTTTCATACAAAAATATTATTCTTTTACCATTATACAAGTAATTATTAACATTTTCTGTTTCACTGTTAAGGATATGAAGTCAGTAAAATTATAATTTCCCTTTCCTTTCAGATGGGATTTGCTGGCATAGCTGTTGGAGCAGCAATGGTAAGTCATATGTTCATATTATAATATAAAAGGTAAAGAGGGTTCTAACTCTGAGCTACTTCCATGACCAACTGTACATGCACATGTTTTAGATTTGTACTACTCTGTTACTACAGGTTGAAATATAAAGCCTGAGTGACAAAGTCTTAATTTTGTTTTGTTTTCTTCTTACCAATTATAAATTCAAAGAATGGAAAGATTCTTAAAATGTTACACCTTCTAAAGGAAATATACTTGTAGAATTGAGAAGTTTTGTCTTTTAGAAAATTTTTTGAATGAAACTTTCACGTCTTTTTTAGGCTGGATTGGTACCAGTTTGTGAATTCATGACATTCAATTTTTCAATGCAAGCAATTGACCAGGTAATGGAAGTTGTGTGTATGTTCTTGTACAAAGTACAAAACCTTAAAGAAAATTCTGTCAAAGTTTATTTTGTATTTGATTCATCTTAGTTTTATTTTTATGTTGCCTGCAACGCAAGAGCTACATTTAAGGATCTGACGTCTGTCTGTGTGTCTGTTTGGTAGTCACTCTTTCACATATTTGGCTATAACTTACTTTATATACATCAGACATCTTTCAAACTTGCAGGAATGGTACAGCATGATGAGACTCAGCATCCATTGTAGGTCAAGGTCACTATCAAGGTCAAGGTCACATACTAAAGGTCAAACATGCGACATGTGAAATACCTGTTCATGAACAGTGCTATTTTATAGATAATTACATGTATGTTACTCAGTCTCTTTTATCCTTACATTTATCACCCATTTTAATATGAAAATACATGTATTCAAAGGAGACATAAAAACAATTCCTTATTATTGTCATCTTTCTATAGTTACAAAGCTGTTTGAAATTTCTTTACAAAGACATTGCATGCAACAAGTTATTCCCTTTTCTTTCAGGTTATAAACTCAGCTGCAAAAACCTTCTACATGTCTGCAGGAACAGTAAGATTATTTTAATAAATACATACATGTATGTATAAATACTTTGTCAATTCAAAGTAGATGGTTGAAATTGTTAATGTATCCTTATTTACAGAATTTTCAAAGGAAAACTAAACACTAGTTATGTATTTTACATGTATGTATGGAAAATTGAAGTTTTAGAATGAAGGTCCATAAAGACTAGTGAAGTGCATTGTTTTTTGTGTATAGAAGTTTTTAAAATAAAGGTTTTTGATTTACTGTTATTCTGTTGTTGTTGTCGTGTAGGTTCCTGTTCCCATCACGTTTAGAGGCCCTAACGGAGCCGCTGCCGGTGTCGCCGCCCAGCATTCTCAATGTTTCGCAGCATGGTACAGTCACTGCCCTGGACTCAAAGTCGTATCACCTTTCAACTCAGAAGATTGTAAAGGACTTCTAAAAAGTGCAATTAGAGATCCCAACCCAGGTATTTTGTCATTTGCACTTGTATCATTTTAGAGTAAGCCCTTTGGTATATTGGCAAAAAATGAATAAATACAATGGACATAATAATAAATGTATAGAGATACATTTATATAAAATGTATATTGGTGCGAAGTATGGAAAAAGATTCAAAGTTGCTTTAAAGAATGAAAATTTATCTTGTATTTTTTTCTTTGTAGGAAAAAAAATTGTTGGAATTTGATCAAATTTAACAAAATTGGAAGTCAAATACTTGAAACATGTTAAAGAATTTTCTACAAGTTGTATATGACATTTTTCAGTGGTAGTATTAGAAAATGAGATCATGTATGGATCATCATTCGAGATGTCAGACGAGGCCCTCTCACCTGACTTTGTCATACCTATTGGGAAGTGTAAGATAGAAAGGCAAGGTGTGTACATTTATGAGGCTATTCTCAGTGCATGTGAAATTAAACAGGCTGCAAATTTTCATGTTTACTTATGAATTGGTACATGCAAATAGTAAATAATACATACATTAGATAGGTCAACAAGCTTTTATTAACTGTCTTTTGTTATTTCTAAAGGCTAGGAGTATACATTACAAGCACTATAAAGTAATTCTAAACCACTTTATATTGATATGATATTTAGTCTACTTTAATCTTGAGCTGACAAGATAAGGCGTAAAATCTGCCCTGAAAAAGTGGAATTTTCAAAATGGGAACTTCAAAAAAAATCTTTCACAAAATTGATGCCAGTTCTTGGTTTCATCATTATCAGCAGTTGCATAAGATTTATCATGCATAGTTTTCCTAAATTTTGGGGCAAAATATGTCTTTTTTCTATAGAAACCAATGGAAAATGGAAAAGTTTTTTAAAACATTGTTCCCCCCTCAGCTACAGAACGCCACTTTTACAGAAGGTGTATATCATTAATACACATCTTTTGACAAAGTGGGGTTCTGTAGCTAAGGGGGGAACGATGCCCCAGAGACAAAAAAAACTGAAAAAGGGAGGGTAGGGGGCTTTTTATAAATCTGTGTTTTAGGCCATAATATAAGCAACATTTAATTTTTTTCCCTTTTAAAGTTATTCATTTATTTATTCTAAACTTGTTCACATGAAACGCACAAGATTTTTGAATGAAATAAACAGGAATGTGCAGTTTATTTCTACACAATGTGTATTTCGCGGTAAAATGCCTACTTTGTAGTCAATGAATACAAAATACAACCATATTTCAGATTCAAGATTTTAAAATTTATGGAAAAAATTGAGACCAGTCTTTTGAATTTAATTTCTAGTATCTTGTTTAGACTATAACTATGTTTTAAAGTTTATAGTTATCCATATTAGCCAGATTGTTCTTCATTTTCAACGTTTTTTGATCGATATTAGCTTCTTTTCAACATGGCTACCCCCTACTCTTTCGACTGTAATTTAAGTATCTAGAAAAAAGCTTACCAAAATAAAAGTTGTATGAGGAGTCTCCAAATACATTACATTTTAGTAATTATCAAGTTTTTCTTGCGTACAGATCATTGTGTAGAAGAAATACTTGATGAGATTCAGGGCTAAATACAGCCCTTATCAGCTCCTTTTGCATCCAGAGATTTTTGTACAACAATTAAATCAACTTTGGACACAATATCCTCACTAGAAATGAGGTGGGGTGGGGGAGGATTAGCTTATTTAGTGATGTTCATGTTTTCTTGATGAACTTAAATTTATAACATATACATGTAGAGGAATATATTGTTAACAAAAATCTATCTAAATCGGACTATTGTAGGGAAGCATGTAACACTAGTATCACACTCAAGATATGTTGGCCATTGTTTAGAGGCAGCTAATGAATTGGCAGGGAAGGGAGTAGAATGTGAAGTAAGTCACTAAGTGTATATAACAGTTACTTTTTCATCCTATAAATATACTGTTTCTTGTGGAATGAAAAGTTGATGATATTACAGAATAGGGTGAAAAGATTTTTAGCACAGGTTCAGATGCTTATCATAATGTATGGGGTACATGCTGTGATTTTACCGAGTAGAAAAAGAATTCTTTGAAAAGATTTTCACAATGTCAAAGAATTCCTTCTCTCAGGAGAGATGTTGAGGATTTGATTACTTTATATTTTGTTTTTCTGTGTTTGTACATTGTTTCGACTGATAAAACCATTTGTAATATAGGTAATAAATTTGAGAACTCTGAGACCATTAGATGAAGCACCTATTATACAATCAGTGATGAAGACCAACCATTTAGTTACTGTAGAAGGAGGATGGCCCCAATCAGGGATAGGAGCTGAAATCTGTGCCAAAATCGTAGAAAGTAAGTAAAATTATGGCCTTGTTAGTCGAATTGTGGCCTTGGTGAAAATTATAGAAAGCAAAATATTACATGTTTGCTGACCAAATTACAAAGCAATTGTGTTTTATCGATTGTCAATTTAGGTTTGCCTAATCAACTATTAAAAACGAGTGTTTTTCTGATAGTCATAAAATGAGCCTTTCACCCCTACCTAGTGATGATAGATAGTAAAAATGTAAGAGTGGCAGTGAAAGATATATTGATGCTTCAGCAAAGTAATTACTGTATGAACAAAGTAGATAATTTTACAAGCAGCTCACTGAAACATGTATAACATGGAATGACTTGTTATTTTCACTTTCCCACAACATTACATGTAACTAAATATATAACCAGTCTCTCTTTAATTAAAATGTTTTCTATTTTAGGTCCTGCTTTTAATTACCTGGATGCTCCTATATTAAGAGTTACCGGTGCTGATGTACCCACACCCTATGCTAAAACACTAGAGGACTGCGCATTTCCTCAAACGTTCAATATTGTCAGCTCCGTGAAGAAAGTTCTGAACATTCCTTGATATAACTTATTATAAATAGAAACATCTAATCAATTAATAACAATGGTAACAACAATCAGTTATGTGACAGAAAGCTTAAGATTTTCCTGTTCAGTATTGTGCTGTGTTAAAGTATGTTAGAATCAGAAAGTTTCATAACTTTTGTAACATGTAAGCTTAAGGGATATGTATGTTCTGAAATTTTTTTTTCTTTCGAAATATTGTATGGAAATTTAAGAGTAGCAGCACATGTAAGATTTTCCTTAAGAACATATGTACAACTATAGTATTTACTGTTACTCAGTGAATTAATAGTGACCTTGAGTACAAACTTTTAATGTTCTTTGCAAAAAGGAACATTATTTTATCTTGATAGAATCTCATGCTGTAAATTTGTTTTTGAGTCAGATTCTTTTTTTCAGTTTTACAGTGGAATCCGCTTATTTGGGTTGACCGTTTGTCAAGTCAATTCCAGTCGATTAGCCGAATATTCAAATAAGCAACTCGGCAATTTCCGTGACTACTCGGGTCGTCAAATTCACGTACCAAATCGATGTACACGGTTAGATAGGGAATTTCAAGGGCTGAATTTCAGTAAGAGTTATCTTTCTTTTCACGTTATACGTCTTGATGCCGCATTTGATCATAAAAAAATTCATGAAAAAAAAAACGAAAAAATGAAGTTAAAGTCTGCTAAATTAAAATAATAATAATAAAATTGTAGGAAAGACGTTTGTAATTCATGCACCGCCCTTTATGTACTCTGTAAGCGTGTATAACCTGAGGCAGGTACTGGCCGTCACGTCTATTATTCTCCGAACAATGGGATTTAAATCCCTGGTCAGTTTAACGTTATTGATTTTCTGTCCAGGTGAACTAAAGTAAAGGACATCAACGGACGTCATTTTGACAATTTAAACCTTTGGGAAGAGTTATTGATTTTCTGTACAGGTGTATACAAGTAGCAGAACCAAAGTAAAGGACATCAACGGACGTCATTTTGACAACATGAAAGTTACATCAACTCACGGAACTCTGATTTTTTTTTTTTTTTTTTTTTTTTTTTTGAGAGCGGAATATTTCTGTTTCTTTGTTGAACATCGAGTAGAGAAAATTCTCCCGTATAAAAAGAGGGGAGGGCCCTTTCTCTGTTTTCCTCTTTTACGTCTCAAATTAAGACCGTCATTCCCCTTAAACCAGCTATTATTCCAGTTATAATTCACCGCATCCAGTCTTTACGAAAACTTTTTTCCACGACTGGCCCGAAGACAATTTTTACCTGATAATTAGTTTATTAGTGAAATTCTACTGGCCCGACAATGTGTCTACTAGCCTCGTGCATCGGGCCAGTGGGTTGAAGACTGCGCAACCTCGTTTCAGAACTTCTGAATTTCAAGGCATGTACAACTAAGCTAACTTCAATTATTAAGACCGAATAACGCGTGGTTCTTATTGATTACGAAAGAATAAAAAATAAATGTATATCAGAGTTCGTGTCCGTTTGCGTCTGTATCCTATAAACACATTCCGGCATATCAAGTCCTCTTCCTCGCCCTGGAGGGTGGGGCGTGTGGCAAGGTCATTCAGTTGACACGCTGCACGTTAAATCGCGTCTTTCGTTCTCAAGTCCTCATATGTAAAAAAAAAAAAGTACGTTCTGGAGCCGTGTAGTCACCTGTTCACGCTTCGTTTCGACTTTTGTAACTTCGATTTTTTTTTCACAAAGGCCTGAAACAATGTCACATGCATGACGGATATCTTGATTTTTCTTTTTCTGTAATTTTCATTGCAATGACATTCACTTGCTCTTTGATAACTCGCACGAATTTCGTCGAAATTAACACGCTTCTAATTTGCCGACAGAGCTAACATGTCCAATGTTGGTGTGACATACGCAAATATTCTTTTCTCTTCGTCCTTCCTTCATACACTCAGCTGTTTGATCAATTAGTCCAGGTGAATTGTTTAATTGACACGTGCTGCTAATTAAGATCGCACACCGCCAGCGGCAATTAAGTTGTAGGGAAGCCAATTACGGGTAATTAACGCCGGGGAAACAACTTTACCTGACTTCGTATGGTCAGAAACGGCAAATTTGTGAAATCTATCTTGAAAATTTTGAAGTTTAAGAAATTTTTCAATCAATTAAACGGGATATTGGTTTTAGTCCAGTCGATTACGGCAAAATTTTAACATAGAATAGATAGGAAATGGTTTGGTGCAGAGATAGTCAAGTCAATAAAACGAATGACCCGATTATGCGATAGTCAAATAAGTGGAGTCCACTGTACTCACTTATAGAATTTCTTGTGACAGTTTATATTGGGGTATTGTACTACACGATGTTAAAGAATGGCAATATGCTCAAGAATGGTACTAAAACAATTGTGTACCAACTCTACAAATGAAGTCTTTAATTTTTATGAAAAATACATGTACTTTTATCAAAAGAATTAGTAATTACTGTCTTCTTGAAAAGCCCGAATCTACTAGAAATTTTGCCATGCAAGTAGAAATTGTCAAGAAACCTATACATTTGGCTAGTATTATTTGGCTATGGCCTAGTGGTTCAAAGTTTTTGTTAAGACCGATTTATACATTTGACTGTTTCCAATGTGAAATTGGTAAGGTGATAATCAGATGCTTTCGGGACATCTTCAGTTCAGAGTGGTCAAAATAATAATAAAAAAAAATTGTATTTTTAAACTGAAATAACTGTAGTATTCCAAGGATTGCTTTTTTCACCTACGAAGCGTAGCGACACTGATGTGACACCTAACATGTGTTGCTATGCTTCGCAGGTAACAAAAAACTTAATATTGTTTGTTACACAAGGGTGACCATGGATCTTAATATTTGTGATCTTTTATTTATTTTTAAGTAACTTAAAAAAAACTGTGATGTGTACCTATAAATTCATCTTTTGTAATGAAATTAACCATTTGTGCAAACTTAAACCTGGAGGAAACTTTGTAATGAAGGGAAAACTACAAAATTACCTTTAGGAATAATTTTGTTGTTTACATCTTATTAAAGTATAACATGCACTTGTTTGAAGAATTTTTGTCTCTCACACAAATTTCAATTTTGCAGATTAGCAGGTTTTTCTACTGTCAATCTTAAGTTATCTTATTTACATGTATGCGGTAATGAGATCTCCCCCATTAGTATCTTATTTTTGTGATAATGAATGTACATGTTTTAAATAGATTATTTGAATATGACGGTATATGTATTTATCATTTTTATTCCATGCTACATGTATATTTGCCTCCACAACTTGAACGCTTAGTACATATAGTGTAAGATTTGGATGTAGATGTGATTTATATCACTTAATTAATCCCTATTATTTACTGCAATAATTCTTTATTTTAAAGCTGTAAACTTAGTTGTTAATACCAGTACTTCCAGTTATCATAAAACATATCCTTTTTACTGCACTTGCAAGATGTAATACTTACTCAGTGTAATGAACAGGTCTTGTTCTAGATATGTAATTTCATGTATTACTGTTGTTATACATGAAAAATTAAATATGAAGAGGCCACTTTTCAGCTGCAAGTCCTATAATTACAAGGTAAATGGAGGTATGTTTGAAATGAGTTTGTGCCCTAAAACTTCAGAAAATTACAAGAAATTGTAAGCATCATTGTGTTTCGTGGTTGGTTGTGTAGAAACAAGTGACAGATTCAAGCCTCTATGTGATACTCAGTATTTTAGTTAAATAAATTATTATTTGTTGAAGGAGGCTTAAATAAAATAAATTTACGAAAATCGGATTTTTCTCTTGTCATTTTGTAGTTTCATTGCAAAGCAAAACTGGAACTAGGGCGACATAGCTTTGATATGTTTTAAAGGTCTTGTTGCAAGGTACTTATGTGAGTGACAACAGGAAGTTCTGATCGCAAGGCATGAAAATGTGAAAGTTATACTCAAGTTTCATTATAAACGTCAAGGTTATTTAGAAGATACATACCAGTGTATAGCTTTTGTTGAAAGGTACGTGTACATAAGCCAAATATAAGTCTTGGTGTGATACATGTGTGTTGTAGCTTTGAACAACCAATCAATGTGAAGTTTTTACCAGTTTAAAAAGTTTTTCAAATGAAGGTTGTCGCATGATAAAACAGTGTAATCAAAGATTTCAAAGCTCACCTCATGGCAGCATTCTATCATGGCAGAAGTCAAAGAATACAAAGTTTTGAATTTGAAAACCTGTCCTACTGAGAACCAACAAAAATGATACCACACAAAAACAAAATTGAAAAGGGAAGTAAGGTATTTCATTTATTGACCCAAATTTTGCCTGAATGGGTGTACTCTATTGATACCCAAATCTCCCTTACATATGCACTCAAGTGGAAAATGTAGGTCATGAACGTAGATTTGTGATCTACTCTTAAAGACGCATCATCTGTGCAAGTTTGAACTTCCTAGCACTTATAATAGAGAAATAAAACTTCTTAACATTGATACCCAAATCTTCCTAACATGTGCACTCGAGTGGAAAATATAGGTAATGACCTACATTTGAACGTTGATTCGTGATCTACTCTTGCAGACGCATCATCTGTGCAAGTTTGAACTTCCTAGCACTTATAATAGAGAAATAAAACTTAACATTCTAGTGCAGACGCCAACATCAGGGTGATAGCATAAGCCTCCTCTCACTTCGTGAGGCGAGCTAAAAAGAATTTTGACATTAGCATCATCAAGAATTAGCACTCTTGGCTATTTTTCTTTGTAGCACGCAGATTCTACCAATATATGAATCCGGCTTAAATAAGTACATGTACATACACAGTATGTGAAGACACAATTACCAAGTTGGCAAAGTGATCAATATGTCACCTGTAATGGAGAACATTACAGTATATAACTAAATGTGGAAACTTCCAAGGCATAATTTTGCTAAGTTTGACCTTGACCTTTTGAACCCAAGTTCAGTAGGGTTCCTCCTTTTGCCATAGGCAATCCATGTATGAAATTTCATCCCTATAGTTCAGAGAAAATTTTGTATTAAAGTATGGAATAACACATTTCATATATGCCTAGTCTGACCTTGACCTTTAAACTCCAATATAATAAAAGGGTTATTTATGTCAAGGGGTATCTATTTATGAAGTTTCATTGCTGTAGTTCAGAAAAGATGGAAAAGCCATATCATTTAATTTCCATTGTCATTTTCAAGAAACGAAGATTCTGATTGGCTGAGAAATTTTGTTGATACATCGATCAACACAATTTTTCACGGAAGTCTATTTATAGCACTATTTTTAGAACCGGGGGTTCCCTCAAACACGAATGAATTCGTTGCTGAAAATACAATTTGTTGATGTTTGCTTATCATTTCAAGGGTACCATTTCTTTTCTACTTACTCAAAAATTAACAGTGCATATAGAATTTGCTCAAACTGGTCCTTATTCCAAAGATATAGAGAGACGATCGTTCGCTGTTTGAATCATGGCGGCTGCCATAACTTGTTTTGGCAGACGTATCACTGCAAAACCCTCCGACTTACGAAATATAGTGCGGTGATTGATTGCTTTTAGATCCAAGAATCCATAAACAGATAATAATTAAATGATAAGAAATGAATCTTATATTTTTTCTGTTGATGCAGGTATCACCCGAAAAATTGGACAGAAAACTTTTGCATCAACGCGCTACGCGCATTGATGCAGTTTTCTGTCCAATTTTTCGGGTGATACCTGCATCAACAGAAAAAATATAAGATTCATTTCTTAAATCTATGCCAAGCTAAAGCACTGACAGCATAGTGACCTAGGTGCAGAGAAATGCTCAACTGCCACTATGTGATACAGAAACATGCATTATGTCATAATCCAATACTTGTAGTGGATTGGATCATTGATCAGAGTACAGTTGGTGTGGTAAAAGTAGATTCACTGATCCTCTTTGAAGGAGGGTAAGATTTACATGCATATACATGTATGTATTCTTGACTCAACCAATACAGATTCAAAACATTTAATCGTCATCAGAATTTTTTTCAACTCGCAACTTATATTTCTGAAATTACAATCTGGCAAGATTTGAAGAGAGTTGATTTACAGCTCCAAATCAAATGCTACATGTAACATAATTAATACAAATACATGTACATGTATGTGAAATTTGAACGAATAATCTTTTATTAGTAGTTACAACTCTTAATATTATTTTTATGTATTAATTCTGTCCAAACAATGAGATCATTGAAGGAAAATAATTTCCATATGCATGTACACCTACAGTATATATGTACATGTATGTAGATGAACTTTATTTTATTCAATGATTTATGGGGAAGGGGGGGGGTGTTCAATCTGTCCCAAAAATGTTGAAATTTTAAAAGTAGGATTTTCAAAATTACTACATTTGTAAAAAGAATACCTGAATTTGTTTCTATCTTAATCTGCCGTTAGACTAAACCGAACTTGCATAACTTGGCTAATATTTTCAAAACATAGATTCTGGATTTAAGAATTTACCACTCAAAATATAAGACTTTACTTCTTGTTTTTCAAAAATTTGAGGCATATAAGAAGTCCTCAAAGACATAATATCTTAATAATCACAGAATTTTCTAGACAAACACCGCACAACTTGCAAAAATACTTGACAAAATTGAGGGCTCTTTTTCTCTATCAAAGGGGTAGGGCCACGAGACCCCTAAATCGGCCCTTGATTTTTCCCTTAAAAATAAATTTCATGAGGAATACTTGATACCTCTTTTGAAAATACACGAATGTTTACCGCTTTTCATGAAAAGAATAATATCACCAAACAATGTGCCATTTAACTGTTATGACGTCATGAAGTGACGTCATTTTGACGTTATTGACAAAATATGGCGCAAATTGCTGGGAAATCTGTCTTTTGTCGTAGAATTCAATGTGGCCGCATGCGTTAACTAAGATAAAACGTTTATGACAAAAGGATATAATGATAATCTTTCACATATACATTTTCCATCATATTTAATGCATGCGGCCATTGCTAATTTAATAGAAATATTGAGTTTTTGCATCAATTTCGCCGAATTTGACCTATTTTGTTGTTTTCAAAGGGCTAAAAGGTGTTGATAAAAGCAATGTTTACAAAAAGTAGATTCGTGATTCAGTAGAGAACGTTTCAAAATGTCAAATAACAGTTAAAAATTCTATGAAGTACAATGTTCAAAATTTATCAAAATTAGGGCCAATATCGGGCTTCGTGGCCCTACCCCTTTACAAACATTCAGTCGGGTTCTGCTGTATCTGCTTTTGAGATATGTATATCAATGGATTTCTCTCTTTTTCTGTTCATACTGGTATCTCTAGATATATTTTTAGAGAGTGGAGAAATAAAATTTTGCTATCAACATAATCGGGAATTCTTATTCCAGTTCTGCTCTATGTGGCACACTATCCCATCAGTCAACCTTATTTCAATGCAGTGATAACTAAGAACATTACTGAACTTTAAATACATGTACATGTGTGTAGTACATGTACTTGATTAAGTAAAATCAAATTGCATGTACATGCAATACTTTTTTTTCCCATGTAGAATTTTGAGAACCAAACTACACCCCCCCCCAATTTTTCAACAAATACATTATGACCATGTAGGAAAATACATGTATAGAATACTGATAAATCTAAAAAAAATTTTCATTTTATGAAATAGCATGTTTCATAGAGCACTTACAAGAATGTTACTTTATTATAGTAAGTATATGGAATAATTAAATTATATAATATTTTTTACTGGCCAACCAGTTAGACTGGATTTTTTTTTTTCAGTATTGAATCAATTATATAAAGACGTAAGCTATACTCGTCTACAACAATTTCAACAAACATGTACAGTATAATACACCAAGATAAAATAGTTCACAGAGAATGTACATTCTAGTTGTGTTTGATTTCCATCTTGTATAATTTCTATACATTTAAGATAAGATGCAAAAATTATGGCATTTAGCAATAAGTATTATACAAAGTAATTTGAAGGCACTACGTTTAGACACCAAATTTTTCCATCTCTAATTTGTAAACATTATTCTTAGTGCATGTCTTATAATTTGCCATTCTTAATCTCTTGTAATATAAAAATCTTTCAAACAATTTACTTTTCAATGAATTTAATAATCATTTAAGTACAGTTCTGTGTAAAAATCAGGAAATTTGAAGAAACTAATTTAAAAAAATTAATACCCACAAACTTCACCCCATATTTTCTTTGAGACTATACATACATTTCATTTTATTCCATAAGCTCGGAATATCATCACATGAACCCAAGAAGCTAATACTTCATTCTCTTAAAGTTCTATGAGCAAAAAATTTGTGTGTTTCTTATAAACATGTACTCTTTAGGAAAATATGTTAGCTGAAGAATAAAGTATAAATGTGACCGGACCACTCAAAGATAATAAAATGTCACACTATCACATGAATGATAAAAGTTTATTACAGTTCACCTAAAAATTTAGTGATTAATTCAGCTTTTTCTCATAAATAACCCTTCTGCCTGAATTTTACAAATAACTGTACTTAATTCATATTCATACAAAATGTCGATCAAATTTATATGTAGCACTATATGAGTACACAGGAACATTCAAAAGTTATATTTGACATTTTGATAAAAACTTTGAAATCATGCATGAAACGTGTTTGAAATCTACGTCATCTCGAGCGAGGATCGGTGATACGGCTGAGACAAGGACAACATATTACTGTTTGTAGGCTTCATAGATTTGATGCAATTAATGGAGTCTGGGTACTTCTTGTTATAGAGTTCTAGACGAAGATACTTCACTGTAACCAGGCGACCTGCAACCATGGAGTAATACAGTAAAGAAATGGCGAAATAAGCTCAAAATGCATCGAAGATGCAAAATGCCGAGTTGCAAAACTGGAATGTAAGTATGAATATGCAGACTAACATGAAATGTGTATGGTTTGTAACAACATTTTGTGGTCCTAAATGAAAATTTCTGGATCAAGAAATGGTCTTCTCTTTATTCTATATCAGCGTGTAATATATTTTCAAGGATACAGATTTTCCTGTGACCTTGATCTTTGACCTTTTGACCCAAAAATTAATGGCAAGTTTCATGATTATAGGTGCAATACAGGCTCAAAAATGGTCTGAAAACCATTTTCAATTACCTAAGTCCTGTGACCTTGATCTTTGACCCTTTGACCCCTAAATCAAAAGTGGTCATTTTCTATTCACTGGAAACATTTCTGGCAAGTTACATGATTAAAGGTGCAATACAGGCTAAAATTCAGTCGGGAAACCATTTTTAATCATCTTAGTCCTGTGACCTTGACCTTTGACCTTTTAACCCCAAAATTGATAGTGGTCATCCTTGATCCATGGGAAACATTTCTGGCAAGCTTCATGATTATAATTGCAATACAGGCTGAAATATGGTCCGGAAACCACTTTCAATCATCGGAGTCCTGTGACCTTGACCTTTGACCTTTTGACCCCAAAATCAATAGGGGTCATTCTTGATTCATGGGAATCATTATTGGCAAGTTTCATGACTTTAGGTGCAATACAGGCTAAAATATGGCCAGGAAACCATTTTCAATCATCAGAGTCCTGTGACCTTGACCTTTGACCTTTTGACCCCAAAATCAAAAGTGGTCATTTTCTATTCACAGGAAACATTTCTGGCAAGTTACATGATTATAGGTGCAATACAGGCTGAAATATGGTCTGAAAACCAATTTCAATCAACAGAGTCCTGTGACCTTGACCTTTGACCTTTTGACCCCAAAATCGATAGGCCTCATCCTTGATTCAAGGGAAACATTTCTGGCAAGTTTCATGATTATAGGTGCAATACAGGCTGAAATATGGTCCGGAAACCATTTTCAATCATCTGAGTCCTG
Organism: Pinctada fucata; assembly: GCA_028142955.1. NCBI lineage: Eukaryota > Metazoa > Mollusca > Bivalvia > Pterioida > Pteriidae > Pinctada > Pinctada fucata. The sequence goes on along the minus strand of AP027102.1, from coordinate 85,092,987 downwards.
TGACCTTGACCTTTGGACCCCAAAATCGATAGGCCTCATCCTTGATTCAAGGGAAACATTTCTGGCAAGTTTCATGATTATAGGTGCAATACAGGCTGAAATATGGTCCGGAAACCATTTTCAATCATCTGAGTCCTGTGACCTTGACCTTTGACCTTTTGACCCCAAAATCAATAGGCCTCATCCTTGACTAATGGTGAGTAAGTGTATGAAGTTTCATTGTTATAGCCTCTTTCGTAGTTGACTTATAGTCCGGAAACCAATTGTTGACGCCCTCCCCGCCCGCCCAGACGCCCGCCCAACCGCCCGCCCAGACGCCCGCCCGCCCGTCTCACATCAAATTAAGAGCCGAGTTTTGCAACTCGGCTAAAAAACTTAGTATACTTACACATAAAATGTACCACACAGGTGCATCCAAGTTTGAAATTCAAGTCAAAAGTATTAACTTTTGGAACTTTGGTACATGTATGTCAGGATTTTGCCCATTGATTTAACCAGCACAAGTAGCATGCATGTTAGACTGGTCAAGCTTAAATATATTTGTCAGATTATCATCTCCTCACAAAAATTGATACAGTTTTATTATTTGGAAAAGCCTTACTTTCAATACATGTAACAAAAGAGTAATTGGCAAAATCCACAAAAATTCTTTCTTCCCTTTACATGTATCTATAGTATAGATTGACTAGAACAATAAAGTCTTGACTTCTGCCAACAACCATATATTTATCAAATGTATAAATCAAAATCATTAAAATTGATTCTTACCATCAAACCACCAGCCATGGAGCGATTTGTACACTTGGTAGGCCACTGCACAACTTTTGCATTTCATATACACACAACCCTGTTTATCAAAAATATGAATATAATGTAATATGCAAGAGGAGAATACGGAAATTTGTATTGCAAATATGGCTGGTGCACAACATAGCATCAAAGTCAGTATCATTAGTCACATTGCTATAATCTGTATCATACATTTTTGTGCCTTGAAGCACATAGAGAAGCTTATACTTAGGGGTAAGCCAGATACTAAAGTGCAGACCTAGAAGAGAAGGTAGGACACACCCCTCCCCAGGGGTAAGTGAGATACTCAAGTGCAGATCTAGAAGGGAAGTCAGGACACACCCCTTCCCAGGTGTAAGTGAGATACTCAAGTGCAGATCTAGAAGGGAAATCAGGACACATCCCTCCCCAGGGGTAAGCGAGATACTGAAGTGCAGATCTAGAAGGGAAGTCAGGACACACCCCTCCCCAGGGGTAAGCGAGATACTGAAGTGCAGATCTAGAAGGGAAGTCAGGACACATTGATCCCCAGGGCAAGCCAGATACTCAAGTGCAGATCTAGAAGGGAAGTCAGGACACACCCCTTCCCAGGGGAAAGCGAGATACTCAAGTGCAGATCTAGAAGGGAAGTCAGGACACACCCCTCCCCAGGGGAAAGCGAGATACTCAAGTGCAGATCTAGAAGGGAAGTCAGGACACACCCCTCCCCTGGAATTTGCTGAAAATTCTGATTTCTTCTCTTTTTTACAAATAATTTATTACAAAAGTATAGGTTGGAACCCCCCCCCCCCATCCCTGATGGACTGGTCAATCTGTAAAAATTTTATAGATCCCCCAATGATACTCCATAGCAAATAATACATCAAACAACAAGGCATTGCTAAAGACGGTATTAATGGCCAGATTGCTGGCAGCAGATTGTGTTTTGTCCATTGTGTTTTGTCCATTTAAAGCAACAGAGTGCAATATTAATATCTCCATTCAAAATTTCAACATGAGATTTTATATGTATATATAGTTTTGACACACTTTAGCATAATTCAAAATCCTATCTTCAAGGTCAAGGTCAATCCTCAAGGTTAACTTCAGTACTAGAAATCAGTTCAACTAACCATGTTCTACCTCTATGACAAGTTTTAAAGTGATACTGCATAGAGTAGGTGTATGTCCAGTTCATAATAAAACTGTCAAGGGCAAGGACAATAAATGAAATAAGTCCAGTTATTATTCTACCTCCATGTAAAATTTTAATGTGCTATCTAATACAACAAAATAAAGTCTTATGGTTTCATATACATGTAACATTTGTGCAACATAGTCTAATTCAAAATCTTATTTTCAAGGTCAAGGTCAAATTTCAAGGTCAATAATTGAAATCAGGTAGACTTGTTTAGATCTATCTCCATGCAAAGTTTAAATGTGATATGTGATATATTATTGGTACCTTACACTGGTAAAGTTAAATTAATTGTATCATCAGGGTCAAGGTCAAATGGCCAGATCAAGGTCAAAATCAGAAATAAAGTCAACTCATTGTTTCCTATTTCTATGCAAAGTTTGAATGTAAAATTCCATATAGTATTTGTAAGATTAACTCTAAATTACATTTTTCAAGGTCAAGGTAAAAAACAATACTCTTTCGCTCTGCTTTATCTCAATAACAAATTCGAATATTGTTCCCCGTATAGTTCTTTCACAAGTAACCTAAACACAAAATTACATTTTTCAATCTCAAGGTCAAACCTAAAGGTCAAGGTCAAAAACAATACCTCTATTGATTCAGATCCTCCCTTCATGCTTTATCTTTGGACCAAATTTGAAGATTGTAACCCTAATAGTTCTTTCACAACTAACCTAAAGGCAAAATTACATTTTGCAAGGTCAAGTTCAAGGTAAAAAACAATACCTGTGTTCAGATTCTCTCACCATGCTTTATCTTTGTACCAAGTTTGAATATTGTACCCCTCCTAGTTCTTAAACTTACCTAAACACAACAGCTAAACCATATTGTTGACACAGACAGATAGACCAATGGACATCACCATTTCATATAAAGCCGGGTTTTTCTTTGCAATCCGGCCAAAAAGATTAAAATATACAGTAGTGCTGAGTATCACTACTGAAAAGCATATTGCGATATATCGCAATATGTCAGATAAGTATCACAATTTATTGCAATACTCTTGGATTTGATATTTTACATAGAAAATATGAATTCTTAGACAAAATTTGCTTTGCATGCAAGTCTAAGCAAGAACTAATTATGTCGTCAAATGCGAGATAAGTTTTGTACTTCTGGAGTATTCAACCTCCTCATTACCATGATTGCAAAGTGCAATATTCTTTTAAAATAACCAAAATGTCCTAAACAGGCCTTTTTTAAATCTTTCGTTTTGCTGTTATGATACAATGAGCAAATACATGGATGTACATGTATATGAACAAACTTGAAATAGGTTTCTTTTTTAACCAGAAGTCTCTGACGAGACTGTAGCTCTCCTGGTTGTTTTGTTTTATTCACTCAATGACAGGTGAATAAGAGACATATACATAAATAACAACTTCCATTTTATTTAAAACCAAAGACCATAGCCAGCAGGCGCTCTAACAAATTATAAGTAGCACAAAAAAATAACAAATCCATTAGACTGCAACAAGAATATCACTCATATAATTTTTAATGTTCAAGATAGAGGATTTAAAAAAAAATGCCATACCCATTTTCCAAGATCCTAGGGGTCAGGGGCTGCTAGCTCAAATGAACTATCAATGACACAATAAGACTACAGATCCATTATATTGCATAAACAACTAAGTTTCCATCATTAATAGCTTTAGAGGACTTGAGAGCACAACTGCATGTATACTGGAAAATGACCATACCCATTTTCTAATACCCTGGGGGTCGGGGACTCAAACAAAATATCAGGTGCACAACAAGACCACAGACCCATCATATTGTAAAAAGAATTAAGTCTCCATCATTTATAGTGTCAGAGGAGTTGCGAGCACAAAATTACTTAGAGTTATATAGGTGAAAATGACCACACCCATTTTCTAAGACCCTGGGGGTCAGGGGCTCAAACAAAATATCAGGTGCACAACTAGACCATAGACCCATCGCATTGCAAAAAGAATTTAAAAGTCTCCATCATTTATTGTGTCAGAGGAGTTGCGAGCACAAGATTACATAGAGTTACATAGGTGAAAATGACCACACCCATTTTCTAAGACCCTGGAGGTCAGGGGCTAAAACAAAAAATGTTATGATCGCTGAGCGATATAGTCCCCTACCGGCAGCATATATTTATGTCCTGCAACTCTGCCTATGAATTACTCTTCAATAAAACATGTACATGTATGAGTTTTAATTAAACTTACTGTCTGTGCAGCTCAGTTCTGGGGTTTTATCTGCTTTAGCTTTATCGATTCGAAAAAGAGGTCAAGTGTGACGAAAGTTTAACTTGCTCTGTAACTATCCAAGACTAAGCTGAGTATCAAATTTCACCTGAATATCTCTATTTGTTATTGGAAAAAGTTTGGAAAACTGACAAAAACTGAATTGTGCAAGTCATCAAGGGGCATAACTCCTTGAAAAATAGGTCAAGCATGACAAAAGTCGAACTTGCTCTGTAACTATCCAAGACTAAGCTGAGTATCACATTTTTCCTGAATACTGTATCTCTATTTGTTACAGAAAGAAGTCTGGAAAACTGACAAAAACTGAATTGTGCAAGTCATCAAGGGGCATTACTCCTCGAAATATGGGTCAAGCGTGAGGAAAAAAAGACTTGCTCTGTAACTATAGAAGACCAAGCTGTGTATCAAATTTCATTTGAACATCTCTATTTGTTGCAGGAAAAAGTCCGAAAAACTGACAAAAACTGAATCTTCCAAGTCATAAATGGGAATAACTCCTTGAAAAATAGGTCAAGCGTGACAAAAGTCAAACTTGCTCTGTAACTATCCAAGACCAAGCTGTATATCAAATTTCATCTGAATATCTTCATCCGTTGTAGAAACATGCAGTCCGGAAAACTGACAAAAAGTGAATTTTCCAAGTCATCAAGGGGCATAACTCCTCGAAAAATAGGTCAAGCGTGACGAAAGTCGAACTTGCTCTGTAACTATCCAAGACCAAGCTGTGTATCAAATTTCATCTTGATATCTCCATCCATTGCAGAAAAATGTCCGGAAAACTGATATTCGGACGGAGGGACAGACGGACGGACAGACAGACAGACAGACCGAGAGGAAACTAAGAGTCCCCTTCGGCGTTGCCGGTAGGGGACTAAATATCAGGTGCACAATGAGACCACAAACCCATCATATTGCATTAATGAGTAAGTCTCCATCATTTATAGTGTCTGAGGAGTTGCGAGCACAATATTACATAGAGTTAGGCCAAAAAAAATTAAGATTTCGTTTGACGGGCACCGCCGCATTGCCTAAAAACCCGCCGCATTTCCGATTTTTATCGCGTGTTTTACCATAATTTCAAAGTACATGTAGTCAATTGAACATCGTCGTGCTAATACAAATCGTTTGTTTACATATTCTTTACTTCACTAAATATATAAATTGTAAAGCTGTAACTCAATACTTGTTTACATAAAATAGTATTATTTACCCGAGCTGCCGTATTCAATTGTTGTTTGTACGGTAATCGCGACCACGCGTATATTCCATATCACGGACGAGGTAACGTAACGTAAAATGATACTTGACTCTGTTGTGATAATCTGCAAGAGCATTATTCTTTATGAAATTATATAATTTATTAGAAATTTGAAAACGTTTTCGTTTAGAACTCACAGTTTACGTCAGATTGATCAGCCGGGAACGCCGGTGACGGGATCGAGGGGAGGGGCAGAAATACTAAACGATCCTAATTCCGATTCCATTTTCTAGGACCCTGGGGCTCAGAAGCTCAAACAAAATATCAATTGCACAACTAGACCACAGACCAAGTGTAATGCAAAAAGAGTTACATTTCTTTCTCTTATAGTTTCAGAGGAGTTGCGAGCACAAGAATTGTTTATGGACAGACGGACGGATGGACTGACGCCAGACACTGGACGAAGGGTGATGACATAAGCTCGACTGGTCAGAAACCAGCAGAGCTAAAAACTAATCGCAATGTACAGGTATACCGGTTTTATCACACAGCACCAATATACATGCAGTAATATTGTGGACAATCATTATTTTTCTAGCAATCAAACCATGTTATTATACTTACCTCTTTTGATGCTCCATCAACATAAATATGTACTATGCCATCAATATCTCTACATTTCTCCAGTATAGCTTCTTTAACATTTAATTCCCATTCTTCATCTGTCTCCCTATAATAAGACATATTTTCCAGTGTCAACAAAAGATTCTATCGAGGTTCTTTTAAAATGCCCCTCTCTCCTACTTCAACCCTTTGGTAAAAAGATTTTTCAAAAGCTTGTGACAATTCTGTGAAATATGATTAAAATCCAAAATAGATAAGGACTATTTTAATATTTTTTACTGTGTACTTGATATTGCAGATATGACCTAGTTAAACTGTGCGGCACATGCTTACTGTTAGGCCTTAGACAATAATTCTGTTATATACCCATGTAGGGCTAAAAAGAATAAAAAAAAAAGACAGAAAGTGATTCCTAGATACCATGTAAATTAGGAGGGGCACAAACATTAAAGGAGGGGCACAAACAATAAAGTTATACAACTGCATACATGTACATGTATTAAGACATAAACATATAAATCAAGTGAATAATGAATACTAACACTTCAGCATCAAACATATTTCTGATCTTCAGACATGGTGTGGGACTGTAATGAAGGGCACCACTAGGGGAATTGTTCTCACCAAATGCTGAAAATAAAATGAAATGTACATGTACGTCAACTGAAGACCTGCCAACCTGTTTCTTACGAAAAGTGTAAAATGTTGCTAATGAAAGTGTAATTTAGGGATGTTAAGCGTAATATAAACAATTGATTGTAATTTTAAGAAAAAAAAGCATTGTCTTTTCCATACTTTGACATTTGTACAAATCTTAATCATTTACACAATTGCTTATACGATATCAAACCCTCAAGTTACAATGAATTTATGTAGTCACATATAGTCACGTCTTTCTGTTTGTTTTAAATATTTTAAAAGGTAATTCTCATTGAAAATATGTTTTAGGCCTAAAAATGAGCTGCAAAATCGTAGAGCATATTTGAGGATCAAAAATCGTAAAAATTACGCCAAAATCGTAAAAGTAGGCAGGTCTGCAACTGATACATTCAATTTCTTTACTAGAAACTTTTATCAGAGATATTTAAGACTTCCTTCCTTATTATTATTTTCTATGAAGTATCATATGAAGAAATACAATAAGAACAATGAGCAATTGATACACAAACATATTCAGTTTTAATAGAGAGGTTTGGTTACAAGTTTTAGGGCGACATGTATGTATGACGTCATCACTTCCTGCGATCTTTGATCAAATGACGTCATGACATGATGTATAGCTACACATTATGGATGTGTAAACGATGCTCTACACGTAATGTCAGCACGGGTAACTTCTTTGCAAAATTTACACACTTATCATTGTTCAAACTTCCAGTTTAAGGTGTTATAAAGTATGTTTAGGATTCTAATTTTCCTTAAGTCAAGGTTTAACGAATCTTTATGTACATTTCCGCAGATTAAACTGATTGAAAAGAAGCTAGCTACAAGTTCACCTTCCTACACAGCTATACTTTGACCTTCTCTGGTTCGTACGTATAACTTAACAACGTCTTTGTATTGTGACGTCAAACGGTGACGTGTACATGTACGTCATACGTACACGTTGAAAGCTCTTGAAACTAAACCTCTCTATTTCTTTATGTTTGGGTTCTGTGTTTTCTTTGTTGGTTTATCATATTTCTTCTGTAGTTTACGAATACATGTTGGTATCACTAGACCTAGTGTTCTTGTACTGACCTTGACCTTGCCAGACTTTACCACCATTAGAGCTTGGCTGGAAAAGAAGAGGATATGCAAGATACAGATGAAAATAAAATTAAGACGTCCAAACAGAGTGGTGTTTAAAGACCAACCATATTGACAACAACCAAATTGTGGTGTTCACATTCATTTACCATAATTCAAGAGAACAAGATCATTAATGAAAATATTAACTAGAAAATGCAAGAGGAATATCAAAATGACAATGCGTAATCTAAATAATATAATTCAAGCTCAATTTAATGGTCTTGTTATCAAATTTGATATTTAATCTTTTCAATATACATGTACAAAGTTATGGTACTTATGGTATCTAACATGAACTATTTGTGACGATGGTTTATATCAAATAAAACACTGCTAAAGACGGTATGGCCGGATTGCAAATTAAGTTTTTGTCACCAACTGGGTCAAGGTCACTAAGTCAAATATTACAGCATACATTGAGAGGTCTTGTCAGAGGCAACCTACATGTATAATATAAAGTTTCTACTGTATACAGTTCCTTAGATTTTGCTTAAACCAAGAACTTTAACCAAAATCTTTAACTAGGTCAAAGTTCAAGGTCAAGGTCAATGGGTCAAATGCTACGGCATAAATTGAAAGGTCTCATCATGGGCAACCTACATGTATAATATAAAGTTTCTACTGCATACAGTTTCTTAGATTTTGCTTAAACCAGAAACTTTAACCAAAATCTTTAACTAGGTCAAAGTCCAAGGTCAAAGTCACTAGGTCCAATGTTACGGCATAAATTGAAAGGTCTCATCATGGGCAACCTAAATGTATAATATAAGGTTTCTACTGCATACATTTCCTTAGATTTTGCTTAAACCAGAAACTTTAACCAAAATCTTCAACTAGGTCAAAGTCCAAGGTCAAGGTCACTAGGTCCAATGTTATGGCATAAATTGAAAGGTCTCATCATGGGCAAGCTAAATGTATAATATAAGGTTTCTACTGTATACAGTTCCTTAGATTTTGCTTAAACCAGAAACTTTAACCAAAATCTTTAACTAGGTCAAAGTCCAAGGTCAAGGTCACTAGGTCAAATGTTACGGCATAAATTGAAAGGTCTTGTCATGGGCAACCTTCATGTATAATATAAAGTTTCTACTGCATATAGTGCCTTAGATTTTGCCTCAACCAGAAACTTTAACCAAAATGTTGACGACAGACGGACGGACAGACGGACGGACATCATCAATCTATAGACCGGAATTGCTTTGCAATCCGGCCAATAAATTATACTCCTCCCATGAAACAATCAAATTATCACATCGTCACATCACATCAATTTAATAGGTTCATGAAACTAAGGAAATAACTGGACAAGAAACCACAACTAGATAATTGTTATTTCTTAATATCATATAACCAGGATGTAATGGCGATTCTGATTGGATGGTGCACGAGTCGTTATTTTCCGATAATGACCGCTGACAGAAAATAATCACTCGGTGTGGTATTTTTCCTGATTTCAGCTAACGATAAAATCAAAGCACTGAAGGTACTGAAAGCGAATAGCTTAAATATCACTATATGTATCATTTATTATGTATGTAATCAACCTTTCCTTCGTAGACAAGTTTATGCAAATGTACAATAAAACTGAAATGCAAATCCATAAGGATTTCATTAGAATTAAAAGAACACAGTTCTCGAACTTGCATTTTCCAAACAGTCAATACTAAAATAAAACACCGCTAAAGACGGTATGGCCGGATTGCAAAGTAAGTTTTTGTCACCAACTGGGTCAAGGTCACTAAGTCAAATATTACAGCATACATTGAGAGGTCTTGTCAGAGGCAAACTACATGTATAATATAAAGTTTCTACTGTATACAGTTCCTTAAATTTTGCTTAAACCAGGAACTTTAACCAAAGTCTTTAACTAGGTCAAAGTCCAAGGTCAAGGTCACTAGGTCCAATGTTACGGCATAAATTGAAAGGTCTCGTCATGGGCAACCTAAATGTATAATAAAAGGTTTCTACTGCATACACTTCCTTAGATTTTGCTTAAACCAGATACTTTAACCAAAATCTTAAACTAGGTCAAAGTCCAAGGTCAAGGACACTAGGTCCAATGTTGCGGCATAAATTGAAAGGTCTCATCATGGGCAACCTAAATGTATAATATAAGGTTTCTACTGCATACAGTTCCTTAGATTTTGCTTAAACCAGAAACTTTAACCAAAATCTTTAACTAGGTCAAAGTCCAAGGTCAAGGTCACTAGGTCCAATGTTGCGGCATAAATTGAAAGGTCTTGTCATGGGAAACCTATATGTATAATATAAGGTTTCTACTGCATACAGTTCCTTAGATTTTGCTTAAACCAGGAACTTTAACCAAAATCTTTAACTAGGTCAAAGTCCAAGGTCAAGGTCACTAGGTCAAACGTTATGGCATAAATTGAAAGGTCTTGTCATGGGAAACCTATATGTATAATATAAGGTTTCTACTGCATACAGTTCCTTAGATTTTGCTTAAACCAGGAACTTTAACCAAAATCTTTAACTAGGTCAAAGTCCAAGGTCAAGGTCACTAGGTCAAACGTTACAGCATAAATTGAAAGGTCTTGTCATGGGCAACCTTCATGTATAATATAAAGTTTCTACTGCATATAGTTCCTTAGATTTTGCCTCAACCAGAAACTTTAACCAAAATGTTGACGGCAGACGGACAGACGGACGGACGGACAGACGGACGGACGGACATCGTCAATCTATAGACCGGAATTGCTTTGCAATCCGGCCAACTAGTGGCCCACCCAGAGGGTTGACTAATGGAATAGGGCTGGTAAGTCAAATGGAAGGGGGAGTGGGTTGTTGAGCAATCTGAGACAGTCTTTAACAAAAACTAGTATCTTCCGTTAAATGAATACTCCTTGAATTTCCCAAAGATCAAATGAATTAATAAATTGCCTTTCATTGGAAAAGGCTTCCAGTTTCTGGTTCCTTAGTGTTATTAGGATTTCTCGTTTAATACATAACTGGATAATTAAAGGAGTTGACCCGATTAGAGGCTGCCATGTAGCCCTATGCAGAAATATATCAGCGGCTGCCATGGACCCGGGCCAGGGTTGAAAATTCGTTGAAATTTTCAGGGGCCAAGTGTGCCCCCAAATCCAAAAACTTAGGCGCCCACATCAAAAACAATTTGCCCACATCAAAATGTTGTACAATGTATTCAAATTTATATTTTTAATTTCAACCCCCCTCCCTTCTCTCCTTCTCAGTATCAAGTCATGGCCATCGAACAGGAACACGATGTACCGAATACGAAATTAACGCTAAAATTTGTAATTTTTCCGCATAAATTTCACACACCATTTTAGATGTTTCTATATTTTAGATATAAACATACGGTTTTGATTTCGGACATCTCAAGCACCGGTACCTTGAAATAAATCAATAAATGCAGGCTACTTTACTTCTTTCCAGTGTGTTAATCCAATTATGAACAGATTACATCTCCAAACAGTGACTTTGCACGTTTTTTTTAAACGTTAGATGACGTAACGGTACATTGAAAATTAATATATCAACCTTATTTCCTTGTAAAGACGTAACGTAATAAAATGAAATTTTAAATCTGCGAGAAAGCAAACAAAAAATTTGTAAATAACCTATGAGTATTTGTTTCACGACGCGAGTTACGACAGCTACGAAAACAAGAAAACGATTATCGTCTGAATTATCCCTGGGACTCATCCCTAAGCAGAAATATATACACCCTGGACTGGCAGATCATGAAGAGAGAGAGAGAGATTATATACCGGCAGTGTAATGAGTTCAATTTCTAAAAAGATTAAAATGCATTCAATTCAATGCAATTGTGTTCATTTGCATCCCTGGGACTAAGCCGCATCTTCCTATGCAGAAATGGGGGTGACGAGACGGGTGAATGCAACGGGAAATGGTTCTAATTTTCTTTTTCTTTTCACATTTTCCTTCTGAAAATATTATGAAAACTGGCAAGGGTGACAAGCTCGAAAATTTTAAAACATACAGAATTACTTGAGTCTAAAAGAACAATGATAAACAAAAATAATTGTTACAGTCTTATCCTTCAAATCGGCGAGCGGAATGAGTCGATAATGTTTTGAATATATGTACCTGGGTATATATATTTTTTTCAGTTTTATAAGTTTCTAGAAAATGATATGGTGTTATAATCAAGGACTTAAATATATAAGTCCTTGTTATAATGAACGAAGATTTTTTTAACGTTGGATTTTCAATTATGACCTCTCCCGTAACAAACTTCGTTTATGATGAATTGTCGTTGTATTCCCTATTTCTCTCTTCACATCCACATGTTAAATTTTCGGTCCAACAGAAAAGTACAGCTACTTAAAATTAGATATGAAACATGATAAAATACTGCTTTGGCCCATCCCCGCCGTATGGATCCACGCATGTGCATTGTTCTATTTTTATCTTACGTTTATAGACAACACGTGTTTATATCCCGATGGATTTCTACAAGTACTGGCGTTAAAAAAATGCTTGTCATCGGCCGGCGTCAGCAATCATTTTTAGGTGGCATTAGGAACCAATCTCTCTCGCGGAAGGGGGGGGGGGGCTATATAGTAGAAGTATCAGGAATTTTTTAATATTCGATCGACCCTGGGCGTATGAATGGAACATTCCTGCATATTAATTAGCGCGCCAAAGGAAGCTTGCACTAAAAGTAGGACTCATATGCAGGATCGGATTAAATAAAATAAAGAAAACGAACGAATTGTAAGAAAAAGAAATAAGGAGAGAAGAAATATATCCATATATAAATACAAAAACCGTACGACTGAAGTACTGAACCCATATATCGAACCGTGTTGTTCTCAAAGTCGGTCCCGGAATCCTCCAATTAGAAATCAAAATGACGTTATCCTCGTTTGCAGTCGGCCGTTTCCGTCGACAGCTTGCTTGCTGTCACTGGAACTGGCAGATTGTCCGTATGCTACCTCTTCGAAGTATGTGCGGAAGTAAAAAACATCCCTAGTGTGTCCAGCTTCAGGAAGCCGACAATAAGTAACACGACATAAACAGAGTTACATCGTTTACACAATTCAAAGCAGCAGTGACCCACTTCATACGTCACACGATGTGAATTCCTGTGATTTGATTGGTTCGTGCTACAAATTATACAGAATCGGGGCTCTCTAGCGTGAAAAAATTCAGGTGATCTCTTAAAGCTATTCGCTTAAAAAAAATGAAAAAACGGTTCATTCCTTTATCAGTTAATTTGAATTATTAATTTAGATACACTTCTCACAAAAAAGTGCAATTGATTGTTGAATTCTTTATCAAAAAATAGAATGTTCATATTGCTTTGAATCATTATCTTAATGATACATGTACAAAGTCCAACAAGTCATTATATAATATAACAAATAATGACTTGGTCGAGGTTATCATGTCATTATAATGACCCGATGAGATTTGCAACATCGATTTGTAATATCAATATTATCATTATAATGACATGATGACCTCGACCAAGTCTATACTTGTAAAATAACATACCGGTAGCCACCTCCAGACTTCAAAGTCCTCTCCCTGTACGGACTGTGTCTCTATACGAATTCTGGACTCGTTGGCCTCGATAAATTTCACAGCTTTATTCCATAAAGGTCGCATTGTATGTCTGGAATCAAAGAAAAACATTTCTGTTAAAAGTTTGAACATTTTACAATGCGTAATAAAGTAATTTTAAAATTGTCTGTGAATAAATCTTGTAATTTAACTGATGTTACATGCAACACTCTTGACCTGGATAGCGGATTTTGTAAAAGGTACAAGCCCAGTATGTTCTTGTTGATATTTCAATTTCCACAGAAGAAAACAGCTATTTTAGAGAAAAGGTATTATTGTCTTATTGCTATAAGATTTTTGTTTAATTTTGAGTATTTTTAAGTATATATACATGTACTGTAGAAACAAATAACATCATACCTCTGTTTTGGTACAATAAGCTGATCTCTGACATGTGACACGGCCATATAAGGAGGTGTACGGGAATCCTCTTGATGATGTTCATAATTCTTCTCTATTAACTCTAAAGTATGTGAACAATAAATAGTGATGAGAAGTCTGAAGTACATGAATAACAGTAATGAGACAATCATCGCATATTGGTTGTGAGACATTTGGTTTGATTGTAATTGCATTTTAACATAAGAAGGCGCTTTTATTCTCACTATACTGGTGACTGAAATATTCACCCTCTTTTTACATTTAAATATAAGACTATACTCAATGGGCAATTAATTTTTATCCTATAGTATACATTTTCTACAACCCAAATGGCGATCAAGCACAGAATTATGGGATCTCCCTGGAATTGCCCCGAAAAATTCCTTGTGGATTTTTTTAGAGGGTCAGGGAATGGGTATGAAGAGGGGGAGGGGTAGGACTCCTTGAATTTGCCAACAAAACCTTATTTTCCAGGAGGGAGGGATGGGAGCCCCCCCCCCCTCCTTTCAATCCTTATTTTTCAAGTTTTACCTATAATTAATGCACCCTAAAAAATAGTTGGGCCCTTTACTTTCTAGCTGGATCCCTAGATCTTATTTTCTAGGAACCAGGCTGGCCCCTAGATCCTGCAGCCAGTTTTACTCCCTGAGGCCATACCATATCAATTAATTTAAATTTCTTGGGATTTCCTGCAGCATATTTTTCAAAATTCAAAGAATAATTTTGTAAAAATAAAATGCTCACTCGCACCAATAAATTTCTGGCTCAAGAATTTTTTAGGATCGGTTCTGATTTCTGCAAATTTTAAAGCTTCTAGAAGTCTCAGATTGTGAAAATTTCGAAGAAAATTATACTTCTTTTGTTGGAGCAAATTTGTTGTCCCATATTCATGGCATTGAAAGTCAAGGAGGGGGAATGTTCAAAAATCTTTTCCGTACTGCTATGTGTCAGGCTTCCTAGTCACCAGATCCTTTGTGAGTACGGAAAACATCAGAAATTTATTACTGGTTTAACCTATATCAAAAATAAAATTATTTCACTTGTTCGCACCTAAAAGCTGCGATACTTACAAAAATATATTTTCACTCGCTCACACCTTTTTTTCAGATGAAAATCCAAAGAACATTTAATTAATTTGGTATGGCCTGACTTATGATATAGTACAAAGGTTCTAGACTTCTGTACCATATGATATTATCATACCTATGATATCATCCACAAGCTTAAACACCTTCTGCTGCTCCTCTGCTTTTGTTTTATTGTGATTTCTCCATACAAGAATTCCTAGCGCCATGCACAAAATACCTGAAATACAAATCAATCAAAACCTATTGGAGGCATTTCTTTTTTAAACACACAAACCATATACTCACTGTGCGTCAAGTGGCATTGTCATCATTAAATACTACAAAATGTATTACGGTAAGATATACATCTTTCCTCTAGTTTTACATTTATGAAATTTTTTAAAATGTTTTTTTTTCAAGTTGAAATATACCATTTCTGTGAAAAAAATCAAATTCAAGGAATTGTGGTCCCCCGCTTTTGGGTGTTTGTCTTTAAAGAAATGCTTACAGACATCCCCCATTCTTAAGTTTTAATAATATATCTCATATATTATCAACATTCTAAATATGAAAGATTAACTCCAAGAAAAGGTCAAAAGGTCCAAACTTTTGTTTTGTTTCCAAGGGACAGGGCTTATGAAAAGGTATGCAAATGTGAAATATTTAAGACCTATGATTTAAATTACCATCAAAAACTTATGGTCAAGGTTGAAGTTTTTAAATGTGGGTCAACCTCCATGGACAAGGTCACAAGGTCAGAATGTTGTTACCAACAGAAAGGTCTTGTCACAAGGAATACACATGTGAAATGTGAAAGCCCTATCATTTTCCATTAAAAAGTTATGGACAAGGTTATAGTTTTTTGAAAAGTAGGTCGAACTCAAAGGTCAAGGTCACAAGGTCAAAAATTTTGGTATCCATGCAAAGGTCTTGTCACAAGGAATACACATGTGAAATATCAAAGCCCTATCACTTTCCATTCAAAAGTTATGGTCAAGGTTAAAGTTTTTAATAAGTAGGTCAAAGTCCAAGGTCAAGGTCACAAGGTCAAAAATTTTGGTATCCATTGAAAGGTCTTGTCACAAGGAATACACATAAGAAATATCATAGCCCTATCACTTTCCATTCAAAAGTTATGGTCAAGGTTAAAGTTTTTAATAAGTAGGTCGAACTCAAAGGTCAAGGTCACAAGGTCAAAATTTTTGGTATCCATGCAAAGGTCTTGTCACAAGGAATACACAAGTGAAATATCAAAGCCCTATCACTTTCCATTCAAAAGTTATGGTCAAGGTTAAAGTTTTTAATAAGTAGGTCAGGTCCAAGGTCAAGGTCACAAGGTCAAAAATTTTGGTATCCATTGAAAGGTCTTGTCACAAGGAATACACATAAGAAATATCAAAGCCCTATCACTTTCCATTCAAAAGTTATGGTCAAGGTTAAAGACTTTAATAAGTAGGTCAAAGTCCAAGATCAATGTCACAAGGTCAAAAATTTTGGTATCCATGGAAAGGTCTTGTCACAAGGAATACACATGTGAAATATCAAAGCCCTATCACTTACCATTCAAAAGTTATGCACAAGGTTAAAGTTTTTGTGACTGACGGACAGACGGACAGACGGACGGACGGACGGACGAACCGGTTTTAATGTCCCCGCGCTTTCGCGAAAGTGGGGGACAATAAACCAGGATACTTGCACTTAAAGTTATATTGAACTACCGTATATAGTATATAGTAAGTTTGGCGTAGTGAAAGGAGCTGATAAGATAAGGGCTGTATTTAGCCCTGAATCTCATCAAGTATTTCTTCTACACAATGATCTGTACGCAAGAAAAACTTGATAATTACTAAAATGTAATGTATTTGGAGATTCCTGATACAACTTTTATTTTGGTAAGCTTATTTCTAGATACTTGAATTACAGTCTAAAGAGTAGGGGGTAGCCATGTTGAAAAGAAGCTAAAATCGACTAAAAAACGTTGAAAATTAAGAACAATCTGGCTAATATTGATATCTATAAACTTTAAAACATAGTTATAGTCTAAACAAGATACTAGAAAATAAATACAAAAGACTGGTCTCAATATTTATCATAAATTTTAAAATCTTGAATCTGAAATATGGTTGTATTTTGTATTCATTGACTACAAAGTAGGCATTTTACCGTGAAATACACCTTGTGTTGAAATAAACTGCACACTCCTGTTTATTTCATTCCAAAATCTTGTGTATTTCATGTGAACATGTTTAGAATAAATAAATGAATTACTTTAAAAGGGAAAAAATTAAATTTTGCTTATATAATACGGCCTAAAACACACTTTGTAAATAGCCCCCCACCCTCCCTTTTTCAGTTTTTTGTCTCTGGGGCATCGTTCCCCCCTTAGCTACAGAACCCCACTTTGTCAAAAGATGTGTATTAGTGATATACACCTTCTGTAAAAGTGGCGTTCTGTAGCTGAGGGGGGAACAATGTTTTAAAAAAAATTTCCATTTTCCATTGGTTTCTATAGAAAAAAGACATATTTTGCCCCAAAATTTAGGAAAACTATGCATGATAAATCTTATGCAACTGCTGATTATGAAGAAACCAAGAACTGGCATAAATTTTATGAAAGAATTTTTTTTAAGTTCCAATTTTGAAAATTCCACTTTTTCAGGGCAGATTTTACGCCTTATCTTATGAGCTCCTTTTGGTGATTTGGGCCAAAACGGGCGTTGAAAATAATGGCGCTTTTAATATTGGCGGATTGTTTAAAACATCCACCAAAATTATAATGGTCAAAATGAGTATCAATTTTTTATGACCGCATACATTATAATAAAAATACTAGAAAAAATGTTTGGTGCTTTATTTAAGAAATAAAAAATGACAAGCCGGGCTATATTGTCTCATAATGCCCGAGCGTCCTCAGCCAATTACATTTATTACCGAGCCGCGTCAGCGTCGAGGTGATAAATGTGATTGGCTGAGGACGCAAGGGCATTATGAGACAATATAGCCCGGCTTGTCATTTTTTATTTCTATTCTAATGATGACCAAACTTAGATCAATGAAACACAGACGACATAATCGATTCTTGGTAAAAACCAGTTCCTGCCGGTTTATCTGCTTTCAGAAAATGGGTAGGCGTGGCTTATCGCTATAGGGCCTATATTGGAGAATAGAGCCCGGCTCGCGTCTGTTGTCTTAATAGGGAAAAAGAATCAAGTCATATTAGAATCATAAATATAACTTATAAGAGATGATGTTTATAGTTTAAAAAGTCGTTTAAACATAACAATTAGAGTGCATTTGTATCGACAGTTTTAAAAGAACTTAGTGCTGATCGTAAGTAAATATTTCGGAAATTATTTTTTCTTTGTAAATTAATATCTTTGATTACTTAAGGTCACGACCCACAAATCTATACATCCAAAGACTTGCATCCTATTTATTCCTTTAATACACGTATCCCTCCCGTGTGTGATCTTTCAAAGGGGTCATTTTCACGAGAAGTTAAAGTTCCTGTTTTTGCTAATTAGATAATTGGATTAACGCAGGGGTAGACGTCAATAGTTTGTTTGAAGGTGAACAATGATACCTGTAATTATGACATGGCAGCATAAGTGCATATTTTACGCAAATGAAGTCATTACCCAGTAGAAAACGAAAAATATCGTTTACAGTGGCAGATCTTTAGCTGAATAAATTTTGTCTTCTATAAGTTGAAAATTTGGCGCTTTTAAATTTGGGGATTTTATTGCATTCGCCAACAAAGCCAAAATTTCCATCGCACCAAAATTACCCGATATAGGGTATTAAAGTCACAAATATATTTTTTCCAAATAATCATGGTGCATTATTCCTACAGCTAGTCTAATCCACGAGATGTTCTAATAAAACCATGCTATATGGAAAAGTTTACTTTTCATATCGTATAATTTTCTATCTTGTGTTCATTTGAAAAGCCTACTTCATACTTACAAATTAGCAACAGCATTAGTCCAAATAGAATCCTCCATATTGACCTTCCCAGTCTAGTTATAAAGTCAAGGTCAGGGTCAGACTCAAGCAAGTCCACCTTCACTTCTTTTGTATAATCTGACACAGGATTTTCTTGTGTATCGTACGCTCTACAAAAATTGTAAGATGCTTAACTCAGCAACATTTTTCAAGGTTTCAATTTTAAATATTTACTTATATAAAAACATCTGTTATTTCATGAAATGTTATTTGATTACACCAAGATATTTTCTAGTTTTTCGATGATTTTTAAGTCATATCACAATGGAACATCCTGATTAGACATAAAGCTAAAAATCAAAATTACACAAATAATATGGCAACCTTGATTGATGTCAAATTTGCCACTTTTGACCTTTTTTTAAAATCTTAAACTAGTGTTGTGCTGATTATAGCCGATGTCAACGACATCATCGCCAGACCCTTCTGATTATGATAATCAATTATGATTTTGATAATGATAGATTATAATTGGGAAGTTCAAAACACTATAAGGATGAAATATTTGCATCATTAAACCATATTTTTGCTAAAGAAACAGTACATACGTCGTACTAATAGTTTATCTTTGACTTAGGTCAGTATGCATACTCGTATAAAACATTTTGCAAAGTTTCCATAAAATTTGCTGTCAATAAAAGTAAGTTGTGGACAAATCATGAAATATTTTACAGTTTTGCAGCGTATTATAAGCATACGATTATAATTGATAATCAATCGAAAGGCTTATCTGATTAATCGATTTTAATCTTTTTACAACAATCTAACCTGATGTTCCAGTGAGGATTCTGTAATATGAATATCATGGCCAATCTTTCTACTTTCTCTTTCTGAAATAAAACAATCAGAAATGAATCAAACATGGATTAACTTCACAATGTCTCAAGATACACACTAATCAGTAATTAAATTGTGGAAATTGTAAAGCAAACAACTTTTAAACAAATAGATTTCGGCAAACATTTAACATGTTGAATACAAAATCAGCTGTATGTTTGTAGTATATGGTTTTTATGTTTAGCACATACAGGTAATCAGGATAACCACTTACAGCCGATTCTTTAACACCAAGCTTATTGATCACATCTTTCTTCACTCTATCAACCTTTACTTTCCCTGTAAAAAAAAAATTTCACACATGTTCAATCATTATACTTCATCTTCATTGATAAAAGAAAATTCAGGTCCTACTAGGAAGGGGAAATGTCATGCCATATCTGTATTCATTTATTTGGAATGGTGCAGAATTATACTGATTTCACCAAAATTACTCAGTAATACTGAATAAACTGGTACAATGTAGCAAGTTTTTTTTTTCTCGAATATTCATTTCAATCTCAACAGGATGTAAGTACATGTAATAATACACTCAAGAAATGACTACTATTGTTGTTCATGGGAGTATAATTCTGGTTGGTCATGTGCAAATTCCATGATTCGCGAATTGATTCTCATAAAATTTGAATGTGTCCAACCAGAATTATACACCCATGAACACCAAAAGTAAGACAGTCATTACTTACATTTACATTTATTATAATTATTGGTCTTTTTTATTTGCATGCACATCGCACATTTTGCCTGTAACAGCGTCAAATGTATTTTAACTTTGGTAAATTCTCCCTACATGCAAAACATGAAAGTGACGTCACAATAGCAACCCAAGTTATTGGAATATAATTCTAGTTGCCTAAATGGGCGTGTAACATGGGGAATCTACTAGTTATATTAATATTGTCACATATCATACTAATATCTGACAAAGCATACACAGAATTTCTGTAGAAGTTCAAATGTTGCATATTTACAAATGTTATACATGTATTGTGCATATTACAAGCTTTACTAATGCATTCATTTCAATCTAAAAATGATTTACCTGATTTCTTTTTCAAAATCTGTGCTAATTCATGAACAACTTGCAGTGAAACATTTTTAATGTCTGCACATTCATTTTCCTGAAATGCACAAAATGATATACATGTAATATTAATTTACATTGAAAGATTATATCAAGCAGGACAAGCTTTGCTGTTGCTTTGTAGAAAACGATGTCATAAATTCCAGCTGAAAATGGAAAATGTTACTTGTATGTACAGTAGGTCATGACACAGGAAGGAGCTGTTAAGATAAGGCGTAAAATCAGCCCTGAAAAGTGGAATTTTGAAAATTGAAATTTCAAGAACCTTTTTTGGTAAAATGTATACCTATACGGCATCCCATCAGAATATGAAGTTATTTTTTATCTGTTTTGCATAATATTGCTAATTTTTAGGTCAAAACTTATCTTTTTCCCATAGAAATCAATAGAAAATGGAAAAGTTTTATTGAACATTGTTCCCCCCGGATATACAGAAAGCCACTTTTACTGGAGATGTGTATCCATGATACAAATTTTTTGGCAAAGTGGGGTTCTGTATCTCTGGGGGGAACACTACCCCAGAGACGAAAAACTAAAAATGGAAAGGGGGGTGCATTTTATAAGAATCGATCTTTTTGACCATTAAATATAGCACATTTGACTATTTTTCCTCTTTAATCAATCAAACATTGTGTACTCGATATGATTGAATGAAAGATACAAGAATTAGAAACGAAATAAGCAAGAGTGATGTTCATTTCTCCGTCAATGTGTATTTCGCGCTAAAAGGCTTACATTGTAGCCATTGAATGAAGAATAAGACCGTATTTTAAGTTCCGGATTTCATTATTTACCGATTAAAGGAGGTAGAACGTTCGAAATCTATTTCTGATACACAATGTAGACATATTTGATGTCTTTTAGCTTATATTTATCCATTTTAGATAAAATATTCAAAGATGTGTACCTTTTTTGTCGATATAATCGGATGTTCTATCCGAGCACCCCTACCTCTTTCGACCTTAATTTTACAACCTTAAGAGTTCCTTAACATAATGTAAAACATGTAAAAGGTCTGCAAATACATTTATATTTCAATAATGATTCATGTTTTTCTGTGTACGATTCGCCATACGGAAGAAATAAGTCACGGGATTCAGGGCTAAATATGGCCCTTATCTTAACAGCTCCTTTCATAATTTGTTTTGAAGCAAATATATACATGTACATTGTACTTATTTCAATTTCCACATGGAAAGGAGGGTGAAAAGAACAAAAAGGAAATAAATAAGTAAATAATGCCATATGAACCGTTTTCTTGAGACTACATGACGTACAATAATTTCTCTAAATTAATTTTTTTATTTTTGATTGTATTACACAAACATACACAATGTTCTTAGTCTACTGGTAACCAATCTTCAAATGGTAAAACATAAAGATTTATTACAACCCATACGTGAGTTGCTTTCTGCAGTTTGTACATGTGTACTGCAGCCTTAATGAAAATTCATTGACCCTACCAAGAAGCTACTTAAAACTTTGCAGAGCTAGTACTACTACTACCCGGTAGAAGAAATGGTCAAACAAACTAAACAATAGGGAAGTACATTTTGGCTATGGGCCAGTTTTAGCAAATTAAGTACCGGTATCACAAGTGAAAATTTCACCTGTGATACACTCAGTGTTCTAGGATTCCATTACCTGAGGTAAGTAAAAATAGAGGCTGGGTAACTGGAAAAGAAAATGCTACTTGCCCGTGGCCGTTGAATCACAATCTCCATTACACTCTCCATGTAATATACCGTATGTAGCAAAACTGAAGTAAATAGTTGCCTCGAAGTACAAGATCACATTTTATCTTTAGCAGTCTGACACCCTGTATTTTCAGTGTGACATATTTCTGGACATAATGATAATAATTTACTTTCCTGGTAATGGCTAGGATGCGCTATAGAAAAGTAACATTCATCCCCTTTTTATTCTAACATTTTTGTTTGGGTAAGTGAGTTTCCTTGCTGGGTAAGCACATTTTTTAAGGTGGTTTTTGAAAAAAATCCTAGAACACTGTACACATGTACAGTACTCTGGTCATGGATGACTGATAATGTACATGTGATACAAACGCTGAAAATACTGGTTATCTTCTATTATCTATACTCACTGGAATATTTCCACATCCAAAGTTGTCTTCATACGTTCCAGAGTAACCTGAATAAATATTAAATATTCATTATAAAACTTCAGTACAGTAAAGTTAAACTAACATTTAAAGCCTTGAAGATTTCTATCAGAGACTTTACTATTCAGCAAAAGATATCAAAAATAAATGTATTTAGTGACCTAATGTACATGTACACATACGGCAAAGCGTTTTTTTACTGAGCCCACCTATCGTGGCTGGCTTATTTAAGGTGGAATTCCACCTCAGCATCGCCGCTGACCCCCGCAAATCACTTCATCGCGGTGCCAAGATCGCCGGGAGTTGCGGTGGCGTTGCGGTTGATTGCCGCGCTGATAATTACCTGTCCAGGTGTTACCTGACCAGGTGCTATTTCTTACGGATGAATAGAAACTTGTTTTTAAGCATGACATGTATAAATAAAATGATGATTTAAACATTAGGACATGAAACATAAGTACATTTTGTAAATTGAGCCTAAAAATGTTTCTGATAACCTGACTCGATGCCAACGATCCACAAGAATATCCGCCTCTACTTTCCTTATATATATTGACTATAGAGAGACGTGAAGGGGCGGGTGTCATTGAGGGTTGTTGGCATCGAGCTCCTGTGGATCTACCTTATTTTCATCCCGACTCTTTTTTTTTTATATCGGATAAGCAGGTCAAAATAATGAAAAATGGGTACTCGTCTGACCCCGGGGACGTAATAGTGTGGATCCGCTCACCATAATGGTTCTTTTCTATTATGATACAATATTGATTTTTCTCCGACATTCTTTTTATCCTCGTTCTGTGCCTGAGATTTAAATGTCCAACGTCCACTTACGTATCTTATCTACGTAAAGCTACTTGTGTATGCGTTCGTCCGTAAAATTATCATGTCATTTTAAGTGGTCAGTCAATGGGTACAAGTTGAAGTAATCAAATTTGAAGATTGAGTTGTGATATCGACATATAGATATGTACAAGGGAGCTCGACCGGGGAGTTTGGAATTATATAACCCTCCCTTTCCCCTGGCTTTTTACTGTAAAGTTTTAGAAAGAGCAAGAGGGAGCTACGTGAACATGCATTTGCGGCATCTAATATTTCTGCAATAACATATTTTCTTCAGTCGCTGCCTATTAAAATAAAATACAGAATTTTACGCCAGCACTTCGGGCTGGTAAGATTTATTTCTCGATATTGTTTTTTTTTTTTTGTTACAAAGTCACTTTTCTTTTTTTTTTTTTTTTTCTTTACAAAGTTGCATTCCAACCCAACCCCCCCTCTTCCTTCAGATTTTTAGAACGGTAAATTAAACGGCGATTGAAGGTAGATGATACGCCCTGCGCAGCCATCCGATAAGGTGTGAAAACACGTCAATTAGTAATCCCCACTGCCAGACCTGAACCAGATGGAAGACCCTACCTGTCAAATGCGATTGCATTAACGCGCCACTCCCCCTCCCCCCTTTTTTATAAGTTCTCCTTTTTAAATCAATGGATGGGGTTTTTACCTTTTTTTAATCGCTTTATAAGCACCTGTATTTAAACGAGTATAGCTTTGAATTGTATGTCAACACGCGGATCTAGAGATAGGAGGTCAGGATCCAGTCCCCACCTCCTGGAATTGCCATTATAGTAAAGCTGATTTTCGTAGGCCCCCCCCCCCCCCTCCGTGAGTTAGATCCACCCATTGATTGTAAAAGCATCGCTCCTTAGCAATAATTCAATCCACGATGATTGGACTTTCAGAGAAAAATATTTGAAGACCATACGATAATGCAATTTAAAAAAAAGGAGAGAAAAGAAAAAGTGCGTGCTCCTTGTTCTGGTCAAAAAAGTCCGCAAAAAAAAGAGAAATCGATTGATGAAGGACGTGTATCCAGACAAAGATGAATCATGTAAACAAAGTAAAAAAAAAAAAAAAAAAAAAAAAAAACGACATACAAAGAAAAGCAAAAAAAAAAAAAAAAAATGAGGATAGCCAAATAATAAAACAGATGTAATACAATAAACCCCCCTTTTTTTCGCACTGAATTCCAAAAGTAAACCGGTGAACGCCAAACCAAAACTAAATCAACAAACGATGCCTCACAAGTTGTTCACACCTTTTCAGTTACCCTGCGCTTCTACCTGTATAACAATCATCCCCTGTGCGGGGAGAGGCGATGTCTTCCCACCTTGTAAGACCAGACAGATAGGCACGCTCATATATAACCTTTCCCTAATCAATATTGACAGCTACGTACACGCGACACGTCGTCACTCAAGCAGAACTAGGGAGGTTTTTTGTGGTCACATGTACATGGAAATATCGACGTAAGCGACTTTTCCAGAATATATGCCATTTTATGATAATTATTTACTTCAAGTAAGAAAATAATAAGCAAACTTTGTACCAACATGACTAAGCCGTAGCTACGTACACGCGACACGTCGTCACTCAAGCAGAACTAGGGAGGTTTTTTGTGGTCACATGTACATGGAAATATCGACGTAAGCGACTTTTCCAGAATATATGCCATTTTATGATAATTATTTACTTCAAGTAAGAAAATAATAAGCAAACTTTGTACCAACATGACTAAGCCGTAGATAATAAATAAATTTTACGTAGTATTTACCTGGATTTTTTTCCGAAGAATTGAATTTAAACTTTGCATGTTCCTTATCTGCATGAAATTGAGATTTTTTTAAATACATAAAATTAATGATATATATGATTAAAATCTAAAAATAAGACTGAGTGACCAAATATGACTCAATTCAAATCTTATCTATCATAATGTCTAGTTTTTTTTTGGTCCGAAGAAAATTAGGCATATTGTGACAGAAAGAAAATAAAATTACGCTCAAGTTTTACAAGGTTTCCTGTATATAATGTTTACATACGATATAATTCTTTTTTTCTTGAGAAAGAAATAAAATAGTGTTTACATATATTTTTTTACGGAAGTCGAAGAGACAGGAAGACACCCAGATTATTTCGATCCACACAAACATCGTCTACCCCTGTATTAATTTAATGATCTAATTAGTAATTTTGGCTTCACGCCTTTTTGAATCGTGAAGGGGGGGGGGGGGGGGTCGCGATTTCACACTTAGCATGGACAGAGGGGGGTTGCATTACAGCGCAAAATGCTTTTGAAGATGAAAATAGTATGTTTAAAGTCAATAAACGGACAGGCTAGAAAATTTATTCTACCATATTATAGGAAAATTACACCCCCCCCCCTTCTCCCGGACGGCCGCAGGTGATTAATCTACCTCTGAGTCCTGCGTCCCTGGCGCATAAAAACGGAGCTTTTTTCTATGAAAAAAAATATATATGCATTGTGAAATTTGAGTTTAATTCTAGATACTTGTTATCTATAAAAAATCTTCTTTAATTGTAAACTTTGCAGGACATTGTGAATTATCTATTGAAATCGTTTCACACCTCATTACCACCTTCTCAATTTCGTATACTAGTATATATATATATATTATTGGTTTGTTTGGATAACGTTTTACAATACATCGCCTCACTTGCGCAAACAAAACAACCAAATAAACAATAAGGCTATCAAGGCTATATTTGACTAATTGGGAGATGGATGTTTTTTAACATTTTAACATACGAACTAGCGAACATAAAACACCGCTAACTAGTAATCTCAAACGGAAGAATCTTCAAAAAAAAAAAACGGTCTGCAGTGCTTTCGACTTGAACAGTTAAGATATACAAAAAATGTCGTAAAGCCTCGGCTCCAGTCAATGTATCTCTCAAAGTCGAAAGGCGGAGACTTTAAACCAATTTTTGCTTGACCGTACCGCTCCCGTAGACTGCCATTGTTCTCTAATCCTTAGATAAACACAGCTGGACATTATAACTAATTCTCGTATGTACAAAGTAACGTTTTTAAAGGACATTTTTATGTCACCAATGATAACAATACATCAAAGTAAAGGACGTAAATTTTAAAAGAATAAGTAAAATATAAAAGAATGGTTATAGTACTGTTACAGGTAAATAACAAGTTATTAATTGCCGCTGAGAACTGCGGCGATCGCCACCGCGTATCCCGGCGATCGTTGCGGTGAATTGCCAGGATCGATGTCTGCGTTGAGTCAACTCCATTGTTAATCCATGACCGCGGGGATTTAAAACCCTGGGTCAAAAAAGATTGCGGGGATGATTTGACAGGGTAAAAACACGCGATGCCGGTAGTGTACCTTTGTAATCTACACATTTACCTGTTATGCTGCCACTAAGATTTATGTCCTTACGGATGTAGACATATGATGCTGCTAAGATAAAGAAAAATATTCCAACAATGATGAGAATTGCAGTAGATATAAATGATGCTCTTGCGGGCTTAAACTTTTGACTTTCATTCCAATCTTCCTTTGGATTGCTTTGAGTAACTGATGAATGATTGGCAACAGAGGCATTTAGCTTTGATCGCAAAGTCTGATTTAATCCAGTGCTCCGTCTTGTTGCCCTTGAGGATGAGGGCTTCGAATCTACATCCTCAATATTTCCATGCAAAGAAAATGTTGTATTGATGGATCTGTTTTCAACTTCATATATGCTCTCCTCCTCCCCTTCAGGATCTGTGTCTGTGAATTCTTCCTGGTAATCTAAAGTCTCGTCTACCTTAATGTTATTTCCACTATAACTTTTGTCGTGATGGCGAGTGGTAGTGACAAATTCACTCAGATCAGGATATAGCGACCTGGGTGATGCTGCTGCTCCTCTTCGAGTTACGGAAATATTCGATTCATTTCTGCTAGCACGAGTAGACCTTCTGGGAGGGGATATTTCTATCGTATCTGTGTTTGAGTATGGAGGGGTAGGGTCGTCCTTTTTCCTCTTGCCGAGTATTCTACCTATTGTCGAATTAGACCGAGTTTCCTCTTCTTCACTTTCTTCGGAGCTGAACTCAACTTCTACTGTCTTTTGTCTCGCGGTGGATTTCTTTGAAGGACTTGGCCTCTCTCGAGCCCTAAAATGATTGAGCTTTTTTATGAGTATGGGTCGCTTCTTCCTGTCGATCGGAAGCTTAACAGATTCGCCGTGCCGCTTTAATTCTTCCGCGATTTCGGCGTCAGTCAACTTCTCCGCCATGTTTCGCCGGAACTCGTCTTCAGTCAGGCATGCGTAGGAAGAAAGTTCTAAATTTGGAATCGAAGAAAAAAAGGCTTCTATAAATAGAAGTGCCCTAGCATGCATAAGTAGCTCACCCGAGCAGAGAAAATCTTATCTCATATGTTGTTCGTACTGGTGTCATTCATGAAGGTCTGCTCGAGAAGAAAGAGTATTCAATAATGAAACAAGAAAGAATTACTGTATTCAGGTTTTTAAAAGAGCACTGAAACTTTCAAACAATCGAGATTCAATACAACATACATGTTTACCTGTTCAACACAGTTGAAAAGATTATGACATGAAATACAGTAAACTTCACCTATAACGAACAAGTTTATACAGTAGCGAAAGTCTGCTTGTAACGAAGTGAAAAGAAAGTCCCTGCAGAAGCATTGATTTTTGTACGCCTGTTACGAATTTGTATATAACGAATGATTCATCGGCTTTTACGAAGCCATCTCATGGTCACGTGGTCATAGTTTCTTCACTTTTTTCACCTGATCCAAAGAAATGATCTCCAGGTATTCCCTATTAACATTCCTGGTGGACAGATACCGTAAGTACTAATTATCAAATTATTGCTCTCCCCGTCTGTTGTCCCCGCGCTAATTACCTATTAGACTTTTTTCACCGTGACGAACTTCGAACTTCACACTTCGAACTTCGCACTTAAATTTCATAAGTTGATTGCCGAAAAAAGCGCGCCAGTTGTACAGGAAGTCCAATATATCATTCCATTGAGTATACTAATCAAAATGTAGATGACTCCGCTTATGAGTTTATACGCGAACGACAGCTACGCCACTTTTTCTTCAATGTGCGAAGTGCGAAGTACGACGTTCGGAGTGTGAAGTTCGTCACGATGAAAAATGTCTAATAGGAGACGTGTTATATATCCCAACATAACTATTGAATACTGGTCTTAACTTTTCATTCATTCAGAACGGCAACACTAAGCTTAAGGACACATATTTAGCATCAAAATGCATGTAACGAAATATGGCTATATAGAATTTGGACCAATTGTCCCCTGGGCTTCTAATAAACGAAGTTTACTGTAATTGTCGACTATGATGGTATACTTCTGCCCACTACATGCGAGACATTTTTCTTCTGATTGTGTCAACATGCACGATATTTATATATTAATATGCGACTTATTATGTCGACATGCAACTTCTGTCAACATGCATCTTAATTATCAAAATTACCTCGCATGTCAACATAATCGTCTTGCATGTCAACAAAATTA
This sequence comes from Pinctada fucata, assembly GCA_028142955.1. Taxonomy (NCBI): domain Eukaryota; kingdom Metazoa; phylum Mollusca; class Bivalvia; order Pterioida; family Pteriidae; genus Pinctada; species Pinctada fucata. The sequence goes on along the minus strand of AP027102.1, from coordinate 85,063,725 downwards.
TCTTGCATGTCAACATAATTGTCTGGCATGTCGACATAATTATCTAGCATGTAGGGGACAGAAGTATGCCACCATTTTTCTGTACGATATGTTGACATGTGACTTATTTATGTCAACATGCAACTTATTTATGTGAGCATGTTATATAATTATCGTACATGTCAACATTATTATCTTGCACGTCTTTATTACTATCTTGCATGTCAAAATATTTATCTTGCATGTCAACATATTTATCTTGCATGTCAACATACATGTATTTATCTTGCATTCAACATATTTATCTAAATTATCTTGCATGTCAACATATTTTTCATGCATGTCAACATACATGTATCTATCTTGCATGTCAACATATCTATCTTGCATGTCAACATACAGTGGCGGATCTAGGATTTCAGAAACGGGGGGGGGGGGGGGGGCAAGGTTTCAGCTCGAAGAAAATTGTTCACGGAAAACTGACAAGCAAAAAAAAAAAAGGTCGAGACGAAAAACGTGACCCTCAAGAGTGCTGATCTATTTATGAAGTGGGGAGGGGGAGGGGAGGGGGGTGATTAATATTTGTATTCAAATGAAGTCATCCATACATGTATATACAACTTTATTCTATATTGGCGAGCGGAGCGAGCCGTAAAATTTTTGGAATAGATGGTTACATTTTGTTATAAGAATACAATCTCTCTCTCATTTTCTATGCTCCATTTTTGTTTGACCAATTGGGGAAGGTTGGGAAGATTAGGGCATTACAACCCCACTATCCACTGTGACCTGTCTAACCTGGTTAGATCGGCCCATGAGAATGAAGCATTTGGTAATTATTCAAGTGTTAATTTGATTTTGAATTTTGTATATGTTTATGACATATGAATCCGTTCAAACACGATGACAAAGAAAGTTGAAGACAAAGTGAAGACTAAAAAATAGACAACTAATGAAAAATTTCGTGCGGCGAGCGAAGCGAGCCGAAAATTTCCCCAAAAGTAAAGAAAATAAGCATAAAAAGAGTACTCTGAATCAATAACTTTGCGTGAAAAAGGGGGGGGGGGAGCCCGGGCCCCATGCCCCCCCCCCCCTCTAAATCCGCCACTGACATATCTATCTTGCATGTTGGCACAAATAAGTCGCATGACGACATAATCTATAGAAAAGTTCTCCCAAGTAGAAGGCAGAAGTATGCCACCATCGGAAATTGAAAAGGTGTCAGCAAATCAGATCCATCGTAGGCATTCTGTTTGAAAGCTTAAAGTAAGGAAGAAAATTGTGAAGGACCATGGACACATTTTTACCCATTATGTTTAGTGAAGTTCACAGCGCGGTAGACCGAATTCAGGCCGTAATTGTTGTTTTATACTGATTGGTTATCTTACAACCCATCGGTATAAAACAACAAAAGTCTACGGCCTGAATTCGGCCTAGTACAGCGGTTGCAGAGAAGTCGAAAATGTGTCAGCAATACAGTACAACTGTATCATAAACTGTAGCTTACGCAAGGTATCAAATGAAAAGTATATAATTGTCACAAGCAATGCACATGTGTATATAATATGGTTCAAATTATGGCCAAGGTTCAAGATTATAATTCTAGATATTAGGTCAGTCATGAAGTTCAAGGTCATGGGTCAAACGTTCATGGAATCAATAGAATCTTATTTTCAATGGTTACAGAGATATTGTGTAGAGTGTTTCTCGAAAAGTATGCCATAATCCATGGTCAAGGTCATGAGACCAAAGGACAAGGTAATGTCACTGACACAAGCTTAGCGCATATTAGATCTCAACGCCAGGGTAATGAACATTTGAAATTTAATTGATATGGTTAACTTTAGTTTAACATCTTATACCTCAGTCACACCTAGCCGGATAAGTCGAATGGACGAGTATTGTACAACAAAATGTTCGATCCGTTGGCCTCCGTTCGCATCCGTTACTCATCCGTTAGCAGTGCCTAGGAAGGCGAAGGAAGTGGTGGGGACTATGGCCCCACTAGTTAGGAAAATGTGGGGCCATTTTTTAATTTGAAGGGCCATCGAGGTTTCAGTTGGGGCCATAACCTTATATTTGCCTTCCTTTGTCACAAACTAAAACAAAGTGATACCAACAGTTTTTTAGCTACTTAATTCACATGTTTGTTGTGTCGTGTATGTACACACGTGTACCGCAGCCCAATTGATTTAATACGATCTGTCTGATTCGCTGAATGCGTTCACCTTTTGACCAATCAGATAATCGATAACAAACAAAGTGAAAGAAACAGTCGGAATTCCTCGTGTCTTTCGTAACCACAGTCATGATAAACTCCGGGGAGTTCCAATCGCTAATCGGAATGCGGGGGACGTCTCAAAACTCTACTTGTGTTGGAGCATATTGGATTTTATTGATTTTGCGTTTGCGCCACAGGGCGCAGCGTATACCGTAAGTGTTGCGCCATTTTACGCGGATATGCGCGTATGGCGCAGGGCGCGGGTCCTTCCTAGGCCCTGCGTTAGTCGTCCGTTACTTGTCCGTTTATCCGGTACTTGTCCGGCGATGTCCGTTGGCAAGTTTTGAGCATGCTGAGCGGATAGACCGGACTAAAGCGTCCGATACATATACGTTACGTGTCCGTTGGTATCCGTTTTGTCCGTTACTCGTCCATTACATCTCCGGTAGGTGTCCGTTGATATCCGTTAGGTGTCCGTTGATGTCCGGCAGACTGGAGTCGCGAACGGCCATCTACCGGACGTGAAACGGATAAAACGTTGATGTAACGGACAGCTACCGGAGGCCAACGGACGAGTAACGATGTCCGTTCATTGTCAGTTTTGTCCGGTTCTTATACGTTGCATGTCCGTTGTATCCGTTCCTTTTTCGTTACTCGTACGGTGAAGTCCATTACATGTGCATTACTTTACCGGTAGATCTCCGGTACTCGTATGGTACGTATCCGATCAAGCCTCGAGCAGAGGTTTTTACAAACGGACGACCAACGAACAAAGGACTTTGGAAATTGTATCATCCACTAGACGTCCGTTCGCGCTATAAGGTACGGTGTGACGCTACCATATGGCCATGCAAGGAAGACGTACAAGCATATAGATTCGATACAGCGGCCCACACGGTTCGACCACTGCATAGCTATCGCTAACATTTGGCATGAATAGGGGAAAACCAAAGGTGAGCTACGTGTACTCTATTTTTAAGTAGGAAAAACCACGTAAATTACATCAGATTCTAAAATTATTGCCCAAACTTCATATATGAAGTATTTCGTGTCCCTAAGTGGCGAAACATGTGTATCAAAAGTGAACATAAAAGGATTTCTTTTACATTCTAAAGGATGAATGAATACGCAGCGCTGCTTGATAAAAATTATCTTTGCTAAAGTAATTCGCATGGTGATGTAATTAAAACTAGTGATTTAGAAACGATTTTATGCTGGGCATAAAAAAAGTGATTTTGTGTGGAAACTGGAAAGAAATAATTTTATGCAGGGGATAAAAAGGAATAGCATCAACAAAATTGGAAATGTAGTTTCAGTGACCCTGTGATTAACATGAGAACTTCATGAGGAAGTCGTCTGAATTTCTACTTAGGATTGGTATTCATTCATTTTATATTCAATTATTTTACTTGGCAATTTTTTTTCTAATATTCATAGCCAGATTTTTTTTCCCTATTTCATAGTTCAAAAAGAAACCAGAGCATCAAAAGGATGTGGTATTTTGCTGTCTTCTGCGCTGCGAGTAAAAATCCCTAGTAAGTTTGGCTTCAAGCAGCCGGACAAAAACAAAACTTAATGATCTGAACAGCCCTCGATCATAGGCACCAGATTCATGGAAAAGGAAAAAAAAACATGCTGAGTGCCCTTTTCTCTTCTTGTTAAGCATGTCCCCCTCTTGAAATCTGGTGCGTGTGACGCCTGCCCTCGCTTTGGAGGTACAACACGCGTCATGACTCTTCGGCTTGCATGTTTTTTTTTTTTTTTGTTTTTTTTTTGTAGACTTCCCTAAAAAAACACAAAAACAAACAAAAAGAACAAGCGATAAGGCTAAAGCGATAAATTACTAAACATTCACTAATAATATCAAAATGTGAAGTTGTCATCACGTACAGAGTTTTTCACACAAACACACAAAATAGTTATGTCATCGATTATGTCAACAAGTTAATTGATACATGATTACCAATGATTAATCAATAATCGACAAAAATGCGAGCAGTTCACTCACACTGAGATGTTTTCAAGATTATCGTGGCAAGTAACCTATTATAATCATCTTGGCGCCAAAAGTTAGCTACGTCACCAATGTGAGTGTTCAGCTAGATCGGACAGACTCAAGTCGTAAACTGAAACTCACGATGGACGAGCATCGCTCATCTTTCTGTAAGTATTTGAAGATTATTCATATTTATTTATCTTCTTTATGTTTATTTACATTTTGGAACATTTAAAAGAGCGTTCATCGATACCAAAGGGGCTAAATATATATAGATTATCTGACCCCTTCTTATACGACTTGTACAATGAAAGAAGGAACAGTAAAATGAAGCCTAATATTCAGATATTTCCCACGAAAAAGACGAACTTTATTCAAAATGCAAAATTTTAGCATTTATAAATGCCCTAATGAATTAGGAGATTCGTGGAATATATAGTTTTTGGTCTGTCTGTCCGCAAAAAAACCTTGCCAATGTTGAATGGTAAATGATAGGGGATTCATATTTCACGTGTGTATTCCCTGTGACAAAACCTTTCCATAGATACCAAACATTTTTACCTTGACCTCGAAGTTTTACCCACCTCTAACAGGTTGGGCACATCATCGAATCTCCGATGTTCTATCGTAACTGGTCAGCTATGTCGTAAATGCGTGACTGATCAATGTCGGAAACTCGATGTCGATAACAACAAATCATAAATTTTGCTGGATTTTCCAAATATTCTTCATTAGAGGAAGCAGTCCACCTATCAGCAAACAGGTATGTTTATCACTGAATTTGAATCCAGTCGTCGTTTGCATATCAATAAGTGCATATTTGCCTACAGCAGTGTTAATGCTCAAAGGGGGTCACAACTCGACCTAAAATGTCGCCCTATTTTGGTAAATGATTCACTATTTAGTATTCGTTTTAAAAATTTGTTATGTTGACCACATAAGGGGTATCGACAAACCGTTATTCGCCATATTGGATTTTATGTAGTGTGTTATTGAAAATCTGTCGTTCTGCAGAATTAAGACTCCAATCTTAACCATTTTAATACTAAGTTTTCTTTACCTCAACATCGTCATTTTCCTATCATTTTAAACAAAAACTGCATCAATATTTTTACATGACAACCATTTGAACTTAGTGCACCGAACTGCGCAGCTACAGGTTTGCAGGATTCATGATTAATACTATAACCTACCTTAAACGTTACATTGATACTATGTCTACAACCATTTGTCCTCCAATTTTGATCATACTTTCTCAAAATACCGGATATCTTCATTTTACACACAAGGGGCTAGTAGCCATATCAACATAGAAATGAATCCAGGGGCGGATCCCCGGAATGTTGCACATTTGTAGTTTGTCACCTATAATTCACATGACTACCCCACTTTTCTAATATATATCATGTAAATAATTAATAATTGAACCACAAACAGTCGAAATTCAAGTGAATTACACCAGGAACTAAAAAATCGTTTATTTTTTCTACCTATGTTGGGGCGGATCGGCACGTGAAAATGGCTACCTGTAAAAACTCGTGTTCGAAAAGACACCGTGTTGTATTAACAAGAGATTTATATGATAATGAGACCTTGTACTCAAAATCGAAGGACAAATGGTTGCAGATATAGTAACAATGTAATGTTTAAGGTAAGTTATAGTATTATTCATAAATTCTTCTGAGGTGCAGCTGTGCAGTTCGGTGCATGAATTTAAAATGTTTCTAATGTTAAAATCTTAATGTAATTTTCCGTAGAAAATATGGGAAAATGTAGCTATTGGGATTGAGAATACTTGGGATTAAAATGGTTAAGATTGGAGTCTTAATTCCGCAAAACGACAGATTTTCAATAACACAATAGATAAAATCCAATATGGCGAATAACGGTTTGTCGATACCCCATAAAGTTACCACAATAGTCTCAGTTTCAACTGACCTTTTCGTGTGACAATTCCTTCCACAGCGGAAAAATTGCGTATATCATGGTATTTGGAAGCATAAGTAGGGAGGCCTTGAAGTGTAAAAGAAATTTTTTTTTTTTTTTTCGTACATTGCAACGCTGTGTCAAATGTTGATTATACTGAGGGGTGGACAGGGTGAAAGGGAGGGGGAGGAAGGGGATGAGAGAGGGGGAGGGGAGGGAAGGGTGACAGAGTGTGGAGGGAGGGATGAGCGGGAGGGGAAGGTAAGGGTGTGGGGAATTTCTGACAGGAAAAGATTAAATGTAGATTCTGACGGGAATTAATATCTGAAAATTCAAATAACTTCTGAAGAGAATTCAATGAATTCACAAGAGCATTGATTTTCTGGCATGAATTCTATTGATTTTCAGTCGGGAATTGAAATAATATTAATTATCTGACAGGAATTAATTACAGACAGGGATTCAATTGATTCTCAGACGGGATTTCAATTTTGTAACGGGAATTAATTCTCTGATGTGAATTTATGAAATTTTGTGATGGGAAGATATTTTCTAACAAGTATATGTTTCCCGACGGGAATAGATTCCCCGTTGACAGGATTTTTTTCCTGATGAAAGGAATAGATTTCCCGCACATGGGAATATATTTCCAGCAGACGGGAATAGATTTCCTCAGACGGGAATAGATTTTCTGCAACGGGATTAAATTTCCCTCAGATTGGAATATATTTACTGCAGACCGGAATAGATTTCCTTCACACGGGAAGTAATATCCTGCAGACGGGAATAGATTTCCTCATACGGGATTAGATTTTCTGCAGACGGGATTAGATTTTCTGCAGACGGGATTAAATTTCCCTCAGATGGGAATATATTTCCAGCAGACGGGAATAGATTTCCTTCACACGGGAATTAATATCCTGCAGACGGGAATAGATTTCCTCAGACGGGAATAGATTTTCTGCAACGGGATTAAATTTCCCTCAGATGGGAATATATTTTCTGCAGACGGGAATAGATTTCCCACAGACGTGAATAGATATTTTTTTTTTCGCTGACGGGAATAAATAGATTTCCTGCTGACGGAAATTAATTTCCGGATGATGTGAATATATTTCCCACAGACGGGAATTGATTTCACAAGAGAAGTTACATGTACATGTGTATACAATAAAGATATCAGGAAATCAATTCCCGTCAGTGGGAAATCAATTCCCGTTGTTGGGAAATCAATTCCCGTCGGTGGAAAATCTATTCCCGTGGGCGGAAAATCTATTTCTGTTGGCGGAAAATCTATTCCTCTAATCAGAAAAACTATTCCCGTCGAGGGAAATATAATCCCGTCTGTGGGAAATCTATTCACATCATCGGGAAATAAATTTCCATCAGCAGGAAATAAATTTCCAACAGCAGGAAATCTTTTCCCATCAGGGAAAAAAATGCGAGAAATCTATGCCTGCTGTGGGAAATCTATTCCTGCTGCAGAAAATATATTCCCATCTGCGGGAAATTTATTCCTCTGCCGTCCATGGTGTTCAAGGAGAGGTAATTGTTCTGGCAGAAATCAATAATTATGTAAGCAGATCTATTCAATCTTTTCAAGGGGATTATTAAAGCATTATATTCAAAAAAGAAAAATAACTTAACAAAAACAATTGATTTTCATCATCAAATTAAAATATTTTTATCTGCATCCCATCTGTTGTCTTAGCATCAACGGTGCTCCATACTTTCCTCCAATAGTCCGACTGGGAGAAGAGTGATTGTTTTGATTGTTAATTAATATAATATTTTTTGTTTCAAAAGTTATATGGGGAATTAATTAAAGTTTCTTAAAGCCGGCAACCTCATAAACACAGATTTTCCTATCGTTTATGGTGGTGAAATCACTATTTGAATTGTGCAACCCATGGAATCCGACGTCAGAGGAAAGGTGGTATTTTCGATCTACATCGTATATGCAGCTATAGAATACCTGAAAAATTACTTAAATGTATTCATTAGTCAATAAAGTATTCAACACAGTTGGATATAAAATGCTACAATCTTTTATTTTGATGAAAATAATAAAAACGTTGAATTTCTTGTCAACAACATCGAGTTTCCGACATTGATCAGTCACGCATTTACGACATAGCTGACCAGTTACGATAGAACATCGGAGATTCGATGATGTGCCCAACCTGTCTAAGACTCCCAACTTTTGCATAGTACTGTAGTAAGTTATAATATGAATCAAGGCAAAGCCTTTTTGTGCGAGCGGAGAGAAAATAGATATGATTATATAAAATAAAAAAAGATCTTTCTTTTTTATTTTGACTATGATGGCTTATCTTATCTTACAAAACTTTCTGTTTGATGATTGCCAAAAAAGGTAGTATAAGGCGAGTGGAAACACGGAAGCATTTGTAAAATTGATCTAGACTAGCAGATGAACATTTTAAGGGGGGGGGGGGGGGGCTTAAAATATGTTTTTTTTTTAAATATGGTTCTTTATAATTCATTTTTATTTTGTAAGAAAAATGTGTAGGCTAGCTGAAAATTAATTACTTAAGAAAAAAAGAAAAAACAAACATATTCCAACTTCTGACAGTACGAAACCACACGAGACGAGAAAAGCAATCAGAGCGAAACGTCTCGTTTAAAACCGGAAATGTCGGATTTCCCGTGGTTACGCCGCCTTGTTGATGCTTTATCGTTACCCGATTTACGAAAAATATTTTCAATAAATTTAACTTATAAACAAAAATTGAGTATAACATATACGTCTACTTGGAGTCGAAAAAAAAAATTTTAATGGCAATATCCAGCATCTCCGCAGCAACTCTGTCTGAGAGGGGACGAAAGTTTTTGAAAGCATAGTAGTACATTCTCATTCTTTGATTCAGCATATTTTCTCAATAAGATATGTGTATACGCGTTACCATAAGGGCGAGCTTCGCTCGCTATGACTTGTAATTTATATATTTCACATGTGTATTTCTTGCGACATGACCTTTCTGTGGATACCAAAATGTTTGACCTTGTGCAAATGACCTTAGAGTTTGACCTACTTCTGTCATAAATTTTGAATGCTAAGGGTTATGGTTCATGTGTATTCCTTGTGGCAAGTCCTATCATTTGACGGGATGTATTATGATATGGCGAAGTCTGTCTGTCCGTCCGTCCGTCCGTCCGTCTGTCCGTCCGCTTATGGAACGCAGTAACTTAATATGCGTCAAAGGATTTTCATGATATTTGTACATTGTGATCAGACTTTAGAGGAAGCCGCTTTTCGATTTTCAGGTTAATCCGATTTGTCGCTACAGAGTTATGGGACTTAAAATTTTAAAATACTGTGAAAATACATGTATACTGAAATAGTTAAAAATTCTTTATAATAAAAATCTATTTTTGGATGAAATGTTTTGAAAATTTGTATGCTTTAAGAAGAAAGGATGTTCTTTGATAAATGTAACGGATTTTTAATTTTCTTTTGTCGCATAATGGAGAAATTATGTATAATGGGGGGGGGGGGGGGGGGGTATACACATACATGTAGTAAGCTAAGGGCAAAATATAGGTGCATGGAACACAATAACTTGAATATGCGTCGACGGATTTTAATGATATTTGTACATTGTGATCAGACTGTAAAGATTACCACTCCTTTGGCTCACATAAAACACTGTCAGGTTGGATGGAGTTTTCATAACAAAAATACAAATAATCAAATGCACAATATGTTTTTATTTGTATCCTTTCTTCTCTCTGGAACAGCATTTTTTTTTTTTTTTTTTTTTTTTGAAATTTGAATCTGACTGTTGTATTCATAATGAGACCAATATTTGGGTCAAACCAGTGTTGAAAAAAAAAACACGATAAAGTTTTTACAAATTCTGCCATCCCAAACCGAGCCGAGTTAGTACAGATTATGTGTCGCTTTCAATGATACACAATTCTGGTCAAGCGGAATTTGGTTAATATGGCAAAAGAAAGAAAAAAAGAGGCGATATTTTTATAGTAACATGCAGTCTTTAAGTTGACGATTTGGTAGTCGAGTCGCAAAACTGGCCTCTTCATTTGATACGAGATGGACGGGCGGGCGTCAACAATTGGTTTCCGGACTATAAGTCAACTATGATGTATGCTAGAACAATGAAACTTCATACACTTACTCTCCATGAGTCAAGGATGAACCCTATATATTTGGGGTGAAAGGTCAAGGTCATAGGACTCTGATTATTAAATATGGTTTCCAGACCATATATAATTAAGAGTCTGTATTGCACCTATGATCATGAAACTTGCCAGAAATGTTTCCGTGAATCAAGGATGAACCCTATTGATTTTGGGGGTCGAAAGGTTAAGGTCATAGGACTCAGATGATTGAAAATGGTTTCCAGACCATTTAAGAGCTTCTATGATTGTGAAACTTACCAGAAATGTTTCTCTTGAATCAAGGATGAACCCTTCTGAATTTGGGGTCCAAAGGTCAAGGTCATAGGACTCAGATGATTGAAAATGGTTTCCGGAACATATAGGCCTGTATCGCTGCTATGGTGGTGAAATATACCAGAAATGTTCCTCATGAATCCCTATTGATTTTGGGGTCAAAACGGCAAAGGTCAAAGTCATTATTATTATTATTTATTCATTCAGGCAATAGCTTATACAGCATGGAATATAAAATCATATTTATCAGTTCAACTGATGGATGTTATCACAGTCAAGTTTCATATCACAGCTAAACAATTTAATATCACAATAATGGTGGTAGTTAGTATCACAGAATGGATATTGCATATAGTACAATGAAATTAATATCACGGATGGCATAATGATTACAGAAGAAGAATATCACAGTTTGTATTATGTTTGCATTATGATGGATCACATTCAAATGAACCTTTCTCTCAGTTTAACATTGCCTGAGATAAGCCCATGAAAGCAAAAATTAAAATTGCTTATTTCCAATGGGGTCCCTTATTTCCAATGGGGTCATATGACTCAGATGATTGAAAATGGTTTTCGGAGCACATTAGAGCCTGTATTGTACCTATGATCATGAAACTTGCCAAAAATGTTTGAAATCCTGTGAATCAAGGATGATCCATATTGATTTTTTGGTCCAACGGTCAAGGTCATAGGACTCGGATTGTTGAAAATGGTTACTAGACCATATTAGAGCCTGATTGCACCTATTATCATGGAACTTGTCAGAAATGTTTCCCACGAACCTGATGATTTTGGGGTCAAAAGGTCAAACTCATAGGACTCTGATGAATGAAAATGGTTTCTGAATCATATATGAATGAGTATCAACCTGAAATGTGCCAGTAATGTTTCCCATCTGCCGAGATCATATTCAATTCATGTACATTGCAAGTCTGCATATTCATACTTACATTCCAGTTTTGCTCTATGACGTTATAATATAATATAACGTCAAAAGTTGTCATGTCGGGTCTAAAAGTGTCTAAAACGTAAAGTAATATGATATGAAAATGGTCTATTACGATGAAAAAATGTTGAAGGAATGAAATAACAGAAAAAAGGTATATCGGTATTTATACACAATGTGTGTTCGCGGGCCAAAAAAATGCTTGTAATTGGGGGGGGGGGGGGGGGGGGCAGTACAAAGCAGGATGTTATTCGCCATATTGGATTTTATGTAGTGTATTATTGAAAATCTTTAACACTGACTTTAACTGGATTGTTCTTTACCCCCAATTATTCTCTATAACTACATTATACTTTAAATTACTCTCAAGTACGTATTTTTTTTTTTTACCTCAAAAGCTACATAACTACATTGTACTTTACTCCCAATTATTCTCTGCCCACATAGCTACATGCTACATAACTACATTGTACTTTACTCCCAATTATTCTCTGCCCACATAGCTACATGCTACATAACTACATTGCACTTTACTCATAATTATTCTCTGCCCACATAGCTACATAACTACATTGTACTTTACTCTCAATTATTCTGTGTCTCATTAGCTACGTAACTTCATTATACTTTACTCCCAATTATTCTCTACCTCAGTAGCTACATAAGTTTTTGTACGTTACTCCCAAGTACGTATTCTCTACCTCCATAACTACATAACTACAATGTACGTTACTCCCAAGTACGTATTCTCTACCTCAATAGCTACATAACTACATTGTACTTTACTCCAAATTATTCTCTACCTCAATAGTTACATAACTAAATAATACTTTACTCCCAATTATTCTCTAGCTCAATAGCTACATAACTTCATTATACTTTACTCCCAATTATTCTCTACCTCACTAGCTACATAAGTTTTTGTACGTTACTCCCAAGTATGTATTCTCTACCTCAAAAGCTACATAACTACATTGTACTTTACTCCCAATTATTCTGTTCCACAATAGCTACATAACTACATTATACTTTACTCACAATTATTCTGTGCCTAAATAGCTACATAACTACATTATACTTTACTCCAAATTATTCTCTACCTCAATAGCTACATAACTACATTGTACGTTACTCCCAAGTACGTATTCTCTACCTCAAAAGCTACATAACTACATTGTAGTTTTCTCCAAATTATTCTCTACCTCAATAGCTACATAACTACATTGTACATTACTCCCAAGTAGGTATTCTCTACCTCAACAGCTACATAACTACATTGTATTTTTCTCCAAATTATTCTCTACCTCAATAGCTACTTAACTACATTGTACGTTACTCCCAAGTAGGTATTCTCTACCTCAAAAGCTACATAACTACATTGTAGTTTACTCCAAATTATTCCCTACCTCAATAGCTACATAACTACATTATACTTTACTCCCAAGTATTTCTCTACCTCAATAGCTACATAACTACATTGTACGTTATTCCCAAGTACGTATTCTCTACCTCAATAGCTACATTACTACATTGTTTTTACTCTCAATTATTCTCTACCTCAATAGCTACACAACTACATTATACTTTACTCCCAAGTATTTCTCTACCTCAACAGCTACATAACTACATTGTACGTTACTCCCAAGTACGTATTCTCTACCTCAATAGCTACATTACTACATTGTTCTTTACTCTCAATTATTCTCTACCTCAATAGCTACATAACTTCATTATACTTTACTCCCAATTATTCTCTACCTCATAAGCTACATAGCTACATTGTACGTTACCCCCAAGTACGTATTCTCTACCTCAATAACTACATTGTACGTTACTCCCAAGTACGTATTCTCTACCTCAATAGCTACTTAACTACATTGTACGTTACTCCCAAGTATGTATTCTCTACCTCAAAAGCTACATAACTACATTGTTGTTTACTCCAATTATTCTCTACCTCAATAGCTACATAACTACATTATATTTTACTCCCAATTATTCTCTACCTCAATAGCTACATAACTACATTATACTTTACTCCAAATTATTCTCTACCTCAATAACTACATTGTACGTTACTCCCAAGTACGTATTCTCTATCTCAATAGCTACTTAACTACATTGTACGTTACTCCCAAGTACGTATTCTCTACCTCAAAAGCTACATAACTACATTTTAGTTTACTCCAAATTATTCTCTACCTCAATAGCTACATAACTACATTAAACTTTACTCCAAATTATTCTCTACCTCAATAGCTACATAACTACATTATACTTTACTCCAAATTATTCTCTACCTCAATAACTACATTGTACGTTATTCCCAAGTACGTATTCTCTACCTCAATAGCTACTTAACTACATTGTACGTTACTCCCAAGTACGTATTCTCTACCTCAAGTGCTACATAAATTTATTGTACGTTACTCCCACGTACGTATTCTCTACCTCAAAAGCTACATAACTACATTGTACTTTACTCTAAATTATTCTCTACCTCAATAGCTACATAAATACATTATACTTTACTCCCAATTATTCTCTACCTCGTTAGCTGCATATAACTACATTATACTTTACTCCCAATTATTCTGTACATCAATAGCTACATTTTACCTTACTCCCAATTCTTCTGTACCTCAATAGCTACATAACTACATTATATTATTATGAACTTTGATCTACTTTTAAACTATAAAGGATAGGGCTTTGACATTTCGCATGTAGATTCCTTACGGCTTTCATTCATACCATGACGTTTGACCTAGTGACTTGACCGTTGACCTACTTTTTAACTGCGGAGCTGTTAAGATAAGGGCCGGATTTAGCCCTGAAATCACTCGATTATTTCTCGTGCGCTGTCCTTCCAATTTAGATAAAAGTTGGTTAGGATAAAAATATGAAGTATTATAAGATTTATAATAGGTACTTTATTTTTAAAAAATTGGTGAAAGATGTTATGATTACGGATTGAAGAGGTAGGGGTACAGGTGACGAAAAACGTCGAATATCGAACGAAAATGCACAAAAAATGTATTATTTTACACATTTAAACGTTTATTATGCCTCTGTTACCTTTTCATTTCAAAATTAGATAAGCGAAATTAACTTTGAGGTTATAACATCAATATAATCGGCAAATTCTGCAATCCGGAAACTGAAAAACGGTTTTATTTCGTTCTTCTCAGCCACTTACGTAGCTTTCTGGCGCGAAATACACACGGTGTAGAAATGGACAACTTTCTTGTTTATTTCCTTCCAAATGGTTAAATATTTGATCGGAACACACTCTGAATAGATTGTTCCGTGATATAAAATGAAAAAGATGGCAATATAACCAACTTTATCGCTCTAGAGGCAAATTTAAAAATAGTCATCCATCCCCCCATTTTTATGCCCCCGGAATCAAAGATTCGGGGGCATATAGTTTTTGGCCTGTCCGTCTGTTTGTCTGTTTATCTGTTTGTCTGTTTGTCCGAAAAACTTTAACATTGGACATAACTTTTGAATGGGAAGTGATAGGGCTTTCATATTTCACATGTGTATTCCTTGTGACAAGACCTTTCCATTGATACCAAAATTTTTGACCTCGTGACCTTGACCTTTGACCTACTTTTCAAAAACTTTAACATTGGACATAACTTTTGAATGGGAAGTGATAGGGATTTCATATGTGTATTCCTTGTGACAAGACCTTTCCATTGATACCAAAATTTTTGACCTCGTGACCTTGACCTTGACCTTTGACCTACTTTTCAAAAACTTTAACATTGGGCATAACTTTTGAATGGGAAGTGATAGGGCTTTCATATTTCACATATGTATTCCTTGTGACAAGACCTTTCCATTGATACCAAAATTTTTGACCTCATGACCTTGACCTTTGACCTACTTTTCAAAAACTTTAACATTGGGTATAACTTTTGAATGGTAAGTGATAGGGCTTTCATATTTCATATGTGTATTCCTTGTGACAAGACCTTTCCATTGATACCAAAATGTTTGACCTCGTGACCTTGACCTTTGACCTACTTTTCAAAAACTTTAACATTGGGCATAACTTTTGAATGGGAAGTGATAGGGCTTTCATATTTCACATGTGTATTCCTTGTGACAAGACCTTTCCATTGATACCAAAATTTTTGACCTTGACCTGTGACCTACTTTTCAAAAACTTTAACATTGGGCATAACGTGATAGGGCTTTCATATTTCACATGTGTATTCCTTGTGACAAGACCTTTCCATTGATACCAAAATTTTTGACCTCGTGACCTTGACCTTGACCTTTGACCTACTTATCAAAAACTTTAACATTGGGCATAACTTTTGAATGGGAAGTGATAGGGCTTTCATATTTCATATGTGTATTCCTTGTGACAAGACCTTTCCATTGATACCAAAATTTTTGACCTCTTGACCTTGACCTTTGACCTACTTTTCAAAAACTTTAACATTGGGCATAACTTTTGAATGGGAAGTGATAGGGCTTTCATATTTCACATATGTATTCCTTGTGACAAGACCTTTCCATTGATACCAAAATTTTTGACCTCATGACCTTGACCTTGACCTTTGACCTACTTTTCAAAAACTTTAACATTGGGTATAACTTTTGAATGGTAAGTGATAGGGCTTTCATACTTCATATGTGTATTCCTTGTGACAAGACCTTTCCATTGATACCAAAATTTTTGACCTCATGACCTTGACCTTTGACCTACTTTTCAAAAACTAACATTGGGCATAACGTGATAGGGCTTTCATATTTCACATGTGTATTCCTTGTGACAAGACCTTTCCATTGATACCAAAATTTTTGACCTCGTGACCTTGACCTTGACCTTTGACCTACTTTTCAAAAACTTTAACATTGGGCATAACTTTTGAATGGGAAGTGATAGGGCTTTCATATTTCACATGTGTATTCCTTGTGACAAGACCTGTCCATTGCTACCAAAATTTTTGACCTCGTGAACTTGACCTTGACCTTTGACCTACTTTTCAAAACTTATCATTGGGCATAACTTTTGAATGGGAAGTGATAGGGCTTTCATATTTCATATGTGTATTCCTTGTGACAAGATCTTTCCATTGATACCAAAATTTTTGACCTCGTGACCTTGACCTTGACCTTTGACCTACTTTTCATAAACTTTAACATTGAGCATAACTTTTGAATGGGAAGTGATAGGGCTTTCATATTTCATATGTGTATTCCTTGTGACAAGAACTTTCCATTGATACCAACATTTATGACCTCATGACCTTGACCTTTGACCTACTTTTCAAAAACTTTAACATTTGGCATAACTTTTGAATGGTAAGTGATAGGGCTTTCATATTTCATATGTGTATTCCTTGTGACAAGACCTTTCCATTGATACCAAAATTTTTGACCTCGTGACCTTGACCTTTGAACTTTTAACCCAGTGACCTCACATACATGTACTTGACAGAAAATAGTGTTCATACTAACAAAGATGCCACCGGGGGCATTCGTGTTTCACAAACACAGGCTTTATTTCGTTTTTAGCCCGTGGGACATTGCCCCCCCCCCTCGCTTCAGAACCCCACTTGGCCAGAAAATGTGTTTTATCGATATACACCTTTGATGAAAGTGGCATTGTAAAGCGAGGGGGGAACGATGTTGTATAAAACTTTTCCGTTTTCCATTGATTTCTGTGTAAAAAACGCTTATTTTGACCAAAATATCGGTCTTATTTTGCATAAATTATCCCATCTGAGGGCAGATTCATATGTGGACCAAGTTACTTGAAATTTCTACCGAAAAAAATTCTCAAAGTTTGCATTTTGAAATTTCGACTTTTCAGGGCAGATTTTACGCCTTATCTTAACAGCTCCTTCGTCACTTTAAGGGCAGTTCTAGTTTTTGTTGTTTTATAAAGTTTTCATTGATGAAAATATAAAAACTCCCTTTATTGAGTCATTATTATGATTTATTTGAGAAAAATAAACAGATGCGAATTGTATTTTAAAACTTTAGGTATTGAAGCAAAAAGTATTGTATTGTATTGTATTGAAAATTTTATTTCAATATACAGCACTAAATATTACTATAACTTACCTTAAAGGAATATCAGAATTTCAGTATCTTCCCTTAGACGAGAATGTTTAAGAAATCTCCACGCTGAAGAGTTCTGATTTTTATAACCCCGCCATAAAATGTAGGGGGTATATAGAGATGCACATGTCCGTGCGTGCGTGCGTGCGTGCGTCCGTCCGTCCCACCTGTGGTTTCCGGACATTTCAAGGAAAACTGTTATGTACAGATAATCGATTCATTTCTTGCATATAGCATAAAGTACACCAAGAAATACAGGTATATTTCGAATATGGGTCATGTTCCTCAATTTTATGCAGTTATGCCCCTTGAAACTTAGACCAATTCATCTTTTTTTTTGTTTCCAAACATTTAAAGGAAAACCGTTACAGATTTTTTGCATACTGGTCGGACACGTATTATCGCCACTTTTTTCAATGTTTTTGGACTCTAAAATCTTTATTTCTTCATGCAATTTAATGAAATTTGCACAGAAGGAAGAACAACCCTTTCTACACATTTCTTTCAACTTTCATGAAAATCTGATGATCGGTTCTTGTTCAACGGTGATTCTTGAATGTAAGGGTTGGGCCAAGTGTGAAGGAAGGGAAGGTACATATTATCGCCACCTCCTCCAGTTCGGGTCCCTGTAAAGTGCGAAACGAAACAAAAACGAAACGAAACGAAACAAATCGAAACGAAACGAAACAGATCGAAACGAAACGAAACAGATCGAAACGAAACGAAACGAAACAGATCGAAACGAAACAAAACATAAAACTTAAAGAAAATGAGGAAAAGAGGAAAAATCGCCGAAAACGAATATTTCAAGACAAGATCAGCATGTAATATTACCTTAATCCAAGAGTTCTACATTTGTAACTAGTGCCGAGAGGGTTTCTTGAAAGAGTCAAAGTTGACAATTAAAAAAAGTTAATCTCAAATGCCATTCATGTATTTAAGAGGAATAAAAGGGAGGGGAAAGAAAACCACGCTATGACACCGTAATATGAGATCATAAAACGGGGTGGGGACACATTTCAGGAAAAATAAATCTTATCCTTTTTCAAACGAAATGTGCCCCCCCCCCCCCCCCCCCCCCCAGTTTTTAATTGTTCTCATTTTTCTGATAAAAATTTCAAATACACATAACGGAACAGTTCCGTTTCCTCTGCGCTAGACTCCTCCCTGCTAAATAATATTTTTCCGTCTGTGACGAGGTTATTCATCCCAATCACTTTCCTTTAAAATGCAATTGTGCTATATACCGTATATATTATGTTTTAATTCTTTAAAAAACCCTCCAGCCACAAGAACTAACGGTTGAAGGCAATAATGAGGGGTTGGACATGGACAAAGGGAGGGGAGAGAAAGGGGGCGGGAGGAGAGGAAAGGGGGCGAGAGGAGGGACAGATGATTGGGAGGGGAACAGTAACCCAAAAAAATTAGGAAATTACTTTTGATATAAATAATCTTGCTCTTATGCGTTCATGTACATAATCTCAATTTTAAAAATTACCACGAAATTCATCTATATATACCTTAAAAATTTTTCCCGATCGCTTCGCTCGCCGCAATTTTCAATTCATTTTTCAAATACTTCAGGCTCGTTTCGCTCACCTTAGTTTTTCATCTAAACAGGTCTATTTCTTTTTTCAAGGTTTAAAAAAGGAAATAACCCAAATAACTTCATTATTGCACCAATTTACACTTTTAAGTCTAAACATTTGTCTTGACCGCCCAAGAGGCGGCAGGAGGAGAATGGTACCCCCTGACCCTTCAATAAGATCTTGTCTTGAAATATTCGTTTTCGGCGATTTTTCCTCTTTTTCTCATTTTCTTTTAAGTTTTATGTTTTGTTTCGTTTCGATCTGTTTCGTTTCGTTTCGATCTGTTTCGTTTCGTTTCGTTTCGATCTGTTTCGTTTCGATTTGTTTCGTTTCGATTTGTTTCGTTTCGTTTTTGTTTCGTTTCGCACTTTACAGGTACCCTCCAGTTCTTACTGAAAATCTAAGACTTTTTGGACAAAATTTACATTACTTAAATCTTTGAACTTTCTTCTTATTGTATATGAAAAATTCATTTTTTCCCCCAAAACCAAAGAGATATAGGAAGTCGAAGTGACCTACCCTTTCCCCGGAGAGGCGGAGGAAATACATTCAGATTTACCGAATTTTTCTATCATAAAATACAATATTTGCAGGATATGGAATTATTTGAAATTTTGTATATCTTTTCATGTATCAAAGATGTAATTATGGTGAAAAAATGAAATTCCTACATAGAGCAATATGCGGAGATATATATGAAGTGGCGATAATATGTACCCAGCGATAACATGTACCCGACCATTATAGCTTTTACACGAAGAAATACAGGTCAAGTTTGAATATGGGTCATGTCCCTCAATTTTGTGCAGAGTTATACCTCTTGAAACTTAGAAAAATTCAAAATTTTGTGGTTTCTGTACATTTGAAGGAAAACAGTAATAGATAATCAATTCATCTCTTGGATATAGCTTTTACACCCAGAAATACAGTCGTAAATTTTGGTATATAATGGTCGCGTCACACCTTACCGGATAGCGCGAACGGACCTCTAACGGATGAAAAATATCAAGGAAGGTAACTCTGCATGGGAGATTAGTACCGTACGAGTACCGGATATCTACCGGTAAAGTAACGGACGTGTAACGGACTTCACCGTACGAGTAACGGAAAAGCAACGGATAAAACGGATATGCAAGCATAAGAACCGGACAAAATGGACATACGTTACTCGTCCGTTGGCCTCCGGTAGATGGCCGTTCGCGACTCTAGTCTACCGGACATAAACGGACACCTAACGGATATGAACGGACACCTACCGGAGATGTAACGGACGAGTAACGGATACCAACGGACACGTAACGTATAAGTAACGAACGCCTTACATGTAGCATGCTCAAAACTTGCAAACGGATACAACGGACACCAACGGTCATCGCCGGACGAGTAACGGATAAAACGGAGATGTAACGGACGAATAACGGATGCGAACGGATACCAACGGATGTTTTGCTATCCGTTACTCGTCCGTGCGCCTTGACTGAGGTACAAGTTATAGGATATAGTCAGTGTACACAATCACACTTTAATAAAGTGACTTTATAGACAAAACAAGTTTTAGTTGGGCCATTTCGTGACGCTCTCCATAGGCTCAATGTTAAACTCGGCGACGTCACGCTGAAATTTAACATTGAAAAGACCCCATCTAAAATTTATTTTGTCTGTATAATTTGATTGCATAAACCTTCGTTTGGTTTTTTTTTTTTTTTTTTTTTTTTTTTTTTTTTTTTTTTTTTTTTTTTTTGCATGACAAAGTTATCAAAATAGCGTTTATCCAGTTTCCGATGTGAGCCGCGCGGACAGTAGTTGCCTATAAATGGGCGTTTAACATTGGGAATCTACTGGTAATGTAAATATATTTATTTATCCTTTATTCAGTCCGAAGGATTTGACAGACAAACTTTCATTCGGACAGGCAAAAACTTGATTGCTACAAAATTCTTGATCAAACTGGCAACATTTTAAAAATGACTGACATACATTTGACCGATTCCTCATGACCAGAGCTTTCATTTGATACCTTTTGACTTGGTAACATTCACATTTACTTTTCATGAAACTTCCATTTTACTATCGATAACCTGCATGGCGAGCGACGTTGTCTTCTGACAAGTCTAATTACTAGTATGGCAATTTTAGGGGTGTAACAATATATTGTTTTTTAATAAATTCATACCGTATCGCCATACAAAATGCGTATCGCAATATATCGCACCCTTATAGATTATACAAATAAATTATTAAATCACTTTTTGTCCCCTCCCCCGCTTTCGCGAAAGCGCGGGGACATTAAAACCTCTCGACTGCCCGTCCGTCCGTCAGTCGCAAAAACTTTAACCTTGTCCATAACTTTTGAATGGTAAGTGATAGGGCTTTCATATTTCTCATGCGTATTTCTTGTGACAAGACCTTTCCATGGATACCAAAATTTTTGACCTTGGAGTTTGACCTACTTTTCAAAAACTTTAACCTTGACCATAACTTTTGAATGTTCATATTTCACATGTATTCCTTGTGACAAGACCTTTCCATGGATAAAAAAACTTTTACTTTGGGACCTTGACCTTGGAGTTTGACCTACGTTTCAAAAACTTTAACCATGGCAATAACTTTTGAATGGTAAGTAATTGCGCTTTCATATTTCAATTCAATTCTTTATTTCTTGCAACAATATGTTACATTGATATATTTCACGCTATATTTCACAAATGTATTCCTTGTGACAAGACCTTTCCGTTGGTAACAACATTCTAACCTTGTGACCTTGTCCTTGGTGGCTGACCTGACCCACATTTAAAATCTTCAACTTCGACCATAGTTTTTGGATGATAAATGATATGACTTTCATATTTCACATGTGCATTCCTTTTCACAATACCTTTCCCTTAGTATTAAAAGTTTGGACCTTTTGACCTTTTCTTAGAGTTGATTTTTTTGATAGTTAGAATTGTGATGATACATGAGATATATTATGAAAACTTAATTAGGGGGTGTCTGTAAGCATTTCTTTAAAGACAAATACCCAAAAGCGGGGGACCACAATTCCTTGAATTTCATTTTATTTTAATCAGTTGAAACAGGCGACTCATGGTCCACATCGCTTACAATTGAAATGAATAATTCAAATGATTCAATGACTTGTGTGTGTTTCTTTCCACAGGGATTTATCACGCTTCCCGGTTGCTCTATTTACTATGGGTTATAATCCATAGTAAATAGAGCAACCAGGAAGCGTGATAAATCCCTGTGTTTCTTTCGAGCAAATGACATTGACAATGCGAATTTTAATCTGAATGATATGAACAGTATGGACAAACATACAAAGAGAAACTGATTTTGCATTAGAAATGATAAAAATGAAAAGAAACAATATATTGCAGTATAGCCTAACATTAATCTGAACGCCATGGTAAACCAAGGTAATTATATCGCAATACAGCTAATAAAATATCGCAATATATTGCGATTCACTTTTGGCGTATCGTTTCACCCCCACAATTAATTTATTTTGAAAATCTGCATATTCATACTTACATTCCACTTTTGCAACTCGGCACTTTGCATCTTCGATGCAATTGATGCATTTAAGCTTATTTAAAATACATTATAGGGCATGTGTGACCAAATAAAAACTGCCCTATTTTATGTGAAATTCTGATGACTATAGCTCTTTTCAAAATGATTTTAGTGCGCTGGAAATCCTTATGCAAGTTTAATAAAAAAAAAATCCGTTCGTTTTAGTTTTACCTCTGCCTGTTTTATCCGAAATACATACAAAGTATCCCACGTACAAAATATCAATGAAGAAGATTTCCACAAAAAGTTGCTATATTTATTGATATTTTTCCCCCC
This sequence comes from Pinctada fucata, assembly GCA_028142955.1. Lineage (NCBI taxonomy): Eukaryota > Metazoa > Mollusca > Bivalvia > Pterioida > Pteriidae > Pinctada > Pinctada fucata. The sequence continues at coordinate 85,040,695 of AP027102.1, read as the reverse complement.
TTTTTTTCGATTATGTCCCATAAATTTTTCGAGGTCCTTTAAGCATTTTTGCATTTTTACAGCACATGGCAAGAGTGGACAGAATGAGTTTTAAGATAATTTTGAGTTATCGCACTTTGACCATGAATAACTTTTAGGAGTATACCCAACTAGAGTTGTGCCTCTTGGAACACGTCGCTTTGCTTATGTGAACTAAAAAAATCAGTATTTTTTCTATTCATTTACTTTTTTTTCTTGAAAATTTCAGGAAATTAATACTAGTTACATGTTTCTGCATAATGCTATGAATCAATGACATTTGACTTTTTATCCGTCAATGAAGGATTCACTTGATGTATTAGCCGTTGGCTGATCTATTCTGATTATTCCTGTTGCACCGATCGGTTTGCATCTATATTTTATCGCAACAAATTGCATCGAAATTGCAGCAAACGTCTTAAATTGAAAATATTCACAGCTAAGAGCAATAAAATTGCGTAACTCAAGATATCGATGGAACAAATGATAACACTCATTGCCCGAGGCGTCTTTACTGGTATTTTTTAAGAGTTGTTTGCCCTTAGACCATAGACTGACACATCTTATTATCTAGAGCTTTTCGTCGTAAAAGATTACATGATAATCCGATTAATCGCCACTGAGCGATAAAAATTAAAATGGATACCGAATAATAAAATAATACGAGAATTTATTCGAAATTATGTATAATTTTTGTCACTTTGGCATTTTTATAATTGTATATTCGTGAGTCAAAAGTGACTTCGCCGGTGTGAAATATATAGATTCTAAACTAAAAAATAGCCGGTTTAACAAATATGCCCTTTACTCATTCTATTTACTTGTCCGATGTCTTTAATTAACTAAAGGAGTGACATAAACGAGAAACAATAATAAATCGGAAGAAATACCGACATAGCCCTGTCTGAAATTTGATTAATAAAAAGAAATTGATAATGAATAAAAAGGCGAATTACATAATTCAGTATGTACAGACTCGCATATGCGACCACATATCGTTGAATTTACATACATGTAATCAACCAATAAGGATACAATGGTCAGATAGCGAAACATTGTAAACAATGTTGCAGGTTTTGTAACAATAAGGGGATTCCCCGCTGATTATCCACTAATTAGGTTAATGAAGAACAGGGTGTAACATATCAGTTTTACATTAATTTGGTAATTTTGGCAAAAGAATGTTTTTCCCCTAATTCCAGAGGTCGGATTAATTAAAATGTCAGTGGAGAAACAAAGTAAAATCTGATTCAAATTGTTGGAATATACTGGGTTTTTTTTTTCCAGTCGAATTGGTATCGATTGGGGGGAAATAAAAGGAAGTTTACAAAGGAAGTATATTTTTTGTAGTGCAAAGTAAATAAGGGTACGCATAATAGATTCTGTTAGATAGTAACTGTTCAGATATAGTTACCGTGAGAAAACCCTTTTAATATAAGATATTTAAAAATCGCTACGCGGAAGATTTAATATTCCCCCTAACAAAACAGTAAGCGTCCATTAAACACTAACAACGCATTCCTGTAGTATTGATATCCAAGGCATCACGGTTTGTTATTGTTTCGAGGTGGGGAATGTATATTGATTCATATTTGATAAAGCCGGACGCGTTCGACAGCGCGGGAACCATTTTCATTGGCTTATGATAGTACATACTGAAAACCGCCGTTGGAAATTATGGCGTTCAGCCAAGAATGTAACCTGTTCACAAGTCAGACAAAACACGCGGAAGAAATATAGTTCCGTGTCTACTGCAGTGAATATTTAAAAATCAAGGAAAAATTTGGAAATAAAACATTTCAGTTCTTTTATAAAATGAAATAGATTTTACCAGTCGGCTTTATTGTGTGTGTAATTATCGAATAATATATATATAACATTGGATCTGTGCCAAGTGGGCAGTCCAAAACATTGCGGAGTAATCGTGTCCTGATTCTCGCACATTGAGTTCAACGTTCATAGTACACACAAACCTGCGTGCTTTCTCAGATTAAAACAAGGCGTTGAGCTGGGAAGGTGGATTGACAACGTGGTTGATTCACGAAATCTTTACGTATATATATTGGGATATATTTATTCGTATATATTATTTCACAAATGTTTCTCTGATAGTGTGTTATGTTGGGACGAAAAACGAACATGTTTTCTCACAACGGGAATAATCCAAATGTCTGTCAGCAAGAGAAAGAGTGTAATAAAGGTGAGCATATGGACTTACATGAAGTGATTACAGTCTTACCTACGTGGAAGTTTTATTTTCTACTTGGATTGTCTATACTTTGAGTTTATCTAATATTTATTTCATTTTCTTTTCAGCAAAAGACAAGGAGACTTTTACCAAGTCGTACAGTGTTGGTCCAGTTTTAGGCAGCGGGGGATTCGGGACAGTTTATTCAGGTGTTCGCAGAAAGGACAACTTACCGGTATGTTTCAAGCTAATATGAAACATAAGTTTGTAAACTCTTGTAAATTTGTATTATTAAGTTAACTATCAGTTTTGTGATATTCTATACTAATAATTTATTTTTTTGACTTTTTACAGGTCGCTGTTAAGTTGATCGCCAGAGAGAAAGTTGTAGAATGGGGAAATATCAATGGTTCTCCTGTACCACTGGAAATATGTTTATTAAAAAAAGTTTCAAACTGTCAAGGAGTTATTAAAATGTTAGACTGGTTTGAAGTGAAGGAAAATTTCCTAATTGTGATGGAAAAACCAGAGCCAGTTCAGGATTTATTTGACTATATCACAGAAAAAGGTGCTTTAGATGAAGAAACCAGCAAAAACTTCTTCAGACAAATTGTGGAAACAATAGTGAATATTCATAGACAAGGTGTAGTTCACAGGGACATTAAAGACGAAAACATATTGATAGATCTCAAATCTGGAGAACTTAAATTAATCGACTTTGGATCTGGTGCATTTTTAAAAGACACCGTCTATCTCACTTTTGATGGTGAGTTTCTCACATATTTAGAAATGTGTGTGGGTGTATTTTATATGTAGCAAAACAGCAGCCCGAACGTGTCGTCGGATAATATCTGCTAGCAGCTAGCACAGCATAGTCTAGTTTTGCAGCTGCAAAGCCGAATCAGGTCGCTTGATTTGGTATGACCTGAAATTCTGGTGCGCATGGATATCGGATTGCGAGATGTTCTTGAGCATTTTCTGTATGCTGGTAATTTGTACCAGATGTTTGTGTGGGATGACAAGTTACGGGGAATGTATCATGGGGAGTGCTCCACCGACCCCATCTCAGTATCTGCTAGTACTAGTACTAAATTGATTAAGATTTGACCGATCCGATCATTGAAAAAGTAAAAGGGGAGGGGGAGTGATTTGTCGGTAGATAGTATGGTATCCAAGTTAACCTGTGCTGATAAGCGAGTAGCTTCAGATTTTTCGTCTTATTTGTGCGTCTCTGTTGCTATCAACTTAAACGCCCAAGGCTTGGTATTCATTCAGTAAAGGTAGATTTTGTAAAGGTTTAAATGGCTTGGAATTTGTGGAATGCCTGAGCGCTTTCGAAAGCTTCGCGGGAAAAGATCCTGTTTTTAAAGCTATTTATAAGCCCTATCTTTAAAACACCAAGTTGTGCGTAGGATGGTCTGTTAACAATTTTGTCATATCCCTAAAGTATTAATTTATACTTTTAAAAGGCATATCATTTTGATTTCGTAATAACAGGTGTTAAGAGAAATTAAGGTGTTAATGTTCATTGGAGCGTGAAAAGACGGCCCCGTTTACATACTGAGTTTTATAACTTTCTATTCTAGCTCTCATATCCGACACGCACTAGATCCTCGGGATATATTTATGAGACCTTGATGAATGGTTGTCTGTTTTGCTACTGAAATGTTTTTTGTATGAGTCATAAAGTTGTCTAGAAATCTGATAAATACGTACATATGAAAAAAAAGTATATAAAATAAAAATATATTTGTTACTAGTCTTGAAATCTGATCATAAATACCTACATTTGGGAGAATATAAAATTGATAAAATTCAAATTTTATACTTTTTTTGAAAAAAAAACATTGTTCAATAGATGTGTGCCTGTTTATTTTCCAGGAACGCGTGTTTATAGTCCCCCTGAGTGGATTAAGTACCACAGGTATCATGGGCGATCGGCGACAGTGTGGTCACTTGGTATTCTGTTGTATGACTTGGTCTGTGGGGATATTCCATTCGAACAAGATGACCAAATCATGAAGGCCGAAGTGACGTTTAGAGGACGTATTTCAAATGGTAAGTATTCATAGAGCTAACTTATTTTCTTGCAATTCGAATTTTCAAAAAAGAAAAGAAATGAAAAAGAAAAACACTTCCATGAATGCCTTCTAAATTTGTTATATCTTTTATCTTTTCAGAAGTGAAAGACCTTATTCGTTCGTGCTTATCCATCCGCCCATCAGACAGACCCTCCTTGGAGGACATTCTGAATCACCAGTGGCTTGCCACTCCCAAGTTGGCTGTTGACAAACTCTCAATCCGTACACCGAGTTCTCAGAATATGAGTTCGACGGGCTCAGTGGACGCCGAGTCAATGAGCAGCCAGGAGTCGATATGACGACAGGGAGAACTATAGACCATTAAATGTGTTCAATACGTCAGATATGTGACTGAAACTGCAACGAATAATGCAAAATATGCTATAACTCTGTCCCCTTCATTCCATTCCTTCGGAGAGAGGCAACTTGTAGGGCTCCGTGTGCCCGGGAGAGGGTTATATATGCCAGAGGGATCGCCCGTAGAAAGGACTCCCCAATCCAGTTTTACTACCTGCCAAAGTGACTGTAAATTGGACGGTCAACCTGCAATATTTGCAGTCTAACATCTTATTTATAAGAACTGAATGCTCAATTTAATTTATAAATCTTTATTTGGTGTTGCAAAGCAAATGTTTCATTCGCAAAGTTCATTTTTTCCACATGAACTTTTGGACACTGCCATTTCAATGCAAGCGGAAAAGCTTGAGTAAATGATTTATATATCTATGTTTGCTCACTGTTTATTTGCATTTTTTGAAACTTTTTAGTGTAAGTTTTAAAGAAGAAAATTTGGTGCTAAACACATATAGATATGTAGCATTCACACTAAATCGTCAAAGTATTAATTAGTACTAACATATTAAAACGGACCGACAACGAAAGAATTTTCTACTAGTACAGTATTTAGAGGAATTTTATCACGATTTTAGACATGTACAATTTTGACTCGGTTTTTCCATTGAGCAGATAAAACCAAGTGATCATGAAATGTAGTTTATACTCAACTAATAAAATACACAATTTTTAATAGCAAATTTGTCACGCAAGTTTACGTCGCCCCATTCGAGATTTTTAAAAACCGAAAAGCAAAGATCGAGGGTTTAAGTTTCCTTAGAAAAAGGAAGAGAAAATATGATTCAATGTAATTGCAAAATCGAATTTTGATTAAGGTGTGTTTGTGTTCAGAGTAGTGCATGCAAATGTGAAGTTCCCATTTTGTTCCCGTGTGCAAGTTGACATATTGTAACATTATTATTCATTGTATATCATCCATTTGTAAATATAACCATGTAATTTATTTATCACAAGAAGGAGTGAATGAAGAAAATTGATATTAGGGTTTTCTGAAACCCGTGTTCATGCAAGTTTTGAAAGAATGTTAATCAAATGTCTGTATAATTGAGGGCATGAAATGCCATGGTGCAATTGATTATGAATGTAATTTATTTGGAATGTCTCGAGAAATTCCATTAATGTTTGTGTATGTAAATAACTTATTTTTATATTGCTGAATAGGGATAAACAATCCCAAATAAATTTAAAATGAATTAAATCAAATCTCATCTGTTTTATTGAAGAACTACGATACAGATCATTCTACAAGGCTTATTACTGCCTTATTTGTTCAGAGAACTTGGATACAGAGTAAAAACTTGAATTAAAAAGAGGTCATCAAAATTCAGTATCAAAAAAAAGGGGGGGGGGACAAAATGTGATATTTGTGTGGAAAGTTGTTCGGGGAAGTCCTATATACTTAGAAGCTACATAATAATCAGTTACTCAGTACTAGTATCTGCACCAAGTAGAGTCATGGTACAAAATATGGAATAGAAGAGGAGTTCTGAGACGCAGATAATGCTGGAGAATGCCCCAGATAAACATTGGAACCAAAACAAAACTTACACTCATCCCTAAACTATGTCTGCGATTGCTCAAATTCCAAAAATAATGGAAGCCCCATGGTATAATACCAAAAATTTTATCGAATAGCTCGTGCTGTGTGCTGATTAAATTGAACAAAGACGATATTAATTATTAACAAGACATAGTACAATGGGTTTGGACTTGGGCCATATTGGCAGGGATTTAACATGTAAACAAACGTCCTCTGGATACGACTTAACCAAGTCATAGTCACGGGAATTCTAAATAAAGCTAGTTTACGACATTTCTTGTATAGTCACTCTAGTTTGAGCTGGTTTACGAAATTTCTTATTTTTGTTACATCAAAAACTGCCACCAATTGGCATAAGTACAGGTATTTCTCAAATCAGAATGACGAAATATATATTTACACATGTAAAACCCCAATGTTCCCATTTTGATCACAATGACACTGAAAAAAAAACCCCACACAATTCTAAACGTACTTTATACCCAACTCTAAAATTCCTAGTTTGATCATTTCAAACAATCCGTATATCTGTGGTATTCTATACAAATCAAAATCCTGTATCGGAAAGAAAAAAATCTGACAAATTGTGTATAAAATTGCATAAGAAAGCGTGATATTTCTTTTGACCGTCTGGCGTCTGCTTCGCCCTTTGCCGCTTGCGAGATCGAGTGTCCTGAAACTAGTTCATGTTGCGTAAGCTGTCCCGAGATGAAGAAAAATGTATCCTGTCTTCGATGGTAATCAGTACTTGAAAGATTATAAAGATACATTGTTCACGAATAGGATGGGCAGGGTGGTAGGGGGGGGGGAGGGGGGGAGGTATGATAATTAGAAGTCCAGGTAACATAAGTTCAAGCCGCGTCCACTTTTTGGCGCAGTTTCAACCCTTTCCCCATACGCTAAGTGAAGACGATTAATCGAGGCGTGGGATTTATCGAGCATCTATTCTTCACGTGATAGCGAAAAATATAGGTCACGCAGTAGAAGTTATATGATAGGTGTATTTAGCAATGAGTGGTGTATATACCTTCATATAACAAGGTGTTAATGTTTGTTTACGTATTTGAAACTATGTAAATAAAATTAGGTTTAGAAGATTTTTAAAATTCCATCTAGATTGTTTGAAAGAAAGGCGTCATTTGTAAAATTATTTTTAAAAAGTTACTTATAAACTAAAATAAATATAAGTGAATTAAATGAATATACACATATATATATATATACCTATACAAAATTTCTAAATTTTGTGAACCCTTCGATTTTACAGTATTTGTGGGAAGATCCTAGAAATTTTTCGGCCAGGGAGGGGGGTAATCCAGCATATGTTTCTGAAAGTATATTATAAATACGCAAAAGCGGGAAAATAAGGATTTTTGTCAATTTCCAGGGAACCTGACCCCTCCCCCGCTATATCCGTGCTTGGTATTATTCAATACATGTATATCATTTTACACCAACCCAGATGTGTACTGAATAAAGCAATATCGCGCCCTTTTCTGTTGTCAATGGATGGATTAGGTTGAAACCGCGTGGGAACAGCTTAATTTTAAAAACAAGAAACCACAAAAATTCAGTATACAAATAACATCAAGTTCAATTTAAGTCCAAAAAGCACACGTATATCTAAACTTTTTTCGCCATCTTTCAGAATTTATTTGTATAAAGGAGGATTTTGTTCAAACTTGCAAAAGAGGGTAAAATTGACCTGGGAATTTCAAATAATCTTATAGGTGCGACCCGATTTATCAGGTCTCAATGAACCAATATTCCCACCTCTGTTTACCCACCACTCGAAAAAGGAATTCCTTTACCGAATTTGACGCAGTGCATGTCTGAGCAACTTTCTCATCTAGAGACCCCCAAGATGAATTGTGAAATGCACGAGCTATGTCAAGTTCCACTTTAGGAACTTGTTACGAGGGGTTCATATTCGTCTGGAGTTCAGTGCTTATCAATAACGATTTCACAATAATTCAAGAGCACATCTTTCTCCGTGACATTTTATGATGTTGTAGCCTATTTAACATGACTTCGCACAGATTCGTGCGAATCAGCTGTTTTTTCTGTTCTCGTTTGTGAACTCTCGACCAAACTTCTGGTACAAAATAAATTAAAAAAAAAATCACTGTAAAATTAATAAAAATTGAAAATAAGTTTTAAAAAATTAAAAAAAAAACAAAAAAAAAAAAACAACAACAACAAAAAACCCAAGCACGAGGCGGGTATTTTGTTTTCTGAAGACTCTCACTTGCGTTCACAAAGGAAAAAAAGATAGAGTTAATCAGTATATATTTTTCATTTCGCCGGCATCGCATATTATTGCAAAATTCTGGGAATAAACGTGTTATATTTACATAATTACAAAATTCTTTTATTAATCTCGCGAGAAAAATGAAGCCGTACACTCCTTGATATGATTTATCTGTCGGAGAATCGAGTTGCCTGGCAAAGAAGTCCACTTTGAGAAAATCCGCCCCGACTGTAAATGTTTGGAGTGCGAACTTCTTACACTATATAAACTTTATATTTGCATTGCTCAAGAGAGGAAACCGTTGGTGCCATCCATAGCTATTTGACCCTTTGACCTAAAAAAAAAATCGTATTTAGGACAAGTTGGGGGCGGGTCGCGGTAGAGATTCCTTGCACATAGAGATTACTTGGGGACGGGTTTGCAATAAAGACTAATTGAAGATGGCGCGATATTTAAGTTATTCAGCCCCTAATGGATTTTCAATAATAAATACCAGAGATAAAGATTTTCATTCTCTTCAAAAAGAATGCTATACATACTATTCTAGCTAAAATTATGGAATACACTTCTCATACAATGATCTAATCTGTCACCCAAAGATTCCCGATCATGAAATTATCGGCATTTGTCGGGAAATTATGAAAATGTGCATAAATTTTAACCGAAAGTACTCTATTAGGGTGCGGGATCCTTAAATATTTGTTCAAAGCATTTTTTATGTCATGTATCGCCCCCCCCCCCCTTCCCCATTTTGTGCAATACACACGGATACAATACAGCTAGATAGATTTAAATTTTCTTCAATGATAAAACCACTTTAAAGCAATGTCAAGGGGCTCTAGTATCAATATAAATTCTGCGAAGGCGTCTTCTTCCTTGTACGTGTATGTTCAAAGTACTAGTACATCGGTTTTTAGAAATGCGGATGGCCGATCTATTTTCGTCTAGAAATAGGCAGAGGCTAGTCCGAGACGTAACTTTTCGTAAGGAACTGTGGCGTGGAGAAGGGGGGGGGGGGAAGGAGGGACAGACGACGAGGTGATAGGTGACATAAAGTTGGAACTAATGCACTATCATCTACCATCATTATTTTGAATTATCGAGTATATTAAATTATGAATTATGTACTTTATCCTTCAAATCACGAATTTCATGTTCTTTTCAAAAGCTAGTCCGAAAAACCTTACCCAAACCCAGCCTTTGACATTGTTTGGACGGGGGTGGGGGAGGGGGATGGTAGCTTCAATATTTCGCCCGTCGCACACGTTATTTCTATTCGGTTATTTTTGTGTGTGAAAAATAAAATCAAAAATAACCGAATAGAAATAACGTGCGAGGCGGGCGAAATATTGAAGCTAAGGGACTGGGTATTAAAGGCTTGGTTAAGGTAAGATTTTTCGGACTATTCAACAGCGAGTGTGTTTTCCCATGATTCGTTGTATTACATCTGGTTGGATCTAGAAATTTTTCAAAGAAAACAAACAAAACAAAACAAATGATGGAAAACTTGACCTCAACTCAATATAAGCCATAGATGACTGAGCAACAGCGAGTCAGTAAAATCTTCACAAAGTTGGAATAGAAATTTAGACAACACTAGATCTATCCAAAAATTCACGATATATAAAAATGTTGGAAAAAAAGGGGGGGGGGGGAGTTCGGGACCCCGAACACCATCTAGACCCGCTAGTGTCGTATATACGTTACATGGCAATGTCTGGGATAAGGACATCCCGAAACAAAATAACACGAACATTATTTTAGGCTATCGCTTATTACAATTGAGACTTCCCGAAAAGTTGTTTCTGAATAAAGAAAAAAATTCTCTTTTTGGTCTGCTCCTAAAAGAGCGCGTTGTTTCTATATTCGTTCTTTAATCACAAAAAGAGCAAGTTTACAGATAAAGTTAATGGAAAGTCTATTCGACTTGCCAATCATTCGCTTATAGAGACTTTGGAGAGCTGTTTAAACCGATAACATTGCGTGGCAAGTCGTACCAACACGACGGTTAGTGCGTGCGTATCCCCGTACCTACAAGGTAAACACTTTACTATCTACCTATGGCTTGAGGTCAACTTTGAATTGATAAAGTCTGAAAATGTTCTTGTTCAACTTGGCTACGTAACCTTTTCCAGTGGGCACAGACGATAAGCAATATTGAGACCACCTTATCTACATTTCGTGATACATTTCTCTGTATTTATATGTACGTACTCTTTTGACCCGAAAACCCAGATATAGTGCTAAATAGATTGGGAAGGGTAGTAGTATATTTATAATTTCACCTATGGAAATGTCGTATTGGGCAGTTCTTTGAAACATGAGTGTTTTTAGTTGAACTGGTAGACATCGTTAGCACTTTGCTGTTGTTGTGTTTGTTTCGCCGATACCAATGCTGTTTCTGTTACAATGATGGTTTCTGTTATAATACTGTTGTTTTGTCGATACCAATGCTGTTTCTGTTGTAGTGATGGTTTCTGTTATATTGTTGTTTCGTCGATACCAATGCTGTTTCTGTTGTAGTGATGACATCTGTTATATTGTTGTTGTTTCGTCGATACAAATGCTGATTCTGTTATAGTGATGGTTTCTTTTATATTACTGTTGTTTCGCCGATACAAATGCTGTTTTTGTTGTAGTGATGACTTCTGTTATATTATTGTTGTTTCGCCGATACCAATGCTGTTTCTGTTATAGTGATGGTTTCTTTTATATTACTTTTGTTTCGCCTATACAAATGCTGTTTCTGGTGTAGTGATGGTTTCTGTTATATGGTTGTTGTTTCCTCGAAACCTATGCTGTTTATGTTGTAGTGCTGGTTTCTGTTATATTACTGTTGTTTCGCCGTTACCATTGCTGTTTCTGTTATAGTGATGGTTTCTGTTATATTACTGTTGTTTCGCCGATACCAATGCTATTTCTAATGTAGTGATGACTTCTGTTATATTGTTGTTGTTTCGTCGATACAAATGCTGTTTCTGTTGTAGTGATGACTTCTGTTATATTACTGTTGTTTCGCCGATACCAATGCTGTTTCTATGTTCGTGATTGCTTCTATTACATTGTTGTTGTTATCGTTAACATTTCTGTTAATGTTACTTTTGTATTGTTTCCTTGATGATGATATTTTTGTTGATATTTCTCTGGTATTATTTCTTCGGTAACGATGATACACCAGTTGCTGTTACTAAAGTGTTGTTGGTTTTCTTGACATCGATGTTATTAATCTGGGGCGTGGGTACTTCTGTGATGCTGTTCTTGAGTTCGCTACATGCACATCTAAGCAAATCTTTGATATAAACCCTTATATATATATAAATTTTATTTGCTTTAAAAAAAATCTTACGAGCCTTGAGAGAGTATTTTTACGCAAAATTTATAACTTGTGTAATTTGTCTGTCCGGACACGTGGTTTCCGTTATCAACAACTATTTTGAGGTTCAAACGCCTCCGGGAGCATCCTTCCCTAAAGGTGAATACCCAGAGAGATCATTGCTTTTTAACACCGCTAAAAGTCATGTCATAATGAATGAGTAAACTGAATGCCCGTACCTACGATACGTCAAATTACAATTTGCATATGAATGCGTGCATCTCCCGCGTATCGAGAATTTGTTTACAAATCACAACATCGGATACATCCGAGTTGAATAAACCATTATTCGACTCCCGCGAAGAATTTATAGACACAGTGATACTCCGTGACTAAAAAAACCCTGTAATTTATGACCTATTATATATATGTATACATTTAAAATTTTGCATAATAGATGAAAAAAACTGTATCATTTCCGTTCGGTGAAATATACTTCACTTCCGGATACAGCATGCATCCTGTAAATATTTGAAACTTCGTGCGTCAATTCATACACTGACGTTCATGTCCATAAAGTCTTGAAATTTTCACTTTACCAAATTTCAAGTATTGTTGCTCGAATAAGCAAACATCTCGAGGTACGTATTGTTTGATTCAACTGAAACCGGACAGATTATGACGTGAATTTCGGATAATCAGGGTTTCGCTTCCGTGGGCAGTGTCAGTTCTATAGAAGGAGATGTAACTAGAAAACAGGAAATAAATCTTAACGCCACTCAATTTGAACCTCTGCATGATCGTTCTCTCAATGCGGATGTATAATTTTTCAACCAATCAGATTTGAGCAAAGTTACATCGATATATGTCGAGGTCAATGTCACTTCCGACGTAAACATTAATTTTCAAGAAACGACATTCATAGAATTTTTACGATTATAGTAAATCCAGGAAATACAGAGAGAGAGAGATATCATTAAATAACATTCAAGGAATATAGGAAGTATGAGCGATATCTATACATGTACATTTTGTGAAGGTCATCATTAGTGTGAAAGAGTGTTTTAAGGCGGCGTTACAGGCTTAAAAATATTAATTAGGTCTTATTGACTCATTTTCATGACAAAAGAGAACAAATAAGAGACACAACAAGAATTCCCGGGAAAGGAAGAAGGGGCGCAAAATCCCATTGGAAGGTTCAAGTCTCTCCTTTCCCTTCTCCAGAAAGTTTTATACATATACATGTATGTATATTTCTTTCTCCAATGTATTTTTGCAAATCGAAGAGGAGGGGAGGGGGTTGTTACGCCTCGCCCATTGGAATATCGTGTGGACCCCCGCCTCTCACAGAGTGAGAGAAGGAGTGATGAGTAGGAGGTGCACACGATGCCATTGGAAGTGCTTCAGAAGACTACAAGATGTAGTAACTAAGCTATCAGAGAGAATTGAAAAGAGGGCTTCTCCCATTTTACTAACCAAAAGTTTCCATCTCTCCCTGAAGGACCACCTCGAAAGCGCCCCAGTTATCGCGAAAATAAACATATGATGTACGTCGTTGTACCAAAGCACCAGCTAGAGCCGGACGGTTTTATATATCAGTTTTATGTTAAAACCAGTTTATCTTTTGCCGGTTTTGTTTCGCGACACACTTTCATTTGACCGATGTTAAAAAAAATCCGGAAATGCTATATTACCATGGGACAATGCGACCTAAATATGATTTGAACCACATTTGAGATCAAGGTCATGTGAAAACAAATGAACATAAATGGTATGTTTTGCTTGGACTCATCCTCAACCTATATGTATGAGTTTAGGTCTACTTTAATAATAGCGACAATGTCCCTGCATGCTCGAAAATATATCGCCTCAACTTTTTGAGTTATGAGGAGCATATTGCCCCTTACGTTGATGCCATGTGGATGTTAGACCGTTGCTTCTTGTTGCTATTGGTCATTTGAATGACTGTAAGAATCTAGTACAAAGACATGTCAGGACACTATGGAGTGGCCGAGTTTTTTACGATTGGCAAAATCTCAATATATTTTGTGCTACAAGTAAGAATCAGAATGGGACGAGAGGACTAAGCATCGACGCCTTGCGATTTGTTTTAAGAAATTTGTTCTCGCGCCCTTACTGGCATAGCTATGGAACTTGAAGGATACCATAGCTTGCCGCGAAACGTCAGAGATGCGTTTGGTCCATGTTTTTGATCGAAATGTGACGTTGGTTGGCTCAGTATGCTTTTATATAAGCGTATATATAATGATTATTGCAAAATTCCTAATTGATTTTCAACCTAAAGTAATGGGATTTTTACATACATGTATTTGTAACCAATAAAGGTACGAAGTACCTTCAAAATCTTTGACCGATGAAACGAATCCAATGAGTAAAATTGATTACAGGATTATTCATACATTAAATTTTTTGAGGGGGTTGCCATTAACGATTCGGAATGCTAACAATTTATGGCCTTAGGTATAACCCTCTGTACAAAAATGTTCGTTTCTAATCGAGTTCACAAGCGACCTTAATTTTCCTCTATCCCTAACACGCTGACAACGTCTAGCACGATCACCGCATGCCACGACGTAACTAGTGCGAGAAATGCATATAAAACCATCTTATTGTTGGAAAGGTATGGCAATGCTCATTGTTTAGATCTAAACTTACGAAAGGTAACACTTAGAATGCAGTAGACATTTGACCTAGTGCACTGTCATGGATTAAACCTCGCCGGTAGGTGTCAGGTTAGCGCCGCCGTACCGCGCGGAGCATCACGGGAGATTCCAGTAGTATCAAGTAGAAGTACAAAAGAAACTGTTGAAAAAATAAACTTGAAGAAACTTGTATAATAAACAAGTATAAACTGATTCTGGAACAATTTATGTTATTTTTAGAAAATATCTCCTGTGGCCCCATGTCAATCTGGCACAGGAGTCGAGAACATCTATAACAAGACGGGGTATCCAACGAAACACTGTTCCATGAACACAAAACAAATGCGCAAACTTCGTGAGCAATTTAATCCTCAAGATATTCTTCCGTTGAGAAACGATACGAAGTGGCGATACATTTGATGTATAAAATAGAATATTCTCTTCAAAAATATTATCTTAATGAAATAATGGAGATATCGATCTTGTACTTCTGCGCGTCTTTACCCCGCCCCATAACTTGAATTTCATATCAATATTGGTAATATAGATATAGGCAGAAAGGATTTTTTTAAAGTTGGAAAACAGTATTTTGTGGGTTCGTATATCTGAAACCAATAAGGAAGTTAGAGGAGTGTAAGATTAGTACTAATATCTCGTATCTAATCTTAGTTTATAATTATTTCTTCCCTTTTCCTCATTTACTTCTCAGTTGAGTGCTGAGCGTTGTAATTATCGCTCCAAAACTAAACTAAAAAAAACCCCGCCAATTATGTGATCGAATTTGATCTACTTTCAAAATTTCCTGTCAGCTGTAAAGGGAAAACCCATACAGTGGTGTACTCTTGTTTACGTTCCACTTCCGTTTACAATACCTTAATTTATTTAGGCTTCCTTCACAAAATATAAACAAACCATGACTAAGCTTTATTACTTGCACTCTGACCTGAATAGTATGCGATAAATCATTCATATTCAATTATTATTCCATCATTTCCACAGAACAACTCTTTCTATGAATTGTTAAAAATGGTATCATAAATTCAGACAAAGATGATATATGTGTAACTTATTTTCAAATATCACTATAGGTTTTGTTATGATTAAGTTTTGTTGCCAGGTGTTTTGGAATAAAAGGAATCGAAAGAAATGATCGATTGAATATACACTTACTTTTTAATAAATTAGAAAAAAAAAGAAAAAGCATTTTTCTCCCGACAGAATAATAACTATTAGTAAATTACAGTATACAATTTCGTAAACCGCCAAAGCTAATGCTTTACAGCAATACTTTATTTTTATATAGGCCTAAAGCATATCTTATCTTATCTTATACATGTATATAGTATTTGTTATTTGTTATAGTAAACAAAAAGAGATTATCCAAATTCATTTTTTTTTTCATTTGATTTGTTTTGATTTCTTGTCACGGAAATGGTCGTTCTATAAATATGTGAAAAAGAGTATTTTACAGGTAGGTTGGTATGACGTCGCAAGTTGTTTTTGGACAGCGTCACCCGAGCATGAACAAAACCAATTCGTCGTACACGTATCTTAGTGCGTCACGGAAAGAAAAAAAAAACACCAATAAGATGGGGTCATTTATCTCAAATATCGTCTCAATTGACAAAATAGATGTCTTCATTTATTGGTACACAGGTTCTGTGATGTAAGATAATTACACAGTATCCCTGTGTGGGATCATTCATCGTGTGACCCCACCCCTCATTTCTGCTTTTTGTAGGTAGTTATAACACAGCGTATCATTGATGAATCATTGTACATGTATATTGTTGGTAAAGGAGAACGTAAAAGGGAGGAGGTGGTCAAATGTTTGTATACAAAGGTAAGTATACAAAGCATTCCAGCCATTAGGTCTGATTCATAAAAGTCCTCTTTGTAGTGGGTTAATAGAGCAATTAAATAGGAGCAGACTCCCATATCCCGCAGGTTACCTGCTCCTCCCTACTCTATACCAAACCAGGTTTGATACTTAACATTGTAACCGACACCCATTATTCTACTTTGTGTAATCATACTTTCACGAGGTAGATATAAATTGCATATGACCATGCATTACATAATTTAAATTTTAAAAAATCATCTTAATTGAAAATCGATAAGAGAGAGAGAGAGAGGCGAATGAAAATAAAACAGGTTTTTCGTTTCCTGGGGAAAAAAATTGGGTCATGAGAGAGACAAAGGTTGCTCCTTTTGACGGACGAGTTGTAAACAGGAAACTCCTCGTGTGCTTTGACGTCAGAGGTGATGACTGGTTACTCTCCGGCCTTTGTAACTCATGGAGTGACTCTTAGGACGGATTTCATTTTCCGGATACTGCTAACTGGTGGTGTTTCCCTTAATTTGCTCGATATACGCTGAAGCTTTCATTACTTTGCATTTTATTTTTCTTGTGTTCATCATTCCTCCCAAATGACCGACATTCTCTCTATCACAAATATTCGTTAAATGAAATTATAATAAATTAGTTGAAAAACCAGACAGCACGTGGAATTATAGAAGGACGGTGTTGAGACATGATGCAGTTTTTTTTCTTCTCGGAGGCGATGTATCATATCTTCACACCTGCATTGTAGCAAACCTTTTTTGTATCTTTGATAAATCATCATATATCACACTTGTCAAATTTTTAAGCATGCTGTCTTAATTAGCATTTGAATATCATCGATCAAGAAAGTTAAAATTGACACTCTTCATCAATTTGAGACCGAATGATGGTGACCACGTGGCATTTTCTTCGAATATTGTGATAGTTCTTCTTCATCTAGACATCTTTTCTTTAACATATACTTCCCTATACGTTTTTATTACATACATTCTTATACAACATCAAAGGACAGACTGATGATATATTAAAAGATGAAAAAAGAAGAGATGGATAGTTCGAAATAACCCTTGAATGTCAATAAACATCTCCCCCTCCAATGAAGTTATAATTATGGATTTACGTAAACATTAACCTCCGTATGAGCAATTTTCTGTTGTTTTTTATATGATTTTTTTTGAATGTTTAAGATGGATTAAAACCATTTGTCTAATAGTTGCTCACATGGTCGTTGATCAAAGAAATGTCCTTGATCCACACACTCCAGCGTCCTTGGGTAAAGCTTTTAGAAAATAGAAGTTTATAGAAGATGAGAAGGGTAGAAGAGTCCTAAGAGTTTGAAAATTTCGAATCGGTAGACAGTTTCCTCACTTGTACCGAGATTGATCTGATGATGAAATCTGCATAAATTGGTTCTGTTTTTGTTTGAATCAATCAAAATCATAAAAGAGACGAGATTTCAGTTTTGATCCTCCTACTTTGATCACATAATAATAAATTGACATTTTGGGGGTTTATGAAGGACCTCTTTATCTGTAATTTTGTCTATGTAATATCCCTGCAATGAACGTGACATGGGTTTTTATATGTAGACTTGCAGAGTATTTTATTTGTGAGCTCCATCTTCTGACATCTGAATGACAGACAAGCTAGATATATCCCGAGCTATTTCAATTATTACATTAGTCATACATAATACATACATTTGCCTACTGGTTGGGGGCAAATCGTGATTCCAAATGAGAAACAAGCGGCTGGGCGACATTAAAACAATCCTGGTTTTCTGCGCATTAATTATGGGGTTTATTTTTTTTTTCCAAGGACACCGCAGCTGTATCAGATGGGTCCAATGTCTATCACAGAAATTATGTCGTTAAATAAGATCAATTTCATAACTAATTTCAAGGTTACGACTGGAATATACATAAATAGATACACATTTATTTGATAAGCATAAATTAAATAAATTGGATATTAATATGAGGAATAAAAAAAAGAAACAGTAAAAGCGGATCTAGGATTTCAGAAGGGGGGGGGGGGGGGCAAGGTTTCAGTTTGAAGAAAATTGTTCACAGAAAAACCGACAAGAAAAAAAGTTCGAAGACAAAAATGTGAAGAATCTCAAGACTGATGATCTAACCAAGAAGTGGAGGGGGGGGGGGGGGGTCATTCCAACTGCATGTATTCTTGATACATTTACTTTAGTTTATGGGTAGACTGGCTTGCGCAGCGAGCCGGAAAATTTTAAGATATGAAGTTTTCATTTTTTTTTTAATTTCCGTCATCCATACATTCATCATGTATATATACAACTTTATTCTATATTGGCGAGCGGAGCGAGCCGTAAAATTTTTTGAATAGATGGTTACATTTTGTCATAAGAATACAATCTCTCTCTCATTTTGTATGCTCTATTTTTGTTTGACCAATTGGGCAAGGTTGGGAAGATTAGGGCATTGCAACCCCACTATCCACCTGTCTAACCTGGTTAGATCGGCCCATGAAGATGAAGCATTTGGTAATTATTCAAGTAATAATTTGATTTTGAATTTTGTATATGTTTATGACATATGAATCCGTTTAAACACGATGACAAAGAAAGTTGAAGACAAAGTGAAGACGAAAAAATAGACAGCTAATGGAAAATTAAGTGCGGCGAGCGAAGCGAGCCGAAAAATTCCCCAAAAGTAAAGAGATTAAGCATAAAAAGAGTATTGTGAATCAGTAACTTTGGGTGAAAAAAAGGGGGGGGGGGTCTGGGCCCCCTCTAAATCCGCCACTGGTGAAGGGATGATACATTATAACATGTTCACAAACACTCGGGCCTTTTGATCAAGTAAAGATACGACAATTAACCTCTTTAGTTATGTTTACGTGTTTTTATTTTGAAAAAAAGACAACAATCAGAAATAGTTGCGTCGAAAAATAAATTGCTAGGTAGAATGCTTATTTTGAAGCTATTTGTAGAGCATTATCCTAAAACTATGATATGATAAGACATATATACATGTATAAATATATCATGTAGACGACTTCGTCGACTTGCGATCATAATGTCTTATGACGTAGAGTCGGCAACTGATGATGGCGGAGATGTAATCTGGGAAGTCTGCTTCGGGATCCCTACTGCGTTTTAACATTCCGCGTCAGAAAGTCAAGGCTGGGTTAGCCAAGATTTCTTAGATAAAGAGTGTCGCCTACGCTGATCTACACTCTTGACCATGCTTCCAGAAATGCCACGTTGAAATGACAGTATCTGCTAAATCTTGTTTTCAGATAGACACAAAAGTACATCTTTTAAATTGATATTAATGAAAAATATTATGATAACCCTGAGGAATTATCGTTAAAGTTGTTTCTCTTGCCGGTTGGAAATCTTGTTTACGAGGAGGTGTCCATCGATGCGTATCCGAAAAAAAAGTAAACCTAATGGGTAACTTTAAATTCATGAATGGAAAGATTCACTATTCCATGAAATCTATGCATGACTTTGAAATGACAACATGTAGTTGAACGCCCTTCAGAAAAGAAAATTGATTACAATTTTGACATCAAAGTAAAGTTAAAATGTCAAAGGTACAAGAACTTTTCCCTCCATCATCATCTGTTTTATAATGAAATCGTTCTCAGTGCACTTCATACATCGAGGCTTATAATTAATCTTGTGTTTTTTTTCCAGAGAAAAAGTGATGCATACATCATGGACAGTTGTGGATTTTTTCCGGGGGAGGGGGGGGGGGGGGGCTTTTCGTAAAGTAAAAAAAGTCAAAACCCGCGCTTTGACATGGTGCACGATTGTAGTTGTTGTAATGAAGAAAGTTAAAGTAAAAGTTAAAATTGCATAGGAGGAAGTCTGAATAATGAACAGAACTTAAATACTAGTATTAAACGTGGAGCCATAGAAAAGACGAAAGGGGTGGGGATGAGACGGGGAGGTTTGGTTCGTCCGAAGTCTTTATTTGTAGTTCCTTTTCTTTTTTCATATTAATGTTTGAAAATAAAAATTGAATCTATGTTTCATTCTACATGAACAATGATCAAGTATAACGCTATCCATTGGTATTCTGTATGGAACATCAAACAAACCAACGGCAACCAAAGGACCCCCGTACAGAGCCAATCAGTATTTTTTTATATCATAGAAATTAGAGTAACGTGTAAACAGAGGAGGGTTTTCTTATGGTTAAAATCCGTGTGTGTACCATACAACCTCATGCCAAGTTCCGTTTCAGCATATGTAGATAGCATGTTTTTCTATGAATTAAACTTATCATTGTATAGATCTATTTTATGACCGAGTGCAAATTGTACTCTCATTTTTCGAGTGGTACTCGAAATCATAACGGAATACGGATCCTTAGCTCTTAAAATCGAGCTGCAACATGTTACCTTAAATCTGATTGGATAATGTAGATATCAAAAGCAAATAGTAATATCTTCCTTGTTGGTGATAAGTGCAAATTATGTGCAATTCACACGATACATCTGTCATATGATTTTGTTTTACTTGACCAGGAGGGGTATTGAGATGGGCGCGTGGAGGCAATCTGGAATTTGCAGACAATATTCATGTACATAATCTAGTATATTCTCTTTGTATAAACAATACTAATTACGACAAATGATTTTTGCCCCCTACCGTTGTTGGTTTGTATAAGAAGGGGGAGAGTGTAGTAACGGACGGCATATGGCACGCAGTGATTTGGAGTCATGTCGAGTAAGGACAAGCCCAAATGGACAAAGAATGTCATAGCGCTATAGGATGCTAATTTACAAAATTGTTTGACAATTTATATAATAAAAAGTGGGCTCGTGTGCGAACTGGTCCGTGAACATGTATACAAAGATGAAATGTGTTTAAAAACCATGTTTGTTCCAATTACAAAACATTAAATCTCCTACTAATTTATGTATAACATGATGTAAGTGATAATAAGACAGACGTCAATATATCTATTCTCAAGAAATGGGCGATATTCTTTAAGTCTGAACTTGTTTTAGATCTACCTGAGCTTTTAAAAGTACAAGAAAAAATATATAACTGGCAATGGCCCTACGCGGATTAAATCATGAACCGATACTATCATCTGTAAACAGTGATTTTTATATCCATTAGTTAAATGTTTTCATAACGATCTGAAAAAATTAAATGATACTGACACAGAAATCAAATCCGCCATCGGAGAGTCCGGTAAACATCAGTTATAAATGTATTTTAAACTATGTACCAGATTATCAGAGCTCGCTTACAATGTCCTACATTATAACCTTGACTAGTAGATACCAGAAATTGTTCATTGCTTTATATATTTCTATTTTGATAGTTTTGATAATTATCAAATAACAAATCAAATATTTTATTTTTACAAACCAAAAAACAAACAAACAAAAAAGCGCACACACACAGCACAAACCAAAAGAAAATCAGAATCGAATTGTTTCGTATTTTCACCCAGAAGTTACACAAATATACAGTATTTTAAAAGCTGATATGAATGCCATTTTCAAAGTTGCAAAAAAAAAAAAAAAAAAAAAAAAAGCAGTGATGGAAAAAGTATCGAAAGGTATATGCTCCATGAAGTATGAAAATCCTTTCTATATGTCAGGTTACACCGAAAGTTAAACATTTTGACCGCGGAAAAAAAAAATAATGCCATAGTCTATGTTAGAAAACATGATGTGTATACAGAAGTCAAAGAAGTAAAATGATAAGTCATTTGACTCGAAGCACATTTAGGAATAATCATACTGTCCTCCTCTCTGTTTCGAGAAATTGGAGATAAGGAAATCAAAAGTTCGTCACATATAATGTGAAACACGACGTAATGGCGCCAATTATCCTATATATTTGTTTTATATTCTGTATCTTCGTTTCTATATTTATTGAATCGCTCCTTATCGACAATGACCATTTGAAGAAATCCCACTAAAAGTACGTGGCAACCAAATTAAGCCTAAGTGTAAAATGAAAGTGCAAGTAGGTTTGTTTAGCGATTTTAAGCACTCATAAGTAAATGGTTCAATTTACATTCCATGATATTTAAGGGTACAAAGCGATCATGAGTGTATTGATGGGGTATCTTTTGTAAACATTCATGCCAATGGTATTACATATTTTATCTACCAAATGGAATTTTATTATTCAAGTTTCATTTACATTTGTAATTAAAATTCCTAAATTCATATTTGACCCAGGCTAGGCGGTGGACCGATTGACGTCATAGTGGTGTGGCAGGCCGGTCAACATGAAAACCAAAATAAACTAATACCCGCCTACTATATTTAAATCTTCTATAAACTGAAATAGAATCGTGAAGGTCCGTTCTGTAAACAAGTTATTTTTATTCCAATATTTAATCTTTTGATTTTTTAGGAAAATTAAAACTCTTTTATGGCGTCTTTGATTTTTAGGACAATTAACACACTTTTTCGGACCCAATTTTTTGCCCTGATCATGAGGATGGATAGGATTTATTAGCAAAAATTGTGCGGCGACTTTACTTAAGAAGACTGGTAGTAAGTGATACATTAAGGAAATGAAAAATGAAAAAAAATCATTTTTAATTAGTTTTGCTTTAAAAGAAAAAAAAAAAAAAAAACCACCCCAACAATAACCCTCCCCCCCAAAAAAGAAAACCACCGAGGTCAGATGACGCCACAAAACGAGAATGTACACAGAAAGCGTATCTCGAGTTTCAACTGTTGGATATTTGGAACGAACATAAAACAAAATCAGGTTTGAAGTAAACTTGAATGACATTCGGATTATGCACTTCCGGGATTCTCGCATGTCAAAATATATATATATATATATATATAACAAAAAAAAAAAAAAAAAAAACAACAACAAAAAACCAATCAACCAACCAAACGAAGAAACGCATGCGATGTAAAGACGTCAACGACAGTCCGATCATCAATTTTTGTTTGTTGTTGATTCATTAGGAAAATGAGGAATGACTCACATGATAGTACATGTAGTACAAATAGCCATTCAACCACAACGCTATTTTACTCTTGTCCACAACTGTCCAACTGACAAATACCTGTCCATACATAGCACACGTGAAGCTATAATACAGGGATAGTTGTGGTCAATTGACCCTAATTTGCTCCCTTGGCCTTGCTAATTGTCAAGCCCAAAAGAAAATATTTGATAAGGGCGGCATCGGAATCTATGTCAATCCACATTCACAGAGTACGATGGAATGTGGTAGCTGTATGTACTAATACACTATGGAACGAATAGTATTTAAATCGAGTTGAGAACTATTTATATCCTTCAGTAGAGGGCGTAGCAACCCAAAATGTGAGAAAAAAAATGAGAAAGGTCAAAAATCATTTTTTGGAAGATATCCTTTTTTTCTAACTAAAAATAATAAAACACAAACAAACAAAGCGAAAGAAGAAGAAGAAGAAAAAACAAACAAACAAAAAGAACCCTCCCCCAAAAAACCAAAAACAAACAAAAACAAATTAAAATAGAAAAAAAAAATTCACTATATGATAAAATGAATTTTAAAAGGATTTTCTTGCTCCAGTCTGTTTCTGTATCAAATATTGAAGAGACTTGCAGGAAAATAACTGCATTTTGGCATAACGGTTCCGATCTTGACATAAATATGTTGCATGTCGACAAAGGCATATTTTGGTATGAACATGTTGGAGACAGGCGCATAACATCGAAACTTTGAAAAGTCATCATTGTGTTAGAATTGTCGCAACTTTAAAAGCATATCAATAAAAATGATAGAAGTAAAATTTGCGCCATTGATATGAGATCTTGCATAGTAAAATCGACAGACATTCACAGCTTATGTAATTGGAATCTAGTATAGTTTATTTCAACACTTTTTTTTTTCCAGTAAAACAATTAGTTTTATTATTGACGTCATTGATACAGTTTATCATTGTTTCTCCAGTCTTAGATAGGTTTGTTCTGATATTACTGACGCTGTAGTGCCATTAGCACGGTCTAGACTCCATATATGGTAATTGTACGGCTATTTCACGGTAAGATGGATCGGTATTGCGTAGTAATATTACGAGATCAGTCTGCGCACTAGACAGGAAACTAAGGACGATATTGGCGCGATCGATTCCCGAAAGCAGCTATTTCTGGCATTGAACGGTCAACCGTATCATCAGTAACCAATCTATAACGTAATATATTAGAAAATTGATCGTTTGGTAGTACAATAGTATTTTGTTGCGCAAAACTGCGGCAGCCGATTCGTGGGAGGTTAATTTGTCTTTTTGAAAGATAACGAATCGATCAATACCGAATTTCCTCGTAAATCACAACTTCATTAACTCGTCTGAAAATTACTCTCGAACTTCTCAGTTTGCAAGAAAAAGTCGATTTTCTTACTATTATTAATCTAAACAAACTATGGTACTGTCGTCAATCATAGACTAGTTACGTCACACGTCCAAAACGGACAAACTTGTTTAGAGTTGCGTCTTTGTTAATCAGTTATTACGATATAAAGAGATTAAAAGGGTGGGCCGAGATGCAGTTCTTGTTGATAGAGAACAACATGTGCGAAAATAAGATCTTTATGGTCACGACAGAACAAACACATCCCTTCTACATTAACCACGACAATATACATGTACGTTATCAATGAATAAAATTTAAATAGATGAATTCTTTTAAACTTATAACACAACTGTCCCTGTTTTTCATAGTACAGCTATTAAAAAAACACCCCCCCCCTCCCATAAAAAACAATAAAAAAATAAAGAAAAAAGGAAAAAGAAAAAACCCAAACAAACAAACTAAGCCCAAAGTGTAGATAGATACGATAATACATGTACTTTTCACCACGCGCTTAATGGTCCACTTTCGTAAGATGACCACTGACCAGGTCAAAGGAAAAACAGGTCTCATTGTTGTAAGAGGTCAGGAATGATCCTTGGGCCATTTGATTCACATTGACGCGGTCCAGTCAGATTTTATGGCTGTTTATGACAGTATATCATCGGTAATGTATTACTGTTACCTTCATCTGCTCTCGTATCTTGGATTGCTTTGTGTGTATTGTACTTTAGGTCATACACTAGACCCTTTTATGGACACAGCAAAGTTGTTATACATCCCATTAATGTAATCAATAATAACATCTTTATTTCGTAGAAAGAAAGTACATGTAGATGTACAGGTACCACCATCAGGATACGATGTACTCTTACAGCTGTATTGATATCCGTGCACTTTGTGTTGTCATCATATAGTCTAAGATGTGTTGTTGATACAACACGGTTTACGATGCTCTCTTTGTTGTTATTACGTATTTTAACTAAAACCATAACGATAACCTTACACTCTTTGTTGCCATCATGTTGTCTTATTATATTCTGAATAACTTATTGTATACTCCCTGTGTTGGTTTCTTGGTGTACGAGGGCTGATTGATGTGCCGTGAGCCTTGTATTGAACGATTAAAATTTTATCAAACAATTTGCATTATCTTTCTAATCCCCTTCAGTATCTGTGCCCTTTTGTCACCGGTGCTTAAGAGCCTCAATACCACTTTTAAAGAACTCCTTATCTTGACTGGTCAGAAAGCCATCCACTGCAAATATGACGTCATCGTCGGACTGAAAGTGGGTGCCAGAAGTAGCTGCTCTCAGTTTTGGGAATATATGAAAGATTGATGGAGCAAGATCAGGTGAATAAGGCGGATGCTCAATCAAATTAAAGCCACAATCATGAATGACAGCCATGGCAGTGAGACTTGTGAACAGGAGCATCGTCCTGATGGAACAACACACCTTTAACTTGTGAGCTTTCCGCGGCGCTTAAGTTAAATATTTTCCCGTAATGTGCCATTGATTGTTTGTCCTTTTTGGAGATAATCTATCAGCAGAGAACCTTCTACATCCTAGAAAATCGAGGCTCACAACATATCAATCAGCCCTCGTATCTATAAGCTGTAACGTATATCGTTTACATATAAAATATATCAGTTGTCGTCCACTTTGTAGCAAACTTAGCGGTGACTCTTTACGTACAGATTTCAATATATGTTCAAATGTACTTTGTCTGTTGATGTATTTTGCCATTGAACTTGCAAACATTGTCATAGGCGAAATAGGCTTGCAATATAGATTCCAAAGTGAAAAAAAGCGGAACTGAAATCGGGACGCATGCATAGGAGATTAGTATTTTGCTACAAATGGTATCAGAGTTGGGATACCTACGTTTTTCTCAACCTGAATGAAAAAGACAAACTACGATGTGTTTATAGTATAGATAGCAATGGAGTCAGTATCTTCAGTACAGGATATTGATCTTTGTCATTCCATCTTAGACATTTGCAGATAAAAAATATCATGTACCATGTAATGTGTTATAAATGCTTCCCTTAAGGTTAGGTGATAAGTGGTTGTCACATTGGTGCCTGAATGATGCAGTAGCTTAACCACTATGAATGGAGCTACATCATTATAAGACTCTTTCATGGTTTCATGAACTTCCTAAGCTTAAATTCTTATAAAATACACAAATTCGCGACAATTCTGAGAAGAGAAAGATTTTCTTCTACTATATAGTACATGTATATTTAATTCAATTTGAGACACGAGCTTCTAAAAGCACTTCAACAAGAATTTTAGTAATATCACCCTTAAAATAATGTCAACGATCTATAGTGGTAATTTTTGCGTAGGATTTCTTATGGGATTGTTTTATTTCTTTAATTTTTCCAATCAGATGAATAAATGTTTTTAACGGAAAGGCGATGTGTGGGCATGGTTCTAAGGACCAAGTTGGCATCATCGAATACAGAGATGTCTGGCGACAAAAGGGCTTTTAAAATCAATCCAGAGTTCACCACACTCGACACTGAATCTTTTGATAAAGCCATTAAGGCGCACGTCGTCAGGATCTTTTGCCGAAACCGGAAGTTGTGGTTGCGTACTTTCCTTTTAAGATGCCGTGGACTTTTTTTATCAAATCAAAGCGAAACCTGCAAACAGTGTCACGGCACCATTAAGAGACGTTGTCCCTACGGCCTGCGCTGTCTTCTCTACATTAATTCTTTTATGCTATTTTGGACGCATGTTAGACAGAATGTCATTATGTCGACCGATTTAGATACAATGTCTTAATATAGAACTTTATCGAGCATTTTACCAGAGAATGTGGGTACATAAGGTTGTTTGAATTCCATATCATTGTAAATTGAGTTATAATACCGTCTATGACTTTTTAAGGAATTATTTCCTCTCCCGCATCTTTGATGAATGTGTTTCAAATATGACTTTGCTCGTCCTATACCGACGGCAAGTACGCGAATGGCACAGAATGGTGTATAGTGGCATTTACGACTTGCACATAGATAGTGTTATGTTAATGTACTATCCACTGTCATTTTAGCGTGACAGTAAGCTATTAAACCACAAAAGATTATTAATATCGCAAAACAGGAAAATAATGCATGTATAAATTTCTCCACGTGACACGTTTCTGATTGATTATATACATGCATGACACTCAAGTGTATATGGAAAATTATGATTCTCGTTAAAAGTGTATATTTATAGTTGTTTGATTTTCCGTATATAAGCTGTGTAATTTTTTTTAGATGAGTTTTTGTGTATTCCGCTATCATTCCGTGTCGCAAACAGTCACACCACGTGATGCCGTGACGTCATACGATTTCATTCCTGCCACACGTTACCACCAGATCTATAACACATGTGTTAGAAGTACGACCTGGTCTTTATTTCAGTCTCATAATTACGTGAATGATATTTCTGCAATCAACAATTTACGTCATTTCTTTCTTTTTTTCCCCGAGATATTCGAAATCTATAATTATCGTACACTTATCAATGAAGATCTTAAGAAGATGAATGGATGCGTAAACAAAAAGCACAAAGTTCTTATAAGAATCGATAAACATATCGATATGAATGAATTGGAAAAAAAAAGAAAATAAACAGTTGATGAAAGCATGTAATAGTTAGGATAGCTAACGATATTTTTCTTCAAAAGTCTATAAAGGGAAGTCAAGACACAAGAAAGGGAAGTAGACGAAACCTTATAATCAGATTGGCAAATCCTTTTAATATTTGTTAACCTTTGACACCTAGTTTTAACCAGATTGGTCAGATTACGTCGTTTGTGTGCTTATCCCATCCAGTTTACACATAATTCGTCTTACAAAACATCATTTTCCATGTCAAGTAAATATAATGCGTTTCCTCAGGCTTACATAGAAAAGTTTACAAGCAGCACAACACAGTAAAGTTAGCTAAATCGACCCGATTACACGTCTCAGGCAGTATGTCGGGCATTGCCCCAGGAGAAAAAGTTACACAATTTTCTAAGACGAGCCGTATTGTGTAATAAAATCATCACTCATCACCTTAACTAAATAGGAAGTTAACTTGGGAAGACTGCTTGATTTTTAACATCTTAACACATCGATCTTGTCCATAGATGCAGGCTTGTAAAATAAAGATTAATTGCCATATTGCACCCGATGAAATGGCGCAGTAAGATGTTATTAGGTTCATAATAAGAAAAATCATTAGGTACAGTTTTACGAATTTATAAATAAGGTCATTCAGTTAGATTTCTATTGATATCACTGGATTTGATGCAAGAATACGTAGTCTCACGGGTAGTTACGTACAAGAATGTTGGTTCCGTCACCTATCCCGTGACCCTCGGGATATTTAGTTCGTGTCTTACACTAAGCCAGTGCGACGACCCAAGGGTAGCAGGGTACGTTATGTATAGTAGCCCGTGGGTATCAATACTTGAATGAAATCGTGACAACTGGGACTTCACTGGATTTGACCTTTGACACAGTGGTCGGAAGTTATTTCGAATACTAGTATTGGAACTCTGCATTCTTTCCAACGCAAAGAAGCAAAGTATCGAGATATGTTATTTTTACTTCCTTCGCCCTAGCATTAGGTCCAAGATGGTCGTCTGAAACAAGAGTCGTTCTTCTATACTATATTATTATTACTTGTCCATAAATTGACTCCAAGTTCAGAATTATTATTTTGTAGAACAGATTGACACACTTATGAGAAGTGTTAGACCATCAGCCGTCATAGTCCGTCATTATACTGTAGTAATAAACGACGGACCCGAGAAATGGTCCCCTAATGATGATGGTAAAACGTATTGCCGGTCACAAGTCTCGTCCACTGACCGTTTAAGTGGGCCATTGCGTGTGAGACCGTCATTTACTATGACGCTTCCTGCTGAAAGAAAACAGTTGGGTAATTGATCCTTTGTTATATTTCCTTAGAGGCAAAGCCAAGAGAAAGACTCCAGTACATACATAATTGATTTATTTTGTCTCATGAGGACATAGTCCACAGTTTTAGGTAACGTAATATATTTGATTGAGTAAATAAGAAAGATCAAGTCATCTAATACCAATGATTCTAGAAAGATGTTGAGCATAATTACAGTTGAAAGACGTGTGGCTTCCCGTGGTCAGAACTGTCTCTGGCGATTATGACAAAGTCCAGAAGATGGTAGTGTTGGCGATCATTATATACTTTAAATGGATACTTAGTCCAAAAGACATTTATCCCATATTGTACACAGAGACTTCAAATGAAGTATAGAACAACGAAGTTTTGCAAAAAGGCTAAGATAATAGGAACAATGCATTTGAAGACTTACATCAGATTGTGCTCGACCTCTTGGTCTCCATAACGCACAGATCTGGATGGGTAAGGCTGAAATATAGATCCTTCTTGTCCTTGATTGTCATTCACCTATCACGTGACTGTATCAATAAAAAAATGTTTCAGCAGACTGTTTGGCGGATTATTTATTGTTTTCTTAATGACATCTATTTCTCATTGTGAGAAATCGAACATAACGTATTGACCACAACGTCTGGTCTGCATCCATAATCAGACAAGGATCCCCTTTAAATTACATCTTTTTTGGATGCTATGGAAACTTTGGGCGCCTTGAGATTTATGCGCTTCAATCAAACCGTCGCAAGAAAGGACCGGAAAATAAAGCTATACAATTAGATATGTAACAATTCCCGCGGACATTCATGTCTAGACTATGGATCATTTATACCATAGAGTTCCTGTAAAATGAAATAGAATATATATGAGGATATTGGCCCCTAAAGATATGGAGGGGGATTAGGGTCACAATGCTATTTGTCTTGCTTACATGCTTCATGCTTTGTTGCTTCATTCAATGTTTGATTATTCCATGTTCATTTGTCTTGCTTTCATTTCAAATTGACTTTATCTTTCTTCTTTGTGCAATTTTGCTTCCCTGTGTTTTACATTTGTCCTTCGTCAATGCATAACTGTCATTATACCATGCGTTATGACATCCTTCTTTCTGCCATTATCCTTTCGTCTTAATGCTATTATTGCTTCGTCAATGCTAACTTCAATTTTGATACCAGATGGCGCTTCGCGCGACCGCATGTACCCGTTCCTTGAAATGAACTTTGAAACATCCCCTGTCGTTAGAAATTTCTTTTAAATTCTACTACAGTATCGTTCGAAAAGTAATTATATTTTCGCACGAGAAGACAATAGTAGATTGGCTGTATGAATATTTGAAAAACATTTTGAAGTAATTAGTAAATATTTGATTTTGTATGCATAAGTTTTTTGTAAGTTTTTACAGTTACTGTAAAATGCACGTAAAAGTTGAAGAACCTCTGTGGCGTAATGGTTATCACATGTGCCACTTCATATTATTTTGCACCTTTCCGAGTGGGTTCGAATCCCGGACGAGGATACATTTTTTTTCCTTTTGTCAATTTTAATATAATGTAACTTGTCCATGTTGTCAATTTGCCAAGTAGAGGATGTAGAGAAAAACTGGGGGTACTTATAAAAATAAAATGTTTTTATGCAATTTTTTTTTCAGTTTTTCTTTGGGGGGTCATTGTTTTGGAAAAAAAAACATGGCGGGCAACTGTACATTATCATTATTCAGTTGAAATAAAAAATCATTTTTATTACAAAACGTTGCAAACGCTTCGTTGGCTCACTATCGTCGCTTGCAAGTCATCTATGAAAAGTCATAATTTTAATTACTTGCCTTTTATATGCCCGTCAATGTCGTTTCTGTACCATAAATCGGGTGATTCTTGCATAAAAAGATACAACTTCTATAATAATTGACATTGAAGTATGGACTTATGAAGGTCAATGTTCAAGGTCAATCCTTGCAAGAATCAAACGCTTGGATTTCAATCTTAACCTTGATCTTGGGTCGAACAACAGTGGCGGATTTAGGGATGCTCCTGCACAGACCGAATATTTTCCCGGCAAAAACAGGTACATCAATAAAATCGGCAAAATTCGCCCCTTGACCCCCGGCAAAGGGGGCGCTGGATCCGCCTATGAACAAGAAGAATCTGACAAGTTTGCCATAGTGCAATATAATAAAAATTATACCTTCCTTGCGCTCCTAACACGGAGTATAGGGACACAATAAAGGTCTAAATTTTGGCCATTGTTGAAAAAGGCTGTGAATGACGCTGAACTGTTTTTGTGTCATGTTCCTGAGCAGGTGAAGTCCTGGACCAACGGCGTAGCTCTGCCTGAAAAAGTGAAGGGGCACAACATCCCAAAATTTCTAACAAGCCAAAAAAAAAAATAAAAATAAAAATAAATAAATAAATAAATGAAAAAAGGAGGGGGGGGGGGGGGGGGGAGGAGGGGAAGAGATTTAAAAAAAATTATGAGGGTTTCATGTTCTGTATGCACAAATTTTAACATTTCTGGTGCAATTCTAAATTTTAAGTACATGAATAAATGTCTGACGATCGGTAGCGAGCCAGGAATCATTTTTAGCAAAATATTGACCTATTAGAAAATACTTACTATATCCTCTATCATTACATGTGATAATATTCTATCTAGATTGAGTTAAATGTCTTCATGTACATTGATAAAGTAATATGTTTAAAGGATGGATCAGAATAGCTAAATTATTCAGAAAGTCTAGTATAAAGAACTGGCGAGCCCCCCCCCCCCCCCCTTTCTCCTTCGCTCCGCTTGTCCTGGACAACATCTTGGAGTAATTTTGGCAAACAGAAATGTCAAAGGGTAAATTTTTAAGGTCAAAATTATGAAAGGAGACTAGAAACTGCATTATTGACTAAATCAATGGGGCAGGGGATGTTGATCTCTAGGTTTGATCAGTGTAGGACGCGCGACAATTTCAATTAATCTAGAATTTTTCGATATGAAATACCGCCTTTCCCACGATATCTCAGAAAAAAACCTGACTTCTATATACTTTCCCACTCACAGTTCAGAAAAAAAATATGTAGCAGATGGGATTCGAACCCATGCGGAAAAACAAAATGCAATTGTAGTCCGGTGTTATAGAGCAGACTTTCCCCCGGGGTAGATCTTCCTCCCGGAAAATTGGCTCTAGAGTAGATCTTCCCCCGGAAAGCCTACTCCAGAGTAGACTTTCCCCCGGGGGGAAAGTCTACTCTAGAGTAGAATTTCCCCGGGGGAAGATCTGTTATAAAGCCATTTTTCCGGGGGGAAATTCTGCTCTACAACTAGTTGTAGAGTATACTTTCCCCCCAGAGTAGAATTTCCCCCTTCTATTTAACGTTTTCTTGACGTTCTTTTGAGAAGGGCTTCTTTCGCAAACTAACAGTCTTTACAGAAGATGATAACTCTGATTGAGACTATATTTATAAATTACCCCCGCAAACAAAGTTTTGGGTATATAGGAATTGCCTTATTTGTCCCTCTGTCCGCCCGTCTGTTCGAATCGTGTCTGGCAAATAATTTCTTAATTATGGATGCCAAATTGACATTTATCACATGATACACCCGTTATGCGGTTACATAAAGCCATTTCATATTCTACACAATATGTAACACGTTACATAACACTTTTTACGATGATTTCGCGCTTAGATCTTCCCCCCTGTAAGAACCAGTTACGAATTAAAAGATTCGGAATACTAGTGGGGAAATTTTACTCTAGAGTAGACTTTCCCCCTTAAGGGGGAAACTCTACCCCAAAAACCTGAAGGGGGAAAGCTTGCTCTAGAGCAGGATTTCCCCCCCAGGGGGGAAATTCTACTCTAGAGCCAATTTTCCGGGGGGAAGATCTACCCGGGGGGAAAGTCTACTCTATAACACCGGGACGCTTACCGCTGAGCCACGAAGCCAATTATATGTAAAGCTTTCTAGAACTTTGAAATCTCCAAATGGCTATTACTGTATGAATAAAAAAAAACAAACAAACAAACAGAAAAGGTCCAAATATTTAATGATTTCTTTTTTTGTTGTTGTTCAAATATTTCAATCGGCTTTTGCTTTTTTCCGCTATTTA
The DNA here is from genome assembly GCA_028142955.1 of Pinctada fucata. Classification (NCBI taxonomy): domain Eukaryota; kingdom Metazoa; phylum Mollusca; class Bivalvia; order Pterioida; family Pteriidae; genus Pinctada; species Pinctada fucata. The sequence continues at coordinate 85,007,112 of AP027102.1, read as the reverse complement.
TAACTCATTTTTCCAAGTACTGCAACGGGGGACGTCTCAAAGTTAATTTCAAGGAACGGACACAAACGGGGCGCCACCTGGTATCAAAATTGAGGTAAGCATTGACGAAGCAATAATGGCATTAGGACGAAAGAAAGATGGCACATTGAAAGATGTCATAACGCATGGTAGAACGACAATTATGCATTGACGAAGGACAAATGTAAAATACACGGAAGCAACATTGCATAAAGAAGAAAGACAAATGCAATAAAGTCAATTCGAAATGAAAGCAAGACAAATGAACATGGAATAATCAAACATTGAATCAAGCAACAAAGCATGAAGCATGCAAGCAAGTCAAATGGCATTGTGACCCTAATTCCCCTCCATATAAAGACGGTATCATTTACATACTAAAAAAGCCTATGATTGCCCGATCTTGTTGGAGACTCTTGTGTAGAGTGCACTTTGACACAGCGGACCAATTTTCTTCAGGTTTTAGCATTAATGTTATGCATACGCTGTTTCAGCATTTCTTATTGAGACTATTTTTAGCCTAAAAAGAAATCACTCGCATCAAAGGGATAATAAATTTGGCAAAAAATCACTCGTAACTCACTCATATCTAAGGGACTACAAACATCGCAAAAATCACTCGCACCATGGGGAGCACAAACTGAACTAAAATCACTTACAATAAAGGGGACCATAAACTGAGTAAAATTTACTCATACCAAAAGGGACCTAAACTGAGTAAAGTATCACACTAATGGGACCACAAATTTGACTCGTATCACTCACACCAAAGCGGACCAAAAACTGAGCAAAATTCACTTATACTAAGGGGAACCACAATTTGAGTAAAAATCACTCACACCAAAGGGGACCGCAAACTTAGTCAAATTCTGAGAATTGTAAAGCATATAAAAGTACTCTTCACTGAAAATCTATGTTATAAAGCATATATAGGCTGGCTCTTAAGTATGTCATTCGGTTTCTTGATAAATACAAAATTCAATGATGTTGGACATTAAGATCGATTTTGATTTGTTTAATCGGTTTTCAGTTGAAGTACATGCATCGTTTCACTGATAATAAATGATTGAAAGAAAAGGGGCGTCCCACTTTGATTGACCTGAAATAAAACAATGAAACCCCCAGCCAAAGATATAACGTGATTTAAACTGAAATGTAATCTCTTCTGTTTTGAATTTCCCCTTCGGGATCTAGTTTTGTATCCAAAAACAAAAAACAAAAAACCTAAAACAAAACGATAGAAAACACCTCTTCCGCCACCAGATATGCCGATTCCGATATAATTAAATGATACAAACATGAGAGGTATAGATAGATATTAATTTGGAATAATCAGAAATCGCTCCGGGGGATTCCTCGTGACTTTTAGTTTTTTCGTATAACAATTCCTCCAATATTCTGGGTCTGTGGGATAGGCAGTAAGGATCCAGGATTAATTATTCAGAGGACTGTTTGTACTTGAATGACATTGTACGAATCATAAATTCTCTATTATTTTGCTTTTTACATAATACAGCCCAAAGATTTTTTACGACCTTACATGAAAATTCATGATGCCTTTTAACAAAAAAAAACCAAAAAACAAAAAAACAAAAAAACAAAAAAACAAAAAAAACAAAAACAAAAAAACAAAAAAACAAAAAAACACACACACACATTACGCTGTGGCATAGCAAAATGGTGATCAATAATTACATGAAACCCTTTGCCTTCACTAACCCAATAGTCTCGATAATGAAAATCCATTATTTAAAGTTTCTAAAGTCGGTTAAGCGAAAATTGAAACACACAGATTTTATGTCTCATGCATTTAAAAGGTTTTAATTTACACCTTGCATGCACACTTAAGATCTGTAGCAGAGAGACAACGCTTTTCGATAACATATTGAAATTTACTAGTCTACATAATCCAAACATAGACAACATGGATACTAGTCCAAGCCAATATGAACACCAGTCCTATACAACAAGAACACCAGTCCTAGACAACACGAACACCAGTCCTACACAACAAGAACGCCAATCCTAGACAACACGAACACCAGTCCTACACAACAAGAACACCAGTCCTAGACAACAAGAACACCAGCCCTAGACAACATGGACACCAGTCCTAAACAACAAGAACACCAGTCCTAGACAACAAGAACAACAGTCATAGACAACAAGAACACCAATCCTAGACAACATGGACTCCAGTCCTAGACAACATGGACACCAGTCCTAGACAAAAAAAAAACCAGTCATAGACAACAAGAACATCAATCCTAGACAACATGGACACCAGTCCTAGACAAATAGAACACCAGTCCTAGACAACATGGACACCAGTGCTAGACAAATAGAACACCAGTCCTAGACAACATGAACACCAGTCCTAAACAACATTGACACCAGTCCCAGACAACATGAACACCACTCCTAGACAACATGGACACCAGTCCTAGACAACATGAACAGCAGTCCTAGAGAACACGGACACCAGTCCTAGATAACAAGAACACAAGTTCTAGACAACATGGAGACCAGTCCTAGACAACATGGACACCAGTCCTAGACAACAAGAACACCAGTCCTATACAACATGGACACCAGTCCTAGACAACAAGAACACCAGTCCTAGACAATAATGACACCAGTCCTAGACAACAAGGACACCAGTCCTAGACAACATGAACAGCAGTCCCAGACAACATAAACACCAGTCCTAAACAACACGGACACCAGTCCTAGACAACAACGATACCGGTCCTAAACAAACAAGAACTCCAGTCCTAAACAACATGGACACCAGTCCTAAACAACAAGAACACCAGTCACAAACAACAAGAACATAAGTCCCAAACAACAATAACTCCAGTTATATATACATGAACACCATTCCTAAACAACAAGAACTCCAGTGATACACAACAAGAGCACCGGTCCTAAACAACATGGACACCAGTTCTAAACAACAAGAACACCAGTCATAAAGAACATGAACACAAGTCCTAGACAACAAGAACTCCAGTCCTAGACAACATGAACACCATTTCTAAACAACAAGAACACCAGTCATAAAGAACATGAACACAAGTCGTAGACAACAAGAACACCAGAACTAGGCAACATGAACACCAGTCCTAAACAACATGTACACCAGTTCTAGACAACAAGAACATCAGTCCTAGACAACAATGACACCAGTCCTAGACAACAATGACACTAGTCCTAGACAACATGAACACCAGTCCTATACAACATGGACACCAGTCCTAGACAACAAGAACGCCTGTCCTAGACAACAATGACACCAGTCCTAGACAATATGAACACCAGTCCTAGACAACAAGAACACCTGTCCTAGACAACAATGACACCGGTTAGACAACAATGACACCAGTCCTAGACAACATGAACACCAGTCCTAGACATCAAGAACATCAGTCCTTAACAACAAGAACACCAGCCCTAGACAACAACGACACCGGTCCTAAACAAACAAGAACTCCAGTCCTAAGCAACATAGACACCAGTCCTAAACAACAATAACACCAGTCCTAAACAACAAGAACACCAGTCCTTAACAACAAGAACACCAGTCCTAAACAACAAGAACTCCAGTCATATACAACATGAACACCATTTCTAAACAACATGAAACACTAGTTAAGACAACAATGAAAGCTACGAAAAAGTAATTTTGTGTTGTCGTAACTACTGGGCGGTCGGCATGGGGATAGTTCTATGAATTTGCGACTTTTCTGTCTGGCTCTGTCAAGTCATCCGACTATAATGACTATATTTCTGGTCAAACGATTTTAGGATTGTGACGACTATCCTCTCGACAATGTACATCTCAATTTTGGAAAGAAATGAATACAAGAACTACCGAGGTTATATGAAACAGCGCCGTCGTCGTACACGTGCACCAGTGGAAGTCGCCATTGGTTACATTGGTCGTCAAGTGACCAGTCCGGTACTATTGCACCGATGTTAGGTAACAGATAGGTAAATCCAAGAGACCCATTGTCATGGAATGAATAGCATTAATTGGAATATTCCTTTCGTCATTAGTCTATATTAGTCTATAATCTATTCTGGTATGTTGATCAACTCTAATCTTTTTAAGCAACTGCTACAAACTCTGTTGTAAACCGGAATAATCGCGGTACCGAATAAAAGAATTGCAGACTTTAAGGTGCTAGACATGCATTAGATAGGATACTGTTATACCAGCATAGGGATTTTTATGGTCTTGATATCTGATTTTGATATAATAAAAATATATTGGATATTCCCCCAATAAATGGACTTTTTCCAAGACTGTCTATACATGTTTTGTCGTTATTACAAATCCGGTTGCGACAATGGTTCAGCGAAATGCGCATATTGTTCTACATTTATATTGTGCTATTAGGGTTGGGGGGGGGGGGGGTTGATTCTGGTTTTTGATTTTTGTTTTTATACTACTCGTTACATTACTTTTAATATTAAAAAAATGTGTTTTCAAGTTAAAACGTTGGTACATTGTTGTCAAACCGATACGCCACGCTAGGTACTACCTTGTCATATGATTTTTTTTGTTTATATGCCCATGTTACATCTCCTGTTTATCACCACTACCACTATCAACAGCATGTATAATCCGATGTATATATATTTTGACAATAAATAATCTAGTATTGTGATAAATATTGACAACTTCTGCGAATGTTTGATTTCCAGTTCTTGTGACCGTGTTTACATGTAGAACTTACTAGAAGACACTTTAGTACACTCGCACAGAAGTATACGTGGTTAGCGATATTTCCTTGAATGTTTGTTATTATAGTGAAATGCTTTTCAATCGCTTTGTAATTTATTTTCAACTTCGCAAAAGGTAGTTTGCCTGTACGAATATCATTTATAATCATTTTATAGTCACCGAGTATTTCCGTTTGTTTCCTGGATGCTGCTGCTGTACAGTTTTATTTACACTCTTTATTTATTTCATGATTTTTTTTTATCATGAGTAAAATAAGGACCTTGCATTTCAATGATTTCCATCAAAATTCAAAATGCACTGGTGCACTGGTGGACCTAGAAATAGAAGGGGGGGGGGGGTTACTAAACTCTGTATTTGATGTTCGATACATATAGTGTACTGAATGATCAGCGAACTGACCTTGATACTTGTCTTAACAATGTCCATCCAATGACGAGCGTCGTTACTAATAGTAGCCAAATATTTATCGATCTCAATGTAAACAAAAGTGTATACAAATGAATTCCAATGGATATTTATAGATGTGACCTTTCATAACTCCGGCCAAGCAGTGTCAGGGGATTTAGCCATCGATTTATCTTGCATAATCCTATTTACCTACGGATTAAGGTCAAAGTGGTCAGTTACGCGTGGTACAAAGCGTAGTACAGTAGTGTATTCTATACTATACCCATAAATTACATCATAAGATTTAGGTTTTGTAATAGGTAGGCAGATGTGACATCCGTTACCCGCAACAAAACGCAGCTGTCCGTGGTGACGAAATACGTTACCAAGGTAATCAATTGTTGCTGACAGCCTTCACATCGAATTTTTTGTTTAAATATCTAAACCATTTTCTTGAAACTTATACAGAGTCATACTTTACGTAGTTACTGTTTGGAGAGAAAATCGAACTACTTTCCCGACCCAACTCATACGATTAGTTTCTGGGTTAGCATTACGTAGATTCTCAATAATTACAACTACGTTATTGTAACACGTGACGCATTGATAATTATGAATAGAAACGTGTGCTATTTAGTTGATGAAGCTGTCATTGAGCACCTTAGGTCGAACTTGCACTCAATTGACCGATTGATTTGATATACGTACAACAATGCTAATAAATAATGTAAAATAAAACGACATTCATGATGTGAATCTAGAGGAGGGGGTTAAAGGGGTCAAGTACCGACCCTCTTCCCCGGAATTTACCAAAAGTGCGGATGTTTTCCAAAACCATAGGCTGAAACACCTTTCCTCCTTAACGGCATGGAACCCCCGGAAAACATATAGATCCGCCCATGAAAAAATCTGTTTAAAACTGCAAATATTTGATTCAGTTGCTTATGTTAAAGAATTAAAAATTACTTTAACACACTGTTAACCGCATAAGACCTATGAAATCAATCGGTACAAATACATACTCATCGTGAGAAAAAAAAATACAGAAAGAGGAGAAAGTCGGATATCACCATCATTTCCTTCTTGAATTGTCACTTGAAAGATAAAATTGCATTATAGAAATAAGCAGGATAGGAATTATGCAGCAACATTTTGTCCCAGAGACACAAATCCTCTTGCAGCATCTGTGAAATACAAATCTATATGTAAATATTATGAATACATTTGTCGGATTAAATCCTGAATATAGTGAACAATTCCGCCCTCCCTTCCAACCAACCTCACAAAACATAATGTCTATAATTCAATGTTCTTTACTTTGTGAATTTATGAGAGCAAACTAATTTAAGCAAGAGAATCGCTAGATACACAAAACAGTCCAGACGTCGTGGGGACCGGAACTGATACTGGTCAGGCATAGTTATCTGGATTACGTGCACAAACCCCCTTACTTATAATGCATTCTATAAAATCACTCATTTACTTTTGGATATGGTTTTTACTGTAGTTGATTGAAATTCAGTATGAAAGTAATTGCAGTATAGATATTTCATGATTTTACACATTCAACTGATAATCTTTATTGAAAAAAATCAATACTTGGTCTTAAATATGCATTTCTTACCAGAGGAATGTTGTCAGTCAATAAATTGGAAGTCAATTTTGGTATGTGTATGTAGATTTCCATTAGTCATGATCGTATTAAAACTTGCAAATGTTCAAATTTGGAACACGTGCTGAGTCAATTCTATGTACGAAGACTTCACGCGAAGAATACTATGTAAATAACGCTATGATAAGATTAAAGAAGGTAATATCTGAATCAAAAACGGTAGCTGGATAATTAGTCGGAATCCTACAACATCTGGAAAGTATAGACCGATAACGGTACTATGCTCATTTCTGTGAAGAATACACCTGGTGGTAGATTAAAACGTTTTAATCAAAGTCTAGGTCACCTTGTCTGGTTTACATCCAAAGTAGGTGAAGACAGGCTCAGTCGGCGTTGTTTACATTCTTGTCTTTTACTTATTAAACAAGATTCCGAAGCTATTTGCCCTTAATAACAGAGTTGAATCACCTCAAAAACGTAAGAACAAAGATTTCATCGTAACCCCAGAAGGGTTAAGCACCAATAAACATATATATTACCATCGTATAGACATATAATTGTTCTTCGTTAATTCTGGGAGGAGAAAGAAGATATACATTACAAAACGCCCTTTTCTTATCTTTGCTAAATACGTACGAAGAATATGAACTTTTTCATATAGCTGATGATACAATGAAAAGCATGTACAATGCTATAAGAGAATTAATTTGGAGATTTGCTTCTTCATTAGTTGTCTTGCCTATCGGCATTTGCAGACATAATGCAATTACATTTCTACTAAGCTTTGGCAGTCTGTCCATGCGTCAAAACAAGATTATGAAACCCATGTGTTGATAAAATGTGATCTACATATATCAGTGCCTATCCTAGTGTATAATAGTAGGAGTTCTAACTCCCCAGGAGCAGCTGATACCAATCAAAACTAAACTCACTATTTTCTGAAGATAAAACACATCTTGATTTCGATGCAGGTTCAAAACGAGGCCAAGAATGCGAATGACGTCATTGTCTAACACATAATCTCGCACAGAGGAAGTGCGGATTGAGACCTGCAGAGATCTATAAGAAATAACTTTGTCGTCTGTGCTTGTTATAACATTACAATCATTGTTTTATTTCTCACATTCTACCTAATTTTGGATCGCTTAATGTAAAAAAGCTGTTTCTATGACGACAAAGTACCATCATCAATGGCTTCCTGTAAATTTTGCGGTCGTTGCCGAAAGAATTCTTTAGATCTTGAAGAAAGGTCTATACAACAGCTGTGAGGTATCGAAATAATAAGATTAAAACATAGCAAGATGTATTTGCATAATCTTCATACATAATGTTATTGCGAATACTTCAGTCGATAGGTACTTCCCGTGCATCTGTGCCACCGTCTTTGGTGATGGTAATTTTGGCGGTATTGGACCACGTGATGCAAAAGTCTTACAGCTTTCGCTTCATACGTTAGTTTGTGATGATTGAAAGTCTCATGCTGAATAATTGATATCCACTTAAAGAAAATAGATTTTATGTTTCACATACGACTTGTTTCAGTTCCACTATATCATGGCACATAATAGATATTTTAAAATTTCTCTGTAGAGGCTTAAAATAAAACGGTAACATGATAACTTTCATTCATTCATTCATTCATTCATTCATTCATTCATAAGTGCACCTACAGAGCCTCATTCAGTCTAGACTGTATTTACTTCCACAATGAATGACCATCGCATATGGAACTCTGAAGTTCGAATTCCCCGGGGGCTGGATGAAATTCATTTAAATTGGAATTTCACACCTGTTGTTCTTCTGTAAAGTAACGTCTCAGAAATCTGGAATTAAATGCATTAAAAGAAAGATTAGCTCCTTAAATCATAGGTTTACTAGTATTCCTTACGAACCATGTCCCTGATCCCCTCGTTCGTCTTAACTGGGTCAAGGGTTTTGTGTCGATCAATGGATCACTATAGGTTTATGGGGAACGTGGCGTAATCCGCAATTTAACCACAGTAGTGGGTCTGTATTAGTATTATAGAAAAAAGAATAAATCAAAGACTTCTGAAAATCATATCTACTAAATACTTTAATCTGTAAGTTCACTCAGTTTGTTTTGAAATACTCTAGCTAGTACTTTTGGACCAATGATGATCATATTTAAAAAAAAGATATCGAAATATTCAGCTACTCACTTATCATTTTGTTTGTTTGTCCGTCTGTCGGTACGAATTATCATTTCTGAGGCACTTAAATCTTTACAGCCTTCCTATTTCATATATATACTGTACACATTCACCACAACAAGAACATGTATAACAAAGATATTTTGGGTCCCTGTAAAGTGCGAAACGAAACAAAAACGAAACGAAACAAATCGAAACGAAACGAAACAGATCGAAACGAAACGAAACAGATCGAAACGAAACGAAACAAAACATAAATCTTAAAGAACTTGAGACAAATTGGAGAAAAATTGATGTAAATGCTGAGAACTAGCACGGATGTCAATATTGCCTTCAACCATAAGTTCTTGTGGCTGGAGGTTTTTTTAAAGGGTCAAAGTTGACGATCAAAACATAATATATACGGTATATTTTAAAAGGATTAAAGGAGAGTGAACGGGATGAATAACCTCGTCATAGACGGAAAAAATATTATTTAGCAGGGAGTAGTCTAGTACAGAGGAAACGGAACTGTTCCGTTATGTGTATTTGAAAACTTTATCAGAAAAATGTGAACAAATACTTGGGGGCACATTTCGTTTGAAAAAGGATAAGATTTTTTTTCCTGAAATGCCCCCCCCCCCCCCAGTTTTATGATCTCATTACGGTGTCATAGCGTGGTTTTCTATCCACTCCCCTTTATTTCTCTTTTACTCCTCCCGGGCACCTGGTCCCACCTCTAGCTTGCTAGGGGTCCGTCGATGCTCAATTTGGTGCTCTATTGTGAGTGCTGTTGAGATTATCGTCAGGATCTTCTTTAACTCATGAATGGCATTTGACATTTACTTTTTTTAATTGTCAACTTTGACTCGTCCAAGAAACCCTCTTGGCACTAGTTACAAATGTAGAACTCTTTGATTAAGGCAATATTACATGCTGATCTTGTCTTTTAATATTCGTTTTCCTCTTTTTCTCATATTCTTTAAGTTTTATGTTTTGTTTCGTTTCGTTTCGATCTGCTTCATTTCGTTTTGTTTCGTTTCGTTTCGATCTTTTCGTTTCGTTTCGATTTGTTTCGTTTCGTTTCGTTTTTGTTTCGTTTCGCACTTTACAGGGACCCAGATATTTTGACATAATGACATTGATTCATAGAACTTTGACGTTGCTCTAGGTAGTTTTTTTTTCTTATTCGAATAAGAAATATATGCAAACCTTTGATGTATAAAACGATCTAACCTACTGACCTAGACCTGAAGTTTAACATTTGATGTATAAAACGATCAGACCTACTGACCTAGACCTTTGACTTCATATTCCACGGAAGGATCTTTTACGAAAACTATTGTCGTGAAGAGTGTATTTGTAAAAGGAAAATAAATAGATAACTTGACAATTAAGAAGACAGTATATTGATATGGAAGTAATTGTTTTACTAAAAAAAAGACATTTAACAAATAGTAGAAAGAATCTTAACCGGGCTGTTTACATCTGCATATTATATACATTCTCCAAAAGTCTCCAAAGATGACCCAATGACTCACGACACATCTTAATCCTGGTCGGAGTACTTCCTGACTTTTTAAGTCTGTACTGACATAACAAAAGCTCTGTTTGACAAAGGATAAGGCTAATACTTCTGACTTTGAGAGTTACTGGTACTTACTGACCACAAACACTGGTATTTCACTTTTTTAAGAATAATGAAACCAAGATTAAGAATCATACTTTCTGACTTTTAAATCTGTAGCCACGAGCTTGTGTAACTGGTATAAAAATAACTTAGATCAAACGAATTTTAAATACCATCAGGAAAGCATAAATTTGACCATTAAAACTTTCTTTTGAGCATTATGGCTTTTTGTGGCATTATGTTTTATGAATAAATGACACATCCCCTTCTTGTGGTCGCGACATTTGGAACATAACCGCGAGGCTGTCTAAAGTTACTCAGCACTTTGCTGACTTGTTTATTATCGCTACACGACTTTGATTCTTGGCAAACTTTGTGTCAAAAACAACAAGTTCGAAGATATGGAAATAGGTTTCAATCAACTTTTGCATTGTCACCTTGACCTGTAGACATTACTGTAGTTCGGGTTAACCATCTTTTGCTTGAGAACTTTATCAATTGACCTTAAAGGTATGACCTTAATTGTCTTGATGTCATGACTCAATGGCATCTCTTGAAGGATACTGAACCAAGTATGAACCTTATCGGGTAAAGCACTAGCTTGTAGAAGACATGTCAAGTACATAGGTGTCATGGACGCACAGAAAGACGGGAGACTTACAATCCGTACGTATGAAAACCAGAATGCTTTAGCAAAAGAAGCACGACCCATGACCATCAGATTGGGGATGGTACTGGTAACTTAGTACACTCATGGGAGCTGTACCGGAAGGGGTCTGGACAATCTTTCTACTTAGCATAATCCTACGAAGAAGTTATTTGGATATGATAATACCTGTATTGATAATGATAAGGACATAATGTGATTATAGAGACTATATCCTTTGAAATAGTGCTGAACATATGTTTTAACACAAGTATAGTTCCGACTCAGAAAGTAGTACTGAGAGACCAGTAAAACCCCATCCATAATTACATCATGTGCACATTCCTCCCCTTATCTCCTCGTTGTCTGCGAATCCTGACCATATGCCGCTGATTGCGTGTTCAATGAACATTGCGCCGTTCTGGGGACGAAATCATGCTAACTGATTCGTGAACGACGCGCATTTTATGTTCAGCTTTTTGATTTAATTTCAGATTATGAATGTGGGTCAGTCCTTCTCGATTACAGAATCTGGGTCATTGGGTAAACTGAATCAGGCCGAGCGAATAATTCTTTCGTCATGATTCGTTTCATGTATAATCTGAAGCATCTGGCTTTATTCTTTTTACGCGCTCTCGTGAAAATCTCGTTCAAGATGATGTCTTGTAAATAAACCGTCAATGAGAAAATCCGCGCTACTTAAAACAATAAAATCTTAAAGGCTTTGAATCGATCGACACTTTCAGATTATATGTATTATTTGGTGTTGAGACGCACTCAAGACAATACTCTTGCACATATTGATTTGATAGTATAGCCAATCCTCTTGAATGGGCTTCATTGACATCAGAACATACTGGACAGATTTGTGTCAGTTATTTTGGCGCGCGAAAAAATGCATTTCTTGTATACACTGTCTGAATCAGTTATAGATGTTAAACCGGATGATGAGGTTGGCGGTGTTTGTCCAGAACTCTATAATGATCATATTCCTCTTCTGGAAATCATTAAGTCGATACAACACATGTACGTGGAGGGTCCTTGAAAAACTGATTTCAGTTCTTTTCAGTCTCGTGTATTTTCATCAAGTATTTATGTCAGGATTTCAAAATGTTCCAAGGACATTTATGTAACATCTGAAAAGACAAACTCCCCTTTCCTCCCCAGAGAGAGAGAGAGAGAGAGAGAGAGAGAGAGAGAGAGCGCGCAATTCTTTCTGGGTTGACAAGGCCATGAACCTGTCATGAACTTTCATATTACCAATATGAAATAAAGTGATAATATAATGATGATATTTCACATATATAAATTACCCATCAAATATTAAGTTGAATACATTCTTCATCGTCTGATTATTAGGCTAAATGGACGGATGGTGCGGTGAACGACAATCACCTGACGACCGACCATTTATGGCGATCGTTAGCGTCCGTTAACTATTACGCAATAAAGATTTCACCGTCTGCCAAATATTGGTGTTATGGACATGGAGGACATTTCAGACCGTTCTCCTCTGCAAGACTTCTAATTCTGGCATGTTTATTTCTTATAGTAACGCAATACACCGGGGGCTTATCGCTTGTTCGATGTTATAATTATGGTCACTGCAGATTCTAAAATCAGCATGTCTATACATACAACTGTGGCGCAAAAATACTAATTACCCTTGATTAAGATGCACGCTAATTGGAACCCTAACATCGTACTGTGTCAGACAACTTCTTCTGACATAAGAAACATATGTGATACAATATGACTTGTAATGCGTCCAATTTACCTTTCGGCATGGTTATATTAATTCCAGAAAATTTTAATCCTTTCGAAACATTGATTATAAAAGCACGTAGCGTAATTTTTTTTCAGATGTGAAATTTTGATGAAAACAAATCTTGACCAATAAAGAGTAACCACGAAGAACATGCTTGCCTGGCCAGTGGCATATTTTGTCAGAGGGTCTCGTTTAAAAACTTGGCTTAGACCTGAACGTGATCTTCATTGATATGGTAGTACATGCTGGTCTCTGATAACCTTATCAGGGTAAAAAAAATCTTTGAGTTGTGCAAGGATATTGAAATTCAGGCTTTCACACATAAAAATATACATAATCAAAATAATTCTAAGTGTCGCAATTTCTTCCATCATTTGTCAATTGGCCAAATTTAACAAGGCAAGGGGTCTTTTTGACTATTAAAGGAGATCTTGTCACAGAACAGTTCTGAATGCAGAACAAGGTACAAGAAGCTTGGTCGCAAAACATTAAATATGGCTTGTTTTGGAACCTTCTCTTTTTTGTTTCCTCCAACCGCTACTATTTTGTTGTCATTAGGGTTGTCTTTAATTGCTTGTAGAGAATTGTCTAACGTCCAAATTTAATCAAAACCAATGTCTTTTTGAAAACAAATTTTCTGTTTTCTTTATTCAGTTACGAGTAATCGCTGACCGATTTTCCAACTATGGACATGTTGCATTGACATTCAGCATGTTCAGCATCAGAAGGAATTAATCATACCTACACGCCGCACGCCCTTGTGACCTAAAGATGCCCTGATGATTGTATGAGTCCTTCCTATCACGTCCTCTGTCCGGAATCTAGATCTGTATTATGAGAAGGTGTCCATCAGTTATACAGATTCCACGTACCTATGTCAATGAATCTCTTTGCCCCTCCAATTTCTTGACATTTTTAGGAGAAGGAAATGGTTATTCTATTTTTGTTTGTGTCATAAGAACGAAGATTTTTCAATTTCGATTGACGTAAGAAGTCCGGAAGTTGTTTATGGAATCTTCTGTGAAATTGTATGAAATAAAAGAAGTTAAGTCAATAAAGATTTTAAATCCGTAAATAAAAAACACCCTATTCACGAACGGTGGGCAAGATAATCTCTCAGTCGATGGGAGATACATCTCAATTATTGACCATGTCCGCTTTATTGTCCAGTGAATGGGCAATATTCTCAGATCTCAGAATGTGGATTGTCCTATTTATTGACAACTGATGAAATTATCAATATTAATTGGATCAAGTGTAATGTAAAACGAATTTTAATAGACCAAAATGCGCAAAATTGGAAAGCCATGATTGATACTTCTTCAAAAGGACTAAACTACAGAATTTTCAAAGAAAATATAGAATTAGAAGAGTATTTGAAAATATTACCAAAAAAGTCAGCGTCATTATTAGTTAAATTTAGAGCAAATAATTTTAAATTACCAATAGAAACTGGAAGATGGCAGAAAATACCGCGTGAACAGAGAAAATGTCAAATATGTCAAACTAGCCTAATAGGCGACGAATTCCACTATATTTTTGAATGTTCAAACTCTGAAGTTGTCGAAGCAAGAAAAAAGTTTATTTTGTCTGAATATACGAATAGACCGAATACCATAAAATTTAAACAGCTTTTCTCATTTAAAAATCCGAAAACACTAAAAAATCTGTGTAAATTTCTTCTGGTTGTCAAGGAAAAGATCGACTGATTGAATATTTTGTATAGGATAATGTGCATATATGTATCATTCAAATGTATTAATATTGATAACTCAAAATCATGTATATTATCATTTATCCACCCTCCTCTCTTCAATGTATTTTGTATGTACATTTATGAGATTAAAGAATTGTCATGTCATTGTCATTGTCTTGATAATGACAACTTTAATCTGAACACAGGCTTGGATGGATCAGGGCCTCCCAGCCCCATGAAATTTGTCAAAATTCCCAATTTTTCTATTTTTTAAGCATATTTTTTTTCTAAAATAAGATTGGACCCCGGCACTGTCGAAGTGGGCTTCATCAAGACACCCCTTAGAATTTTGATTCGATTTGGTGCTTTTTGAAAGTCTTTACTAAGGAAATCTCAATAATCAGTTTCTCTACACTGTATCTGTTATGCTCTATGAAATGCTCGCACGAGTATCCGATATATTGATGTACTGCCATGTGACTAATGAGATTTATCATCTACAGATTCTATTTCTGAAACACCTATTTCGCAATGCTAGAATTGGTCAGCATCATGAAAACAAGGTTACGTCATTGGTGTGAGCTGGCAAAATGACCTTTGTCAGTTTACTAGTCGTACTTTATCTGGACAGTCGACAGTGACATGATTTAGTCAGTATAAAAGTTTACGTGAAAAATATGAAATTTTTTAGCATTATGCTATTGTATACATAATACTATAATAAGTTTTTTTTCCATTTTGTTTTTTCAATTTATTCCAAAATTTCATGATATCAAATACTTTCAAAGTAAACAACAAAATAGATTTAAGAATATGATTTCATTTCAAATTTCTTTTTGCCCTTTTTTATCTTACGACAAGTTATAGAAAATTCTCTTATAGTAGCTATTGATTGAGAATAGTTGGAAGCTATCATATTTTTAAGTTATACCATTGTACGCCCGAAGACAGACGTTTGCTGTTCTTCCATTTATGAGACACAATACAAATACTCCTGTTATGTTTATAAAGAAATCCCCTAAAATCAAACGTACTTAAACATTGGGGCGAATTACAATAAAAATGAGATATGTATTTGCTCTAAAACAACCTCTTCTGAAGAGAAACTATTTTGTTTTGACTGGAAGGTGATTAGTAAACTTAAAGTGAAGGTGACTCGACGAGTTACATTGGATCTTTGCCATCTATTACCCTCTTCTTTGGTGCACACCCACTACATATGTAACATAGATATGTATCATACGAAGAAACGCAGTTAAGTTTTGAATCACCACTTCACCTGTTTAAATACGAAGTGAACTAGCCAAAAATAACATTGTAACAACGCAATTCAAAGAAACTGTACACAACAAATGAAATTAAGTTGCTATAAAATAAATAAAAATTATGGAGAGTTTAGTTGGGGGGGGGGGGGGTTGGATGGGGGTTCGCGAATCATATTTCACACTTTCAGTACTGATCTCCAATTAGAATGTGCTTTTACAGAGTTTTGGTGTTTTCATTTGTCTAAAATCAATCTGACTTCTTGGTATTTGAATTGGTAAGTGATATACAGACGGATGGACATATGACATATATACATGTATTGATGGACAGACAAACTGACAAAAAAGTAGACGGTAAATGAGAACTATAGAGATGTATTGATGGACAGACAAACTGACAAGGAAGTAGACGGTGAATGAGAACTATGGACATGTATTGATGGACAGACAAACTGACAAGAAAGTAGACGGTAAACGAGAATTATAGACATGTATTGATGGACAGACAAACTGACACGAAAGTAAACGGTGAATGAGAAATATGGACAGACAAACTGACAAGAAAGAAGACGGTGACTGAGAACTATGGAGAGACAAACTGACAAGAAAATAGACGGTGAATGAGAACTATAGATATTTCATTTGTCCCTATAAGATCAAAGGATATGTCGGTGATCGACCTACAGACTTCGTTGACAGCCAAATTTAGCGCATAAATCGAATCAGGCGCACTTTCTCTTTCCAGCTAATTACTTCTGTCTGCTTAGATGGCCCGGATGTCCTGACGGTCTCAAGGTGACATTTCAGACAGTAAACAAGACGGACTCGTAAACAATTATTTTCCAATAGATCGATTGCTCACGCCGTAATAACGTTACCTTGAAGGAATCTGATTAGAGTCTGGGCTGCTTTCTGGATGTGTCATTGAGATGTTTGCCTGCTATACCTTCAGACATCGTTAGACGGTGGCATTGCATTTCGAGAGGATATTACCGCACTAAATGACAACTCCAGACTCTTGGAATCGGGGCGCGGAAACGGGGGCTGATGTCGTCGGGGAAACTTAGCTGTCGGAAACAGACCTTTATAGAGGTTTATAGATTGTGTTTGAGGGCCATAAGCAGGAAGCGTCTTTTTGTTCTTGGAAATTAGCCTTAGAGCAGCCCCTTTAGTTCTTTTAATGAACTGGATCCTCTCTCTGGACCCTACACGTGATTGTATAACCGCTGATAAATCCATCAACATTCCTTACTACAAATACTTTGGTTTTTTCCCGCCTAGTTTTTCCTGTTTGTGAATATTTTGAGCTCTTTCAGCATTGCAAACAGCCAAGGTTGCTATTATTATTTCTGAGTATTCCTGAGTTTCCCTGCACTTGTCTCCTTGATCTCGGAATATAAGGTCAGGGAAACTTTATTTTTTTTTAGGAACACGGTTACCAATTCCTAGTAAAAAAAAAATCGATTTTGCGTTTTAGTCTCCTTGTGACAGTCAGTCAGTGTTGTTTTGTACTTTTTTTGGTCAAAGAAATTAAGTACTCTTTCTTCTATATTTTTAACCTGTCTTTGCCCACGGTCAGAAAGAATTTCATGGGGGTCTTTATGACAAGAGCTGCGCTTCGTACTTTGATGAACTGCATTGTACTTTGAAGTTATTTTTGAACCGGATCCGGACATAAAAAGGGCATTTTTCATTTTTTTTTCCTTTGGGCTTCTTTAGCATTCTTAATCCATTGAGAATTCAACAATATATTGCATAAAATCAATATGTACAACCAGTAATACTCTAAAAACATTATGAAAAGCGGATTTCACGGACGTAAATATGGCGTATAAAATCCGCTTTCACAAGATAAGATTTATGTCTATAGTTGCATATAGGTTAGGAGAATAACAAATTGTTTTCTTATTATTACAGAAGTATATGGGATTGTTTACCTGTTATTGTTTTAAAATTTCACTAAATTAGTCGCTTGACCTTAATGTACTCCCTTCTACCAGGATCATATCGCTCCTTAATTTGAGAATGACGTCAACAAATTTACTATCCCCCCACAGGAGGTTTGTGTGTCTCACACCCTATTTTATAGAGGGAATTTATTTGAACAGAACTATACATGTATTGCTTACAAATTGATGAAGAAAATTTGATTTTTAATGCCATAGAAAAGAATTTATTGTTAAGTTACTTAAATAAAATCTAGAAATGTCAAATATTCATGCTTATATTTCGTAAAGAGAACAGATGACTTAGTGTCTTTATTTTTAACAGAAATTCTTTTTCTGGTTACGGGGCAACCATTTGATTTAAAAAAAATGGTACAGATGATGCAAGAAGGAGTTCAACTTCGTTTGGGAGAGGACTCTCAGACAGATCAAAATAGAAGACGAATAGAAGATAAAGATTGTGACAAAGAACACTGAAGAACTACTCTCAGACAGATCAAAATAGAAGACGAACAGAAGATAAAGATTGTGACAAAGAACGACTCTCAGACAGATCAAAATAGAAGACGAACAGAAGATAAAGATTGTGACAAAGAACGACTCTCAGACAGATCAAAATAGAAGACGAACAGAAGATAAAGATTGTGACAAAGAACGACTCTCAGACAGATCAAAATAGAAGACGAACAGAAGATAAAGATTGTGACAAAGAACACTAAAGAACGACTCTCAGACTGATCAAAATAGAAGACGAACAGAAGATAAAGATTGTGACAAAGAACACTAAAGAACGACTCTCAGACTGATCAAAATAGAAGACGAACAGAAGATAAAGATTGTGACAAAGAACACTAAAGAACGACTCTCAGACTGATCAAAATAGAAGACGAACAGAAGATAAAGATTGTGACAAAGAACACTAAAGAACGATTCTCAGACAGATCAAATTAGAAGACGAACAGAAGATAAAGATTGTGACAAAGAACGACTCTCAGACAGATCAAAATAGAAGACGAACAGAAGATAAAGATTGTGACAAAGAACACTAAAGAACGACTCTCAGACTGATCAAAATAGAAGACGAACAGAAGATAAAGATTGTGACAAAGAACACTAAAGAACGACTCTCAGACTGATCAAAATAGAAGACGAACAGAAGATAAAGATTGTGACAAAGAACACTAAAGAACGATTCTCAGACAGATCAAATTAGAAGACGAACAGAAGATAAAGATTGTGACAAAGAACGACTCTCAGACAGATCAAAATAGAAGACGAACAGAAGATAAAGATTGTGACAAAGAACGACTCTCAGACAGATCAAATTAGAAGACGAACAGAAGATAAAGATTGTGACAAAGAACGACTCTCAGACAGATCAAATTAGAAGACGAACAGAAGATAAAGATTGTGACAAAGAACGACTCTCAGACAGATCAAATTAGAAGACGAACAGAAGATAAAGATTGTGACAAAGAACGACTCTCAGATAGATCAAATTAGAAGACGAACAGAAGATAAAGATTGTGACAAAGAACACTAAAGAACGACTCTCAGACTGATCAAAATAGAAGACGAACAGAAGATAAAGATTGTGACAAAGAACACTAAAGAACGATTCTCAGACAGATCAAATTAGAAGACGAACAGAAGATAAAGATTGTGACAAAGAACGACTCTCAGACAGATCAAAATAGAAGACGAACAGAAGATAAAGATTGTGACAAAGAACACTAAAGAACGACTCTCAGACTGATCAAAATAGAAGACGAACAGAAGATAAAGATTGTGACAAAGAACACTAAAGAACGACTCTCAGACTGATCAAAATAGAAGACGAACAGAAGATAAAGATTGTGACAAAGAACACTAAAGAACGATTCTCAGACAGATCAAATTAGAAGACGAACAGAAGATAAAGATTGTGACAAAGAACGACTCTCAGACAGATCAAAATAGAAGACGAACAGAAGATAAAGATTGTGACAAAGAACGACTCTCAGACAGATCAAATTAGAAGACGAACAGAAGATAAAGATTGTGACAAAGAACGACTCTCAGACAGATCAAATTAGAAGACGAACAGAAGATAAAGATTGTGACAAAGAACGACTCTCAGACAGATCAAATTAGAAGACGAACAGAAGATAAAGATTGTGACAAAGAACGACTCTCAGATAGATCAAATTAGAAGACGAACAGAAGATAAAGATTGTGACAAAGAACGACTCTCAGACAGATCAAAATAGAAGACGAACAGAAGATAAAGATTGTGACAAAGAACACTAAAGAACGACTCTCAGACTGATCAAAATAGAAGACGAACAGAAGATAAAGATTGTGACAAAGAACACTGAAGAACGATTCTCAGACAGATCAAAATAGAACACGAATAGAAGATAAAGATTGTGACAATGAACATTGAAGAACGATTCCTAAGAAAGATTGTGACAACGAACACTAAAGAACGATTCTCAGACAGATCAAAATAGAAGAAGAATAGAAGATAAAGATTGTGACAATGAAAACTGAAGAACGATTCTCAGACAGATCAAAATAGAAGACGAATAGAAGATAAAGATTGTGACAATGATCATTGAAGAACGATTCCTTAGAAAGATTGTGACAACGAACACTAAAGAACGATTCTCAGACAGATCAAAATAGAAGAAGAATAGAAGATAATGATTGTGACAATGAAAACTGAAGAACGATTCTCAGACAGATCAAAATAGAAGACGAATAGAAGATAAAGATTGTGACAATGAAAACTGAAGAACGATTCTCAGACAGATCAAAACAGAGGATGTATATAGAAGATAAAGATTGTGACAACAAAAACTGAAGAACAATTCTCAGACTGATCAACATAGAAGACGAATAGAAGATAAAGATTGTGACAAAGAACACTGAAGAACGATTCTCAGACAGATCAAAATAGAAGACGAACAGAAGATAAAGATTGTGACAATGTACACTAAAGAACGATTCCCAGACAGATCAAAATAGAAGACGAATAGAAGATAAAGATTGTGACAATGAACATTGAAGAACGATTCTCAGACAGATCAAAGTAGAAGACGAACAGAAGATAAAGATTGTGACAATGTACACTAAAGAACGATTATCAGAAAGATTGTGACAACGAACACAAAATAGGAGACGAATAGAAGATAACGATTGTGACAATGGATAGTGAAAATTAAAGAACGATTCTTAGACAGATCAAAATAGAAGACTAGTAGAAGAAATGAACAATGAAAACTAAAGTACAAGATGAAATAAAAAATAAACCAATGAAACTACAGCTACAGCTGATGTGCAAAAAATAGATCTAGATCATGTAGCACGTGGATACATGTTATTTTCCTTTTTTTGTAGATTTTTTTTTTCAATTTGATTGGATCGTGTGTGGGCAAGGGTTTATTCGTACATAACCTATTCACAATGTGAAATTAAATCACATTGATTATTTTCTTTAGAGAATACGTAACACTGACAGATGTTGAACTTTTGTGTCGTGTTATAGGAAAAAACACCTATACCCTCTCTATTTTTCTCTGAAATCAGATGCGCGTTCGAAACGTGTTTGACATTTCTGTTCAAGATAAAAGAGGGGTTATTGGATTATCACTTATGTGCGTTATTCTATGTTACAGTATTTCTACAAATAAAAGCAGCTTTTGTGGATATGACTATTTTCTAGTGATTGGTGTTGGGGAAGGATTGAAATTACCATCTCTGGTTTCTGTTTTCCATTGTGTTGCATTTGACGACTTTGTCTTAACATCAGAAGGTTCATGAACTGTGAAACGGAATTAGCCATCATGCGAAACTACAGCAAGTTTTAGTATAGAATTCCTCAATTTTGATTTAACAACCCGAATTTGTAGATCTACTTCTTTTATAACACCGCGACAGACATGTTGTCCTCTGCAACTCCAACGGAAATCAATTTTGGGTAACTGTGTGATACAAGTGTGTGTACAAGAGAGAAAGAGAGAGAGAGAGAGAGAGAGAGAGAGAGAGAGAGAGAGAGAGAGAGAGAGAGCAATTATTTCTGGGTTGAGGCAGTCGTGGTAAATTTCTATTTTGGATCCTTCCTCTACAAACACAAGCACGCACAAAATAGAAAAGGAGATTCCCTTCTCCACATGGAACAATATGTGATAAACAACATGCTTATTTTATCCGATGGATTTGACAAGACCTGCACGACACGAAGCTTGTCATTGAGAACTTCCCTTTTAAGAAGATTTAGAGTAGCGATTAGTAGATATTTCACATGTTAAGCTTTAATGTCATGACAAAGTAAACAAGGAAGATGGAGTTCATATGTACGAATGCTTCATGTCATTTTTGCGACCGACTTAATATGGTCCAAAAAAATTACAAGGTCTTTGGTGCAGACTGAAACAAAGTTTCGTACCGAAAACTAAGAAATCAAAGAGGCATTGAATTTTGTAAGGGAGCAACCATTTGATTTTATGGGGGGGGAGGGGGGGGGGGGGCAGGAAGACTTTTGCCAGCCGGATTTTTTTTCAGCCATTTTAAGAGCCTGAGAAAAAATTTATTCTTCGGGACGGATTTTTTTTCATGTTGAAAATTACTTTTAAAGTTAAATCATTCAGCATAATTTTATGGGCCAAATTAAATATATTCAAACGCTGAGAGTTAAGGTATCTCTTGCTAGCAGATCACTTCTTTTTAATTTTTGGAATGGGATATGAAACCTATAATCTTTTCACTTAAATGATACTCAACGCAGACAGGCCAATTTTGTTCCTTTGAATAAAGTTTTGTACTTCGTTTATGACACACACAAAAATATGTTTACCGGGCATATGGAAAGGTCGGAAGAGGGGGGGGGGGGGGCAATTTCATGACCCGGATTTTTTTTTTTGGACGGCCCTTTGGGCCAGAATTCCCCCCCCCCCCCCTAAACTCTCGATCCAGGATTTTTTTTTTTTGCAAAGTCCTCCTGCCCCCCCTCCCCCCATTAAAATCAAATGGATGCTCCCTAAGGCGACTCAATGTCTCTCTCTCTCTCTCTCTCTCTCTCTCTCTCTCTCTCAGAAGGTTATGAGTTGGATAATTGAGAATCATTGAGACAAAACAGGAAAATGTAGTACTTTCTTTGTGGATTTGTGAGCCAATTAACCAAATACCCCAAAGCCAAATGAAGCTATTATTTATGCTTTATTTGCCGTGATTTTTTAGACTCATCAGCCTAAACATACAAAAGCATAATGCAATATATATAACATTTCCCAAAATTGAAATACATTATAATGAATCAGATACTAGTAGTTTGTGTGTATGATCAAACCTTCATTTTCGAAAGAGAAAAACAAAAGTTTTCGCATTGAATTCTAATTTTTAAACATATAAAGTCCATGTGACCATGTAAAATGTGATAGTGGAATGACGGAGGTGTCTATTGATTCCGTACGTTATACTATGATCGGATTCGCACAATACATCCACATACTTTTATTGGATAAAGACAGTCTTAGTTTGTAAAAGCAGTACGTTGTGTTTTTATCACGAGTTCAGGCTGCACGACGACACGTGATTTGGCCATATGCTGATGCACAAAGACTTGCAAAAATGAAGCAATACATTACATCTATGTTTTCAGACTGACTGAGTAGAAGATAAATGTATTAGATAAGGAATCTACAACCATCATAGCAAAGAACAGTTCAATAAGATCTGAATCTCTCTACTTGTTTATTTCAATGACAAAGAAACCCATTGTTTGACATTTCAATTTGCAATTGAAATATTTTGTGCTATATTTTTCAGGTTTTCTTAGGCCAAGGACAAGCTTAGTTTTATTGAAGGTAAATTAACATGTTTGCTTTCATGTAGGCAATTTCAGCGATCGTTACATACCATCATTAAAACCTCAAGTCCTTGATTTAGAGGATAAATTTAGATGCATCTTGCTAATAAAGCAGCTTGGTATGTAATGACAAAGCTCTCGTCCTTCCGATCGTATCCTTGTCATGTAAATGTATCACGGTGATTTTCCCTCTGTTTTAATTTTGCACTGTCATTATCATCATTATCATTATGGACCTAATACCATCGTTAGTTTTATAATCTACATAAAAGGGGACTTGATGAAGCACCTGACATCTCAGAAGCAGACCGAAATGATTGAAATATATATATATATGTGTTGTTACGATGACATCAGATCTCATCATTGAAAAACCTATTTTGCCAACAAAGATTTCCTATATAGTTTTTTCTTTTTGGTTTAAAAAACTATGTTCAGCGAACGTATTGTTTCAAAATTCCATATCATTTAAAAAAAGTTTTTTTTTTTTCGGCGATGTTGTAATATTGCAAACTTCAGTCCCACTCGATATTCCTGTTTTTCGTCCCTCTCTTCAAATTTTACGGAAATTAACTTGAACAAAACCAAAAACAAAACAAAACAAAAACAAAAGCAAACAAACATACAAACAAACACCCCCCCCCCAAAAAAAACCCCCAAAACAAACTAAAACAAAGTCGGGCTCGTTTTTGTTTTGCATGCATTTACATGGTAACAAAAGTATTTCTATTGATTTTCAATTTCTTTGCAAAGTGTAAATAATAAATTAAAGCTATAATTGTGTGTTCACATATCACTGCTTGATATTGCTGAATGACATTTTGTAGAATCTACACAAGCAGTACATTATGAATTATTCCAACGTTTAAACAATGCCTAGCAGACCGGAAGTCATTTAGGCCGCAATGTGGTATCTTATTATTGCGAAAGCTGATTAATGTATAATTAGTGCGCTTGATTAAATAGTTTTATCTTCTAAATCACTACATCGTCATTTAGTCTGAGCGATTGCCAGCTAGACTTAATGCTTCTATGTACTTATATATTCATTCATGTATGATCCTTGTTTTATTGTTTTCATATTGTCTGGGCTTGAAAATTACGAAAGATAATCCATTCACTAATTATTTGTTTACAGTCTAAACAAAAAGGTCAGATAGATGTTATTTACGGTAAAGGACCCCTATTATCAAAAAAATGTTTACCATGAATCCAACCGATAAACTAAATGTTCTTCTACCTTATTACATACAACATTTGAATCTAAAATATAAGATAAGATAAAGGATAAGAAAGTCTATCAAATTAAGTTGCGACATTTAGCATTAGATTTGGCACAGTAATTATAAAAGGTGAAAAGCAAATTCCTTATCATCTTATTAAAACTTTTGATAAATAGAATGAAATATATGCCTTTTACACGCCAAGATATTTATTTATTTATGAAAAAATCTTGTTTCGAATTTTAAATTGAAGAAAAACCATCATCATGGGCGGATCTATATTTTTACACCTGATAATTTTGAAAAATGATTATGCTTAAAATCGTGTAAAATCGGAATTTTGGACAAATTCTAGGGAGGGGGGTCCTATCCCCGTGCCCCTCTCCTACATCCACGCTTGATATTCAGTATCTGGAATCTGTGTCAAGTTTTGTTGGTTGAGAAGTGTAAGAGAGTATTGCTCTCTGCACATTTGATCCAGATCGATATTGGTTAATTATCGTCACGCGATTTATTATGGAATGTTCTTTTTTACGTCTCTCCTTTTCGCTTTAAGACCTCTAATACCATGCCATAATCTGGCATTACAAAGTATTAGTTCTCTATACCACAAGTATTACATTGAGAATAGGACATTCCATATAAATTCTTGAAGAAAGATGAAAGAATTGAGAATTTTTTTCTTCTTGTTTGTGGTTTAAATCATATAATTCAAATTTATTACAGAAAAAAGAGGCATGATATAACAGTTATAGAATCACACGTAACAATTGCACATGTTTTGTAATTTGTAGTGCTGATATATCGGTTCGTGCATTCAGTCCTAAAAAAAGTCATGAAAACATCTGTTGTGATTTCCTGTCATAAATTTGACATCATTGCGACAGAATAGTTAAATGTCAGACGTTATATTGTCAGCAAGGTCCCTGTTCTCATAACACCAGATACGGTATCAAAAATTGTTCTGAATTATAAGGCATGGTACCAACATGAACACTATCATTTTAGCAATATCTTGTACAAACTGAAACTTGATGAAACGAAGAACCGCAACTCTGTCAAGGAAACATCCGTGTATGATTACATAAATTGACAAAACGATGACGTAATTTGAAACCGTTTCCACGTGCTGTTTGGTGATCAGATCCTTTGAGAGTCTGGTAATTAGGAAAGATACAGTAAACACAAATATGTTCCAAAGACCAACGATACGCTTGATGACGTCACATGTTTCACATAGTATCACTGCGCATGCGGTATTCACAACGTTCAGTTTCCACATAAACCCTTGTACCATTATTGTCAACTCGTAGAAGAAATTCCTTGTTTTTTTTCCAATAAAGACGAAGTAAATTGTATAAAGTCGAAGTATATATTAAACTGTTGTATTCAGGTAATAAAACGTTCAGAATACAACTAAGTTTGAACTCTTGTGCTTTTAAATATGATGTAAGTAAGTTTACATACATTAACTTCATAAAAGGGGATTAACTTTCTAAATAAGGGCTTAGAGGAAAGAAAAAATCAAGTTTTTTCATCTTTTTCTTTTCTTTCCATACGCTTTATACATTTGGTAAGTTCCTCGGCTATTATATATTGGATCAATGATAAAAGTTGTATTGAGGTATAGGCGAAGCCGAGCAATGAAATTGCAAGAAACTTGCTAGAGGTGGAATAAATATGTACATGACTTGCATATCTTGACCTTTTTGATAGACGTAAAGTTACAACGAATATGTATGAATCGTTCACAAAGTACCCCCAACCTCCAAAATGAATTGTTGTCGCTACCCAATGCGGAAGTTCGTCTTGTGTATCCTTGTTGACAATACAGCTGTGTCGGGTATCATATGTGTTAGATTTTTAAAAACAGCTGTTCTTTGTTATGTTTGTTCATTCCGTAGATTTTTGTCCTTTGTAACCCCGACCCTTTTTCATTTCAAAAGACTATCGACAGAATTTTGTCCTGGCTTCTTAAGGCATGGTCCATTTGATATTCAGGGGGGGGGGGGGGGGGGGGGGGGCTTGGGTTTTTTGTCGGAGCAAGATTATTTTTTTCGCCCCGGACCGGGGCAAAATTATTTTTTTCTTGCAAAGTTGGAGCAAGGAATTTTTTTTAACAAAGTGATGCGCATATTCAGAATGTTTGTGTTTTATCAATAGAAATTATTAATATTTTAACTCAAAACTCTAAATATTAATATATTAATTTATTCTTATTCAAGACAATTCACTTTTAAACAGAGAGATAAAAGATTTTTACAATACAATTCTCAATATTTTATATAAGGTACATGTATATAACATGTATAAAAGGGTCTGAGGGGAAGGTCTCCTAGATAGACAAATTTTTAAATGTTGCTAAGAATGGTAAGTTAATTGGTGAATAACTGAAGTTCTCCTACCAAGCTTACAAGAACATAAAATTAGACTCTATGGGATACATGCAACATGGAAAAATAGCAATACATAAATATTTATAATATATTTAGCCCCTTTCCATTCACATACATGTATAACTTTTGATATCTTCAAATATATGAAGTTTGCTATTAGTAAATAATATTTTGATAGAAAACTATGGCGAGCGAAGCGAGCCAAAAATTTTTTGATACAATTTGAAAACTGCGGCGAGCGAAGCGAGCCGGAAAATTTTCAAGAATTTTAGCGAAATTTTATGGTAATTCTTCAAATTCAGATTATTTGTAAGAGCAAGATTATTTTTTTTCTGTCACACCATAAGCAAATTTATTTTTTTCATCAAAATTGAGAGCAAAATTATTTTTTTCGAAAAAAACCCAAGCCCCCCCCCCCCCCCCCAGAATATCAAATGGACCGTGCCTAAGAGGTCCCTGTTGTACATAGTATTCGATTTATAGAATTTTTTTTTTACAAATACATCACAATTAGCTGTCGTAGTGATCAAACAATGAGAAAACTGTACTTCCTTGCCATTCATATAAAATAGGTCATTGTGTCAGTGAAATTATGGAGACATAATCATATTTCATATTTTAGCGGAAAATCAATGCACTATGGACGGTCGTTCCGTGGAGTTTGGTCCATGTTTCATTAAAAATGCAGCATTATCAAGCTGAGCAATGATAACGTTCATTCTTGGAATTCATGAAATGCGTGATCGTTTTGTCCTTCATATCACGAAATGTATACATATTTGATGTCAATAGATGAACGAAATTCCGGGTAAACTACATCGTAAATAATGCATGACATTTAAATGCTCAGAAAAAATGTTTGTTTTGTAATGTTTTGGGAGAGAAGATGTAACTTTTGTTTTTGTAATGAGACGGAGCATTTGTATTGCACGTGACGCCATAAAATTCTACGGAGCAACTGGGTTTTCACAAACAAGAGGTGACGGTTGTGGCATACCGGCAAATGACGCTTACTCTTCCCGGGCATCTTGTTTCTCTCCCAGTTTGTGAGTTCAAGTCGGCTCTTATTGCATAATTCGTACTGTTAGCTTTATTTTCCATGTGTTTCCCTGATTTTGTAGTCCGTGTGAACACTTTGAAATAGAAAACAAATCACAAAAACAACAGATAACGATATCACTGTAGAATTTTTGGGCGACACAAGGAAAATATGTAAACCATAAATCTTCATGTTAGAATTAAAAGTCACCTATTTTGACCTTTTCTGTTCTGCTAAAACGACCGGCGACAATCAGGAGAGGAGAGGGCATCATATAATAATGAGCAAACGTTTGCCCAATCCTTTTTCGATTATTTGAATTAAGATATGATTAAACGTAGTTATGTTTCTGATTTTGGTTTGTTGTCTTGCTTTGGTCACTTATATAAATTTCTGGTTTGTGTTTTTTTAAAGGTTTGCCGCTCACTCTTCAGTACTTGTACCTGAAAAATGCCTTTCTTGTATTGTGTTTCCGGAGAAAATAAGTCTCAAGAGTTTGACATCGTTTTACATATCAGCATAGAAACATTAGTTATGCGATTCAAGTTGGACCAAGGACAGCTCCTATTGCGTTTTGTAGATGTTTACATCTTTAAAATTTGGACCAAGGTGCATACCGTATATTTAAATGTTTTATGTGAAGAATCACAAATGTTTAGGTCATGCCTCCGCACTCGATTAAGGACTATCGACAAAATGTGACAACACAACACGATTCTATGATGAAATTGTAGCTTTTACTTTCCTATACACAAAGTAGAGAATCAATAGTGACCTAACGAAAGCGTGAGAACCTATGCTAAAAAATATTCACACTTCTACACTGGACTATCCAGACGGATCGATTTCATACTATTTGTCTTTTTAACAACTCGATTTTTATTGTTAGGGAACACATAATTATAAACGTTTTGTATGCTTGTATTTAGACTACTAGAATCATTTCCAAACTCAATATGAAATTTGTGCCGTGAGAATACATCCTTTGATCTGTCTATTGGTGTGCCATTTGGGTTATGGAAACTTCCGTGTGAATACAGACATTCTGCATATCTCAGTTGTATGATTGACAGGCGATTGCGAAATGGAAGAAGCATCAGATAATGCGAAAAGTAGAACAATATTTTTACCTTGAACAGATAAGGGAATAAATATTATAAACTCTCCCTATTCCTCATTATATTGGATTTTTCAGGCTGATGAAAGTCACTCGTATTGGCTGCTGATTGAAATGGATAAGAATTAGGTTATTTTGATACTATCGGTAAGAATTACGTCGGAATGCAATAGAAACAAAGTCTGTGTTTTCATTTTTATTGTATGATATTAAAATGTCATCGATGAAACTTCCTTCAATCCTTTTATGAACAGACTAAAAGACAAAAAAATCTTAGAATATCAAAGAAATTAATAAAACCATGATATTTATGCTAACGCCATGCAACCTTTGTCGGTTCCACATTACTGGACCATTAGTTTCACCCTTGTTCCAATTTTCAGGAAAAGATCAAAATGTGACAAGTCGATAGACCGAACTCCCTCTGCATGGTGAGCTAAAATAATTACAAGGTCAAATTCACCGTTTAATAATTCAAAATGATGTTGCACATAAAATCGAATATAGAACATCGCCATAAAATTAATGAGAGGTGACATTAACATATGGTTGCCTTGACTCTTTTGGGAGTATGTAGGATGCTGAACTGAACATCTGTGTGAAACAACCCATTTTTGTGGCATATTGACCGACGAAAAAAAAAAAAAAAAAATGAAAAAAGTATAAAATGAAGTTGACACAGAGACAGAGGGAAAAAGTGTCGCCAACCTTTTCCCTCAGCGTCAACTTGTTTGTAGACGGGTTTGCTTTTCTTTTCTTTTAGCTCGCCGGGACGAAAAAGTCAGGAGAGCTAATGCCATATCCTCGGCGAGTCGTCGTTGCCCGTAGACAAAACTTTAACCAGGGCTATATCTCTTGAACTGTAAGGGGTAGGGCTTTGATATTTCACATGTAGATACCTTGTGATGAGACCTTTCATTTGAGAACATGACCTTTGACCTAGTGACCTTGGACTTCGACCTACTTTTCAAAAACTTTAACCTGGTTTCTCAGTGACAAAAACCTGTGTAGGCGAGCTATATAATCTTTGATTACCCTATGTTTTAGAAATATATTTAAGGGACCGAACTGAATCCTTGCATATCATCCCCAAACCCTGATCACCACCACTGGGAGCCTTAAACTTTGAATAGCTATTTGGGTATGACAATTCCATATGGTTTACTAGTTGTTGGACTCTCTAGGTGACTTTTAGTTTATCCATCCACGTAAGTATAAGATTGAGGACTTTTAAAGATCTAAGTCTGGAAAAGGAACACCTTTGTTATCCTTATCGTTATAAATACAGCATCGACATGACAGAATCTGAGACAGGACATACTCTAATGACGATTTGGACTTGTACATATGGGAAAGAAACAATATGGCGGATTGAGAGATAGAAGAATGATAAGGAAAGATCATTTACTTGTTGAAACAAAGTGATTTAATGAATATACAGGCAAAATTTATCTCGAATCCTCCGGCGTGTTTCAAGTGTCTGTGAATGTAACACTGGTCATTTCTCTGTAAACGAACAGACCCCTGCTGACACCGAGATAAGACAAACTTCAGGTTCTGGTTTCGAAATGAAAAAAAAAAAACCACCGATGCAAACCATAACAAAATGCCATGTAAGTTCATTCTGATTAAAAAAAAACAACAACACACACACAAACCAGTGACAAGAAGTGGAAAACCTCTTCTGTATTCTTCATATTTCAATTTTGCATTTGGTTTGAATTTTTTAAGAAACATAACGTAGAAGTAAATTCAGTGTCTTTACTAAGACACAATGAAAAGAAGGAAAGTGTAAAGAAGGTCTAGAAGGATGTAAAACTAATACAACTATTTTTGTCCAATAAATGGTTCTGTGACATGACTGTGTAGAAACGAACTAAATATGACATAGCTTCACATCTGGTCCCAATCAAAGCTTTGATTGAACAGTAAATTACTTATACTGACATAAGGTAACCTTGGCTCTGTCCTGAATATGGCATTGGATTGACCTGCTCTACTTTCAACCCGAACTTGAACTTTGACTCTGTATAAAGCTCCACATTGGAATTGATTCAATAGTACACAAGCGATATAAAATAGTAGTTTAGATTTTCTTCTTTAAATAATATATTGGTGACATAATACTTGGGCACACTTCGGGCAATGAATATAATCCTTATATTACCCAGTAGTAATAATAGATTTATTTTGGATATTTTGTACGTTAAAAAATCCACAGAGCACAATACCATGTATCGTATTACTGGAAAAAATTACGTTAAGTAAATAGACCTTGATGTTTTGGTATGGACCATGAGATTAATACACGACTTCGTTAGTATTTATAGAATTCTAATGGAAATAGAAATTTCGTATTAGCCAGAGTGCTCGAGTACTTGAAGCTGTTCGTATAAACATCATTCTTGATCTGTAATGATAAAGGTAAGTACCTCTTAAGCAGGTGCCCCCGTCCATACAACATAAATTACCTGTATCAGGTACTCCAGTTCTCCTCTTTGATTCTTTACCATTGATATATCAGAAAATCATGCCAATGAGCCGTACTCGAGATGTTGATAAGAAGGAAAAAGGAAGGACTAGAACTCATGCTGGGATAACATACAAGTACACTTACTTAAAACACGGTAATAGAAATGTTCACAGTGACCAATACGTCATTTGATCGTTTGCATTGTGACGTCACAATAAGACTTTTGCTTTCGTTTTGAACAGCCATTTCTTGTTTTTATTCTGTTTTGAATCCTTTTGAAATTGGAAAAGCCATCAGTCAGCCAGGCAGAAAAACAAACAAGTAAATAAAACAAAGTTGAAATTTCATATTACATGACTATGTGATATAATTATGACAGAAACCTGTTTCATTTGATCATTCACAGATTTTTGTCAGCAATAGAATTAGGGGTTACCATGCGTGTGTTTTACAAAAACTGACAGGATATCGGCGAATCCCCTGTCAGAAATTGAGTTTTACCGCGAGGCGTCAGCCGAGTGGTAAAACGGATATTTCTGACAGGGGATTCGCCGATACCCTGTCAGTTTTTGTAAAACATCAGTATGGTAACCCTATTCTAATGCTTTGGTCGGTTAAGAGCTAGAAAACGTCTGCTTTTAACGACGTCGCCATAGGAACGCATGACGTCATAGCAAAAACTGCAGTGAAACGTGAATCCCCTTGCAGTTTTTATCGCTCAACCAATCAGAATGCGCGTTACAGACGGAGTGCATTAGAATGATAGATAATAAAACATCTTGAATCATTCATGGAATTACTTTTACATTTTTACGTGAAATATAAGATCAAACAATTCCTCTTTAAATTTTTGTAAAATACTCATTCAAATCTTTGTAGAAAACACATTTAATTGGTAAAAATTCAATTAATTTATTTTTGTTTTGTTTTATGACTATGTTTTCAGTATAGTTTTTGCTGCTCGTTGTCATAGCAACCTTCTGTTGTCCATCCCCT
This sequence comes from Pinctada fucata, assembly GCA_028142955.1. Lineage (NCBI taxonomy): Eukaryota > Metazoa > Mollusca > Bivalvia > Pterioida > Pteriidae > Pinctada > Pinctada fucata. The sequence goes on along the minus strand of AP027102.1, from coordinate 84,974,152 downwards.
AGCATTTGTCTTCAGAACAACTAAAGGAATATCTGAATAGACTGCATTTGTACTTTCTTTTCTTTTTCCAAACTTGCTTTTGTGTTAGCTTTGGGCTCAAAACCTACCAAAACCAGCACGAGGACGCAAAACAGAAAACAACAAAGAAATGGCCTTATTTTAAAAAAAAATTGTCGGAGTTTGTGGAAGGTTCAGTAACATTCATATTTAAGACACATTTTCAGGAAGCTTGGACTCCATGCTATATAGCGTGTCAGCTTTTGAGACCATCATAGAGGGGGTGGACAGGGTGAAAGGGAGGGGGCTGTAAGAGGGAGAGATGGGGGAGGGATGGAAGGGGGAAATGGGAGGAAGATGGCGGGAGGAGGGACGAAAGGGGCGGGAGGGGGGAGGTAAGGGAAGGATGAAAAGGAGGGGAGAGAGGAGGGGTGGGAGGGGGAGAGAGGTACCTTTCTGTCCGTCCCAATCATATGGTTCGGTTAACAAATCATTGTGAAAGAAAGGAGGGGAAAATCATGGTCAATCGGAGTTCATTTTGTGAACTTTTTGTGAATCGGAGTCATTTTATGGATATTTGTTCATTTTGTGAATCGGAGTTCATTTTTTGAAAATCATTGTCAATCGGAGCTCATTTTGTGAAAGTCATATTTTTAAAGAGTGCGCCTTTTAAAATTTATAATTACAGCCTGTAAAGTTACAGATTGACTATTAAAGTACAGGCTTTTCTATATTACACATTTACATGGAGGTGTCCAGTATCGTCCCCGGTGGCACTGTAAATGTGAAACAGATGACTATGTCATCAGTATCTGTCACCAAGGTTACACAGCCAGATATTCCATTACAGAAAGTACAACATTAAAAGTACAAAATAAGAATTCTAAAGTTGGTTTTTCAGTATAGTTTATGCTGCTCGTTGTCATAGCGACCTTTTGTTGTCCATCCCCTAGCATTTGTCTTCAGAACAACTGAAGGAATATCTGAATAGACTGCATTTGTACTTTCTTTTTCCAAACTTGCTTTTGTGTAAGCTTTGGTGAATTTTTGCTTTAATTTTCATTTGTTTTTCATTGACAAAACAGATGAAAGGTAAGATCTATACCTCTGATATTACTTAGAGAAGCAGCTTTTCAACGAAGAAGGAAAGTTCCATTCTTGTGCAATGTGAGATGCTTGAAAAAAGTTTTTGTTTTGTTTTGTTTTGGTGCATTATAAAATTAGAATTCTTTAATGACGTTTACAAAAGTGACATACAACAAAAGAAAACAATAAACAGTGCACATAGAGATTTTTTTTTTACATATAATTACATTGTACGTTCAGTTCCGATGACAATTCTATCTTGACATATGTCTAAAAGCAATTTGATCTATTACATATGAAATACTAGTAAAGATGATTACACTGAAATGAATATGTTTCTTCAGAAACTAAGAGCATGTTCCATTCAAAGCCTTTATAAAATGAAACAACCTTTCAACAACACGAGGCTTGTATAATTGTCTACTTGTTCCCTTTGTCAAGGACTCTCTTCTGAGAATTTTCTTTCAGATCAATGTACTGTATATAGATAATTATGAAAAGCTTTGTATTTTGCTGTGAATCTCATAAAATTACTCTATCTAATATAATATAACAGGAAGCCTAATTGATATGAATGAGGGACTTTGGAGGGACTAATTGCTACATCGCCTAGCTGTAACGCTGGCATGCGTCTGATGGCATCAGTAAACGTGTTATTATCTGAAATTTCATCTTTGTAAGTAATCATTAAGACAAATGATAATGACCATTTTCATATCTCTCTGATGGAAATTATGAAAAATGACATTGTTCACCCGAGGTCAAAAAGTGGAAATAGCGCTTCCTCGTGACGTTGACCATATGTGACCACGGTCGGCTGTCAGGAGAGCGTGTGACGTCATAATGGCAGCATCTGTGATGAGCGTGTGCATACTTCCTGTTCCCCGCTTCCGTCGAGAAGTACAGAGTACCTGTCCTGTAACTAGATTGTTGTAGTTTATGATACATATACATGTCATATACACCTGGCTATCATTCTGTTTGAGTATTTGAACTGCACTTTCCTTGTACTTTTACACATACGTGGGCTGAAAAAAAAAATTTGTACCACAGGTTTCGAAGAATTCCGGGTCCGTCCATCTGTTTATTTGTCTGAACACAAATTTCAACATGGACTATCATAATGATTTTTATTAGTAAATGAAAACGTTTTCTTATTTCAAATGATTTATGTCCTGGCCTTGACAATGAGGTGGTTGCTCTGGGAAGAAAATAAGCCGTTTCACTTTAATGCTGTCCAGGGGCATCTATAATTCAAAAATACGTTTTTTCTTCAAAACTTCAAAATAAAACACGAATTCCCAACGGCAATCAAATCGTTCGTGAAATTAATAATGAAAAAGTAGATTAAGTTAAGATTATTAAAAAAATATATTACAGAAATGAAGAATGTTTATACGTTAAAGTTATTTTCGTCCTTGTTTGTCTCTAAATATTGTCGTATCAAGGACATTCGACTTCCATGTTAGGATAATTTGAATAAGCGTCCCTGAACTAGTAATTTAGAATCTTTCAAGCAAAAAAAAAAAAAAAAAAAAAAAAAAAAAAAAAAATAAATAAATAAATAAATAAAAATAAAAAATAAAAAATAAAAATTCACATCACTTCTAAATTAATTATCGGGCTAAAGACGCACTTGTTTGGCAATGACAAGAGTCGGCTTAAAGTGCAGTCAATCATCCCCAAGGAAAACTAATATCTCGGATTGAAAATGCCCTAATTCTATATAAAAGATAGCATTTTATGTAGAAAAAAGGCTAAATATACGTAAAGTTCTAATGCTGAGATCGGTTTGAATTTGATGTATTCCATTTTGAAAGTCCTCCATTGACTTTGTCTGTTTAGCATATAGTGACAGATATAGCTCACACATAGGAGACGCTTACTCTTTCCGGGCACATGATTTCACTCCCCCAGTAGGTTCCTTTTGTTGGATACACGTAAAACCTTGAGTGACTTTCTGTTTATTATCGTTTTTGCTTAGTTTTTTGTCCTTGTTTCCGTGGATTTTTGAATAACTGATATATATTTCCATTTTACGGATCTTATGTGGTGCTTTCCTTCCACTTGCTATTTTTGACAGGGAAACAATGCTGTTTTATACAGTCGCCAATTCACTGGTCCAAGTATTACAGAGGTTAAATTATGTTTTTTTTTCTTTTCAGATTTTGGCATGGCCATATTTTCAGTAGATCTCATTTAATCAAGAAATCATTTTTTTTAAATTGGTCCAGTTAATTTTTAACTATATAAAATGAAAACTACATGGTTTATACATTTCAGTGATACACTGACTAACCGCTATCAGTATCATAGGATGCACATCAGAAAGACGTGTAGTAAAAAATAAAGTTGCAGGTATAAATTTCATCTGAAATTACAAATAAAAAAAAAAACAAACACAAAAAGCTATTTGTAGTGGGAGACGAATCAAAATTACTTACACATGTAGATTTTTTTAGAGGCTTTTAAAAAGATTTTTTATCAAAACAAAGCCAGCTTTAAATTCATAGAGAAATTTGATATTCTTTGTTGAGTAAAAGGGAGAAAATCGAACTGTTTTATTGATTCTATGCAGAGGTTGACGACCATGTCAATAACGTGACCTAGTAAATTGTTCAGTGATCCGTGAGATCTAAGACAGGTGGTTTTACAAGTCGGATGGCTGACTCCTTTTGACTTTTCACTTTCTACAAAGAAGACAGTCCTTCAATGGACATTGGGATACTTAAATATTTAAGTGACTCGGTTCTAGGTCAAGGTGTCAGGTCAGTAGGGAAAACCATATGGTAATCTCTAATGATGAAGTGAACCGAATATTGTCAGCTTGACAGCATTTTTACCTGAAATGCAATAAAATCACATTTATCAAGGAGTTCTAAAACAATGATGCAGTATTTACATATAATTTTTTTTTTTTCACATAACAGAAATACGCTGTTTTTATGGCTTATCCCCCTTCTCCGTGAGGGTAAAGGTCACCGTGAATCTAAATAAGCGAGAACCACAGAATATTCATGAATGATATCTTTGAAGATCACTAGGTCAGTCCGCGCGTTTGAAGTTATAAATCAAACGTCTTATTTATGAACAAAAGATCTATTTTAATGTAGATATAAAATATTCAGCTGTTTATAGCAAAGCTTCAAATAAAATTTATAGCCCATCTCAGCCTTGTGTGATTAATTCGATGTCATGATGAATATGTTTCAGCTTTAATGTGTCCTTTCCATGAAATATTGTTTTGAATCACTATCATTTTTATTTCAGGAAATTAAAGAATCGAACAACCCCCCCCCCCCCCCCCCCCCAAAGGAAGAGAGAGAGAGAGAGAGAGAGAGAGAGAGAGAGAGAGAGAGAGAGAGAGCGAGCCCGAGAGAGAGAGAGAGAGAGAGAGAGAGAGAGAGAGAGCCAAAACAAACAGAAAAAACCCTTGAAAGTGAAGTATAGATCGGGAGCTTTTTGTGTCTGAGCATCGTTAAACATCATAAAATATAAAATGCATGCCCTACTTCCGAGAAACGAATTCGTTTTATTTGTTAAATAATTCTTGGTAAAGATAATTAATGTACAAGCTGTTGTATTTGTCAATTGTCACTTGTATAGTAAATTTCAACAAAAACTTCAAGGTTTTGATAATTGTAGGTTTTTATCCTTGGACATAAGAATTCTAAGTGGAATACATTATCATGATATTACATTAGACAATAGGGAGTTAAAATCGATTGCACAAGTCTTTTCTATGTTGAATAGATTCTGAAATAGACAAAATAAAAAGTCATATTAATTTGACATCGTTTTAGATATAAATTTGCATTTATTATATACGAGGGCTGATTGATATGTTGAGAGCCTCGTTTTTATAAGGATTTGAATTAAATAAGACATTTTGCATTGTTTTTCTACAAAATCCCCTTCAGTATCTATACACCTTTGCCACCGGTGCTTAAAAGCCTCAATACCTCCTTATCTTGACTGGTCAGAAAGCCATCCAGTGCTACAGTAGTATGGCGTCATCATCGGACTGAAAGTGGGTGCCAGATATAGCTGCTTTCAGTTTTGGGAATAGATGAAAGTCTGATGGAGCAAGATCAGGTGAATAAGGCGGATGCTCAATCAAATTAAAGCCACAATCATGAATGGCAGCCATGGCAGTGACAGACTTGTGAACAGGATCATTGTCCTGATAGAACAACACACATTTAACTAGTGAGCTTTCCGCGACACTCAAGTTTAATTTAGTTTAAACACATTTATTTTGATTATCAGAAAAGGGATTAGACATAAGTTTTATGCCCTTTGCCTAAAAAATATTTCCCGTAACTGTGTCAGAAGTGAAGCAAAGTATGTGCCATTTAATGTTTGTCCTTTTTGAAGATAAATCATCAGCAGCATACCCTCTGCAACCCAGAAAACCGAGGCTTACAACATATTAATCAGCCCTCGTACATATGTTGTATATATCATGAAGTTGGTCTCCACCAAGACCACCTAGTGTACTGACCAACAAGATCACGCTTTGTACTGACCAGCAAGACCACGCTGTGTACTGACCAACAAGACCACGCTGTGTACTGATCAACAAGACCACGCTATGCACTGACCACCAAGACCACGCTGTGTACTGACCACCATGACCACGCAGTGTACTGACCACCAAGACCACACTATGCACTGACCACCATGACCACGCTGTGTACTGACCACCATGACCACGCAGTGTACTGACCAACAAGACCACGCTATGCACTGACCACCAAGACCACGTTTTGTACTGACCAACAAGACCACGTTGTGTATTGACCACCAAGACCACGCTGTGTATTGACCAACAAGACAATGCAGTGTACTGACCAGAAAGACCACGCGGTGTACTGACCACAGCGGAACACATCCACAAGGTTACCAAAAAAAAAAAAAACAACAACAACAATTCAACGAATAACCGCAGACAACGAAACAATAAGAGCGCACCAACACAAAATTGACAAACAAGCAAACAAAGTAGACAGATTGAAAAATGAATTATGTGTAGAGACCGATGTGCAGATGGAGCCCACACCACCAGAGTTAACCGCCATATTGGATCGCAACTCTCGGACTTTATCCATTTCTACCATGCAAAAGGTTGACATTAAAAGATTTATACATAAATTTTCAGTAGAAATTTCAAAAATAACATTTAACTATTCTTAAATAATATCGTATCGTTTGTAATTCTCATCAAGACATTGATTTATACGATGTGAAAACTTGTTACATTAGAACAATTTTAACAAAGCAGAATGGATAAAGTCTGAGAGTTGTAATTAAAAGAGGGAGATTCCTTCAAACTGAAATATGGTTATGTGGGAACACACCTTATCAATAGCAATTGGTGTACTTATCCGGATGATTACCGAAAGACAGCTGTATCGTACTTTCGTGAACAAGGAATATGGTGTAGGAAAATTTCCAAACTTTTTGCTGAAACATAATTAATGATTAAATAAAGTTTTTTTTATGAGATTATGAATCTGGATTATATATATTTGGCTTGAAAAAATCGAATTTTAAAAATATTATTGGATGAGGGGTGGTTTTACCCGGAATAGTTTATTCGCTTATAGGGGATATTACCGGTATATGCTGAAATGTATTTTGCTGAAATGTATTTTAGATAAGAGTTATTCATCCCATGAATTCGATCTAAACAGAGAAAAAATGTCCCCGATTTCGTGAAAAATTAATATAATTTTCAATCGAATTGTGTTGAATTTAAAATTTTAAGTTTAACTTATAAAACAAACGTAACTCTAATATCTGCAAGATAGGAACAGTGTGTTTCTTTTAGGAAAAAGTCAACATGAATTAATTAAAAAAAAAAAAAAAAAAAAAGAAAAAAAAAAAAAAGACAATACTCATGAATTTATAATTTTAAGGATCACTAGGTCGTTTACGCTTTTGATGTTGTAAATCAAAAGTCTTATTTATGAACAAAGGATCTATTTTGATACAGAATTAATATATTCAGCGCTCTTCAAATGTAAATATGTAGCTTTTTACACTAATGTTTTGATATGAATGATTAAACACAAGGATTTCTAGGTATTGAAACGATTGCTTACAGAGAAAAAGTCTTTTTTTCCAATATTAAATGGTACATCTGAATTTGAAATAAAATATTATAAACAGAGCACCTGTGATGATAATTTTAAAACATCATAGAATATTAAATTATTGCTCCGGCTCTGAGAAAAAAGACCGTGTTTATTTAAACCAAAATTTCCTGGAAAAAAAGTCACGATTCGTTGCTAAAAAAAGTATATCTCATGGGCGGATCTAGAAAAGTTTTGGAGGGGTGGGTGCCTTGATGTTTCCAGTCAGTCAAGAGGGAGGAGGGGTGGGGTAGTTTGATGTTTCCAGTCCGTCAAGAAGGGGATGAGTGCCTTGATGTTTCCAGTCCGTCAAGGGGGGGGGGGGGGAGCGTAATGTTTCCATTCAATCAAGATGGAGGAGGGTGTGGGGTGGCTTGATGTTACCAGTCCGTCAAGAGGGGGGATGGCACTGGCGTAGGACAAGGGGGGGGGGGGGGGGGCACGTGCCCCCCACTTTTGAAAGTGGGGGGGGGGGGGGGGGGCATAAGTATGTTTGTGCCCCCCCCCCCCACTTTTTGACGTAATTTTTGGTCATACAGATATAAAAAAAACTGCAAAATACCTTTAACTCAAACTATATAGAATATCATTACATGTATATGTTAATGATAGAGGACACAGACAGTATTTTCTGATTAGTCAATATTTTGCTTAAAAAAATTCCTGGCTCGCTACCGCTCGCCAGCCATTAATTCATGTACTTAAAATTTAGAATTGCACCAGAAATGCTAAAATTTGTGCATACAGAACATGAAAACCCAGTATTTATTTTTTAATCTCTTCCTACCCCCCCCCCCCCTTTTTTTTTTTTTTTTTTTTTTTTTTTTGCTTGTTAGAAATTTTGGGATGTTGTGCCCCTCCACTTTTTCAAGCAGAGCTACGCCATTGGATGGGTTGGGGTGGCTTGATGTTTCCAGTCAGTCAGTCAGTCAAGAGGGGAAGGGTGTGTTGGCCTGATGTTTCCAGTCCGTCAAGAGGGGGTAGGGGTTAGGTTGGCTTGATGTTTCCAGTCCATCAAGAGGGGGTGAATCTGTCTAAGGTTTTGTGTAAATGTAAAAACTTAGAAAATTCTTGTTTTTTTTAGATAAGATTTGATGAAATATTGAAGAATTAAAAATATCACATGCAGGCAATGTTGAAATGCATTTTATAAATATATTTTCGCATATTGATATTCTCCTGCATGTTTTATTTCTAGAATCTATATAACTTGGATTTTCTTAATTAACTGAATTTATGTAACAAACAATCGACATGTAGATAATTGCTCATCCTTACATACGCCATGGTAAATACTTGAATTTGGATGTAAAAATTAAAGGCAAAGAATCAAGACACCTGTCATGTCTCCTGTATCCGCCTCTGATTATTGCATAATCATAGATAAGATGGAATTCATAATATTGCAACACAGATGCACTATATTTCAGTAATATCTGCATAAAACGCTCTTTTTGGTATATTTTGGGCCATTATACAAAAGAACATCAGGTGTTAATTTATGAAATGACCACGGGTCATTGGTATTCGTGGCTATGTTTCCTTTTTCACGCCACTCCATAAATAAGCGATGGATGTCGGAATTCCTGCATATATTTTCTCCAACGCACCACAAGCGGAAATAAGACGATCTCTTCACGCTTGTCAGAGCTCCGAAATGACATTTAAAACACAGAAATTAATGTTCTCCTAATTAAATTTGCATTGTTTTAAGAAAAATACCAAAGCTTTCATTTCATATGTATTTCAACAAAAAGGGATAATACATAAGGTATCTTTATATAGAGAAAAGTATCTCATGTCCAAAAGATATTTCAGGAATTATATAAATTAAAAAAAAAAAAAAGAAAGAAAGAAAAAAAAAAAATGAATGGTCGCATTATTACATTGATTAAAACACCGGGTTTTTTTCAATTTTAATCCAGAAAATTAGAAAACCAATTTGGCTACTTTTTCTCCAATAAATGATAATTTATGCATTCTTTTTTTACACAATTTTTGATGCCTTAATTTATTTTGCACAGGACGGATGCTCAATAGCTACAAATATACATGTACATATGACTGCAATGTAGACGATTTGAATAAACCGAAATGAACTACTTGAGAAATATCAAATATAGACAGAGATACAAAAGAAAGTAGTCCGCATCTCAAACATTCACTGTAAGGTTTCTATGTATTTAGAAAAGGAATTTGGGTCAGGTGTATTAATTGTATCCGTTTTCTCAAGAATGCATGCAACCGTTGTGATGACGTCAATCGATGTCATTTCAAAGAGCTTTCAAATTGGGCCATTTTTCAAACTTTTAAATAATTAATAGGGTGATAGAATGCCACTTCATTCTGCTATTGAATAAGATCGAAGCTTGTTCAAACACCGCTAGACACATAACTACTTCGTCATGATTTATTGTCGGTTTTTTAAAGTCATGAAAAGAGAAAGAAGTTTGAAATCAATTTTAATATTCCTTGTCATTGCGTCACTAAACATTCGTTTTATAGCTAACCATGTGAAGTTGTCCCCCAAGATCAATTCTAATATTCACCAAACATTTTGGATTTATTTTTGCTATTTTTTTTCCTGCTACGAAGCATATAAAATTGTCACCATGACCTATTTGACCTTCCATTACGCCACCAAACATTTATTATTGTCTTTCAGCTAACCATATCGAGTTGTCCCCCATGACCTATTTGACCTTCTTTATATTCATTGTCATTGCGTCACCAAACATTTATTATTGTCTTTTAGCTAACCATATCGAGTTGTCCCCCATGACCTATTTGACCTTCTTTATATTCATTGTCATTGCGTCACCAAACATTTATTATTGTCTTTTAGCTAACCATATCGAGTTGTCCCCCATGACCTATTTGACCTAGGATTCCATGGATTACACCAAACATCAAAGAGTGGGCATCTGTTGTTTGGAAACTCGAGCAAATACAATTGCCTTCTGTCTACGATTACCGATTTAGATTGTTTACAGATATCTTAAATAAAGTGAATTTACTACGCCATATGGAATGATCTCCGTCACGGTTTGTCCTGGTATTGGTTTCAGATTGACCGTCGTCTGACCTGGATCAGGTCACTTTGCTTGCCGTAGATAGAGTCCATTTGGTAAGATGATATCTACGTATAATTATTAACGATGTGCGAAAATTACTTAAAGATTTTCCCGCCAAATTTACAGCAGACGATAGATAATTTCCTTGAGTTCGATCTAATGTTTCATTTGGAATTTATTTGTATGTATTATCCCCATTAATCAATGTCAGACGATCTAGTGTCTGACCTGAGGAAATATCGTCTGGGGACGCGCTGCTTTGGTCAACTCCGAGTCAGTTGCTGTCAATTACTTATCGTCTGCTAATCAATTAAACGGAAATAATTCCTTAAAATAATTCAGATTCAATTAATAATATTCATCTTGACAGTTAACGTCTGAAGAGGGGAATCCCAGTAAGTTCATATAAATGCATGAAAACAAGTGCCGAGTGAAATGTGTGGGAAGAATATGAACATGAGGAAGGAATCGTACAGATGACATTTTGTCTCTTATGAATGGTGATTTATTTATCATAATCCGGTATAAACATTAATAGAATCAATTAATGAGAGAGAGAGAGAGAGAGAGAGAGAGAGAGAGAGAGACTTTGCTTTCGAAACAATTTTCCGTCCTCAGAATTTGAACCTTAAATTTGAACTACTTTGAATCATTGCTTGGATTCACTTTTCGAAACATACATGTATACATGTCTTGTTCACCGCATTCGGAAAGTGTTCTATTCAGAAGACTATCATCTGGCAGCAACGTTGAGACACTTCGTTTTTCTTGCATGCAATGATTTTGTTTGTTGGTTCCAAATCGGCCAGCCATTTCATAAACAATTGACAATCGATAAATATACATGTAGATACCCTGCTTTGTTATGTACTTTTTCTTGGTGGTCATATGAAGGTCGTATAGTGCTGGATCAGCCATTTGAGTGAAGAGGATACTCTACTAAACAGCGTGGGTATTTGATATTGTACACCAGGAGTAACTTGTTTTCTTTATTTTACACTTATACGGGTCAAATTTTACCAATGCAGAGAGAGGTACGGGGGATTTGGGTATACATGACCCCCCTTTGTGTAGCTTGTGGTTAGATCATTCGTTTGGAAAGACGTTTCCTGCCTATTTCTTTCATGTGGGAATGAAACCTTGATACAGATAAAGGAATGTGAACCGTGCCCATTCATAAAAAGATTACACGAGGATGGGCTCACCCACAATTAGACACCATGACATTATGGGAGGTTTACTTTCAGGTCGTCAAACAAGTTCTGAATACAAATGATCGTAAAATCATCTCTCCGTACTACTTATAATCCATCATTTTGTACATATAATTGACTCAGTCAAAACAAATATAGATACTCCTTACGTCATCATTATATGTTCAAATTTCAATTCAGCCGCGACCTTATGCAAATAAAAAGCGAATCTTTTAGAGATACTAGAATGTCCTTCTCTGTGACATAACATTCCTTGGTCTTATTTCTTTTATAAAAGAGGGTAAAGTTGTTTATTGGCGTGTCAGGTACATACGATCACAGACAACTTTTTTGGCATTTTATTGATTTTAAATTGAGCTTTTTTGAAGTTTTATTAGTATTTTTAACTAATTTCCTTCTAAATCAAGTCCTAAAAAGTTTGATTTAGAAATAGTATAGTAAATAAAGCATGTCATGTAGACTTGTAAAGTCTGAGTGTCACAGAACAGTTTTTGTTTTTTGAATAGGCTGTTTCATAATGGACAGGTGTCTCTGAAATATAAATCAAAAGGAAGTAATTGCTAGAAAGAGAATTTATTGATGAGCAAGGCAAAAATTAAAGGAAAGAAATATGCCTAAAATTGTCAAATGTGGTGAACCACATCCTTTACGTTTCCACAGTAACATGTGGTACTGATCATTGCGTTGAATCCATCTTTGTTAGGTCATGACTTGCAAAAAGACGCTGAATGTTTTCGTAAAAAGGTAAAGGAAACATGATTGACGAGCAGACAGAACCTTTTTTGGATAGCAGTTTTGGAATGGTTTGTGACTAGTGACAGAATTACATTACTACATTATGGAGTGAAGGACAGTTTTCGTTGATATCATTGGACAACAGTCCCTCACTCTCAAAAAGAGAACAAACTACTCATTTATATATTTGAGGAAAGCTTTTATTCTATGATTTCCAAAAACGGCGCATAAATTTAACATATTCAAACAAAGATCACAATATAGTAATAATGAAAAAAAAAAACTACAAAGAAAAGTGTATGTTCGGAACTTGAATATCAAATATAACTCTGATGAACAATATACTAAATAACATAGATCGTCGCTTTGGTCACTGATGACATTTGGTCGGGCGTCTTGTGGTAAAGAACACCACAGAGAGATTGTTGTCTTTAAACAATATAATTAACAACTTGGATGACATTACCACAAAGGGTTTTTTAACATATACATTGAGTTCGTGTATTGAAGAAACTCAAAACAAAGCAGGTCCAGATTCCATATCCATAACTATATAGAAACCCCTTTAATTCTCACCTCTGAACAATTAATCTTTTCTTACGAACACGTCTGACAAATAGGAGGAGAACTGCGTGACCTAACGCAACAGGAAATCAGATAGTCTGCTACACCGAATACCCGGATGATTAATAAAAGTAAAAGTGTTCCGAATTCAGCATCCTTTATTCATCATTGATTAGCTGATTGCAATACAACGAGGTTACACCAGGCATAGTGACAAGGCACTTTTTTTCGCGCCTTTTTTCTATTGTCGTTTGTTTTGTTTTATTTTTCTACAAGTGATGTCATTAAGGGTAACTGAATCAATAATTCAAAGGGTACTTATGACTCATTTATTATGTTCTACATGGTTACAGAGTTTGCATGGGACCATGACGTTGATGTAAATTTTACCTTGACAAAAGTATAGGACAAAAAGGTAAAATAACATCATAACATTACGTCCAAATATTGCTCATAGAATGTAAACTGATACTAGAGTCTACCGTACTTTGTTATATACAATTATCGTCATGAAACGTAAATAGTAGACAGTATATAAAGTTTCAAACGTTTGATATCTACATCTTGTACAAGGCTTTGGCGCCAGTAAGGGTGCTCGATGTATGGAGTGCCTTGAAGCTGGACGAAACGGAGAACCAATCCTGGAATTGGATTGGTGACAACTCCCCTTCCCTACTCAAATTTTAAACACTCAATAAGACCGAATTTTAGATATAATGCGAATGTGCAGTCTCTGCACTAACCAAATTATAACTGAGTTAAATTTGAAAAGTTAAACATATATATGTTACAGAGAATAAGTGTAATCAGGGATTTCATGTAATTCCTGAAATTTAGGGATTTCGTGTAATCCCCGTTTCGATTAGTTATTACATGTCATTCCTGAAATTGGCCAGGTATTTCATGTAATTCCTGAATTTTTCATGCATTTTTACACTTATTTCCTAACCTTAAGTTCTCCTTATTTTCAGTTTTGAAATCTATTATTTTTGGCTCAGTTGATGCTGAATATCCTCTCTGTCAAGTACCAAGAACTAGTTATGCCAAATAAGTGAAAATATTCAAACTAGAATAGGTAATATTTATCAAAATATTCCCCAAATTTGAAGTTAATTTATCATGTTTATCATTATCCATGCAAAATGGACATAAAACAAACACATGAGCGCAAAGAAAAAGAATTTATCAAACAAAATTAATGTCAAAGTACTCTAAAACATATATCGAAAGTTTCAATCGGAAACATTAGTATGAATAACCCTCATTAATGTATCTTCATAATGGGCAAAAAAAAAAAAAAAAAAGGTCTAATTTTCAATAAGTTATTATGGTATGTCTAAATAAGTTTAAGATATATTCAAAATTACTTTTTTGGCGAGGCAACGGATGTCCCCGTCAGACAGCACATCCAAATAAAATATAAGTTAAAAATAGCATAGGAGACCGAGACTGAGTATGAAGGTCCATAAAACAAATCTATGTGAATAATTATTCCTATTTCCCGGTAAAAAAAACAATTTTACCGAGTACACGTATCACAGTCATATCAGTGGGTCGAAATCAATCTGTGCAACCGAGTTGTCCGCTCAAGAGTTTTTCTAACATATCATGTTCCTATAAATCTTAAATTAACATAATCAGCCTTAAAAGCATCTCTGATTATATGCGTAACCATTTTGTCTCTTTCGGTAATAGGATTTTATATTATGAACATGTAAAAGGTCTATCATATCGCAGTTTCATCATTTTTATATGATTTTGGCGGTCAGGAAATAAGTGTAAAAATGCTCAAATATTTTAGGAATTACATGTAATCCCTAAAAATTTGGGGATTTCATGTAATCCCTAAAATGACCAGGGATTACACGTAATCACTGAACCTTTCAGGAATTACATGAAATCCCTGATTACACTTATTCCCTGTAACATATATATTGCTGTATCTCATAGAGCGACTTCGCATAGAGCTCCATAAAGCTACTGCAATATTTACCACAAACCCGAATTGATCCAAGTCTACTCTAATCCAAGCGCTCCTTATATGGTTCGTGGGAATATTGATAAAACTTCGCGCCAAATGGTCAGGTGACAGAAAGCGCGGTTACATTGCATTGTGGGTATGATACGACGAAAGCAAAGTTGGAACTTGGTTCGTCTTTATTACAGTTATTATAAACAATCAGGAGCAAAACTAACACATTTCTCTGTGTTAGTTTGTACTATGATAGTTAGAATATGGGAATATAAACACGCTAAAGCAATTATTTTATATAGGTCATTTTTGCTATGTACAGTAATCTCAAGAGATGTAAATATAGAATAAAAAATAGAATGACAGAAATGAAATTAGGATTAATTCCCTATAGACATGATTATATCAATATATAGAATTATTAATGACGATTTCAACGCGATGATCGAATTAAGCAATTGTTTTTTTTCGCTAATTGTATTAAAATGGAAGATATGCAATATCCAATCTGGTTCTGAAAGGTACACTAGTACTGAAATAGAGAAAAGTACTTTTTGTACTTAGACCTACGCTATAAAATAAAATGGAAATTAAGCTTATTGGCCAATTTGATTGCTGTTTTCTCGTGAAACTGTCATATATCCCTTTTCATTTTAGCTCCATTATAATGTGTACTTTAATATGTTGAAGTGAAAAAAAGAAAAGATTATGATCACCAAGAGAGGATGGAGAATACGGTCGGACTGTCCTGTTCTACAGTGTGGTTCTCGGTGGTCGGACTGTCCTGTTCTACAGTGTGGTTCTCGATGGTCGGACTGTCCTGTTCTACAGTGTGGTTCTCGATGGTCGGACTGTCCTGTTCTACAGTTTGGTTCTCGATGGTCGGACTGTCCTGTTCTACAGTTTGGTTCTCGATGGTCGGACTGTCCTGTTCTACAGTGCGGTTCTCGATGGTCGGACTGTCCTATTCTACAGTGCGGTTCTCGATGGTCGGACTGTCCTGTTCTACAGTGCGGTTCTCGATGGTCGGACTGTCCTGTTCTACAGTAGGTTCTCGATGGTCGGACTGTCCTGTTCTACAGTGCGGTTCTCGATGGTCGGACTGTCCTGTTCTACAGTGTGGTTCTCGATGGTCGGACTGTCCTGTTCTACAGTGTGGTTCTCGATGTCACAGAAAAAATCATCAGAACTTTAAGGACAAAGAAACAGTAGGTTAAAATATAATCCAAATAAATATTTTGTTGTTTTACTCTACCCAGTGACGTATTTAATGACTGAGAGAAGATAAATTTATGTTAGCTCAACAAACACTTGTTTATTTACCATGTGTACTCAGCTATGTTACGTACAGTTAGAATAATTATCCGTGTTCAGAATAAATTAATTTTAGGGTCTCAAATAATAGAACAAAACAGACTGAGGAGTTTAAACATGAAAATTCTTTACATTTAAACATAAAATCCAATCGTTTTCGACATGAATGAGAGGAAATTGTCGAAAGATTATCAAGAATGTTATTTATTTTTGCACATGTTAATTATTTCGGAAGGTAATAGTGGTTAGTTAAACTTATTACAAGCCTTAATCGCATTTTAAAAAGAAAGGAATGAATTTGATCGTATATATAACATTTGTAGATCCGATACCCAATGGATTTATACTTAAAATGCCAGACAGATAATCCTCATCAGACACGTGCTATGTACTAAATTAAATCCGATTCGTGGTCATGGTTCTTATAAATCCATGCGAACCTATATCGACCTGTGACCGTTGTCAAGTGGACATCTTCGTGACCAATACGTACTCCGTATACTGTCACATGACACGCTTCCCTGACAACACTCATGTGCCCAGATCAACGACTGAATTCGGATTAGTAAAAAAACAAAAAACAAAAAACAAAACAAAAACGAAAACAAAAACTAAATAAATGTTTTTGTTTTTCATGTTTTTTTCGAATTATTTCAAACTTTAAATTTTTCGCTTATGCTTAACACTGTGCTATTTCAAAAGTTATGAATTTGAAATTTTACATTCAAACTGAAGTTAACTGCTTTCTTGCTCTTAAAAAAATGTCCAATATCTGTTTCACACTATTTGGAAAGAACTTTATTTCTTGATGTGAAGTATGCAATAGAGAAGGAGGAAAATGATCTTTCAGTTCCTAACTATACGTATATGCCATTGATAACAACTGGACTTGAAATTTGTACTTCGTCAACATGCTTCTTCCAAAATACAAATTGGCTACGGTTGCACTTTGGTCCTGTATGCGATTTCAAATCTAGTTGACATCAATTTCATAGCCTATAATGTCATCAATGAAACTTAATTGTCTCTGAAACTATTTATTTCTATCATAAAATCGTAACACAGATGATGGAGATATCGCCAGTCTTGTCTAGGAGGATGACTTCTTCATAGTTCTTGTCCTCCCTTTATCCATCATTTCCTTGTAAATTGAAAAAAAAATCTCCTACGAAACGTGAAACTAACAACTTTGTGACAGGCACTACCGGGAAGCCTTTCACCTACAATTACACAAAACAATGATGACATAAATATTTTCGTGATAAAATTTTATGTACATGTTACAATGGCTAAATAGGAGATGTTCACTCAGTGTTTGATCGGTACCTGCACTATGTACCTAAATGTAAATAAACAACATTTTATAGATTTATTGTGCTATATCTGCATTCGTTTATCTTTCGCACACGTGGCAAAAGATAAAAGTCGGTGTATACGTCCCCAACAGTTTAGTTGAAATCGGGTCAAGAATATCAAAGGGTAAAACTCTGTCAAGTAGAATACCTAGAAAGGATGGTCCCAAAGTCACTCTACTTTATAAACTTTGTCCCATATTAATTAGCATGTTTTAGACTAACATTACGAAGAAAGCTTTGAGTGTTTGGACTAATACAATGTTTGTTGCCTTAATTTGGACTTATTTGATCTAGTTCATTACAGACTTCAACTAAGAAAACCATTGAAAAACCCTAGACAGACAGACAGACAGACAGACAGACAGACACTGAATAAAACAGTAAAACTACATACCTTTAAATCATGCAATGGAAAGTTTAAATTTACATATACATATGCATTTTGTTTGTAAAGGAGTATATTTGGTTTATATCGTAAAGTGGCCACCTAAAATCGACTTCTCCAAAATTAAATTTTTGTTGTCATGTTTAGATAGTTAAATATCTATATTTTGAGTAATCTAGTTATGAAAACTACTCCTCGTTTTCTAAGACATTATAAATTTTGCATAAATAAAACGAAAACTGCTGATTTTGTCATTTTTTTTTCACGAAAAATTGCATAATTCATGTTTATTTTCATTGAGATAACATCGAGCGGGATCGTGAACAACTTTTTCCTTTTGCATGCATGTAAATACGTGCAAAGGTAACAACATATCCAAGTTGTTCAGAAGCCCGCTTGATACTACTAGTAACTAATAGGAAGTTTGTCAAAAATGAGCCCCAAAATGAAGTTTTATGGAAATTTGGCAAAATATACAATTTTTTTTAAAGCCCAAATGCTAAGAAATTGAGAAAGGAAATTAAATGTTATAAGTAGTTAAATTTCATAAGTAGTCTATATTGTAGAATAAATATTGATACAAATTCATAACTTCATGAGAATTTAGGATTTTGCCCTGAAAAGGGGTAGCTTTTCTATACAAACCATAAATTATATAGCCCTTTTATAAAAAAAGTTCATACGGTAAGATATAATTGCATTTTCCTTCAATAGGCAAGCAATTGGTAAGTTTTTTTTTTATAACTGACGATTGGTTTTATGAAAAGTACTAGATCTTCTGGGCAGGTGATCTGTTCATGAATATTTATAACATATTTTGAAATAATAATAATATGAAAATAGTAGCAATACTAGTAATTGTTTAGAATTGATTGGATGCCATTTTCAGAGTCGGTATCAATGAAAATGCAATTAATATTAATGAAATTATGAATGTCATTTCAATATAGGTAATTGAAGATTGATTAATATAACATACATAATAAATAGTTAACCCAAATAATGAAACTATGTCAGCTTTTAGGTCAGAACCTTTTCCTCTCAAGATTACCTTATACTGACCACAGCAGAACGCACCCTCAGGATTTGAACAAACAAAGACGTAAGACAAAGCAATTTGTACAATGATACACACAGCACCACTAACATGTATTTCCATATACCAAATATAAACATGAATGGAAACACATAAAATGAGGGATATCAATGTATACCCGGTGCCGACACTGTGAAACAATCACGTGCTATTTAGTTGTTCCGTTTGTCGATAAGTTTTCCTTTTTTTCAATAAAATAAAAATTATTATAAACCCTCGAGAAGAAAGATTTTTATTTGCAGTTTGAATTTGATTCCATATAAAACACAAGATGTACTGAGCCAAATTCGAATTTCCAATAGAAACAAAAATAATAAAGAACTAAGTACAACCCAAGTTTCTCCTATATCAAGCAATTAGGGTAACACCCACATTGGTGTCATGCCGACAGCTAATTTACTCAAACTGTCACCACGGATACATCTTTGTTCTTATTACCAGGACCTTGGCCTGTTTCAGGGAAAAGAGGCGATTATGTAAATCAATATAAAACACCGCTATAATTAGTTTTGTAATCGGCTTTGGATGGAAGAATATTTTAGAGTCGCATCTCTTAAGACTAGGATAGTCAGTGGGTGTACATAATCGGAGTAAGAAATCTTTTTTTTTTTTGCAAATTGAATGAAGGCTCGGCGATTTTGTTGTTGTTTCTCAGATATTGTGATTTTTTTTTGTAAAAAAAATCTGAAAACAGATTGTCTGGTGATTCTTTAGAATGATGAATTAAGCTTGATTTAGACAGTAAAAAAAGAGCACATGCCAAGAAACGAGGAAGTTCGATTTAGACACATTTACGAAAGCTGCATACTAGAATGATGATATGTCACAAAGATTCTAAATCAAACAACAGCCAATTCAGATGACAAATAGAAGGAAAATGTTCGGATAATTCTATAAGCAAGTTTAATATGAACTGATTGCCAAATTGACACTCAGATTAGAACCAAGAACAGAAGAAAATAACAACATCACTAACAAAGTCTACATAAAACAAGCCTCAAAAAGAAACAAAACATACTGAACTAATGCCATTGTGACCAACAGCTAAGATTAAATCAATGGGTAATAAAGAAATATAAGTTTTGCTCATTTCAAGAAATTACGGTCCCACCTGAAACAAAATAAATAAAAAACCCCCCCAACAAACAAACAAACAAAGTAAAATTGTTTGAACCTGCTATTGACATGGGAAAAATAATTTTAACAATTGAAAAATTAGAAAACATAAAACAAGAGGATTGTGCATACAATAAGTCTTAACAGAAAAAATCTGTTTTATTGATACAATGCACTTTTCATTCTGCATGCTTGTTTAAATATTTAATCCCATCTGTAGATTTTTGCATGCACAGACTTCTCATGCAATACTACAAAAGAATTCCTAAGCATCATCGTGCTCGTTTTAAAAAGAGTATATAACACCGTAAGGTAATGGCATACCACACAATACCACCTCTGTAGCTGAAAATAGGCTTGCGCATCTTCATTATGTAACAAGGGTTTGGTTAACCACCCATCTTCAAATTCAATTTTGAATCTTCTAGTCTATTTCCATTACCTTTCTTCTCCTTGTCTTTTATGTATATGTCATTAACTTTGTCTTTAATGAAAAATAAACTGTCAAAGGGGCTTGCTGGCGAATATTCCAATGAGTTTCCTGGTAGAACATACATTTGTAAGAAGAATCCAGGGTATATATGTTTCTTTCCTGGTTCTTGGCGGTTCCATTTCTAAAGACAACCATATGGCACAAAAGACGCTTCTGAGACTAAGGATTCGAATGTCATTCTGATGAGAAATTTTAATTTCAAGTAAATCTGATGGATTTAATTTAAGTTTTCATTATTTTATTTCTGTGGAAAGTAATGAGAACGTTTTGGCGTACACAAGTCTGCCACCAAGTGTAAACGACCTTATGGTGGCTTACACGAAATGGTGGTGCGGCATAAATTCTGTTATAATAAACAAAATCATAAGAATATTTGAGATAACAAGGTATTTGATTTTACGTACAAGACCTTTTTGTATGTATCATATCATCATATGACGGGTTCAGGATTCGGCATGTGACACCTTTGACCTAATGACGTCAGTACCATGTGCGGTGTACCCTGTATCACTCCGCGATATGCATTGCGTGCCTTGGAGACGTCCCCGTACATTAATACTTGCATATACTGTGTAGATAACGATAGATGCTCGTGAACTTTACCTCAATTTTCAGATAGGTATTTGACAAATCGGTTTCATCTTCATTGTTTATTTACTTATACGCCACTAAAAAGGAATGTCACCAAGTCTCTTGGCCTAGTAACATAATAAAAAGGAAATTATTTCGCGCTTGATTTACGAACATTTCTTTGACAGACGACAGTCCATAATTCAAGGGAGATGTCACAGAATCATTCGAGCTGTTTTGCATATATATGACTTATAAAAACATATAGGATTCCACGATTTGCATCGACTTAATGCAGATAATGATTTCAGGAATGATATAAACATCCTCCTGACATTTCTATCCGGTAGGCACACCAGAAATTTCCTGTTATGGGATTTAAGGTTGAAGACTCTAATCAGGATTAGGTAATAAATAATACAGACGACGATAATGAAGATAGAAGGAAACAATCTTTGAAAAGTCTTCATTTCATAGCATACAACCACTGGTCCAGGTATAAAGTCACAAAAGCATAAAGCAACAAATCAAAAACGCATAAAACCATAAATCGACAAATCATGCGAAAGTCTGTAGACAACAACCGAAAAAAAAAAGCCGTCAAAACAGGGAATAACAAGTCAAATAATCTACTACGATGCACACAGATACACTATAACTCACAACAGTTATCAACAACACCTACAACAATATGCAACGAAAAACAGTAACATGACACAAACAGCAGCAACACAACATGAGAAACCAACAATAAATCTTAAATATACAGCAAGCCTAATAGACACAAGAACATGAAACAAACAACCATAAAGCCAAATGCACAAAAACATAACAAATCACAACGCCTGAAACAAGGAAAAAGACAAAAGGAAATATGTGAATCAACATATCACAGAGAATATAACAAAGTACATGGACACCTATCGTAGAAGCAAGCAACAAAAGTGTCTTCAACAAGGCAATGACGTAAGACAATCGACGATAAAGCTTATAAGTAATAGACATATGAGAGCAAAGCACAAAGCACAACTGAGTACAGCGCTTACCTACAACAAAGTATAACCTTCTGCAAACCCATACCTTCAGAATTTTACACAAGCAAACAATAATTCGAAGCAATCAATAACAAAACCTGCTAGAAAGCTCAAAGTGCACAAAACAAACCCTAATACAAAAGGACACTGAAACATAAAATACGAGCAACAGCATAGATAACTTAACATACCGCTTCTTAGCCTTTTTTTTCGTCACGAAGTCTTGTTTCGCGCCAGTTTGAGTATTTCTATTGATATTGAAATATTCAAGAGTATCGATATTTTGAGATTTTCAATACGTATCGATACAAAAATGCTGAGTATCGATACTTTCAATACATTTGATAAAAAAATAAAATCCTTAACTTTTAATTCATTTTTTTGGTTCTTATTTTTTTCATGATTTTTTAATGTTTAGCCATGCATATGAGTTCAAATAAAGCTTTTATCTTAATTATATTCCAATAAATCGGGTAGCCATTGTGATGTTACGTCAAAGTTTTGAGCGTAGGGAGAATTTACAAATGCTAGAATACTTTTGATGCTGCAATTCGTTGAGTTTGCAATATTTGCGCAAAAATAGGGTGTCTAATATTCAATAAAAATGTAAATATGAGAAATTAATGTCTTAGTTTCGGTGTTCATGGGTGTATATTTGCGAGGAAAGAGAATTCTTTGGAAGACAAAGAAACACTCTCAATAACTGAAATTGTTATCTTTTAATTTCGTTTTCTGTTCTTGAAATAATTGAAAACATCCATTTGTTGCTTAGTTTTGTTCTGTTATATAAAGTTTTCATTGATTAAAACAAGAACTCCATTTATTGATCCATTATTACGACTTATTTGAGAAAAATGAAAATATGCGTATTGTATTAAAATATTGAGTATTGAAGCAAAATGTATTGTATTGTATTGAAACAAATTATTTTAATATACAGCACTATTATCAATCGGTGATCCTCATTCCAAATTCAGCAAATAAACAGGGTATTCAAAAGGAATTTCTCGAATATTCAGAACAAGTTTTTCTGTTGAAAGTCGATCCACATATTTCCGCCAATTCAACTCGCATTTCGCTGGTTGTACGTACATATTCATTCAACTACGAAAGTTTTCATCAAGTTTATTACAAATATCAACCAAAGATCAGACCATATTACATGTACCTGTAGTGCTTTTGTCTTGTTTGTTTGGATTTTTTTTATCTTATTTGCTTGTTTCGCCTCATATATTTATTTTTCATAATAAATATTATTCAAGGATTTTGATACTTTTGGGAACTTTGACATTCAAATATAATATCATGGAAAATTTGATTAATTCATGAATTTTAAGATTACCTTCCCATCACTTGTTTTTCCCGATGTTTTTCACATGTTTACAATTTATTTCCAGACATAATATTTTCTGTTTCGTTGCGTTTCAGAAGGGCGTTCTGGCTCACTTCAATTCAACGTCAACTTTCAATAAAAAGTTTGAATAAAAAATTCAGAGCCAAAGCTTGTGGGATTTCAAATAATAAACCAGTTTAATGAATATGATTCTAAAATCTATTTCATTGAAAGAAGCGAAATGAGGCGCGAGAGGAAAATTAAAAAGTTATAGATTCCATATTTCCCAGCGGAGTATCTGTGTTCAGCCCACAGAATCGTCATGGGGTCTCTTGGCGGAGTAAACAACTTATTAGTATGTCATTCAGCTTTTTTCTTACTATTCATACTAAGTTTAATTTCCTAGTTCAGAAGAATTGATCAGAATTTATTGTTAATTCGCCGGATTATCCCACAGTGCTGCAGCACTTTCTCAAGGTTATTACACCCTTGATGCTTCAGTGACATAACCAGGGGAAGGTTTTACTTAATTTTCGCTCAGCATCTACACCAAAAATTATTTCACATGTATATTACGGATATCAAACTCTAATTTAAATTCTTGGTAGATAAATTATTTCCCTAATCGGTCGAGAACAATGCAAAGAAACATGAAATGGATTCTAAAAATGCAAGAAATTTATTCCCCGGATAGGACACTGCTAAAAAGCCGTAATTTTTAGGTCAGACGCATAGGATGCATAGTGTTACGAGAGAAAGTGATTTCAATAACAGATCAATGAATCTCGTATATAATTAACTTGTACCGTAGTTATCCATCTAGAGGCTTCCAGACATCGACTTTAGGAGGGAAGCACTTTATGGTGTTACAGATGAAAGGCTGTATCTATATATATCATGGTGGATAGGTTGGACTGAACAAAACGAAAAAGCAGCTCATTGTCCCCTCCTTTTTTATTCAGTTTTCAGATTTTTTTTGTTTTATTTTTTAATTTGCATGTTGGGAAAAGAAAATTGAGTTAAAACCCTGAATGTTCATATATTATAAAATTTATGTACATACATGTATGCCCGAAGGTGTAGGTGTCCGGATTACTGATGCCGAGCGCCAACAACTCCTTCGATTATATAAATTTAGGGGGAGGGGGTATCCAATGCAAGATAACATGAAGAAATAACACGTTCGAGAAACATGTCACTTTGATATGTGTATTGGTTTAATGGAGCAATAGCACAGATCTTAGAAGCATGCTAGAACAGTTTGTCAGGATACAATGCCATGAGGATAAGGATTTTAGAGAGGTACGTCATAGAGTCTCGACTACAAAGCGTTGAGAAGGTAGGTCTTGTAGGTATAATCTTTCTCCTCCGTAGACATTTTGGGATTAAATATCAGACATTTAATTCACCTCCTCAAAGAAATCTGTGAAACATAATCAGTTCTTGGTAAAAAAGACAACGAAATAAACCAAAAATACAAAAGATCGATATGATATTCTGGTAAATCGTGATTTAGCCCTCGACGTCTGTTACATAAAATGTAGTCTTATGTAAATACTGGTAAATGGCCTCAGAAAAGGAAATCAATCAACAAGGTTTCGCTGTCTTCTGTGACGCAACGTGACTATCAAATTTAAAAGTACCAACAACCTTGCATTTAGAATTGAGGAACTTTAAATATTGTGGATGGGTTCTACAGAAAATCAAATTTGGACCGAAGATTTTTCAGAGAGAGTTTCATATAATTTATATTCATTTCTCCAAGAGGTCGAAAGAGTGTATTTGAATTTTGGTATTATGTATCTACATACTAATAGGCGTACTCGTTTAAACCTGATATGAAAAAAAGAATGTGACTTGAAGGGTTGACATGAGTAAGTCGCAAATTGACATAACTTACAGACACATGTCTTGTATGTTAGAGACCGAAGTTTGCTAACATTCAATGAATTACTTAAAAAAAAAACAAAACCCCAATATAAATCGAATGAAAAAAAAACCCTCAAGAAGAGAGAAAGAAAAAAACCCCCTCAAGTTGACTAATTTTTCTGTGTCAGTCTGTATAAGCCATCATTTTCACACATTTTTATATCAAGATTTATGGTAAGTTGTTTACAACTTTTATCGCTACATTCCTAAGAGATTAAAGCGAGAGAAAAAAATCATAGCGTCTGCACTCAATGAAGTCACCTTCGCCTCGCAACAGGCTGCGGGAATATACATTCACGCAACCATTGGCACAAAAGAACACGAAGCTAATCTCGGGCTGTTTTTGTAATTAATCTTGTTTACTAAGCCGTCCTCTAATGATCTTTTTTCTCTGCATCAGAGAGCGAAATGTTGAATGACTTGGGTTAGCGAGACTGATTGTTAGTGAAATTAAATTCATCGGAAGGATCAATTAGCATTTATTTGATAAGGAAAAAATCGATTATAAATAAGAAAAAAATCATAATAAAAAATGAAGGATCAAGATCAAAATAAAAAAACCTCTCAATTTTTTTTTCTATTTCTGAATTTATTAACATTCAAAACAATTTTGAAAGACTTCGTAGAAGGTTTAGACAAACGGAAAAAATACAAAAAGAAATATTTAAAACAAATTAACAAATGAAAAAGAAAATAGAAGAACAAATAAATAGTTCAAAAACAAAAAACACAATTGACAGAGAATCTTAAAATGGTGCTACAGTAGTTTACAAGCAGCATGTATAATAATGTGTTAGAAGAAAGATAACTCTTGACATTCATGCGCTCCATAAGCGTTAGGACTGGTTACCATCTATCTCGAAATTGATACATACAAAGGAGTTCGAACCCCTCAAAACGTGCTCTGGCCAAATATATTAATAAAGACACAGCGTTGCTATGTTGCGTCACTGTGGCAAGGGAACAACCTAATTTTGTTGTTGTTGTTGAGGTTTTTTTTTTGGCAAGGTCTTCCTTACAAAAATCAAATGGTTGAGCGACTTCTTTCGTTTCTTGGGAATATATTTCTCTCTTAGTAATTTTGAAGGTCTTTCATTTTCAAGTGTATATTCCGTGCGATAAGTGTTTTGGTATCAAGTTTGAATCTTCTCTCTTTCAACTTGAACTTTCTTGGAATTTACCTTGTCCAAAACATTTCCTTCCTCAGTCTCTACCCTAAATGGCCATGGGATGTGACCTTGTCCACCATATTGGACGCTGTATCTCCACTTCCTATATTTTTCTTAAGACTTTTAATGGCGGTAAGTGATAAAAACAAAACTATATTGTTATTTTTGTGAAGAAAAACGGGAAGGAAAAGTTCGACTCGTGAAACAAATAGAGGGCGGACAAGGTGACTCAAGGTAAATACCGCTTGTCCTCTATTCGACCAGATAATATTTTGTATAAAGACATACTTAGCAACAAGAGAGTAATTTTAAATGAATTAAGTGCTTGAAGTTCTAGATCTTGAACAAGACGGATTTTATCTTCTGCATGACGTCATGTTCTCAAAAGTTCGCACCTTTACGAAACATTTTCATGAATGAAAGTCATGCTACAAGTCTAGGTCATAGTGTGCGTAAAATCGTAAGATAAAAATAGTCAAGGTACAAAATTTACCTGGCCGGATTGGGACCAGACCTTCGTACTATCTAAACTTTCAGACATGCGTGGTACGAATGGCTTTCCACCCTATACCACGTGGGCGAGGTTCACAAACAGGAAGGACGAGTCGGACCAAAGATAATCCAGACATCATGAAATTCGTGATGTTATAACAACACCTTGACATAGCCATGTTATCTCAGCTACATGTATTAATACAAATTGATCCTCTTTGGTGTTTAACATCTTACAGACACATCTTACATGTATGTACTAACTATCCCTTTTGGATACATTATACACAAGGGACCGGGTGGATGGACATTCTATGTTGCTATTCTGAATCCGCACAATACACATTAAATCAGTTCTGACAATTTTTTTTTTATTAAACTCAAATCTTTTCAATTTATCCAATGCTTTGATACAGGGTTTTTTGGCCTAAATTTGAAATTCTTTTTTATAATTCTTATGCATTTCTTTCTCTATGTAAAATGGGCTTCGGTTCTGAACAAGTTTACATCTTGACTTGTAGTGTATGAATTGGTGCCACTGACCTACAGACAGATCCGGACGTTCATAAATATTTCACGCATACCAATTTTCAACGAAATTCGAGAATGTAATGGACAGACGGACGATGAACGCTGAGCTATGGACCTAACATGAATGACCCATAATTTACTTGGGCATCCTCATCAAGAAACCTACATATTTGCTCCTCAACAATCAAAACTTGGACCTCTTTGAAATTCCACTGTCAGATATGTTGTAGTATAATGATAGTCCTAATTCTCACAGTGTTCTACTTTAAATACAAAATCCCTTGTAGGTGGCGCCTCTAAATTGATTTTGTTTTTTTTGCGCTGCAAAAATGAAAAATTCTTACTGTGGCAGTAAAGGTCCGTGTAAAATATAAAATTATTTCGAGGAAAGTAACTAATTTTTCGAGGGAACGAAATAATATTTCTTGGGGACTAATATTTTTCGAGGGAACGAAATATTATTTCGTGGGAACGAAATAATTCTCGTTTTTGCGCATGTACAGACTTATGTATATATATGCCATACCTACATGTATACGAAAATTTTCAGTAACAGTCATGAATATCAAGGTCACTACTGGTAGATCAAACTTTCATGTTTCAAAAGTACTCTTTATTGTGAATTTATTAATAAGATACGAAGAGTATGAAAGGAACCTGCTTTCATTTTTTTTATCTAAATGCCATATGCAAGGTCAAAGTTGAAAGGTCACTTGGTCAACAATCATAGTAACAAAATGTAGTTCTCCTTATGGTGAATGTGTGACAGCTAGGTCTTTCTTTGATACTACGAGATAAATCTTTTTGGAAAACTTTTTAACCAGACGTAAAGACAGGATGATTCCTTCCCCCCCCCCCCTGAACTTCTCGATGTCGGATCTTTGAGAACAACCCCTATTTCAAATAATTTCTTTTTAGCAGAATTTCTAAATTTGACGCCTTCCATTTTGATGCCTTCAAATTTGACAGGCGTACGCATGAGTAAGGCATTGATTATTTCGTTCCCACGAAATATTATTATTTAGTTCCATCGAAATATTATTTCGTTCCCACGAAATATTATTTCGTTCCATCAAAATACTATTTCGTTCCCTCGAAATATTAAATATTATTTCGAGGGAACGATACAGTTTTATTTTTTACACGACCTTTTACGACGGTCGGACTACCGTAAATTCTACATTCTAACGTTGATAACTCCATTTAAATTGATCAGATTTGTCTATTTTTAGGTCTTCCGACTTCCGTCGGAAGACCTATTGTTTTCGTAACCGTGGAAAATTGGATCAGCGATTTCTCAAGAACCCTGTAAGCTAGGACAATGAAAGTTCTCCAACGTTACGTTTGGAGTAAAAGCTAGATTGGTCTTTTTTATTTTTGGTCTCTATTATTTTTTTTATCATGTTTTTAGTAGATTCAAATATTTGACGGGAGCGTCGAATTACTCAAAAGGACCGAAAATTTCATGTTTTGCTATTTGTAAGCTTAAATATCTCGTATTTTGCTATCTACAATTTCCATTCTTTTTGAAAGTCGACAGCCATGCAAGATATGAAATGCTAGATGCACACTGTAACGATTTATTACGATGACGTCCTTCACCGTCCTTCATATTTCCAAATTCAGAAGTTCATAGGAGGAAGACACTTTTTTGCTTATAATAGTAAACAAAAATTAAGCTTATGAAGTTTCCTAAAAATTTCAATATTATTATTTTTTATCCATATATCTGTCTTATTTAGTCTTTCTGATTTTTCCTATCTCTTACTGTTGAAAAGATATGAGCATCGAAATTTTGAGTTGGGTATTTCGATACACCTTCACGCCAACAGATAGGGCGCACACTAAAATTGGTAGTCCGAGCCCGACTCGAGAAAAGCAGTGTTGAGATTTTCAAATTCCGATTTCACGGCAATGATGAATATGCATTTCATAAATACATTTCGATATACACAATTTGATTTTAAAACAGTTGATTAATTTAGAAGAGATCAGCTACAAACCAGAATTTACACACAAAAAGTGGTAGTTTGATTCCGATTTCTAGCCTACAAACCTGTTTCTAATCTTCAATAACTATATTTTGAACATCAAGTTTAATTTCTAATTCTAGCAAACGTTCGAACATAATTTTCGGTTGGTTTATTTACAAATTGATGAACAATTTCTCCAACATTCTTCCCTCCCCTCGTTTTTCGAAAACAGTTCTGTTTATATTGAACGATGTCGCCATGATGGAAATTCAAAATAAACTTTGAAAAAAGGGAAGGGGGGGTCCAAATTTGAACCTGCACAGCGAGAACCTCATGGTATTTATATATATATATTGAACGTAACTTGTTATTACCATTTCTCTTCTCAAGAAAATTGGTTCTACAGCTACGAGCTCGCCTTTTTTATGGGGGAAGGGGGCAGGAAGAATTTGCAAAAAAAAAAAAAAAAATCCCGGCTCTGAAAAATGCTGAAAAAAATATTCCGGCCCAAAGGGCCGGCAATTTTTTTTTTCCCGGACCATGCAAAAGTAAGGATACATTGCATGATATGGAAATTTTTGCTGGCCCTTTGTGCCAGACAATTTAAAGTCAAAAAATTAATTAATATAAATACAAACTGTTCACATAGCTGTATCTACCAGAGACCTAATACGCATAGGCACAAAAATCTAGAAAAGGTTCTATTTAAACATCATACAATCTGTCTGAAATTCGCTAATTGCAAAGAGACATTTGAAGGAACGGTTATTAACTCATACTCTGTAACAGCGGGGAGTTTAACTTACACAGACATTCACAACATTTGACAATTTGTTTAAATCCGGCCCGAAGAACCGGCGAAAATTTTTCTCCGACACTGGTAATGGCTGAAAAAAATGGCCTGCTCAGAAAATTGCTGAAAAAATTTTACCGGCTGGCAATAGAATTCCTGCCCCCCCCCCCCCCCCCCCCCCCCCCCAAATCAAATGGTTGCTCACCAACAATTATCGGTTTGAAAATTTAATGTTACTGCTATTTGAAAACTTAAATATATAATATAAATACATGTAATGTGACGTCCTTCATATTTCCAAACCAAAAATTGTATAGGAGGAAGACACTCTTGTTGCAACCGCAACAAGAAACCTTTCTAGTTTTTATATCTTATTATATTTATACTATCATAATAGAATAACAGAAAAGGCACTTCAAAGACGGACTATTTGCATGTTACACAAAGAATCTTCATGTCACACAAAAAGACAAGTCATTAACACATATTGTTTTATTTTAAATTTTAAATTGGCAACTTGAACCCTGTCACACAACAGCCCTGGCTAAAAGGTCATCTCTGTACACTGCCCTGATATCTCCAATATGCGTGCTACTCTATGCGACAGGACCTAGCCACGCGAGCTTCATCGGAAGTTCCCTGGCCGTATCTGATCTAATAATGAATTGGAAAATAATAAATGTCGGATTTGACAATCACTTACAACAGGCTGTCCTTGTCGTCTGTTCCATAATCCAGACAAAACGGGAAATTGTTTACCTCAGGAGACAGATGACTTATGTTTTTTTTTATTTTATAATTTTTTCATTTCACACAATTTTCATCACATGAATGTGTGAATTTAAAAAGTATGAATACAAAAAAGTAATTAAAAAAAAGATAACATCCCCCAACACAGTACAAAAAATCCCCAGAAATAAAAAAAACAAGAAAACAAAAAAAAAAAAAAAAAACAAAAAAAAAAAAAAACAAAAAAAAAAAAAAAAACAAAACAAAACAAAAACAAACAAAAACAAACAAACAAACAAACAAACAAACAAACAAAAAAAAAAAAAAAACAAAACAAAACAAAACAAAACAAAAACCTCAAGAGACAAAGACAAATGACTTTTTTGTTTTGTTGAACTCCTTGTACTTATTTTTTGTGTAAGAGAGAGAGAGAGAGAGGGAGAGAGAGAGAGAGAGCATCAAGTATGGAACGTGGGGGATGGAAGATCTCTTATCGTAATGTTGCCTGAAAACACATAATTTGATATCCACGTGATAGTGGAAAAATACTTCCTTGTTATTTGATACAGATTTTGTTTAATTCATCAGCACCGTTTCATTTTGTTCCAATGATTACTTTTTTAATCCTTTATTAGAATTTGTCAACAGTTTGTTTTTAATTAATATTGTAGATATTGAAGAGATTCTTCCTGGTATCCTTTAATTAATCACAGTGTAGCAATATTTAAAGCAGCCTTGATATGTAACCTATATATATGTTCTTTTTTGTGCATACACAGAAATTCAAGGCATTTTTCTCGTAACCATTATAATTATCTTATTTATACCATAGAAATAACTTCTGTGATTGGCGATTACTACATTCTTACCATTCAAATATACTTATCCTTGTATTAGAAAGGAAAAAAATAGCTATTAGTAAAGAATTCAAATAATATCCTAGTTTTGGTTCTTCAAAGTTTAAATTACGTTTCGTATCTCAATTTAATAATTATCTATTTTAAAAAGTACACGATTTACATGCTCGTTTTCCTTTAATTATTTGAAAAATAAAACGGAAAGGACAACTTTGTCCAAAAAAAGGCTATAATCTGATAAATATATTTCTTTTGTATCATTTTTGTAATGAATTTCTATAATTATACGATATGTTTGAAACAGCTTAACAAACTCAAGGTGACAAATTTCCATACTTTCTATTCACAACGTGTTTTATTCACTTTATCTAGATCAAACTACACTACAGAAATTCAAGCCCTTTGCTGTCAAACTTTAAAATTCTTTGAGATTGAATTTCAAAACACTGGAATGCGATAGGTAGGTTTTTGTGTCCTAAATTTCAACAAAAATGTTTCCTGATAAGGTTTCCATGACATGAAAAATGAGAGTCACGAACGCTCTGGCTCATTGTTTTATTTACAATGACCGAATACTGTTTGTTTACAGAAATACATATCATATCTATATTTAAAGAGGAATTATTGCTCCCTATGAACTCACATAGTTCCCTCTCCCAGTTAGTATCTGGTAATATGACTATACGTCTCTTTAGTCATCTGAAGGCAAAGGTGTATGATCTTGTACAATACAAATATGACAAAGAGAGCTAAAAACATCAGATATTGCGTTGCAGCTGGTGATTGAAGTAATATTTTCCTATATCTGATATTTTTCATACATTATTTGATGTGTTTAACCAAAGTTTTTTTTCAATACCTGCAAAATACTTGCAGATGTTGCTAACTTTTTGTCATAGCTGATGATCACGCTTTTATATGCGATATCACCAACGATCCACGATTTTGAATCAAAATTTTATTCGCCATCAAAACCACATAATGTTGACACCTTTTTTTGATCCAGAATCATTGGCTTATTGTAGCATATGGGGATAATATCATTGTATGGGAGCCCAATTAGGATTGTGTTAAGCCCCATGTACTCCCAAGATGCTTTTGAAATGGATGGTAAATGCATTATCAAGTCTTTCATGTCACAGCCATATTGGCATATGTCCCTATATGTTGTAATCATATTCAATGTTTTCATTCAGTGAAAATAAAGGGCAGCAACACAGTCGCCTCAAAGTCCCTTAGAAGTGTACAGTGCATAATATGTAGCATGAAGGGTAGGAGAGGTTAGAGGAAAAATGGTTGAAGTCCTTGAAAATGTTTTAAACTTTCCACATATTACGCTGCAATTATATTTTTACAAATGTGCCATTTCTTGAGCTTCCTTGTGTCATGTTGTCATCTAGGATATCACATTTCAAAGATATCTTCCATTCTGCGTGAATTAACGAAAATTGATGGACTAGCTGAAACGTTCACGAGAAACAACAAAACAATTTCTTGCGAGAGACATCTAATGCTCTCCCCAAAAAGACCCAACTTCTTTTTGTGATGAACCCGATTTTCTTTTCAAGATTCCAGAAGTAAAACCCTGTTGTTTTCGTTTCTTTTGATCGAGGTATACATGATTGCAAGTTATGTTACAATTCTGCATTTGCAAATTCGGTGAATCAAAACAAAAGCTCCCTCTAACCACTTTTGAGGTTTTGCCAAATTATTTATCAGTTTGTCTCTTAACATTCCACAATTTTAAAATGACCCCTATAACAATTTGAAAAATATGTACAATGCACGTGGCTTTGAAAAAAAGTAGTCCCGAACGCCTTTGTTGTCAAAAATATGGCGCGAAATCGTAGCCAATGAACTGGTAACTGGGTCACGAGGACGAGCGTCGTCGGGTTTACAAACAAATGGAGTAGTATAATTGATCAAAAACGCCTGATAGTACTCCCTTATAACTCAATTCTATTGATCTGTCGAGTCATTGACTCCTTTGTGTTCACTGAACTATATCTCCTAGGGCTAAATGTTAGGGAGGTGAATGACTGGGGGAAGGAGGAAAGGGCATATGCCCGTGCTATTAGGAAATCAGATTATCTAATTTATTTTCGATTTTCTATTCTATATTTCTATGATATCAAAATTGCGTTTTGGCACATCCAAGATATTGAAAATTGTTGATCTGAAATGTTATGCTTTTAAATCGATGCTGGAGAAAAAAAACTGAAAGAAGGAAGTTAGAGAACAACAAACAAACAAAAAAAAAAAAAAAAAAAAAAGAAAGAAAAGAAAGAAAGAAAAAATAAATAAAAATGAGACTGAAAAAGGAGAAGTGAATGTATGATATAAAATATCACAAGTTTTCATTCAATACACAGCCAGTTGTGCCTCATATGAAATTTATATGAATTCTACATGAACCTTCATGTGAAATTTACATGATGCTCATTTCATATGAATTTCATGCGGGGTACAATTGGCTGTGTAAGCTATCTAGAGCTGCTAGATTTAGGTCAACAGATTGACATGTTTAATTATTTTATGAATTGAAAAGAAAAAGCCCTACCCAAAACTGAGCAAGAGAATAATTAAGGTACACATAATTAAATCAAATTCATTAATAAAATAAATCAGTATCGATATTGGAAAATTTGTAAAGACATTGACCTTGGCAGGCTGTCTTTTGGTGTAGGTGTTCCTTCTATGGGCTTCATTGTCTATATAGATGCGTTTGTGAAGTAAAATTATGAAAAACACCTTTATTCTAAATCTGACATAATTCAAGTCAAGCTACAGAAAAGATATATTTTTATGTTTAAATATACATAACCCAATCACAAATACCTTGAGAAATGAATACCATATGTTTAATTTGTACCACATTTATGTCTCAAAACAGAAATAAAAACTTTTGCAAAATTTTTTGATGTATCACCCTTGCTTGATTCTTACGTGGACATATACTAGTACTTAATTATTGGACAATCAGGATTGATCCCCCTTTTCACCAATTTGAAAATTCCCATGCATGCTACAGTTCTGAATGGAATGCATTTTTATCAATTCTTAGATCATCGATTCATTGATTTATATATTGCAAACTTCTTGTCATTGTTATTTTGTGGTTTTCCTCCTATATCCACCATCTACCCGTATAGTCATTCTGTCTGGTATAAAGCAGTTATTTCTCATTAATTAACTTTATCTTCCAGGACGGACAAATTCCATGCGCTCCAATTAATAATGTAACACGCAACACGATAGCCCCATACAATATTATCGTAAATAACAATTATCTATTTACATTTAAATCGTAGTATTAATTCACGAATTAACAAATAAACTCGTAAATTTGTACAAAAGATAGAATCTTTTCTATACAAAATATTGAAGCATAATGGGAATTCCTCAAGGTACGCCAGGCAAAACTGACAGATAAAGAATTATCAACCCTGTCGAACACCGTCAGTCTGGGTGAACAATTAATGAGCAAAAAACACGTTACCCGGTTTCATTAAGGTTTGACTAGTTGTCGAACGTCCGATGGATTAGGGAGATTTATTGGACGATAAAAAGTCAATTCTGTTGAAAATTGTGAAGGGAATTAGGGCATAATGACAGATAAGAACAGATAGAACAATAGGAAGCGGTCCCCGCAGCCTTTTATCAAATATGGTTTTATATTGACATGAATCTAATATTAACGTGTCTGTTCTCCGAATGACAGCGTAGGTCGAATCTTGTTCCTACAAGAAATTGTATTGTCTAGTAAAATAATAACATCGGAGTGTCTTTTGCATATGTTTTGATGTACTTTAAGTTATGTATGCCAACTATGTTTTGTCATTTACATGGTTGTGTAATGCTTATTGTTCTGTCTAAAAATAGGGGAATAATAAGTCTGTGTCAGAAATTTTTGTCTTTGTTGAAAAGAAAACATCTTTGAGCGCTAGAGTTCAGAACAACACAGTGTTAAATGAGCACTGCATACAGAGAGTGCTAACAGATTACATAAATAATCTTTCGTACAAAATGATAAAATATGATCTACAATTCATCCTCTAAAGACGTCATGGTAACGCATGCTTTTTATTTTTTTTCTCCTACCCTTTGTCTGACTGGTTTCAAAGAAACGTGCCAGACTATACGGGATAGGCGATGTCAATTCTCAGTGCAATATACATCTCATAACAGAAAACGACGAAAATAGCATATATCATCTATAAATATAATAAAGACGCATGATTACAAAATACGATTCCTATATAAACTGGCTGATTTTTAGAATCTATAGAATGCAATTTCACGTGAACGCGTGGTTTTCATGAATATTGCAACAAGAATAAATTCAACAATATCAATAAATTCTCCACTTGCCATTTATACATGAATGTCATCGCATTTTTATAGAGGATTAGGTGCATACGACCATTTGGTAATAAAGTCTTATTTGTTTGTGTGGTTTTCATTTATGAAAGTCCTTGAACCAACATCTTAAACTGCGCTCAGGATAGTTTTAACCTTCCACATAGCAGATCGTGTCCATGTATCACGAAGTTCTTAAACTATTCATATCATGCCCATGTCATGTAGTGTATCGGTAGTGTACCATGTACTATGATAGAGGAGAATGTATGACGGGCCATATCAAGGATCTAATCTGGCACATCTGTAACCGTACATTTCTGTGTCCCATCTTATCTGTTATTTTATTTCTTTCCTTCTGGGGTTTTACAGAGACTACAAAGAAACTTGTAATACGCGTCCTGCAGAATTGCTGAATATTGTATTTTAATGATTGTTTTCAAATTTATAATTTGATCATCAAACGAACAAAGAGATCATTTTCATGCAAAAGATTAGGGAAACTAACAAATATTCATGCACAACAGATGGAACAATCGTTAAAGTAATGTAGATCATATTGATACAAAAGCTCTAACGAAAATAGAATGTAGACTGCAATGTAAATACGTAATAGATCAAAATGAGACACCAGCCGGAGATTATGAACAGACTAACAACAAATAAGGTTACTAAAGACTTCTTATATAATAGCCATGATAGCCAGACCACACATAAAAGGAACTGCCATAGATCATGTTTATCTAAATGTCAAAGAGAACAAACCGTATAAATTCACGTCACGTAGATAGAATCGAGAAAACCGGTAAAAGAAACTAAGTTAAACGGTAACGTGTAGATGACATAAAGAAAAGTAAAATTTTGTAGGCAAATAATGTGATCAATTAAGGGTATAGATATGCATCTCCCCTGTCTTAAGTAAGAAAAAAGTAACTTATCTTATCTACGTTGTTTTGACTTTTTGTCTTGGTAATGCCGATAAACGTTGTCCTTAGTTTTGATCTGTTGTCTTTGTAATGCCGATAAACGTTGTCTTAAGTTTTGATCTGTTGTCTTTGTAATGCTGATAAACGTTGTCTGTAGTTTTGATCTGTTGTCTTTGTAATGCCGATAAACGTTGTCTGTAGTTTTGATCTGTTGTCTTTGTAATGCTGATAAACGTTGTCTGTAGTTTTGATCTGTTGTCTTTGTAATGCCGATAAACGTTGTCTTTAGTTTTGATCTGTTGTCTTTGTAATGCTGATAAACATTGTCTTTAGTTTTGATCTGTTGTCTTGGTAATGCTGATAAACGTTGTCTGTAGTTTTGATCTGTTGTCTTTGTAATGCTGATAAACGTTGTCTTTAGTTTTGATCTGTTGTCTTTGTAATGCCGATAAACGTTGTCCTTAGTTTTGATCTGTTGTCTTTGTAATGCCGATAAACGTTGTCTTTAGTTTTGATCTGTTGTCTTTGTAATGCCGATAAACGTTGTCTTTAGTTTTGATCTGTTGTCTTTGTAATGCTGATAAACGTTGTCTGTAGTTTTGATCTGTTGTCTTTGTAATGCTGATAAACGTTGTCTTAAGTTTTGATCTGTTGTCTTTGTAATGCCGATAAACGTTGTCTTTAGTTTTAATCTGTTGTCTTTGTAATGCCGATAAACGTTGTCCTTAGTTTTGATCTGTTGTCTTTGTAATGCCGATAGACGTTGTCCTTAGTTTTGATCTGTTGTCTTTGTAATGCCGATAAACGTTGTCTTTAGTTTTGATCTGTTGTCTTTGCAATGCCGATAAACGTTGTCTTTAGTTTCGTCGATGTTCATTTTGAGTGGTATTGAGATTGTCGTCAGGATCTCCTTTAATATAAACATCAAAGAAGTACCTAACCGTTATTCAGTCTCAAAGTCGAGAAGGCAAGGCAAAATCGTGAGAATTTCCATCGAAACGGTTGCGAACCCCGGAATGAACAACATTCCGAAGTGAGACCAGGTGCCCGGGAGAGTCAGCGTCTCCTGATTGCATGCAACACCCGTCGCAACAGCTCCATGGAAACCTGTCAAATTCGGTGATTGTCTCGATGTACATTTTGATGTACATACAGCATGAGGTAAGTGTGTCTTGTTTGGCGATGATGACAGCCATTCAATCACAATGTAGAATGTCACTGATCATTCTGGAAAGGGGGATCTCATATGCTTTTATAACATCCCCGTAGCGACCGAAGAACTTCCTCAATGATGATTTCAGTCGTTGTGTAACATAATCCTGAACAAGTAGCTTACTTGCAAGTCGTCTGGCTCTAATGATGAAATCTTCATATTTGGAACATGCCCTGGCGTACCGTATCAGTTGAGAAACAAAAACACCATAAGCAGGAGAAGAAGGAATGTTGCTACTCATGAAAGGGAAGTTAGTTATCTGGATGCTGAAATCGTCACGCTTGTCATACAAAGAGGTGTTCGATTGGCCGTTTGCGTCGAAAGATAGAAGTACAATTTTTAAACGTCTTTAAATTCAATAGCATCATTTAAAACCTGATAAATTTACAGCATGGACCAGACATGCACGTTTCGGGTACTAAAGTGACAAATATGGATAATGACCATATCCCTGTATACAGCACAAACTCGATAATTCAGAAAATCAGAAACCGAAGGCATACAAAACCTTCGTCAGTGATCCTCAGTCTAAACAATGTAATATGACCAAAAAGTATGAAAAATATTTTCACCAAAAATGTACCAAAAGACGTAGCAGAATGGGTGGGATATGATGCTATATCCAAGTACGAAGCGGATCTGTCGCTCTCTGTTGTTTCCTTGACTCATTTGTGTCACACTTATGCCCTTTGCAGCGTGGAGCTAATAAAAAGTTCCCCGCGAGGGGTTTGACAGTGGGTGTTTTGAATGTCTTTCCCTGACATGGCCGCCATAGCACTTTCTATATAGGCATAACCTCAGCAAGTGCATGTTTTGTGA
This sequence comes from Pinctada fucata, assembly GCA_028142955.1. Lineage (NCBI taxonomy): Eukaryota > Metazoa > Mollusca > Bivalvia > Pterioida > Pteriidae > Pinctada > Pinctada fucata. Next base: position 84,934,887 of record AP027102.1, on the reverse strand, counting down.
ATATTTTGTTTCTTTGATCTGTTAACTTCGTTATTCCGACTCTTTGGAGATAACGTCCAAACTCTCCTTTTCTAGCCACCTTGCAAACAACCAGTATTCAATCTCCTGTCCCAAATCTTTTTCCTTCTTTCAGAAATAGTATAGTTTGTGCGCAGATGATGTCAAGTGACAAAGAGCAGGTAGAAATAATCAATATTGATACACTTGTATGTGTTCTATACAAATCATTTTAGTGCACCATATGTGCATTTTGATAAATGTCTCATCAGTGATGCTCAAGGTCGAAAAAGAGGGAATCCAAGAAGTGAACATTTGAAAGGCGAATTTCCTAAATATGACGTAAAGTTTGTGTCGGCTAGCCAGCCAAGGACATAGACATGCTCTTTAGTGAAGAATAATTCATCAAATTGAATGACAGCAGATTTATATATGTATCAATTCGATGACACTTTGTATAAACATCGAAGAAGTACCCATCAGTCATTCAATATATATCAAAGTCGAGAAGGTAAGGCAAAATCATTATAATTTCCTTCGGAACAGATGGGAATTACAGACAAGATAAGAGAAGTCAAAGCAATATCGAGCTCATAGGGTATAGGTCTTTTTCCATGTATCACAATCCAGAGAGGTCAGACAAGATATGTCAAGGCTGATCTCTGAAAAGATCTGACGGACTTGCTGTGATATGCAAACACTATATGCCAGAAACTATTTGAAACTGGTTAGAGAATACATGTATCTTTCAGTTGTGATTATGTAGAAGCAGTTTCTTCCTTTTATCCTGGCCATGACCGTCTTTCTGTCCTGGGTTTGTTTCGAGACCTATCGAAACAATGGGAGCAAGTGTTCATGGATCATATATCATGACTATTTTGAATTCCAAAAAAATGTTTAGTATGAAGACAAAAACTACTTTTATGTGTCTAATTGTATGTCCATGACCTTATGATCAAGAAAGGAACTTCAAATAAATCAAAGTAAAGAAAAATGATGTTAATTAACCCTTGAACAATATTAGAGGTCGAGAGTAGAATGTCTGTAATCAATCAGAGGGTTACTTTTATCTAGAATTAACCGATTAAAATCAACTGTGAACACCAGATTCGTGTCTATATTTAAAGACCCTGATGTTATCACAGAACTTACCTACCTCCAAGAACATTATGTCATCACACCAGCGGACAAAGCCTCAAATAATTACACATTTACTTGCAAAAAGTACTATTTCGACAGTCTAGTTAAAGAGTTGGGTTTAAATTCGACACCTGGAAATCCCACTTACACCCCAACAAACCTTTCTGCCTCTGAAATAATAGATAACCACAAATCAGCTCTTGCTTCCTTTGGCTTCGACTCTACCAATTTAGATTTAGATTTACCATACTTATACTGCATACCTAAAATGCATAAGAATCCGTACAAACAACGTTTCATCGCTGGTTCCTCAAAATGTTCTACCATATCTGTATCGATCTTACTCACCAAAGTTTTATCTGAAATCAAATCTGGGCTTCAAGAATATTGTTCGTCAGTATATTCTCGCAGTGGTATCAACCAGATGTGGATTTTAAAGAATTCGAAGGAACTTTTAGAACATCTGAAATCCCCTCATTTTAGTAGAGTCCATTCGATCAAAGCCTTTGATTTTTCCACACTTTACACTACAATTCCACATTCTAAATTGAAAGAAAGACTCGCAAAAATTATAAGTAATGCGTTTACAAGTAAGAACGGTAATCGCAAATACAAATTTATTGTTGTTAACTATGACAAAACCTACTTTGTAAAAGAAAAGTCCGATTCTGAAAATAAGTACACTGAAACAGACATTGTTCAGATGTTAAACTTTCTGATCGACAACATTTTTGTGGTGTTTGGAGGAAAGGTCTTTCAGCAAATTGTCGGAATTCCAATGGGTACCAATTGTGCCCCACTCCTTGCCGACATTTTCCTTTACTCGTACGAAGCTGAATTCATTCAATCTTTGGTCTCTGAAGGGAAAAGATACTTAGCTTCTGACTTCAACTTCACTTACAGATACATAGACGATGTGTTGTCCATCAATAATCCAAAATTCGCGGATTACCTGAGCAGTATCTATCCTTCGGAGCTTGAAGTCAAAGAAACTACAGAGACAAATAATTCAGCATCCTATTTGGACATAAGGTTGTCCTACGACACTGATGGTCACATGAACACCTCACTCTATGACAAACGTGACGACTTCAATTTCAGCATTACGAACTTTCCTTTTCTGAGTAGCAACATCCCTTCATCGCCTGCTTATGGCATGTTCATATCTCAGTTGATACGCTATGCCAGAGCAAGTACCAAATATACGGATTTTGTTCTGAGAGCTAGGCGTCTTTCAGATAAGCTTCTCAGTCAGGGATATGTTTGTGACCGACTAACATCGTCACTGAGGAAGTTCTACGGTCGATATGGGGAACTCATCATACACTATGATGTCCCACTATCCAGAATGGTGGATGATATTCTGTCATAGACCATTTGAACCATCCAACCAAAGATTGTACTCTATATCTTCCAAAATGGAAGTAACCGGATGTGACAGTTCTACCGAATTGAAGCGACGGGTGTTGCATGCAAGCAGGAGATGCTTACTCTTCCTGGGCACCTGGTCTCACTCTCATATCGGGAGTTCGCTTCTTTTCATATGGTGGAGGTTTTTGTTTTTGTTTGCTTTGGTTCCTGTTTTGTCCTGATTTTGTATGCCTTCGGTTTCTGATTTTCTGAATTATCGATTTTGTACTGTAGACAGGGATATGGTCATTATCCATATTTGTCATCCCTAGGGACAATACATGACCAGTTGAATATATTAATGACCAAAATCAACTACTCTCCTTGTGGACACGTTATTACTGGTGACCTTAGTATAGACAAGAACGACAAGTTGAGAGAATTGTTAAAAAAGGGTTCCAAATACAGAGAAAGTATGTCCTTTACATGGAACCAAAATTTTTCAAATTATCATGGACTCTTGTGAGGAATATGCCAGACGTTGGGCAAAGAAAGAGGATGTACAGCTCGACACCCTCTCCGAATGGATAAAATCCATCAGAGGGTTACTTTTATCTAGAATTAACCTATTAAAATCAACTGTGAACACCAGATTCGAGTCTATATTTAAAGACCCTGATGTTATCACAGAGCTTACCTACCTCCAAGAACATTATGTCATCACACCAGCGAACAAAGCCTCAACTAATTACACATTTACTTGCAAAAAGTACTATTTCGACAGTCTAGTTAAAGAGTTGGGTTTAAATTCGACACCTGGAAATCCCACTTACACCCCAACAAACCTTTCTGCCTCTGAAATAATAGATAACCACAAATCAGCTCTTGCTTCCTTTGGCTTTCAAACTAACAATTTAGATTTAGATTTACCATACTTATACTGCATACCTAAAATGCATAAGAATCCGTACAAACAACGTTTCATCGCTGGTTCCTCAAAATGTTCTACCATATCTGTATCGATCTTACTCACCAAAGTTTTATCTGAAATCAAATCTGGGCTTCAAGAATATTGTTCGTCAGTATATTCTCGCAGTGGTATCAACCAGATGTGGATTTTAAAGAATTCGAAGGAACTTTTAGAACATCTGAAATCCACTCATTTTAGTAAAGTTCATTCGATCAAAGTCTTTGATTTTTCCACACTTTACACTACAATTCCACATTCTAAATTGAAAGAAAGACTCGCAAAAATTATAAGTAATGCGTTTACAAGTAAGAATGGTAATCGCAAATACAAATTTATTGTTGTGAACTATGACAAAACCCACTTTGTAAAAGAAAAGTCCGATTCTGAAAATAAGTACACTGAAACAGATATTATTCAGATGTTAAACTTTTTGATCGACAACATTTTTTGTGGTGTTTGGAGGAAAGGTATTCCAGCAAAATTGTCGGAATTCCAATGGAGACCAATTGTGCCCCACTCCTTGCCGACATTTTCCTTACTCGCACGAAGCTGAATTCATTCAATCTTTGGTCTCTGAAGGGAAAAGATACTTAGCTTCTGACTTCAACTTCACTTACAGATACATAGACGATGTGTTGTCCATCAATAATCCAAAATTCGCGGATTACCTGAGCAGTATCTATCCTTCAGAGCTTGAAGTCAAAGAAACTACTGTGACAAATAATTCAGCATCCTATTTGGACATAATGTTGTCCTACGACACTGATGGTCACATGAACACCTCACTCTATGACAAACGTGACGTTTTCAATTTCAGCATTACAAACTTTCCTTTTCTGAGTAGCAACATCCCTTCATCTCCAGCTAATGGCGTATTCATATCTCAATTAATACGCTATGCCAGAGCAAGTACCAAATATACGGATTTTGTTCTGAGAGCTAGGTGTCTTGCAGATAAGTTTCTCAGTCAGGGATATGTTTGTGACCGACTAACATCGTCACTGAGGAAGTTCTACGGTCGATATGGGGAACTCGTCATACACTATGATGTCCCACTCTCCAGAATGGTGGATGATATTTTGTCATAGACCATTTGAACCATCCAACCATAGATTGTGCTCTATGTCTTCCGAAATGGAAGTAACCGGATGTGACAGTTCTACCGAATTGAAGCGGCGGATGTTGCATGCAAGCAGGAGATGCTTACTCTTCCTGGGCACCTGGTCTCACTCCCATATCGGGAGTTCGCTTCTTTTCAGGTGGTGGAGGTTTTTGTTTGTTTGCTTTGGTTCCTGTTTTGTCCTGATTTTGTATGCCTTCGGTTTCTGATTTTCTGAATTATCGATTTTGTGCTGTATACAGGGATATGGTCATTATCCATATTTGTCATACAGGTTTGTCATAACATTGCAGAGATCATGACATAAACGACTCTATAAGCCTATCGGAAAGGTTGATCTATATTTATTGGCAATTGTTAAACGTCTTCAAATTCAATAGCATCATTTAAGAACTGATAAATTTGCAGCATGGACCAGACATGCACGTTTCGGATACTTAACCCTCGTCAGTGATCCTCAATCTAAACAATGTAATATGGCCAAAGAGTGTGAAAATTATTATGCCTAAAAATGTACCGAAAACGTAGCAGGATTGGTGGGATATGATGCTACAGGACCCACATTTTAGAAATTTCAAGATTAAATTCTGTGCTTTAGAATGAAACCTTACCTAGAATATCCCAATAATTTTGAGGAGGCCAACTTGCACCGAACTACAAATTTGATTTGTTAAACCCTACACAAAAAAATTTGGAGCCTTATGTCGGAGAGATTTGGACAAAGTTGGGATTACTAAACTACAGTATTTATTTTCACAAAGTTACTTCTTATCCATAAGGTTACTTCTTACCGTTAAGTTGGAGTACTGCAAAGATGGAACACTTTGTATTTCTTTGCTACGTATGGATTAAAGTATAGAGATACCCATAGTTTATTCAACACTCTTTTTTTTTCTCTTTTTCCATTTGTTCATTATTGTAAATCAGGACTTCAAAAATCTTTGTAACATCGATTACAAAACTCATTCGTTTTAAGTATAGAAGCAGGCATAGATAGCTCTTAAGACACTGATGTAAATATAATGGAGTATGATCGGTGTACATGTATTACAGAGCAGAAATATTTGGAAAATATGATGTCAAGGCTGATCTCTGATAGGATCTGATATACTTAATGTAGTATACAAGAAACTATGAGAAAAAGGCGAGAGGAGGTCTATGTCCTCTATCAGATGTGATTATATCTTACCTTTTGTTCTGGCCATGACCATCATGCTGTCCTAGTTTGTGTATAAACGTCAGAACTTAAGAGCGATCGTTGAAGAGTGGTATGCCAAAGTCAAAACAATTATAATCGTTTGAAACTCAAAGAAGAAATAAAGCATAATTGCAGCCATAATATGCTGGTGTGGAATAATTACAATTGCAGGTGGTGTAAACATTTTTTACATTTGACAATGAAAACAAAGAAGATTCTGACGATAATCTCAACAGCACTCACAATAGAGCACAAACTTGAGCATCGACGGTCCCAAGCAAGTTAGAGGATTGAGAGCACAACTGAGATCAAATTACACATACTATCTCCATATTGATTGGTCATTGCAGAGTCTAAATATATAAATACGTCAGATGCAATGTGTCCATGGGAAATAAATGACCGTATCTTGACATCGTAACGAAATACAGGTACATACTAAAAGGTCAACTATCCTGTTTCGGAATATTGATTCTCTGTTTTGCATTGTACTGATGCTGGATATCATCTCCTTTTCGTACATGTTGTAAATACCAAAGAGAAAATTCAACAGAGAAATAGAAATAAAAATAGAAGAGGTGTAATGTTTAAAATGCACCTTTGCTGCCATGCAGAGAGCAGCCTTCTAGACAAAAACATTCTTAATGTGGTGAACAAGACAAGAATGTTAAGGATAGTGTATCCTCACCAGTCAAAATTACGGAAGCCCATTAGTGCAAACCAAAAAACATATATATATATATATATATATATATTTTCCAGAACAAAAAATAAATTCGAGAACAATTTTTTTTCTGTTCTGTAATATATTTTTCTGTTCTCGAATATATTTATCGGTTCTCGAATATATTTATCTGTTCTCGAATATATTTTTCTGTTCCCGAATATATTTTTCTGTTATGGAAAAAAAAAATTGTTCTGGAAAATATTTTTCTGTTCTCGAATTTATTTTTCTGTTCTGGAAAATATTTTTTTGGTTTGCACTAACGAGCTTCCGTACAAAATGATTCGAAATGGAAAAAAATGGGCACGTTTCATATCTCCTTTTACATTTGTACCAAGTTATCAAAATAATCGTCTGCTATAGAAGTTTTCAGATAAACAAAACATGGAAACAACACGAAGACTTTACAGATAAGCCAAATTTTAGCTACTAAACATGACATTCAAAGTAAAATGGCGTGAATATGATTCACTTTCCTAGTATATATATACTAGTACTCTTGCTTGCAACAGTTAGTAATAGAAGTGTATTATTATTTTCTGTAAGGCAATTCAAAGCAATTAACTCACTAAGGCGCATTCTTATTCTTACAGATATTGATAAAAAGGCAACCATGACACTGAAAGGTACAAGTAAGATGTATCGGCATGTACTTTAAATAGATATATCACTAGGATTGGCTCTCGCGAAAATGTACCATCTCCTTTTTGGGAGGAAACAATGTGGCAAGGAGTTCAAAGGAGCACTCAGTCAGTGCATAAATCCTTAAAAGAAGACATTTGAAATAAGTATGTATAGAGGTGAGTGCAAAGTACAAATATCTATTGTGTGCACTGCGGTCTTCCGCCTCAGATTTGTCAAGATGCCATGTTTTTATTTGGTTATGTCCTCATGCTTCTCGTATAGGTTTACTTGATTACCTTTGTCCTGTTAATGTTTTTGTTTTGAATCTTGTAAATAAATCATAGAGTCTAGTATCCTTGTTTTGAATCTTGTAAATAAATCATAGAGTCTAGTATCCTTGTTTGAATCTTGTAAATAAATCATAGAGTCTGGTATCCTTGTTTTGAATCTTGTAAATAAATCATAGAGTCTAGTATCCTTGTTTTGAATCTTGTAAATAAATCATAGAGTCTGGTTTCCTTGTTTTGAATCTTGTAAATAAATCATAGAGTCTAGTATCCTTGTTTTGAATCTTGTAAATAAATCATAGAGTCTAGTATCCTTGTTTTGCATATTGTAAATAAATCATAGAGTCTAGTATCCTTGTTTTGAATCTTGTAAATAGATCATAGAGTCTGGTATCCTTGTTTTGCATATTGTAAATAAATCATAGAGTCTGGTATCCTTTGTTTGAATCTTGTAAATAAATCATAGAGTCTGGTATCCTTGTTTTAAGTCTTGTAAATAAATCATAGAGTCTAGTATCCTTGTTTTGAATCTTGTAAATAAATCATAGAGTCTAGTATCCTTGTTTTGCATATTGTAAATAAATCATAGAGTCTGGTATCCTTTGTTTGAATCTTGTAAATAAATCATAGAGTCTGGTATCCTTGTTTTGAATCTTGTAAATAAATCATAGAGTCTAGTATCTTTGTTTTGAATCCTGTAAATAAATCATAGAGTCTGGTATCCTTGTTTTGAATCTTGTAAATAAATCATTGAGTCTAGTATCCTTGTTTTGCATATTGTAAATAAATCATAGAGTCTAGTATCCTTTGTTTGAATCTTGTAAATAAATCATAGAGCCTGGTATCCTTGTTTTGAATCTTGTAAATAAATCATAGAGTCTAGTATCCTTGTTTTGAATCTTGTAAATAAATCATAGAGTCTAGTATCCTTGTTTTGAATATTGTAAATAAATCATAGAGTCTAGTATCCTTTGTTTGAATCTTGTAAATAAATCATAGAGTCTGGTATCCTTGTTTTGAATCTTGTAAATAAATCAAAGAGTCGGGTATCCTTGTTTTGAATCTTGTAAATAAATCATAGAGTCTGGTTTCCTTGTTTTGAATCTTGTAAATAAATCATAGAGTCTGGTATCCTTGTTTTGAATCTTGTAAATAAATCATAGAGTCTAGTATCCTTGTTTTGCATATTGTAAATAAATCATAGAGTCTAGTATCCTTGTTTTGAATCTTGTAAATAAATCATAGAGTCTAGTATCCTTTGTTTGAATCTTGTAAATAAATCATAGAGCCTGGTATCCTTGTTTTGAATCTTGTAAATAAATCATAGAGTCTAGTATCCTTGTTTTGCATATTGTAAATAAATCATAGAGTCTAGTATCCTTGTTTTGCATATTGTAAATAAATCATAGAGTCTAGTATCCTTTGTTTGAATCTTGTAAATAAATCATAGAGTCTAGTATCTTTGTTTTGAATCCTGTAAATAAATCATAGAGTCTGGTATCCTTGTTTTGAATCTTGTAAATAAATCATTGAGTCTAGTATCCTTGTTTTGCATATTGTAAATAAATCATAGAGTCTAGTATCCTTTGTTTGAATCTTGTAAATAAATCATAGAGCCTGGTATCCTTGTTTTGAATCTTGTAAATAAATCATAGAGTCTAGTATCCTTGTTTTGAATCTTGTAAATAAATCATAGAGTCTAGTATCCTTGTTTTGAATATTGTAAATAAATCATAGAGTCTAGTATCCTTTGTTTGAATCTTGTAAATAAATCATAGAGTCTGGTATCCTTGTTTTGAATCTTGTAAATAAATCAAAGAGTCGGGTATCCTTGTTTTGAATCTTGTAAATAAATCATAGAGTCTGGTTTCCTTGTTTTGAATCTTGTAAATAAATCATAGAGTCTGGTATCCTTGTTTTGAATCTTGTAAATAAATCATAGAGTCTAGTATCCTTGTTTTGCATATTGTAAATAAATCATAGAGTCTAGTATCCTTGTTTTGAATCTTGTAAATAAATCATAGAGTCTAGTATCCTTTGTTTGAATCTTGTAAATAAATCATAGAGCCTGGTATCCTTGTTTTGAATCTTGTAAATAAATCATAGAGTCTAGTATCCTTGTTTTGCATATTGTAAATAAATCATAGAGTCTAGTATCCTTGTTTTGCATATTGTAAATAAATCATAGAGTCTAGTATCCTTTGTTTGAATCTTGTAAATAAATCATAGAGTCTAGTATCTTTGTTTTGAGTCTTGTAAATAAATCAAAATAAATAAATCTCCAAGGCTCGGGGATATAAAACACACAACTTGTTCATAATACATCGTATGAAATGAAAATTTATTTGAGATCCTATATACATTGATATCTTTTTCAATTTACAAGCCTTACTGCAACAAAATTTATGATATTCAGTGACTTTAAAACCCCATTCATAAGTGTTTTGGATTCGATCCATGAATCTTTTAATCCCTACGGCATATACCACGTATCTTTATTCATTTAAGGAATGCAGAAGTGCACTCTACAACATGGTCATAAAATATGGCTCCAATGTAAAGATCTAACATGCAAAATCATTTGAATAAGAGATCCGCATCAAACACTTGAAAAAAAAAGAAACAACAAACATTAAAAAAACAAAACAAAACAAAACAAAACAAAAAAAAAAAAAAAAAAAAAAAAAAAAAAAAAAACGAACCTGATTGGACTGAGAGGTGGGTCTCTGTACCTTGAGAATTGGAAAGGCTGTCGTCAAACAATCCGGATATGAAAACCAGCATCAAAAGCGTTATGCTTATCTTTTGGGAAAATTCTACAATCTGGCCGTCGATATTTGATTTCTCAGTTGATTATTGATGTTAGCCAGGTTATTATTTACGTAAGTTTATATCAAGATGAAGATACGATGAGTTGAGGAGTATAAATAACGTATGATTGAAGTCTGGGGACATAGTCACTGAGTCAAAGAAAATAACCAAGAAGAAGCCAAGATAAAGGTTTTGTCATATACATTTGTCTATCTATGACTGTTCATTTTGTCATCATTATTTACAACTAGGACATTTTGCAAAAGTCAATCCCAAATGGAGATGAGACAAGTGCCACGATATGTCATCATTCGAATGTTCAGATATCTCCCCACTTGACGATCAATTTTTTCTGAACTTTCTTTTGTTATATTTTATGAAACCTAAATGAAGGGAGGGGATCTCCAACCAAACTCGGTAGCAGTAACCAAAGCAAAACACAAGAACACCCGATGCAAAAACACATAGACATAGAAACATTAAACACAAAAGATTACACTACAAAAGGTACATTTTAGGACATTAGATCAAATAGAATGATAATGATTATGATAAGCCTTCTAGAAGTTCATCCAGTTTCGAAATTGTCAAGAAGAAAGGTCACATTGTAAACTGAGTGCAAAAACTATGTAATGCGAATAAAACCAGATACTAAAACATGTATGTCACTTGCATTTTTATTTGCGTTCACAGAAAGGATTTAATTAGAATAATTAAGGGGAAAACCCTTAATTTTTCATTAAGATCTATGACATAAACTATTTCGGTGTGTGTTTTTATGACAAGGTAGAAAATGAGACATATCAAGATAGCTTCGTAGACAAATGAGTACAGATATTTATGTCCCATACTGATTTCATCATCCTCGGCCTTGACATTGACAATGTCTGGAATGCAGGCTGCCATCCCTCTCCAGAAGAGGATCTCATCTGATAAATGTGATAAAAAATAAGCCAAGAATTAGTCTGTGTGGTAAACACGTGTGTGTTTTTTTCTATGGTAAATTTGTATGCTCATCTTGTGCGTTGGAAGAAAAAACTCCGTTTGCAACCTTAAAATTAGCTTTATAGGTCGAAGCGCCAGAGGCTAGTTATTCCATAAATAATCGATCTCTTCATTTATTCAGAACAATCGGAATAAGATCTCCAACAAAACCTTATTGTAGTCGCCACAACGAGACACTCACACAAGACCGAAAACAAAACTAGAAACCATGAAAAACAAGCACGCCGCCAGCTAACAGTCGGAGACAATAAAAGAATCAAGAACATTCACAAAATTCATATTTCATTAGGTCTTAGTAATAATTTCTACCTATTTTCTTTACATTATCCATAGTTGTTTTCATTTTGTTTTGTTTTGTTTTTTTGGTTTTTTTTTTTTTGGGGGGGGGGGGCTGGATATGATTAAATCATAAAGGTTTTGAAATAAGAAAGAAAAAAACCTATTATACTCAACTTAATTTTGATTTTGAATAAAAATACCTCAGCAACCATTATCTTATTTTTAATTTTAGCAATTCAATTATTTTGTATCATATCCAGTCAAAAATGCATTGATAAATTTGAAAACATATCTTGTTCCAAGTATGAACGGTGTTATTTATTGATTTCTTTCCACAGAAGCTTCCTATTTTCAAAATGCTATATTTTGGTGCTGAAATGAAATATTGCAATGTCATAATATAAATGCACATTTGCGATTCATGGAGACGAATGCCAATTCTCAGAATAAACTTCTATAAAATATTTAGAGCTGTACAATTAGTGATGTACGAGGGCTGATTGATATGTTGTGAGCCTCGTATTTAAGGATTTGAATTTTATCAAACATTTTGCATTATCTTTCAACATAATCCCCTTCATTCAGAAGTTCAGTATCTATACACTTTTGGGCCTCAATACCACTTTTAAAGAACACCTTCTCTTGACTGGTCAGAAAGCCGTCCACTGTAAGTATGACGTCGTCGTCCGACTGAAAGTGGGTGCCAGAAATAGCTGCTTTCAGTTTTGAGAATAGATGAAGGTCTGATGGAGCAAGATCAGGTGAATAAGGCGGATGTTCAATCAAATTAAAGCCACGATCATGAATTGAAGCCATGGCAGTGACATACTTGTGAACAGGAGTATTGTCATGATGGAACAACACTCCTTTAAGGTAGAGGATCCCACAGGTTTCAAATTTGATAGAGTTCATTGGAGATAACTACGACTGATTTACGAATTTCATCAGCTTGTATATTATATTCTTTTTCCAGATCAATGAGAAAGACATTATGTATCCACCCAAACATACAAGGTTAACATTCTGGTCTATGGAAATTGTAAGAAAAAATGCTTTATTTTTAGCGGAAGGTAATGAGAATATTTTGAATGTTTTCCTTTCTTTGTAAATGAAAAAGTAAACTTGATTTCATACAGAAATTTGGGGTTATCAACGTTTGTTTTGATAAGCTATCAGCAGAATAACTTCTGCAACCCAGAAAACCGAGGCTCACAACATATCAATCATCCCTCGTATGTATCATAAAGACTCATCAAAAGCCGAATAGAACATAATCATTGTTTTCCTGACAGGAACTAATACGATTCAGAAGAATAAAGTATAAAGGCTAACAGTACTGTAACCCCAATAACTTATTTACTATCGGTTATCTGTCTGAAAAGACTTACTGTGTTTAGGGTGAGGGACCCGTAACAAGGTACTTTATGGCAATAATGATGCTTATGGCGTCTGACTATTATGTTGAAAGCAGAGAATTCTCAGTCCAGTGACATGAGAATATCTCACTAAGTGTCAGACAGAATTAGCATTGTGTTCATATCCACAGACTTCTACGTCATACACAAAGTGTTACTTTTCAGACAAAGAGGTATTTCAAATGTGTTTGTTATAGAGGGTTACAATCTGACAGATTTTGGTACATCAATTTTTCATTCAATTCAAAGGTTACTTTCTTATTATTTTTTTCAGTCTTAGAGCCATAATTTAGAGGTATGATTGTGAGTTTATGTATGCTCTCTCTCTCTCTCTCTTTGATGCAGTACTCTCCTTTCTCTTTCTCTCTCTTCGCGTTGTAGTAAATGTTTAAATTAAAGCTTATGAGTTGTCCTGGATAATAGCATTCAACTTTGCGTTAGCCTGACTTTGTGTTGTCCTTATTGAACTTGATGATTTTGCGTCAATATAATATGTGTGAGCTTATTTTTTCCAAGGAAGACGTTTTGGTATTTCATGTCACTTTCCGAGGAAGACGTTTTGGTATTTCATGTCACCTTCTCGTGGGTTTGTTTTGCTGGATGAGTGCAGGGTGGTCATGCTGGAGATCCTTCCCTTTTCTTAGAATACGTGTTGTCTTTAGGGTAAGATGACTCTTGGACTTAGTGTCGAAGCTTGCGTTTCAATATCCTCGCACTTGCAATGTATTTTGTGATTGAAATGCTAGTGCTTTCTTTTACGTTAGTTGTATTAATGCCTTGTTATTGTACACTGTGCTGTTTTAATAAAGGTAAAAGCATATGCTTATACTTACGAACAAGTGATCATAAGTTTCATGTCTGGAAATGGAAATCTTATATAGAATTATTTTTATTTTGAAGCATTCATATAAATAAAAATTTGTTATCTCATAATGTGTGCTCTATAAACATGATAGGGCCCACAAAGGCATAGTATATAGTAGTTCAGCAATATAACATAAATCATAAGACATTAAGTACAAATTCAATAATTAATATCTTGTTTATACATTCTTGAGAAGGTATGTTTTATTAATATCTTCATCGTTTTCAACTCTAGCTAGTATGTAGGCAACAAAGTCCCACATTTCAGATAAAAATAAACGTGTTATGCAATAATTATCACACATTATTTCATAAACGACAATTTGATGCCTCACAGAACTTGATACAGATTTATCACGATATATCAGGCATGATAAGACAAATATTAAGTGCTTGCACTCTTGTGAATATGTGGTGCTTTTTTGTGAAACAGAACTTTCATTTAGGTACGGTGTACGTATAGGTACGAATGTTGTTTTTTTTAAGAATAGGTCCATTATTCATTGGAAGTTGACACAGACTTGAATGATACAGGGATATGTGCTCGTATATTATATTTTTCAAAGGTGTATTTTCTCGAGCGTCCCTAAAACGTAAATATATCTAACATAACAGGCAATATATGATATAAAATACAGATAAAAAAACCCCAACACCATTGATAGTATAATGGAAAATAAACTTCAAAAGGAAATCCTCCCCCCCCCCCCAAAAAAAAACATTAGGAATTAAAGACAAATCAATGACAAGCACCAAAACAACAACAATGAAAGATAAAAGCATAAACATCATCGAGCAAAACATTAGATTACTAACGACAACAAATGAACAACGGATACATTAACAACAACCAATAAAACAATAGCAATCAAAGACAGAGGCATCAACAACGACCAACAACACAACAGCAACCAAGACAGGCATCAACAACAACCAACAAAACTACAGCAATCAAAGACAGAGGCATCAACAACGACCAACAAAACAACAGCAACCAAGACAGGCATCAACAACAACCAACAAAACTACAGTAATCAAAGACAGAGGCATCAACAACAACCAACAAAACAACAGCAACCATAACAGGCATCGACAACAACCAACAAAACAACAGCAACCAAGACAGGCATCAACAACAACCAACAAAACAACAGCTATCGATGTTTAAATCATTAACAACAAAATAACAGCAATAAAAGACAAAATGATCAACAACAACTTACAAAACGACAACAGTCAAAGAAGTATACATTAAAAACAACCATTAAAAAGAAAGTAATCAAAGACAAAAACATAAACAGCTACGATCAAAGATAGAAGCATGAACAACAAAATGATAAAACGACAGTGATAAAAGGTAAAAGCATAAACAACATTCAACAAAGCAATAGCGATCAAAGAAGGAGACATTAACAGCAACCAACAAACATCAGCAATCAAAGACAAAAGTATCAATAAAGATCCAAGAGTGAGATATTAACAACAGCCAACAAACAACAGTGATGTTAAGCAAAAACAAACAAACATCGATAACACCCAATAACAAACAGCAATTTAGTTAAAAGCATCAACAACAACAAACAAAACAACAGCAAGCAAAAACAAAGGCACCAACAACAACCAATAAAACAACAGCAATCGAAGACAGGCACCAACGGCAACCAATAAAACAATAGCAAGCAAAAACATAGGCACCAACAACAACCAATAAAACAACAGCAATAAAAGACAGGCATCAACGGCAACCAATGAAATAACAACAAGCAAAAACATAGGCACCAACAACAACCAATAAAACACCAAGAAGCAAAGACAGAGGCATAACATAAGAGCAAAACAACCATAAACAACAAAGACATAGACAACAAGCACCAGAACAACAGATATCAAAGACAAAGGCAACAACAACAATCAACAAAAAAACCAGCAGTCAAACAAATACAAAAACACCCATAGCAACAAAATAATGACAATCAAAGGTAGAGTCAGGCGTCAACAGTCACCAACAAAACAACAAACAACGTATATCACAGACAAAAGCATTAACATTCACCAACAAAACAACAGATATCAAAGACAAAATCATTATCAGCCACCAACAAAACAACAGATATCAAAGACAAAATCATTATCAGCCACCAACAAAACAACAGATATCAAAGACAAAATCATTATCAGCCACCAACAAAACAACAGATATCAAAAACAAAATAATTAACATTCACCAACAAAACAATGTATATCAAAGACAAAAGCATTAACAGCCACCAACAAAACAACATATATCAAAGACAAAATCATTATCAGCCACCAACAAAACAACAGATATCAAAGACAAAATCATTATCAGCCACCAACAAAACAACAGATATCAAAGACAAAATCATTATCAGCCACCAACAAAACAACAGATATCAAAGACAAAATCATTATCAGCCACCAACAAAACAGCAGATATCAAAGACAAAATCATTATCAGCCACCAACAAAACAACAGATATCAAAGACAAAATCATTAACAGCAACCAACAAAACAACTTATATCAAAGGCAAAAGCATTAACAGCCACCAACAAAACAACGTATATCAAAGACAAAATAATTAACAGCCACCAACAAAACAACAGATATCAAAGACAAAAGGATTAACAGCAACCAACAAAACAACGTATATCACAGACAAAAGCATTAACAGCCACCCACAAAACAACAGATATCAAAGACAAAATAATTAACAGCCACCAACAAAACAACGTATATCAAAGACAAAGGCATTGACAGCCACCAACAAAACAACAGATATCAAAGACAAAAGCATTGACAGCCACCAACAAAACAACAGATATCAAAGACAAAAGCATTAACAGCCACCAACAAGACAACCGATATCAAAGACAAAATCATTAACAGCCACCAACAAAGCAACAGATATCAAAGACAAAATCATTATCAGCCACCAATAAGACAACAGATATCAAAGACAAAAGCATTGACAGTCACCAACAAAACAACAGATATCAAAGACAAAATCATTATCAGCCACCAACAAAACAACAGATATCAAAAACAAAATAATTAACATTCACCAACAAAACAATGTATATCAAAGACAAAAGCATTAACAGCCACCAACAAAACAACATATATCAAAGACAAAATCATTATCAGCCACCAACAAAACAACAGATATCAAAGACAAAATCATTATCAGCCACCAACAAAACAACAGATATCAAAGCCAAAATCATTATCAGCCACCAACAAAACAACAGATATCAAAGACAAAATCATTATCAGCCACCAACAAAACAGCAGATATCAAAGACAAAATCATTATCAGCCACCAACAAAACAACAGATATCAAAGACAAAATCATTAACAGCAACCAACAAAACAACTTATATCAAAGACAAAAGCATTAACAGCCACCAACAAAACAACGTATATCACAGACAAAAGCATTAACAGCCACCCACAAAACAACAGATATCAAAGACAAAATAATTAACAGCCACCAACAAAACAACGTATATCAAAGACAAAGGCATTGACAGCCACCAACAAAACAACAGATATCAAAGACAAAAGCATTGACAGCCACCAACAAAACAACAGATATCAAAGACAAAAGCATTAACAGCCACCAACAAGACAACCGATATCAAAGACAAAATCATTAACAGCCACCAACAAAACAACAGATATCAAAGACAAAATCATTATCAGCCACCAATAAGACAACAGATATCAAAGACAAAAGCATTGACAGTCACCAACAAAACAACAGATATCAAAGACAAAATCATTATCAGCCACCAACAAGACAACAGATATCAAAGATAAAAGCATTATCAGCCACCAACAAGACAACCGATATCAAAGACAAAAGCATTAACAGCCACCAACAAAACAACAGATATCAAAGACAAAATCATTATCAGCCACCAATAAGACAACAGATATCAAAGACAAAAGCATTGACAGTCACCAACAAAACAACAGATATCAAAGACAAAAGCATTGACAGTCACCAACAAAACAACAGATATCAAAGACAAAATCATTATAAGCCACCAACAAAACAACAGAAACCAATGATTAAAATATCAATAAGAAGAACCAACAAAACGAGAACAACAACAACAACAACAACAACAACAACAACAACAACAACAACAACAACAACAACAACAACAACAACAACAACAACAACAACAACAACAACAACAAAGCAACATTAAATAAAGACAGAAGAATAAACATTAACATCCTACATAGGACCCTGTAATGTTAAACGTCTTCAAATTGAATAGCATCATTTAAGAACAGATAAATTTGTATCATGGACCAGACATGCACGTTTCGGGTACATAACCCTCGTCAGTGATCCTCAATCTAAACATTGTTATATGGCCAAAGAGTGAGAAAGTTTTAATGTTAAAAAATGTACCGAAAGACGTAGCAGGATGGGGGGGGGGGGGTATGATGCTACAGGACCCACGTTTCATAAATTTCAAGAAATTTTGAGAACAGAAATTTTCGTATGCGTTGAAGAAACGATCAACCAAAGTTGATCGAACTTGGCTCTTGTGTCCTCGGGGACTCCTGGTCCACCAGAAGTGACACTCACCAAGTGGAACAAATGTTAAACGTCCTCAAATTGAATAGCATCATTTAAGAAACTGTTTTTTGTTCATCTTCTATGAAAAAAAAAAGAAAATAGAAATTCAACCGCTGGAAACAAAGTTAGGTTATGATGCCTTAGCTTCATTTACCAAATATTTTTACATACAAAATATTGAAATGTTGTAAAATATGCATTAGGCCATATATAACTTCGTGGATACGTAATGACGTCACATGCATAACATCCGTCTTTACCGTTATGTTGACATTAGAAGGTCATGTTGGGGGATCAGTAAAACCTACACGTTCTTGTTTGACATTAGAATGTAAAATTGTCATCGTGATATAATTAGAATTCTTAATTAGTCATCTCAGGTAAACATTCAAGTTTTTAGGGAGCTTATTACTCGCAAGAACCGGTTTTAAGCGTACAGTGATTTGTAAAACATAAAGTGCCATTTGTATGTTACACTGATGTTACCATGTAGAAAACCTTGTAGGCTAATTTGTGGGTTAGAGTAACATAAATCTATAGACGATGATACAACAGTGATATAGGAAGTACACCTTAATCTGTCTCCGTTTATTTGTATATAGATATGTTAATTTTTTCTATCGTTGAACACTTCAATTTTCAGGTCTTAATATACTTCTCTGCCATGTCTGTCCTAAAAGTTATCATATTAATCAATACAATTTCTTGAAATCGTTTCCTTGATCACATATTGACAATAATGTAAATTCGAATTCAAAATTTAATGTATGTTAAACGTCTTCAACATCAACAGCATCATTTTTGCAGCATGGACCAGACATGCACGTTTCGGGTAGTTAACCTTCGTCAGTGATAATAAATCTCATCGTTGATGTTAGAGACCGTAATGGAGGAAATGCAGTAAGTGAATACATGAAGTACTAAATTTTCAAAAAATATGACCTAAATTTCTGCCAAGGACAAAGATGCCTTGAGGGATCAACAAAGTTTTATGAATAAATTTAGACAATATTCACATATTTATATTAACTTGTCTTGATTGACCAAAGAGACATCATTACAGAAGGGAAAGGGGGTATACTCAAGCAAAAGTCTAATTCTTTCATGGTAGAAAAAAGAGAATGGCAAAATCTAATTGCATAGGTTTGAAAGGTAGATGGAAAAATAATGGTAAAACAGAACTCGAAAACCATAGTGAATGAGTGACAGCGCAAACATAGTAAGGTGGAAGAAATTTAAAACAGTCAAAAAGCTCTAATCCGGATTATACGCAACTAACTTACGGTACAGAGGTTACCACATTTTTTTTATTCTAGATGGAGTATTATAGAGCAAAACTGTTTCCAACACATGCTCAGTTAGATTATCTATTTGCAAAATGACATGGAAAAAGAAGACTGATGACACCTAGTGATAAGCCGATGTCATCTGGTAACAAGCCTAATATAATTTTTGTACTCCAATTCTCAATGTTATAAAGACACTATATTTTTTGCTAAAAAGACATCAATACTAGTATCTGTGACAAGATTTATATGATAAGAATAAAATATGAGGCTTTGAACTCAAAGGACCTTCGCCTTGTGCATCCGTTGTCCATGCACCGAGTAAATGAAGTTAGTTCACCAGGAGCCGATATATAGCATCCTAATTTAGTCTTAAATTCATTGATCCTTAATGAAATTAATATTGTTCATTTAAAAAACCATTTACTCTATTTCGGCCTCCGGCATCGCGGACGAGACATTTCTTGTTGAAATGCGCATATGGTGCACTGAAATTTTACAATATAACACTTATTTAAATATTGATAATTCCAGCCACTAGGTGGATGTCTCAGCTGGTCGATTATTTAGTCACCGAGGATATCATTCGCCTAGTTTTACAGAGTTTCTGCACCTGAATTTTATTTGTAAATTTTCAATCACATATAATTTCATTTTAGCTCACTTCAGCTAAGCTTAAAGGAAGCAAGAATTCAAGGTCCTCTACCAAGTTTGTGTATGGCCGCCGAAGGCTCTGATTGGCTCACGTATTTTCGACTTCTCTTCTCATCCACAACACAGACTTTCACGAAACCTTACAGGTAGTATGTACTCAAGATCTTCTACCAAGTTTGTGCTTTTCGTGTCGATCAGTCAACAAACATTGCCACCGAGGGCTCTGATTGGCTGACGCATTTTCGACATCTCCAAAACTGATGCTCATTATTTCACGAAGCATGTACTCATGGGCCTCCACCAAATTGTCAACTATCATTCTTTTGTTTTTGCAACTCAGGTGAGCGATGTGATCCCCTTGGACCACTTACTTTGGATTTTCGCTTTTCATACTAATTTGATTTCCTCTGTTTCGATCTCGAAAATCACTGACGAGATATTACTTGTTGAAGTGCGCATAGGGTACATTGAAATTTTACCGAAGAACATATATTTCAATATTGTTAATGATAATTAATGTGAAAGGGATTTACGGTAAAAAAGGAAGGCTCTAATACGGATTGCGTGCTACGAACATACGGAGATCGCGACAAATTTTTGTTTGTAGTGTTTATGAGAAGAATTATATTATGTTTCTCATAAATACTCAGTAAGTGTATTTATTTGCAAAATAACATAGAAAAAAAAATTAATGAAATCTTTTTGATAATCCGATCTCATCTCGTAACATGCCTAACTAATCCGATTTTTGTACTCTAATTCTCAACATCATA
Source organism: Pinctada fucata (assembly GCA_028142955.1). Taxonomy (NCBI): domain Eukaryota; kingdom Metazoa; phylum Mollusca; class Bivalvia; order Pterioida; family Pteriidae; genus Pinctada; species Pinctada fucata. The sequence continues at coordinate 84,913,769 of AP027102.1, read as the reverse complement.
AACACACTGTTTTGTCGGAACTTTGTATTTACTAAAACATCTATATATGTAACAAGATTAAATGATAAGAATAAAATATGAGGCCTTGAACTCATAATATGTAACAAGATTAAATGATAAGAATAAAATATTAGGCCTTGAACTGAAAGGACCTTCTCCTTGTGCATCCGTTGTCCATGTACCGATTAAATGAAGATGTAGTTCACTAGGAGCCGATATAAGGCATCCTAATTTATTCTTATATTCATTGATCCTTCATAGAATTAAAATTAATGTTGCTCATTTAAAAAATAATTTCCCTATTTTGACCTCCAGCATCACTGACGATACATTTCTGGTTGAAATGCACATATGGTGCACGGGAAATTTACAATATAACATATAATTCAGCTGTCCTCGAGGAAATAGCTCGCCTAGTCTCACATTGTTTCTTCACTAGACTTGAAATATATTTTTAAATTCTCCGTCATATAATTTTATAAAATTTTCTTAAAGTAATTAAGGGGCATTTACCTTGAAGGCATAGCTCTGACCTTCACCGATTTCAGGTCATGTTTAAATTTTTGCTTTGTATATTCATTATTTGGATATCCTACCTTTCGACCTCAAATATCACTGATGAGACATTGGATGTTGAAATGTGCATATGGTGCATATAGTTTACTGTAAACATTTATTCCAAAATTGATAATGATAATGTAGAAGCGATATACGACCAAAAAAGGCAAGCTCTAATACAGTAATCTACGAACTTAATATGAAGATCACGGCAAAAAATAAATCTGAGGTATTATTGAATTTTTTTTTCTGACACATGGTCAGTATATAAGAATATCTATTTGAAAAATAACATGTAAAAAGGAAGATTTATGACAGCTTGTGATAATCCGATCTCATTTGGTAAGATGATTGACCTGCTTTTGTACTCTAATTCTCAAATCATAAAGACACTGTTTTGTCGTGTCTATATTTTTGCAAAAAGACATCTATATATGTGACAAGATTAAGTGATAAGAATAAAATATGAGGCCTTGAACTGAAAGGACCTTCGCCTTGTGCATCCGTTGTCCATGCACCGATTAAATGATGATGTATTTCCTTACACAGAAATAACTAGGAATTGATATATAGCATCCTAACTTATTCTTTATATTCATTGATCCTTCATGAATTATTATTGTTCGTTTCGTCTGTCCTTCCGTGCACAGATGTTGTTTACAACATTAATATTACAATTCTAACAAGGTGGGTGTTGATCTTATGAACGAAATTGTTTTTCCTGAATAAAGACATACCATCTGTTAGTTGTTTGTTTTGTAATCTCATTTCCATTGTGTTTATGTATCTTTTCCTTAGTGGACATATCATCAATTCATAGTTATGTAAAAACAACGAACACAACACCCATGCCTGATGTATAAGGTATGATGTCCGAAACAAAACCCTTAAGGAGGCTCAATAATCGTTTGACGTCATCACATTCCCGGCGTCAATACATGTACTGGTTCGAATTGTATCGAGTGCGGTTTCGGTCTTCAAACTCCTCTAATTCGCTTGTTTCTTGGCGGATTTCGACAAGTTTGGTATCGATGGAACCAGAAAATTATCATCTACAATCTGAGTGTAATATATTTATAGTCAAATGCATCGTTAAATTTATATATCCAAAAATATCCCGTAAGTGAGACACCCTTGCTATTGCCGTAGACGTATTATTTTTATAACGTCATCATCGCAAATTCAACCGTGTGTTGCTTGGCAATAAAATCAAGTAGAAAAACTTAAGTTTAATGATCAAACAGGATATTTCTTTGAGATTTTAGCAATATAGTAGATAAAATATTTCAAGTTTGCTATCTCTAATTATCTTAGGTAATACGGATTTTTCTATAATTTTGTCAACTATCGTACTTTGCAGCGAGATGTTATCGTGTAAAGTTTCCCTATTTAAAATCTTTGAGCGAGTGAATTTTTGTTTTAACCCTGCCTTGTTAAAAGATATATCCATTTTACAGATAAGTGCACGCATTATCGAGAACGAGGGAGGTTAGTGACGTCCACTTATTAACCTTTAACGTCAAAATGTTTAAAACGTTTCCGTTTACTTTTTCTATATTTCTCTTATTCATATTTCCGTATCGCCGACACCCGGCGATCGTTGTACTTTATAAAACCGCTTATTTTACATTGTTAACGCCTTTTATAATATAACTTTATCTAGAAATTTCATCTTCTGTGTTATTTATTTCAGAAGCGCCCCCTTCTTTAGACATTATTGACAACCCTCCCCCCTTTTAAAATCGTTACTATGACAACCAAGTATTTTGAATCAGGATGAACGAAAACATGTACTTTTTTATAACTTTTTTTAAAAGAACAGAGTTTGTCGTTGAGAAATATGTAAAAGAAAATAACTTCTGACAAAGACTTCTCATCACTTTGATGACAAATAAGGGTACAGGGTACTTTTTTCTAGATTTTCATTTTGGGGTGGGGGTGCACAAAATGTACTTTTTGGGAACAGTTTTAGCTATTATACTCTATGAAAGCATTATCTATAAAGAAATATACATATTTGATTATATCATGGTGAAAATAATCACAAGAATGGTTTGAATGTGGAATTATTACCCATATAGCATGTATTTATCTATCAAAATTCATTGTTTTGCGACAGATCTCGGAATTGGTTTACACATGTATATTCAGAGGACCACCAGTCAATCAAATGAACGATGATATGTAATCTTAATTACAAATATAAATCATCACACATGAATGCCAAATAAACAAAACATTTTTTTTTTTTGCTCTGACAAAGAATTCTTGGATTATTGAGCCACCTTAAATTAAAACAAGAGTAATAAGTATTAATTACGTCTTCAAGTTCAAAGCATCATTTAAGAACAGATAGATTTGCTGCAGGAACCAGACATGTATGTTCCGGGTACTTAACCCTCGTCAGTGACTCTCAGTCCTAACAATGATATATGGCCAAAAACAATTAAAGTTACGTCCAAAAAAATACCGAATGACGTAACAGGATGGGTGGGATATGATACTACAGGACCCACGTTTCAGATTTTTAAAGAAAATTTTGTGAACAGAAATTATCGAATGCGTTGATCGGACTTGGCTACATGTGCCCTCGGGGACTCCCGGTCTACCAGCAGTGACACTGATCAAGTGATGTAAATGGTACAAAGTAAGAGATCCCCATCACGAAAGCGTTGAAGAGATCATGGCGGAACACACATACATAAGACGAACAAACAGACAGAAACAACGAAATTTTTGAAACATGGAGAACATCTGAACAATATCCATAAAATCCCATTGTAATGAAAACACAGAAAACGTAATAAGAGTAATGTTGAGTTCTAATGATGCGGCTTCAGAAGAAGATAAAATGTCCTATATAGAGCATTTTAATCATTTATTATTTAGATTATCAACAAGAAAATATATTCCATATTAATGTTGCCGAAACAGGCAATCACGGCATGAAAACGCAATGTTTTGACCTAGAATGAATTTTAGTGTTTTAGTTGCAGAAGCAATTTGGACGAAACAGTGTGTTATTGAAATTTCTCATCAGCCAAAACGAGTAAACTCAGCTACGATGTTTTTTTTTTTTTTTTCTATTTCGCTATCGGTCGAGTGGTTAAAGACATTGTGTTGGATCTTTGAAATATGAAGAAGGAAGAAGAGCAAAAAAAATTGAAATTACTGAAAAGAAGTTACTGAAGAAAATAAAAGAAAGAAATCTAACCTCCTGTTCTTTTGATGACAAATATGGATAATGATAATAATGATGATATTTTTTAATGTAACAGAAGGTTTTCAACAAAAGAATTAATCCATATCTTTAAGATTCAATTTTCAAAGCCTTATCCCACGATGAATACTATTGATCCGCCCTCGTGGTGGACTATGTATTATTGGATAGGATACAAATAATACAACATATAAACTGAGAAATGGAGAAGAGACATCATTGTTATAACTTAAGTTTTATTTTCAGCATAATATGATCCGGGAGAATACTTCAAAGGTTATAATTAATGTTCCTGGTAACCTACACGTGGCCTCTCTTAAAAAAGTACACTGTCCGTCCTAAGATCTTTATGATTCCGGCTAAACCGGAAACACAAGGATATCCGTGGAAACTTGTATACTGCTTATGCTGGCGTCACACTGTCCCGATTTAAGCAGCCGATGGCCACACGATAAAGGATTTTTTCAAATTCGGGTGTGATCGTAATATCATCGGGCTATTCGTAAGGCCATCTTGAACCATCGTATGACTGCCGGCTTGATTTGTCAAACTTCGGGAACAACTTCGGGAGTGCTGTCAAAATCTTTGGCGTGCCAAAAAATTCCCGATGTCACTCCCGAAGGACCATCTTCGAAACAGCTTCGTGTAATCATCTTGCCCATCGTAAGACCATCGAGAAGGCATCTTGCGAATTCGTAACATCTTCGTTTCTCCTTCGAATTACCATCGGAACCATCGGGGTCATTTTGCCATACGAAGGCATTACGAATGTGTCAAGAACCTCCCGATGGAGTTAGGAAGGCTATACGACTTCGTGACAACCTCGTAATTCCATCGAAATGACATCGTTATGTCATCGTACTCCAGTACGATGACGTTAAGATGGGATCCCGATGCAAAAGATGACAGACACAAATGTTAAACAAAACATTTCAAATACATAATATTCAAAACCAGTTTTAAAGTATTTTTCTAAGTTAATCCAAATATACTAAAATAAAAACTTCTCTGTCTTCTTCAAATTCAAGTTCAATTTGCAAGTTCACAATCAATGCATTATAAAGCAAAATGACGTGCCTTGATAATGTTAGGATAAGGAAAAAAGAAGGCAGAAGCATTGCTCTTTATAATGCATCAAAGAGAGCATGTACAGACTCAGTATTTTCTATAATTACTGGTAATACTAGTATCTTGTTGTGACATATATCCATTTTCATCTTTCTTACATTGAATCGTCACGTCTTCCACTTGTTTCCACCAATGATGTTTATAAAGAAATTCGTGATATTTTAAGACGATTTTTGGTTGACACTGCTACTGAACCCGTTGTTTATTTGTCCGTCTGGTAGTCACACTTTCACACAAAGAACTGTAACGATATGCCTTGTAAAAGCAAACTTTCAAAGATGGTCGAGCATGATAAGAAACAACATGGCCATCTGTCTACGTCTTTCGGTGTATTTAGGACATAATTTTCACAGATTTTGGCCATATTACATTGTTTAGATTGAGGATCACTGACGAGGGTTAAATCCCAAAACGTGCATGTCTTGTCCATGCTGTAAATTTATCTGCTCTAAAATGATGCTAATGAATTTGAAGACGTTAAACATTCATATATCTTGGCTAACCATGCTACATAGACAGTGCGATTCAGATATTCGATAACATATATTTGAGTTGCTAACTTTTGGGTATTTTTTTGTAATTTTCTGAGACAGAAATAATAAAAGGCGGAGGAGGAAACAATTGATACTGTGCTACTTTTAAACATCCAAAACGTGATTCATTCCTGGTTATAATCCGATGCATCGCATTCTAGATACGACGTCGTGAAGCAATCTAATAGCCTTCGTTAATACATCGTAATTCTTCGTATGACCTTCGGATATGTTTTAAGATAAAATTCGTCCCGTCGTTTTGTCATCGGGAGCGGTTCGGATACAATCGTGTAGTCATCTTTTAGCATCGTGTAATCATCTTTCAGCATCGTAAAAACATCGGTTGCTGAGCGGATCTTAACCATATTCGGGAGTAACTTCGCACGAAATTGAAAATTTCAAATTCGTGTGTCCATCGGATATCATAATCGGGACAGTGTGAGGCCTACATTATTGTTTTTTTAAGAATGGTGCTAATGAATATGAAAGACAAATCTATAAACAACTATGCATATTAAACACGTTGTATTCAGTGAATAAGATATCTCAGATGAATGAAAATTTAAAAAACAACAATGCAAATATGATGGCCATACATTTGTATGTACGAACAATAGTTCCTTGATGGTCGAAAGGTGAACGGCTGGCTACATGTAAATCCGTTCTATGGAACGTAATTAACAGCTTTGGTAATTGATGAATTGTTGAATTCTCACATTATCCGTATTTGGCATGACCTTTTTACTTAAGGGAAGCAGGTGGTTGTACGTCTATCAGTCAGCATGTCTTTGACGATTCTGCTCAGCTCAGGGGAGTTAAGCTGATTAATAATTGTACTTTATTCTCATCATTAAGGGGGAATAACTGTCAACACATACACTGTAATAAGTAGCCCTTTGTTAGAAGTAACGATGATGAAAGAAAATTGTGTACTGTTGGTACAATGACATACATGTTTGCATGATTATAATTGGGGAAGTAAATTAAGAAAGGCAACGTGCAAGGAATGCCAGCACCTGATCCAAATAAAGTTGAAAAGGCATTTTTTAATATATAATACTAATATAATAAAGAAAAATGAAGGCTGAACTAATGAACTGACTGTACCCTCAAATTGAACTTTTTCGTCGTATCCATGAGAGAATATATTTTTTGGCCACATATGTTATTACTCTTAACGAAAAATAAAGATATTTACATGAATTTTGTTTTTATCTTTGTACATGTATTCCTTTTGATGAGGGTTTGGTCAACAGAATATTTATGAATTGTAAATCAAAAATATTTATTAGTCCAGTCAAAATGAATATTTTTGATTTACAATTGTAGACAGTTTCCTTTCATAGAATGGGTTGATTGACTTACTTGCTGTATAGCAGCTTTATTGAACAACATATATCTCAATCCATCGCTTCTACGTGTATATCAAAATGTCAATTGAAATTCAGGCGAAAAATGAAAGGAACTTTTTCTTTTAAATCTATGTCTTTCCATAAGAATCAAAGCAAGGCAATTTACACAGAAAATCGTGCTAGAAGTCACCTAGGGCTCTAATAGAGAGCCTAGTTTGATGTTCATTGATATGGTAGTAATTCTGAAAATCAATTAAAATACCTGCTTTTATATAAAAAAAAACTAATATACTTTCAAAGCAACAATATGTGTTCGTGGCTATCGTGATAAAGTTGAACTGATTTCTGTAGACTATTTACTTTTAAAGAATACTAATATCTACATAAACCTTCAATTCTATGAAATAAAAAAAAATTGAATTAGTCATTATAGTTGAAAGACTCGCGGTCTTTTACTGAATACGAATAGGAATTTCTTGGAAATATTTTCAACACATTGATTTACATGTCACTTCAATATCATTTACACAAACATGAATGAACACTCTTCTTTGTTTTCGTTCAAGGCTATAGTATTTTTTTTCCATCCGATTTTGTTCTTATAAAATTGTCAGAAGCTTAAAGGAGTCGTGACGGAGAAATGTTCAATGAACTTGATTGTGCGTAATTCCAAATAGATTCAGTTAGAAAAAAATACTTTAAAAAATCACTAACTTTCTATTCGAGGTTGTAGTGCGATTCATTTTGTTAATCCGATTGTGTTTTTTTATCTTCTAGAATCTCTGAAGATTATCGATCAGACTGTAAAAAAAAAAAAAAAAACCAAAACCCCCCCCCCCCCCCCCCAAAAAAAAAAAAAAACAAACAAACAAAAACGTACTAATATGAATATAATGGACAATTTAAATGTACATATTTTTACGATATATATGAAATAATTTAAAGAATTCAAAATATTAGTATATACTAGCACAATATAGCACAGCGCAGAAATATTAATGTCATTTTTCACCGAAATGTCTCAAAACCATCATTTTATAGTTGTTGTTTTTGGGTGTTTTCGCAATTTTTCAAAATACATATTATTTTTAATTTTTTGTCGTACATCTTATAATGAAAATTTTCGTTTATCATTTAATTTTGTGAGATTGTATAAAATCTGCCATGTCGGTTCAAGGAAGCAGAATAAATGTAACAACAGGGATGTTCAAACAGAGATAATAGTAATGGTTAATAGCAATAATGAAGCGCAAACATTTTTCAAATAGCTCAGCCTGCAATTTCCGGGGGTATTGAGTGAATGACCGATTGCAGTGTGTGAGAATTCTATCAATCTTTCAAGTGCAGCCATATGTTAGAACATTCCGACCACTTGACCGTATGGTCATCTTGTGGCTGATGCCGACTGTTCAAGAAAGGTCAACACATGCTGCAAAAGTTTTGTGATCACCGAGGAAACTTTCGAATTTGACTTAGGTATCACTTTATTTCTTTTTTCATTTTTCTTTATTGTTGAAAACGTTATTCCCTTTCGAATAAGCCGTTGTCGATATTATACTTGCAAGGAATTAATGCACTCAAAACTTGGCAAATAAAGAAATGACGATGATGGTATACACTAGTCGCTGTATAGAGCGCCAGGGCATCGTCAAGAAGGCATACTTTATTTAGCTGAGCGGAGTGTGGAGTGGAGGGTGGAGAGGAGTGACACATTTCCAGTCAGTTGACCCCCATAATCAGGATAGTGAGGTGAATGATTCTTAGAATTGGGACAACGGCAGATTTATCTGTCAGACCAATTTATCACACTCTCTAATTACGAACCTTTGATCTCGATGTTCAACACATTATGGGAATAGTAATTCCCACAGGCAGATTATTCTTTGAATTACATTCTTACATCTTTTGAAACAATATTTGTTTTTATCAACGTCTTAGATTATAATTCAACATTATATATATAATTATACAGTGTTTTAGTGACCCACCATTTGTTTAACTTGAACATAAAGCGATCGATTTCAGCAGTTACTGATAGGTATCTGGCCAGTTGAAGTATATCACAATTATTTCTAAATACCGACTGAGAAAAAAATCCCATAACAAAAGAAGCCTATAAGTCTGAGATATAGATGATTTGACAAACCTCCTAAAAGGTGAAGTTGTCAATCTATGATCTGAAAAACACTTTAAATTACAACTTTATATTTCTTTTCATGACTACATGTATTATATAAATGAAAAAGGAGTAAATAATCACTGTATAATTATAGATATGATGGTATATAATGTTGAATTTCATAATGTAAGAGGCTGATAAAAACAAAAAACCTGTTTCAATAGATATAAGAATATGATTCAAAGAATAATCTGCCTATTGGAATTACTATTCCCATAATGTGTTGAACACAGAGATCAAAGGTCCTTAATTAGAGAGTGTGATAAATTTGTCTGACAGATAAATCTGCCGTTGTCCCGATTCTTAGAATCATTCACCTCACTATCCTGATTATGGGGGTCAAATGACTTGAAATGTGTCACCTCACTCCACCCTCCACTCCAGCCTCCACTCCACACTCCGCTCAGCTAAATAAAGTATGCCCGTCAAGAAACCTTCATCTTCGCTTCTAATATAATAAAAAGTTGGACCTCTGTAACAATTCAATGCTAAATCATCATGTATAATCGAGAAGTTGTCATGTATTATATTGTAAAGACAAAACTAATTGTAGGTGGCGCTTCCTATGTGATTTTATTGTTTTGCGGTTCCGTAAAAATTAAGAATATATCCTAACGTTAATAACTCCGCTTTGATCAGTCCGGTTTGTCTGAATGTTTGTATTTGACCAAATTCACATGTATACTATTATATCAGTATGAAAGTAAAGACATTTCAAAGTATGTTAATCATATAATTATTTCTAGTAGGCCGACTATGCTTCCTAAAAATGCATTTCAGTGGTTACTAAGAAATGCATTCATAGGGAAATATTTATATGAAGATTATTGTGCTCGAAAATATGAGAAGACGCATACAGTAATATAAGAATATGAGAGATGAGATTCTTGAAAGTTTCATACATGAATTACAGAATTTTCAAATAGTCCATTCGAGGTGTTTAGAATTAACCTCAACTGATCTTGACACAACTTGGTTTGTCCAAATACAATTTTTCACGAATTAATGAATATCGATTCACTCTATCTTATCATGAAATCATTGAATAAACATCATGGTTCACCAAAAGATGTTTCCTTTTCATTCTTCTAATTTGAACATTTTGTTCTCATTAAAACTGTCAGGTCATCTACCGATCACCAGTTGGGTCAAGCAAGGTGGTCTGGAGATGACCATTTTCACAATGGTCAGTGTAACTGGCGCGAAATACCTCGTGCGTCACAGCGGTCAGTGGTCATTATAACGTCGTGAATTTGATCTCCATGTAATTAACCTCAAAATCACCCTAGTCAAAGTCTGGCGTCTCAGAATTTCACAGTCTTTCTAAAGTTGTTTATAGCCGTAAAGATTTCGTTGACTTTTGAACTCGCATTAAGAGTATGAATTAAACTTCACACTTAGTTATCGATATCAAACAATTTGTTTTATTAAACGCACATATATGTATCTGTATCTCTTAAATTATAAAATAAAATTAACACTTTCACAGAGTAATGATCTACATTTGAATGGAATAGTTTGATTACACTCCTATACTAACCTCTCTCCCCTCAAAATGTCATGACTGTTCTATTGTATTTTGACCAGTGAATGAAAGTTAACACAAAACCCGAAATCGGATTTTAAAAAATCAAAACACTTTCAAGAGGCTGACAAATTCTTGAAAAAAACCCCTGAACTTTCTCACGAGAAAAGAAAAATAAGACAAACAGACGGAGACAACAACACAGTCCTATAGAAAAACACAGGACGACCTTATCCAATGAACAATATCCAAATTCTTATGCAATGACAAATATGGACAATGACCATATCCCAATACACAGTACAAAATCGATAATTCAGGAAATCACAAACCGAAGGCATACAAAATCAGGTGGCGCTTTAAAGGTAGTGCCGTGTTAATCATAGTTGAGTATCTAAGTCAGTAGGACCAAAAAATAAGATTAAAGATTATTTTCTCTTGCTGTATAATTAAAAAAACAACAAGAGGGGGGGGGGGGGTCGCTCGTTGGCCGCAGTATCAGAATATAGCATAAGAAAAATAATCACACACCAAAATAATAATTGTGGTGCCATTTTGAAAACTTTCAATTGATAATAGGAAAAAAAAAAAAACTGATAATCTACGTCATGAAATGATATTTGGTTTGGTGATTTAGTCTTCGTTTTTTATAGCATTACATGTAGGTTGATGGCTTTCCTACTGGTACAAACTGAGCTATACGCGTCCTGCAGAATATATGTAAGCAAAATCTTCAAAAGAGATGTTATACATATTATTTTTAAAACTTCATTGCATTTGTATGATATTTTTAGAACACCTCTACAAAGATTAAATATTTACTCTGATCAAAACAATCCATCAATATTGAATCAGATGACTATCATTATTTCTGTGAACTGTATGTGATACATTTCGACAAAACATAGTGATATGTATCGAGCCCTTTCCCATATCCTAATTTACAAAAATCACAATAACAATAATTCATCTAAAGGGCAAATTTCGAAATGTGGAAATTTATACCAAAAATATTTTATTTTTTTTAGTCTTGCTTATTTTCTTTGGCTTAATTTTGATCTTTAAGAAATGACTGTAATACTTTTTCTGTCTATCGATGTATTTTGTTTGTGCATCGGTTTTTGTCTATACATCGATAGACAGAAAAATTATTACAGTCATTTCTTATAATTTAATTAAATCACTATCTAATCATCTAGTTTATTTTGCAATCGAAGTCATTTTAGCGTGGTTGATTTTCAAGTTCAAAACTGGCGACGTGATATTTGAACAGACCTAACGTAGCGGCGCTCGCCGTCAGTGACGTCATAATAGGTGACATTGTCTATACAGCTATAGATAAAATTTCGCGCCGTACGTTTGTATAGGCGTTATACAGACATTACGGGAATGGTTAAATTATTTACAAATATACTTATGTCCCTTCTTACTATTTCTATTTATCATGAAAAATGTCATTATGACTTTTCCACAGTAAGGACATTTTTATTGTAAGTTACTGAATGTGTTCTCATTTATAATAATGATGCTCATATGATAGACATAAACTAGTTTCATATAAAGTGGATTTAGACAGTATTTACCTTGTTTAATCGAAGGGGAATCCCTTGTAAGAGATTATTTGCACATCACTTGATACGCTACAGTGATATACCCTCACTTTAAAACTTTTGATATCCACAAACAAATTATTTATATTTTTTTTATCTCATTTACCTTTTGCTGAGCTACGAGATATGTAAAAAATACGCCACAATGATACAAAGAGCATATCTAAAAAAATTCATTGTAGCCGAGGCTTTACTGGCATTGTCAAGAAATCCACAATTCATTGTAGCCGAGGCTTTATTGGCATTGTCAAGAAATCCACAATTAATTGTAGCCGAGGCTTTATTGGCATTGTCAAGAAATCCACAATTCATTGTAGCCGAGGCTTTATTGGCATTGTCAAGAAATCCACAATTCATTGTAGCCGAGGCTTTATTGGCATTGTCAAGAAATCCACAATTCATTGTCACCGAGACTTTATTGGCATTGTCAAGAAATCCACAATTCATTGTAGCCGAGGCTTTATTGGCATTGTCAAGAAATCCACAATTCATTGTAGCCGAGGCTTTATTGGCATTGTCAAGAAATCCACAATTCATTGTAGCCGAGGCTTTATTGGCATTGTCAAGAAATCCACAATTCATTGTAGCCGAGGCTTTATTGGCATTGTCAAGAAATCCACAATTCATTGTAGCCGAGGCTTTATTGGCATTGTCAAGAAATCCACAATTCATTGTAGCCGAGGCTTTATTGGCATTGTCAAGAAATCCACAATTCATTGTAGCCGAGGCTTTATTGGCATTGTCAAGAAATCCACAATTCGACAATGTGCTGAAACCTAGGACCTATGTGAAATTCTTTTCTATATTTTCTAAATCTTCTAGAAACTGCTGAATAAACAAATTGTTGTTGAATTTGAAGACGTCTAAAATTGTTTTCTTGGATGTTTGAGCAACTTCATGAGACAGTTTCATTTACAATTTGGTTTTAATTCACTTTATTCGGTGTATGTAAAACCTTGTGCTCTGATTCATGATTCGTTTCAAACAGAGATGTATCTTGATAGCATCAACTTGACCATTTATTCAACTTTCCTAGAAAAAGTCTTATTTTTGAGAGGAGAAAAAAGTGCATAAAGTTAATCTACATCACTTCCTTAAGTAGATGTAACCCGTCTTTGTATTTTTAATATGTAAAAATAGTACTTTGAAGCAACTGTATTTTTTAAAGAAAAGTCGAATTCTAATAGGTCGCCTTAATGATACAAAAAGCTCTAAAAATTTTTAAAAATTCATATCTTTTATATTTCAGAATATGCAAATAGCTCAGGCACTATTTGCCTCACCATTCACGGAGCGTCCATTCACAAAGTCATTTTATGATTCGACGCAAGATTTTCGCAAAAACGACAAAATACCCCCCCTGTCGCAACCGGATGTAATTAATAGTTGGTATATTCTGCATCATGAAAATGAGACAGACAGACGGAGAGAATCGAAAGCCACAAAAAGACAGAAGAAACTTCCGAGCTACATAGGCTTTGTTCGTAGTTTATTACAATTTCGGGTTTTATTACAAATCCGGTTGGGACGTGTAACCTAATGTGTAATAACCCAATATGTAATAAATACTTGAGTATCATCTTTTAGTCACTTTTTGGTCTTGAATTCTTCCATTTGATGCAGTGAGACGAGGCATTTGATCCTTTAAAATGATTAATAGTTCAATATCTGTATTAATTTTATCTGAGACCTTCTCGTGCTACACCTCAATCCTTAAAATGTTATCAAGAGAAGGTACATTCTCCATCATGAATATGAGACAACAAAGAGAAGCGAAAACAAGAAAAACAAAGAAGAAACTTCCGAGCAACCTAGACTATGTTCGTAGTTTATTACAATTTCGGGTTTTATTACATATCAGGTTGGGACGTGTAACCTAATTTGTAATAACCTAATATGTAATAAACACTAGAGTATCATCTTCTGGTCACTTTTTTGGTGTTGAATTCTTCCCTTTGATCCAGTTAGATGAGGCATTTGATCCTTTAAAATGATTTATAGTTCAATATCTGTCAGAATTTTATCTAAGATTTTCTCGTGCTACACATCAATTCTTATTATGTTATCAAGAGACGGTACATTCTCCATCATGAAAATGAGACAGACAGATGGAGAGAATCGAAAACCAGAAAAAGAAAGAAGAAACTTCCGAGCAACCTAGACTATGTTGGTAGTTTATTACAATTTCGGTTTTTATTACATATCCGGTTGGGACGTATAACCTAATATGTAATAACCTAATATGTAATAAATACTTAAGTATACTCTTTTGGCCACTTTTTTGGTCTTGAATTCTTCCTTTTGCTCCAGTGAGAGGAGGCTATTGGTTCTTTAAAATGATAAGTACTTCAATGTCTGTTTGGATTTTAACGGATACTCGATCGTGCTACACCCAAATACATGCATAATAATGTTATTAATAGTCGGTATATTCTTCATCATGAAAATGAGACATACAGACGGAGAGAATCGAAAGCCAGAAAAAGAAAGAAGAAACTTCCGAGCGACCTAGACTATGTTCGTAGTTTATTACAATTTCGGGTTTTATTACAAATCCGGTTGGGACGTGTAACCTAATATGTAATAACCTAATATGTAATAAATCTAGTTTATTACAAATCCGGTCGTTATTACAAATCCGGTTGCGACACACGTCCCAACCGGATATGTAATAAAAACCGAAATTGTAATAAACTACAAACATCGTCTAGGTTGCTCGGAAGTTTCTTCTTTTTTTTTTTTCTTGTTTTCGCTTCTCTCCGTTTGTCTCATACTCATAATGGAGAATGTACCTTCCCTTGATAACATTTTAAGGATTGAGGTGTAGTATGAGAAAGTCTCAGATAAAATACATACAAATATTGAACTATTAATCATTCTAAAGGATCAAATGCCTCGTCTCACTGGATCAAATGGAAGAATTCAAGACCACAAAAGTGACCAAAAGATGATACTCAAGTATTTATTACATATTAGGTTATTATATATTAGGTTACACGTCCCAACGGATTGGTAATAAAACCCGAAATTGTAATAAACTACGAACATAGTCTAGGTTGCTCGGAAGTTTCTTCTTTGTTTTTCTTGTTTTCGCTTCTCTTCGTTTGTCTCATATTCATGATGGAGAATGTACCTTCTCTTGATAACATTTTAAGGATTGAGGTGTAGCACGAGAAGGTCTCAGATAAAATTAATACAGATATTGAACTATTAATCATTTTAAAGGATCAAATGCCTCGTCTCACTGCATCAAATGGAAGAATTCAAGACCAAAAGTGACCAAAAGATGATACTCAAGTATTTATTACATATTGGGTTATTACACATTAGGTTACACGTCCCAACCGGATTTGTAATAAAACCCGAAATTGTAATAAACTACGAACATAGCCTATGTCGCTCGAAAGTTTCTTCTGTCTTTTTGTGGCTTTCGATTCTCTCCGTCTGTCTGTCTCATTTTCATGATGCAGAATATACCGACTATTAATACCATTATTATGCAAAGAGATGATACTTAAGTATTTACATTATATTACATATTAGGTTATTACATATTAGGTTACACATCCCAACCGGATATGTAATAATAACCAAAGTTGTAATAAACTAGCGACATAGCCTAGATCGCTCGGAAGTTTCTTCTTTCTTTTTCCGGTTTTCGGTTCTCTCCGTCTTTTTATATCCATTTACATATTCATCTGTGTTGCTTGGGCCCCTGCATTTTGCGGTCTTGTTTGTGTGTGGCCATCTGACAGTGAGGAGGTTGTTTTACACCACAATTGTACGTTCTTCGAGACCTCTGGATAATCGGAAAAGTGGGAGGGTTGTGCGCACGTAATCCAGGATAACCACACCTTTTGCTATTCCCGTGGCAGATGGCCGTCCTAAGTCGGCACCGGTTGCCCATTGGTCTCGTTGGTTTATGTGTAGTCCTTTGTGTTTGATGTTTCTGTGTTGTGCGTTGACGTTCCTTGTCCCTTATGCGTCTCTTTCTGTGCTTGTCTGCTTTGTGTTTTTGCATTGGGTGTTTTGGGATTTTGCTGTGGGTGCTACAACCTGGTGTTGTTGGAGATCCCCTCCTTTGATTTGTATTCTTTCACTCTCGACAGAGATCTATACAGATTTACCAGTATTGAGACTTATAGGATCTATCTCCAGATGTGATCAGGGACAAGGAAATCCAACCGAGTGTCAAGGAATTGCTTGCACCACGACGAGGCTTACAGAGTCGTAGACAAAAGCAAATCCTGGACACGAGGGTTGGATTTCCATGTCTTGATCAGATCTGGAGATTTATAATTTTTCTCTCACTATCTAAAAGAGCTAAAAACTGAGGGTTTTTATGTATTGTTTTCATATTAATATGAATCAAGGCAAAGCCTTTTTGTGCGA
This sequence comes from Pinctada fucata, assembly GCA_028142955.1. NCBI lineage: Eukaryota > Metazoa > Mollusca > Bivalvia > Pterioida > Pteriidae > Pinctada > Pinctada fucata. Next base: position 84,897,272 of record AP027102.1, on the reverse strand, counting down.
GCGGAGAGAAAATAAAATAAAAATAAAACTTTCTTTCGTCTTTCTTGCATTTTAGACTATGACGGTTTATCTTATCATACAAAACTTTCAGTTTGATGATTGCCGAAAAAAAGGTAGTATAAGGCGAGTGGAAACACGGAAGCAAATGAACATCTTAATAAAGGGGGAGGGGGGGGGCTTAAAATATTATTCTAGATACGTCCCTGTTTTATTTATTCCTGCTTCCCTTAAAAGTCTCCTTTTATCAATTGACAGTATCTTCAATTAGAAATATCTGATTTCTGTTTATTTATTTTAAACAACCCTTATCCATTATGAAAGCAATGATTGAAATCTATGTATTTTCAACTGTTATTTAGGTTCATTCACGAATTACATGTTTGAAACATAAAGGGTATATTTTCAATTTGTTTAGGGGCAAAATGTCTAAATATAACAGATTTCTGGACAAATTCTATACATGCATTATTTCACCTAAAATCATACATTTAAAGCTATTATCATAACGAAATAATAATTTTATCAAATGAATGTGAGATTGAATGTAATGATTCATGAAAAGCAACATTTATGGGTAAAATATGCATTTTTATGCAAAAAACACTTATTTTGAGAAAATAAGCACTATTTCTTTTAATCTGTTTTAATTTACACATTTTAGCTTTGCTGGGATGCTGTTTCTTATTCTTTTCCTTAGGAAGGTCATTTGATAACTGAATTTCAATTTCTATGCAATTTGGGACAAAAACCCGCATTCATGTGCAAAAATCGCTATTTCTGTGATTTTTTTTATAATTCATATATCTGAATAAAACGCAGAAGGAGAGGTTTCCTATAACTTAACGGCATGTACGTGACCAAGTTTAATGAGCCAGAAGATATGTTTTGATTATTTTGCTATTTTGAGGGATAATCACAGTTTGTTTTTAATCATTAATTTCGGGAAACATTTTTATTATTATAAAATGGTGCATTACTTTTTGTATTCAAAAATTTGCATTTGAGCTATGATCCTTTGTTAATTTGATAGGTACTTTGGGACAAATGCAATTACTTTTTCCATGCTGTAGCTAGAACAACAAATTTGTTCTAGCTACAGCATGGAAAAAGTAATTGCATTTTCCCGATAATCAACTGTTTTTCTTCATAAAATCTCCTTTTTACCCAAAAATTTCGAAATGCCCAAGGATGCCAGAGTGGCATCCGGTGGATTATCAAAGTAGAGGGTATTCACAACACTTTCATACAAAAATATTTCGTGCGTACCTAATTTTTGGGTTTCATGAATGGCAACCAGACTTTTGTGTGTCTGGTTGTTCGTGTTTTAATGTTATTTTACTTTTGCGGTTGTACATATCCTGCAGTTTTTCCAATATCATAGAAAGTTCATAAACGTCCTCGCTCAGTATGATTTTTCTGATCTATGATATACATGTACTTTAATCATAATTTTCACGAGGTGAAATCATAATTCTATTATGACTTGAGATTTTATCCCTATATGTACTGTAGAACTCGCCTGGTGTAAAATCTCCAACAAACTTACAGTTTGCTAAGCTCCGCCCATGCACGTGTTATAGAGCTCGTGCAAAACAATATTAGAATAGAAATAATAACTAGCTAGCTGTGATTTGTTGTCCAGTAATTCCCCGAGTCGCATGAACCAATCAAATTATAATTTCATTGGTTCATGCGACTCGGGGAATAACTGGACAACAAACCATAGCTAGCTAGTTGTTATTTATTAAATGTAATAACTTCAAGCTATGTCGATATGTGAAAATAATAACTTCGAGACTTTGATATCGAATTAGTCTGACCTGAACTGGGTGGAAGGTCGGGGTCAGGCCAGACCACTGAGAATGCTCATTTTCAGCAGTGCTATTTAAATCGCGGTGAAATAAGTATACAACAACTGTATGTCAATTAAGTCCTCCGTGTATCCGGATAACTTGGAGGGGGGGGGGGGGGTTGCACGAAATCCGGATAATCACACCGTATGGTGGAAAGTGAACATTGTATCTCTCAATTTATATGCATATGTTGTCATTTATGGCGTGAATTCTTCCCTTTGATGCAGTGAGACGAGGCTTTTGATCCTTTGAAAAATTTTGTCTCAAACTTTCTCGAGCTACACATCAATTCTTATAATGTTATCAAGAGCTGGTTGGGACGTGCAACTTAATATGTAAAAACCTAATATGTAATAACCTAATATGTAATAAATACTTGAGTATTATCTTTTGGTCACTTTATGGTCTTGAATTCTTCAATTTGATACAGTTAGACGAGACTTTTGATCCTTTAAAATGATTAATAGCGAGCGGAGCTCGCTGCAAAGGCCCGAAGGGCCTTTGCGAGCGAAGCTCGCCCTTATGGTAACGCGTATACACATATCTTATTGAGAAAATATGCTGAATCAAAGAATGAGTATGTACTACTATGCTTTCAAAAACTTTCGTCCCCTCGCAGACAGAGTTACTGCGGAGATGCTGGATATTGCCATTTAAAAAAAAATTCGACTCCAAGTATACGTATATGTTATACTCAGTTTTTGTTCATAAGTTAAATTTATTGAAAATATTTTTCGTAAATCAGGTAACGATAAAGCATCAACAAGGTGGCGTAACCACGGGAAATCCGACATTTCCTGTTTAACGAGACGTTTCGCTCTGATGCATGTTTTTCTCGTGTCTCGGTGGTTTCGTACTGTCAGAAGTCGGAATATGTTTGTTTTTTACTTTCATTCTTAAGTAATTTATTTTCAGCTAGCCTAGCTATATAAACATTATTCTTACAAAATAAAAATGAATTATAAAGAACCATATTTTTAAAGAACCATATTTTTAAGCCCCCCCCCTTAAAATGTTCATCTGCTGGGCTAGATTAATTTTACAAATGCTTCCGTGTTTCCATTCGCCTTATACTACCTTTTTTGGCAATCATCAAATAGAAAGTTTTGTAAGATAAGATAAACCATCATAGTCAAAATAAAAAAGAAAGATATTTCTTTTATTTTATATAATCCTATCTATTTTCTCTCCGCTCGCACAAAAAGGCTTTGCCTTGATTCATATTAGTTCAATATCTGTATGACATTTATCTGAGACTTTCTCGTGCTACACATCAATTCTTATTATGTTATCAAGAGACGGTACATTCTCCATCATGAAAATGAGACAGACAGATGGAGAGAACCGAAAGTCAGAAAAATAAAGTAGAAACTTCCGAGCAAACTAGACTATGTTGGTAGTTTATTACAATTTCAATTTTTATTACAAATCCGGTTTGGACGTGTAACCAAATATCTAATAACCAAATATGTAATAAATACTTGAGTATTATCTTTTGGTCACTTTTTGGTCTTGAATTCTTCCATTTGATCCAGCGAGACGAGGCATTTGATCCTTTAAAATGATTAATAGTTCAATATCTGTTTGATTTTTATCTGAGACTTTATCGTGCTACATCTCAATCCTTATATGGTACATTCTCCATCATGAAAATGAGACAAACGGAGAGAATCGAAAGCCACAAAAAGACAGAAGAAACTTTTGAGCGACCCAGAAGATGTTGGTAGTTTATTACAATTTCGGGTTTTATTACAAATCCGGTTGGGACGTGTAACCTAATATGTAATAACCAAATATGTAATAAATACTTGAGTATCATCTTTTGGTCACTTTTTGGTCTTGAATTCTTCCATTTGATGCACTTTATCGTGCTTCACCTCAATCCTTATATGGTACATTCTCCATCATGAAAATGAGACAAACGGAGAGAAGCGAAAGCCAGAAAAAGAAAGAAGAAACTTCCGAGCAACCTAGACTATGTTGGTAGTTTATTACAATTTCGGTTTTTATTACATATCCGGTTGGGACGTGTAACCTAATATGTAAAAACCTAGTATGTAATAAATACTTTAGTATCACTTTTCGTAACTTTTTGGTATTGAATTCTTCCTTCCTATCAAGGAGGAGGAGGCATTTGGTCCCACGATATGATAAGTACTTCTATTTAACGGATACTCGATCGTGCTACACGTCAGTGCATGCATAATAATGTTATTAATAGTTGGTATATTCTGCATCATGAAAATAAGACAGACAGACTGAGAGAATCGAAAGCCACAAAAAGACAGAAGAAACTTCCGAGCGACATAGACTATGTTCGTAGTTTATTACAATTTCGGTTTTATTACAAATCCGGTTGGGACGTGTAACCTAATATGTAATAACCTAATATGTAATAAACACTAGAGTATCATCTTCTGGTCACTTTTTTGGTGTTGAATTCTTCCATTTGATGCAGTGAGACGAGGCATTTGATCCTTTAAAATGATTTATAGTTCAATATCTGTCAGAATTTTATCTAAGATTTTCTCGTTTTACACATCAATTCTTATTATGTTATCAAGAGACGGTACATTCTCCATCATGTAAATGAAACAGACAGATGGAGAGAACCGAAAGAAAAATAAAGTAGAAACTTCCGAGCAAACTAGACTATTTTGGTAGTTTAATACAATTTTTATTACAAATCCGGTTGGGACGTGTAACCTAATATGTAATAACCTAATATGTAATAAATCTTGAGTATCATCTTTTTGGTCACTTTTTAGTCTTGAATTCTTCCATTTGATGCAGTGAGACGAGGCATTTGATCCTTTAAAATGATTAATAGTTCAATATTTGTATGAATTTTATCTGAGACTTTATCGTGCTACACCTCAAGATTATATGATACAATCTCCATCATGAAAATGAGACAAACGAAGAGAAGTGAAAGCCAGAAAAAGAAAGAAGAAACTTCAGAGCAACCTAGACTATGTTGGTAGTTTATTACAATTTCGGTTTTTATTACATATCCGGTTGGGACGTGTAACATAATATGTAATAACCTAATATGTAATAAATACTTGTGTATAATCTTTTGACCACTTTTTGGGTCTTGAATTCTTCCTTTTGATCCAGTAAGAGGAGGCTATTGGTCCTTTAAAATGATAGGTACGTCAATATCTGTTTGGATTTTAACGGATACTTGATCGTGCTACACTTCAATACATGAATACTAATGTTATTAATAGTCGGTATATTCTCCATCATGAAAATGAGACATACAGACGGAGAGAATCGAAAGCCAGAAAAAGACAGAAGAAACTTCCGAGCGATACCGAGTTCGTAGTTTATTACAATTTCGGGTTTTATTACAAAACCGGTTGGGACGTGTAACCTAATATGTAATAACCTAATATGTAATAAATACATGAGTATCATTTTTGGTCCCTTTTTCTTCCATTTTTTCCAGTGAGACGAGACTTTTGATCCTTTAAAATGATTACTAGTTCAATATCTGTATGTATTTTATCGGATTCTTTGTCATGCTACACCTCAATATTATGAAGTTATTAATAAGAGACGGTATATTCTCCATTATGAAAATGAGACAGACAGACGGAGAGAATCGAAAGCCAGAAAAAGAGGGAAGAAACTTCCGAGCGATACCGAGTTCGTAGTTTATTACAATTTCGAATTTTATTACATATCCGGTTGGGACGTGTAACCTAATATGTAATAACCTAATATGTAATAAAAATCTAGTTTATTACAAATCCGGTCGTTATTACAAATCCGGTTGCGACACCCCCCCAAAAAAAACCCCAAACAAATTAAAAAAAAAAACCACACAACTAATTTAACAGAAATTATCAACCAAGTTCACGCAGGTTGCTTTACGCAATCTTTCTTATTCCTTCATTCTGGAAATAATTATATTTTTTAATTGTGTATTTCGTTAATAATCTTTTCCTCATTTGATTGAATTATGTTAGCAATTAAAAAAAGACAATTCTTCTCTAAACCGATACATACTAGGTTTTTTTTTCAAAGTTTATCGTAGAATTTCTAGAGAGCCAAATCAATTTAGTTCAATCGTGATATATATTTTGGTCAACTTTTAATGATATATATCTTATCTTTTATCACGTTTTTTATGATAGAATTTTCATTTTCTGATAGCTGAAACCGTTTATCAAGGACCACCAGATCTATTCAGGTAAATCATGATGGAAATTATATTAATTGCGTTTTTTTTTTCATGAAAACGTCTGTGACTTTCGATTCATAGCATATTAAACCTCAGTCATTCAGGATACGTAAATTTATTTCCAACGATAAAGTATAGCTTGACGGAATTCTATAGACAAGACGATTAGTTTCCGAGACAAATAAAAATTCTAATAGTATCAACCTGTCTGAATCGATATACGTGTTGAAGGTGAAATAACTTTCAATGTTGTTTTTTTTCCACAATGACAATATCATAAACTAGTGTCTTTTATTCCTTCACAGATACACTAAATATTGGATCAAAAAGAATAATAGCATCATTAACAGAGTCAAATGTTGATTATGTCTGAACAATTGGATCACAGGGTTGACTGAAATTCAATAAAGAGAATCAGTCAGCCTCTCAATTATTGTCAGTCCTCGTTAAATATGGCAAAATCTAATTCGTTGAAGACTGCTTCAGATGAAAGATATTTTCATTTGAGCGAGCACTGAGGATACCCCTGTACTTGACAGAGGATCATCATCCCTTCCCCTGTAGCATCCAGGGAACAGGCAAAGTTCACGAGGACGTTGCTGGTTGACAACCTCAAGTTGTACGCATGCGCATTCTTTGGATAATTGTGAAAATTACTATCAATCGCACCTCGGATGAACCTTGTCAATTTGCATACTACCACAGCTGTGTTTTCGTAAACGATGACTCTAGCGCATAAGGTCAGGCGAGAACGTTGTCCCTAAATATACCTGCCTCAATCAATTGATTGACATGAAAAGCAATTCCTTATCAAAATCGGCGGGAAAAGCTGAGAGGCAGTGAGCTGTCCTGCGGAAGTAATTTGTGGAGATATCTTGGAATCGATTGATGAGTATGGAACTTCAAAGCGAAGGTTTTGATGGTGTTTACTGATTATAAGACAAATTGATTTCCTAAGGAGTAATTAATTATCAGAATTATTTTCTTCATCTCTAATCAATTCCTATTTTATTCCATTTCCGAAAATCTTGTATATCCCTTTATATAAATACCTATTTTTATTGTTTTGATTTTTTTGTAAAGGGGTTTTGTATTTAAGATATCTGTTACATTCTTGTTTTTTGAGAGCAATGCTTATCAATTCTTAGACTCCTACTAATTCATCCTCTGGAATCCATACAGAAATTAGGACAGAAGGCAATGAAAGATGGCAGTGAAAAAAATCAAAACAAAAATAACCCCAAATATCAGAGTCAATGTCCGTCCCGAACCGCACTAAGGTCCCTTTACGGCATTTCAGCGTAACGGACGTAGTAAACATGCCCTTGGAATTTTTCAGTCAGTGAACTTGTTCCCGTGGAGTAGAATATTGGTGAATGGATATACATCTAAGCAGTGGCTTGGGAAATTAAAATTTTTCTCCTCATAAATCACGTTGGTTTTCTATATTGACATACTAGGTTAACTACTACTCACACGGTACTGGAACATCCCTGGAGATGTTTATTGCATTAAATGATACTGATTTCATCGTTTTTTATTAGCTCACCTGAGCCATAGGCTCAAGTGAGCTATTGTCATAGTGTTGCGTCCGTCGTCCGTCGTCCGTCGTCGTCGTCGTCGTCGTCGTCGTCGTCCGTCGTCGTCCGTCGTCGTCCGTCGTCGTAAACTTTTCACATTTTAAACTTCTTCTCCAGAACGGCTGAAGGGATTTTGATGAAACTTGGTAGGTATGAAGTACTCATGGTCCCCTACAAGTGTTGTTGTTTTTTGTCCGGATCTGTCAACAGGTGGCGCCACCACAGCCAAAAGTAGGTCACGGGGGGTACCCTCCTTTGACAAACTTCTTCTTCAGAACCGAAGCATGTATCGACAAACCGAAAGCATCAGGATGATCTAGAGAGATGTCTTAAGAAGTGTTGTTATTTTTGGTTCCACTTCGAAGTCAAATTTTTGACGCGTTTTTGACGTCTTTTCGGACTTTGTCAGAAATGCACATTTTTGCACTATTTCTTTAAATAACTCAATAAGTGTATGATTTTACACACTCATTTACTACATATTTATCATATTTAACTTACTTAATGCTTTGATATGTATTTTATGCTTAAAATTTATTTTTTTGATTTTTTATGAATTTTTTTCTTATGTAAAAAGGAAGGGGGGGGGGTTGATTTTCATACATTTTCTGCTTCTTTTCTATAACCACTCTTCAGATTGTCATGACAATTTGTAGGTATGAGGTACTCATGCATGGTACCCTACAAGTGAAAGAATTTTGTCAAGATATCCACTTTTGGATTTTTAAGGAATATTTTTTAAGATTGTCATAGGTATAATGTATGTTTTCCATGCCAAATGGACCCATGGGGAGTAGCTTCAAACCCCGGCGGGACCCCAACAATTTTTTTTCCCTTTTTCAGTTTTTTTTCTCTTTTTATTTTTATATTTATCGCTAGAAATGAAACTGTGAAAGAATTTTGTCAAAATATCAACTTTTAGATTTTTAATGATTTTTTAAATAAGACAAGCTATAGCTAGTTTGGCTTTGTGTACTTATTTTCATACTTCGAATTAACTTGGCCACATACGCTATCAAATATACTCTGCATTTATTTTTAAGATGTTGACTTTTTGTGTCGCCTGCGAAGCACAGCGACACTTAGGGATCACTTTGTCCGTTGTTCGTCTGTCCGTCCATCCGTCCCTCCGTCTGTCAGTCTGTCTGTCACACTTGGGTGTCACACCCCATAACTTTTGATTGGTAAGTGATAGGGCTTTGATATTTCACATGTGTATTTCTTGTGACAAGCCCTTTTTTCACATACTATATTTTTTAACCTTATGACCTTGACCTAGATATTTGACCTACTTTTTAAAAAAAGCCAAGATTGGCTATATCTATTGATTGGCAAGTGATAGGGCTTTGATATTTCTCTTGTGTATTCCTTTTGACAATACCTTTCCACACATACCATAATTTTGACCTCATGACCTTGACCTAGATATTTGACCTACTTTTCAAAAAAATTAAGATTTGCTATATCTTTTGATTGGTAAGTGATAGAGCTTTGATATTTCATATGTGTATTCCTTCTTTTGACAAGGCCTTTCTACACATATCATAACTTTTGACCTCATGACCAAGACCTAGATATTTGACCTACTTTTCAAAAAATCTTAGATTGGCTATTTCTTTTGATTGCTGAGTGATAGGCTTTGATATTTCACATGTGCATTCCATGTGACAAGACCTTTCTTCACATACCATCATTTTTAGCTCACCTCGACGAAGTTGAGTGAGCTTATGCTATAACCCCACGCGTCCGCGTCTGCGTCTGTGTCCGCGTCCGGTTAAGAAGTTTGGGGTAGCTCAGTATCTGACAAAGTACTTATGCTACAGTAACCAAACTGGCACAAGTGATTCATCTTAGGATGCTGAGGTAAACCCATGCATCGTATGCAGCATCTGACCTACATTTTCCGCTTGAGTGACTTGGTTAAGAAGTTTGGGGTAGCTCAGTATCTGACAAAGTACTGATGCTACAGTAACCAAACTTGCACAAATGATTCATTTTTGGATGCTGAGGTAAACCCATGCATCGGATGCAGCATCTGACCTACTTTTTCCGCTTGAGTGACTTGGTTAAGAAGTTTGGGGTAGCTCAGTATCTGACAAAGTACTGATGCTACAGTAACCAAACTTGCACAAGTGATTCATCTTTGGATGCTGAGGTGAACCCATGCATCGGATGCAGCATCTGACCTACATTTTCCGCTTGAGTGATTTGGATAAGAAGTTTGGGGTAGCTCAGTATCTGACAAAGTACTAATGCTACAGTAACCAAACTTGCACAAGTCATTCATCTTTGGATGCCGAGATGGACCCATGCATCGGATGCAGCATCTGACCTACTTTTTCCATTTGAGTGATTTCGCTTTTAAAAGCCAATATTGAGCAAAGTATAAGTGCTACATGTACCAAACTTGCATATTGGATGTATCTTTGATCAAACTTCCATAAAATGACCTTGACCTACTTTTTCCGCTTGAGTGATTTTGCCTTTAAAAGCCAATATTGAGCAAAGTATAAGTGATACATGTACCAAACTTGCATATTGGATGTATCTATGATCAATCTTTCATAAAATGACCTTGACCTACTTTTTCCGCTTGAGTGATTTTGCTCTATAAAGCCAATATTGAGTAAAGTATAACTGCTACATGTACCAAACTTGCATATTGGATGTATCTTTGATCAAACTTTCATAAAATGACGTCGACCTTGACCTACTTTTTCTGCTTGAGTGGTTTTGCCTTTAAAAGCCAATATACATGTACTAAGAAATGTGTTTGAATTGAATTTTGCTGTCACGAGGTGAGCTTCGTAATCTGTGATTACCTATGTTTTACCTCGGCACTTGCCCTATATATTTGACCTACTTTTCAACAAATCTATGATTTGCTATATCTTTTGAGTGGTAAGTGATAGGGCTTTGATATTTCACATTTGTATTCCTTATGAAAAGACCTTTCTAAACATTCCATAATTTTTAACCTAGTGACCTTGCCCTTGATATTTGACCTAATTTCAATAAAAAAAAATCCGCTACGCAGGCGACACAAGCATTCCTTGGATTGCTTTTTTTTCAGACATGCATATTTCAGAACAATTTCCCTATTTAATGATTATTTTCTCTGTCTTATTTCTGTATCTATGGTAAACATAGTCGCCATATATCTTGTGTTACAGATTTGATTGGTTCAATACCTCCTTGCCCCTTTAGTAGGGGTAACTACAGGAAATAAAAAGGTGCACACTAAAAATTTTGACTGACTTGAAATGCCCGGAAGTCTGTAAAATTGGTCTTTTTTGATTGCGAATCTTTGGCACGCATAAAAATGTAAAGAAAAGGGGGGGGGGGGGGGGGGGGGGTTCATGCATGTCCTTTTTTCGCAAATTTCACTTTTTTTACAGGAACTCTGCGTCCTCATCGAAAATGTTCCGAATTTTGCATATTTTCAAACCTATCTGTAGATTGCATAAAAGACGAGATCAAGTTCGAAGTTAAATTTATCACGACTATTGATTCAATATGCTAAAAATACATTTCCAAGCGCCGCATTTCAGCATATTTACCGAAAATAATTAGTCAAAGTGGCTTCACTGGGTCATGAGGTTTGATACACCGTACACTGCTGTTTGGAAAATAAATTGGCTCAATTTCTGCACAACTCACTTGAATTAATATTGTCCGCTAACAACTTGTCTGTGTTAATTGGATTAACACGATTTTGACTGTACGTTACATGTATTAAGATGAAATCAATACTATTCAAAAGCTCTCATTCATAGATTTCTGTATAATTTAATATGAATAAAGGCAAAACCGAAAAGTCTTTGTTTTTATGCTTCCGGAATCAAAGATACGGGGGCATATAGTTTTTGGCCTGTCCGTCTGTCTGTTTGTCCGAAAAACTCTACATTGGGCATATTAGGCATAACTTTTGAATGGAAGGTGATAGAGCTTTCATATTTCACATGTGTATTCCTTGTGACAATACCTTTCCATTGATACCAAAATTTTTGACCTCATGACCTTGACCTTTGACCTACTTTTCAAAAACTTTAACATTGGGCATAACTTTTGAATGGTTAGTGATAGGGCTTTCATATTGTACATGTGTATTCTTTGTGACAAGATCTTTCCATTGATACCAACATTACTCTGACCCTGACCTTTCACATACTTAACAGAAAATGGTGTTTATACCAACAAAGATGCCACCGCGGGGCATTCGTGTTTCACAAACACAGGCTTTATTATTTTCTGGCATACTAGCTATTAATAATGAAAGGTTTGGTGTTCAATTTTAAATAAACTTAATTTATGAAATCATTTCATTGTTTTATTCTGTTTCTGTTGCACATTAATGTGGAGTTTTACAAAATGATTTTATTTTTGATGTTGCATAATCAAACTATACTAGCTGGGCATATGACTTTGGATCGCATAATCCATCTTTTCAAATCAGTAAAAAAGTTGTTGTTTTGAAATGTGACTATTTTCTCTTGTTTGTACTTTTAAAGGTTGTCTTAAAAAAAAACTTGTCTGCATCCGGCAAAAATCTTGTTGGAAAGGTTGTGGGCTAAAATCCTGGTACTGGCACTATCAGTATTCAATGTCAGTATGTCAATTAGAGCGTGCATGGGTATCAGGTGAGCGTTGTGCCCCCTGGGGCTCTTGTTTCTTTTTTTAATTTTCTCCAGCCCAGGTTTTTCAAAATACTGGAAATTGCTAGATGATTTTTTTCTGTATGTAATTGTGTTAATGTAATCACGATGACACAATTTCTCAAAGTGCACATAAATGACACATATCAATGACACATTTCTTCGTCGGAGGTCACTAGCCATAGAAACGCATGCTTCCCTCAATTCCTGGTTTTTGAATTCAGTGCGCGACGTATAAGTGTTCTTGAAATTTTTTTTCAGTTATCATTTTCTCCCTGTTCTCTCGATTTTATTGTTTGTTTATGTGATTTCTTCCATGTTGTTTTATTGCAGTTTTGTGCGCTTGGAACCAGTGTATATATTTCGCTGTTTCATTAAAACTTTGTCTTGTTGGAGATCCTTTCCCTTATATATGTTGTATATATGAAATTATTAATTGCAAGGTTGCTGATTATGTGTATGCTGTACTTTTATCAATGTTTGAAAACATTACAGAAGTTTGCGTGTCTGAAGTGTTATGATTGGGAAGTTGTCTGTATATTGATCATGAATGTCCATAGAAACATATTGAGCTGTATCATTAATGTCCTATAATTCAATAAATCCATAGGGACAGTAGTGATCATAATAATCATTTTCCATGGACTTTAGGATAGGAAATGTTCAAATTATCACTTTAATTTTCGCTTTGTCGATGTTATGTTGTAAAGGGAACCCTTTTATCGATTCATTGTCGGCAACGCGTCCATCGACGGCCGTAAAAATGCTTATCAGATAACATCGGACATCGGGGGGATTTGTATCGCCATGAGGAAGAGAGGAAAGTTGGAGGAATTAAGCCAACAAGACTCACGATAAAGCGTTTTTAGGGCTTTGTTCTGTTTATCACCTCTCATAGGGACACTTTTCTTCATATAAATATTATAAAGATATAGCTCGAAGATCTGTCGTAAATGCGAGTGTTCGAATGACTTCCTGGAATGTGAGTGTTCGATTGCATCTGTTGATGAAAATATAGACTTGGTCACGATTCAAAGATACTAGATACACTTTTTTCATATTCTATAATGTCTTCATGAATCATATGAAAATTAGATTTTTGAAATTTTATCACAAAGAAAACCTACGCTAAGTTCATCTACATGAAGAAAAAATGACCAGTCAATTCCTTACACTTATCCTCATCAGTATTACTTAAAGCCAAATGTAGATACCAAGTGCCGGCACTAGTATAAAAAGTTTGTTTGTTTGTTCAATGTGTGTTTCTTAGATTGTACATTATAGGCATTTGATGACTAATGTCCACCAAAAAAAAAAAAAAAAAAAAAAAAAAAAAAAAAAATAAATAAATAAATAAAAGAAAAAAATATATATATACATATATATATAAAACTGAAATCAAGATCTTTATTGACATCATTCAATTAATAGCCTTCCAAGGATATGAATCCATCTTTCATTTCTTCGCAATTTAAATTATAGTATTTTAAAGGATTGTACCAAAACAAGTTTGATTAAATATTTCAGGGTTTTTTGTGTGAGTTCGAGTGCAATGTTGTATTAACTAGAACGAAAGAGACGCATTCCCTTTTCTTCACCTTTTTTCGTGTAATAATTTTATCCATTTGTGTTTTTTTATAAAACATTATTTAGAACAGATTGCTGAAATCATTATCTTAATCAACATAAAACGAGAGAAGAAGACAATGAAAAAAAGGCAATGAATATGTAACTTTTACTGATCATCTGTTATTTACATCCCTGAGCACGTGGCCTCCCTGATATTCCCGCCAAATGTCAGTTTTCTTTTTCATAATAATGGGATATGGGCGTGGCTTCCGCATTTGACGGAACTACTTTTTTCGGTCAAAGTTCTGGTCACTAACCGATGTGACCTCATGCCTGGTATCTCGACTTCACAGCGGGCAAGACTTGATTCATTTCACGAAGGCAATTAGATGCGCATGTCTTCGGAGTTCAATGAGAGAACATCTACTCATCAAGGGGGTTTTGAAATTTGATATTAGTTATTTGCTGCTGGAATATGAAATATTTTACAATTTAATCTGAAAGTAAAATTATTTTTTGGATTTCTTAATATTTCTTTCATAATACATCTATTTATGACGTTCGTACTAAAGTATTACATCATAGCTAATATTACGTCATTCATATGTTACAAAGATATTTACCGCTCAGTATCACACTCAGCATGTTTAATGTGCCAGATGTGAAACAGTTCAAGCTCTCGTGTCTCTTATCGTAATAATTAGATTATAAAAATATCAATAAGAATATAACATATCCACTAATCTGCATAAGATTGTGTAAGGCAAACGACCGTACTCAAAAGCCCGTTCGCTCGCCCATGCATGAAATGAACCGAGTCGATATCGGGTCAGCGTCCTCTCTCGCTCCCGTCCCGAGGTAATTTCTTCATTCTTCTCAGATTTTCAAACAAGAATTTGTGTTTGAGCATGCATAGAAAATCTCCTTTGCAGCACCATCTCGGTGCAGCTATAAAAGGATGGAGACGAAATTGTATTGACGGGGTTAAACAGAAGTCGCTGTTGGTTATATGAGGCCGATGACTTTACTGTCCTTCGAATTAATTATAGTAACCTATAATACACCACATAAAAAGGCTTATACATATATAGGATTAAAAGGTCGTATGAAAGTTTATTTTCAGATGCTGTCTCTTTTCATGTCGTGGACTGATGTCTAGGATTGATTTCTAGGAAATATATCATGTGATTACCTTGATTTTTATGTGACGTATGACAATAGGTTTTATCTAGATTTTACCGATTAAAATCATCTTTGAGCACCAGATTCGAGTCTATCTTTAACGACCCTGATGTTATCACAGAGCTTACCTACCTCCAAGAGCAGTATGTCATCACACCAGCAGACAAAGTCTCAAATAATTAAACATTTACTTGCAAAAAGTTCTATTTAGACAGTCTAGTTAAAGAGTTGGGTTTTAATTCGACACCTGGAAATCCCACTTACACCCCAATAAATCTTTCTGCCTCTGAAATAATAGATAACCACAAATTAACTCCTGCATCCTTCGGCTTCGACACTAACAATTTAGATTTTGATTTACCATACTTATACTGCATACCTAAAATGCATAAGAATTCGTACAAACAAGGTTTCATCGCTGGTTCCTCAAAAAGTTCTACCAAATCTGTATCGATCTTACTCACCAAAATTTTATCTGAAATCAAATCTGGGCTTCAAAAATATTGTTCGACAGTATATTCTCGCAGTGGTATCAACCAGATGTGGATTTTAATGAATTCGAAGGAACTTTTAGAACATCTGAAATCCACTCATTTTAGTAGAGTCCATTCGATCAAAGCCTTTGATTTTCGACACTTTACACTACAATTTTAAACGTCTTTTAATTCAATAGCATCATTTAAAACCTGATAAATTTACAGCATGGACCAGACATGCACGTTTCGGGTACTAAACCCTCGTCAGTGATCCTCAGTCTAAACAATGTAATATGGCCAATATATGCCACATTCTAAATTGAATGAATGACTTGCAAAAATTATAAGTAATGTGTTACAAGTAAGAACGGCAATCGCAAATACAAATTTATTGTTGTCAACTATTACAAAACCTACTTTGTAAAAGAAAAGTCCGATTTTGAGAATAAGTGCACTGTAACAGATATTATTCAGATGTTAAACTTTCTGATCGACAACATTTTTGTGGTGTTTGGAGGAAAGGTCTTCGAGCAAATTGTCGGAATTCCAAAGGGGACCAATTGTGCCCCACTCCTTGCCGACATTTTCCTTTACTCGTACGAAGCTGAATTAATTCAATCTTTGGTCTCTGAAGGAAAAAGATACTTAGCTTCTGACTTCAACTTCACTTACAGATACATAGACGATGTGTTGTCCATCAATAATCCAAAATTCGCGGATTACCTCAGCAGTATCTATCCTTCGGAGCTTGAAGTCAAAGAAACTATAGAGACAAATAATTCAGCATCCTATTTGGACATAATGTTGTCATACAACACTGATGGTCACATGAACACCTCACTCTATGACAAACGTGACGACTTCAATTTCAGCATTACAAATTTTCCTTTTCTGAGTAGCAACATCCCTTCATCGCCTGCTTATGGCGTGTTCATATCTCAGTTGATACACTATGCCAGACCAAGAACCAAATATACGGATTTTGTTCTGAGAGCTATGCGTCTTTCAGATAAGCTTCTCAGTAAGGGATATGTTTGTGACCGACTAACATCGTCACTGAGGAAGTTCTACGGTCGATATGGGGAACTCGTCATATACTATGATGTCCCACTCTCCAGAATGTTGGATGATATTCTGTCATAGACCATTTGAACCATCCAACCAAAGATTGTACTCTATGTCCTCCGAAATGGAAGTAACCGGATTTGACAGTTCTACCGAATTGAAGCGGCGGGTGTTGCATGCAAGGAGGAGATGCTTACTCTTCCTGGGCACCTGGTCTCACTCCCATATTGGGAGTTCGCTTCTTTTCATATGATGGAGGTTTTTGTTTGTTAACTTTGGTTCATGTTTTATCCTGATTTTGTATGCCTTCGGTTTCTGATTTTCGGAATTATCGATTTTGTGCTGTATACAGGGATATGGTCATTATCCATATTTGTCATTTCTTGTAGGCTTTACGTCCTTGTATTTTCCTCCTTATTCTCAAATTACATTTTCTTGTAAGGGGATATTTTTCTATGGATCGAATGTTGGGTATCATGAACTTATATTTTGTTCAGTAAAACCAAAAGCCCAGAATCAAATCAACGGGCATATAAAACCAGGAAAATGTTAAACAAAACAAAACAACTTTTAGAATTATTCTGCAAAGGAGCCAAAGTGAAACTCAAATAGAGATTATTAAAGGTGCCCGGGAAGAGTAAGTATCACCTGCTTGCTAACAACACTCATCACTTTTACTGTGCAGTAACCGGACAAAACTGGTTAAGGTAATGAAATCACTCTTTTGCATTTAGTGATAAAGAACTGAATCGCAAGTCCCATGCAAGACACACAACCTCAATCTTGCAAATAAAGAACACACAAGATAAGACGAAACGTTACACATAAACACACGGCAAAACACAGGAACAATAAGCAAGATACATCAACACGTCGTTAAACATTTACAAATAAAAACATGCATGGAATGAAGAAAAGAGGTAATTCGAAATTGGCTAAAAACAACTTAATGGTAACTGATTGCTTGATTATCCGAATCACACGCTCATATTGCGTAATGTTTATAATAAATGTACTTTTAGAAAAGCAAATGCAGTATTGATTCTGGTTTTTCATGCAATGCTGCAGAATAAACTGTGCTTACATTGATAAGTTATGAAAGATATGAATTTTATTTTTAAATTATAAAATAGAGATGTTTCTCTTTGTTGACTTACAGGAAATTGATCTAATACGTGATGTATTTTGAAAGAATGACGTCGTTTGTTCGAAATATATTCTACAATGTACATAAAAAGTAAAACATAGCAATAGGAAGTAAAATGTGATGGACATCACGGAGAGTCAAGAGTTCATTTTACCATAAATTGTCCTCTTAATTCAGAAAATGGACCTAATAATCGTAATTATATTCCTATATTATCGTAATTGTGCTCTGTTATCTTATTACACTACAGATAATTGAAAGCTTTAATCTCAATGAAATTCAAGGATGCTTTGATTAAGATTGTGAGAGGCTATCAGATCTTGAGAAAGAGAATTTTTTTTCTAATGACTCTCTGCAAAAACGTATTAGATTTTTTTTTATCTTTTGTCTTATTTTTTACAGATAAATAATTTCTATATAAGATTCATGATTCAGCTTAAGCAAACCAAAAGTTAAGATAGTTCTCCTTAAAATGAAGGTAGCAATGGAAATTTTCATATTTACATTATCATGCACATCCTTCATTCTGTTGCTATTGTCCTCTCGACATTTTTAACAATAACGGTTTCTTCTTTGTTTGCCTTTGTTTTTAGTGATACCCCAAAACTTTACGGTTCCTTCTGGGTATATCCAACGTTTAAAGAAAGGATGGGATCTCCGACAGGACTCTGTTGTAGCACCCAGACCAAAACACAGTAGACAAGACAAGCACAACAGGGACAAGGAAGAACAAACACTAAAGACGGCATCAAAACACCAAACACTAATCACTATACATTTAAGTAAATCAACGAGACTGATGGGCAAAGGGTTCAGAAATAGAATTATATGCGCAAAACAACCCTCCCACTTGTCCGGAATCCAGTGGACTTGAAGAATGTGGTGTATAATAGCCTCATATTCAAAGTAGGTGCGGAAATGTGTGTGTGGGGAGGGGGGGCTATGTCAGGAACATCCCCTATAACGAATTTATCATGCCGAGAACCATTTCGTTATTTTTTTCCTTTTTGATTTTTGACACTTGAAAATTTCGTGACCTTAGCGTCAAAGTAGGACAGCACGTGACCGTTATACTGCGACGTCACTTGCTGAAATAAGTGCGAGGCGTGATAAAAAGATTTGTAAAATGTATATCATAAGCGTAAGGACGGACGAAAACAGTGGCGCCTTTTTTGTCTTTTATTTTCAGAGGCGATCAAACATCTCTGAAGTTTCTTCCTTGTTTCTTGTTTGTTTTCTGTCCTTGTTTTCACCTTGCAGTTCCTTTATTTGTCTTTTGTTTTAAGGTGGCACTCCTCCTATTTCTTGTCTTTTGTTTTCAATTATGCACATGTAGATGACATTTCATTAAAGGAAACAAATAGAAATACTTTCATTTACCTGAAATAAACCGTCTTGCTGCAACAACGGTAAAAAGGTTTTTTCGCTGTCGAAGATTCATTCAAAATTCTGGGGAAATTTGCGAGGCTTTGTCAATGAAAATTAACGCTTGGTGTTGAATTTCTTCAAATTCAATAGCATCATTTAGGAACAGATAAATTTACAGCATGGACCAGACATGCACGTGTCGGGTACTTAACCCTCGTCAGTGATCCTCAATCTAAACAATGTAATATAACCAAAGAGGTTGACATTTATTATGTCCAAAAATGTACTGAAAGACGTAGCAGGATATGTGGGATATGATGCTACTGGACCCATGTTTTGGAAATTACAAGAAATTTAGATAACAGAAATTTTCGATTGCGTTGAAGAAACGATCAATCGAAATTGACCGAACTTGGCTACATGTGCCCTCGGGGACTCCTGGTCCACCAACAGTGACACTCACCATGTGGTACAAATATTTCACGTCTTCAAATTCATTAGCATCATTTAGGAACAGATAAATTGACAGCATGGACCAGACATGCACGGGTACTCAATGATATTACAAATATTGTCAATATAGTTTTATTTCTTCATCGAAGTCAGATGTGTATGCAGATGTTCTCAGTAGAAATTATAATAAACAATCATGTTGATTTGTACACTGTTATATTATCTTCAAAAATTTGACAAGTGCCTTTTTTGCTTCTCATGTCTTATCCAACTCACTGACTCAAGAAGTTCGGATTAAGTATGAATTTGAAGACGTTTAATATTTGTACATGCACCACTTAGTTAGTGTCACTGCTGGTCGACCAGGAATCCCTGAAGGCACATGTAGCCAAGTCCGGCCAACTTCGGTTGATCATTTCTTCAACGCATTCGAAAGTTTCTGTTATCTATTTTTTTTTTCGAAATTTCTAAAACGTGGGTCCTGTAGCATCATATTCCACACCTTTCGGTACATTTATGGACATAATTTTCACACTCTTTGGTTCTATTTCATTGTTTAGATTTAGGATCACTGACGAGGGTTAAGTACCCGAAACGTGCATGTCTGGTCCATGCTTCAAATTTATCTGTTCTTAAATGATGCTATTGAATTTGAATACGGTTTACATCTTACGTACACTTGTCACGAGAATATGATTAGATAGCTAAATACAAGAAATCCTAATTTGATCTTATGACAAAGTTGTCTACTATTTCTATTAATACCTCTTCAAATCAAAGAGGTATTGATAGAAAGACGACGAAGTAGATGCCCTCTAAATGACCTTGTAAAAAATCCAAATAACGTCATAAAAACGTAAACCTGAGAAACATTCAATTATTTTGGAACGAATAATCCTCTGGAACTGACGTTTGAGTTGGTCTCATATAGCAGACAATGACAATTAAATGGGTCGAACTTTTGTACGTGATATTGCTTTTTATATTTTCAGTTTTGTCTCACTCTCATATCGGGAGTTCGCTTCTTTTCATATGGTGGAGGTTTTTGTTTTTGTTTGCTTTGGTTCCTGTTTTATCCTGATTTTGTATGCCTTCGGTTTCTGATTTTCTGAATTATCGATTTTGTACTGTAGACAGGGATATGGTCATTATCCATATTTGTCATTTTGTAGTATTGTCATTACATGGAATCGATAATATGACAAAGAAAAGGGAATGATCTCCAGCATGACTACCCTGCATTCACCCAGCGAAATAAACCCACAAGAAAGTGACGAATAAATGACATCATACAAACTCCAAATCGCAAAAAGACATAACAATATTCACTAGAACATTATACAAAACAATCGTAACAGACGTACAGAAACATTAAACATTGATGACAACACATAAAAGGAAGGAGACAAACGTTCAACCGGCTTTTAGCAAATGGTGTGGTTATCCGGATTACGTTCGCACAACCCTCCAACTTATCCGAATACACAGAGGTCGCCATAAACACACAATTGTTGTATAAACATAAATGTTCTCATCTTACATCACAAACAAGATAGTTAAACGCAGCGGCCTCTTGTAACACAGATTCTATGTAAATGGATCTAAAAAATTCTATGGCATGCGTGTAACAGTCTGTGATCTGCTGGCGGACGCGAGCTCAAAATCAATCATCCGAGAAGTCTGACCAACTTTCGGATAGGACAGAAAATCAAGACCAAGTCTTCTCTGGCGAGATTTCAACAAGGCCCGTCGTCACGGTTGACCAGTGTGCAACGTTGGAAAAGACACTTTTACAATATTGTAGATTGGTCCAGTACCATGATCAGTGTATTTGTGATGACTTTTGGATCATATCCTCGGTAAAGCAGGCGACCGACTATTATCTTACATTTGTGGTTGAAGTTTGATCTGGCTTTGATTCTTCTGATTTTGTTTATAAGGTCACCGTTAAAAGAAGGCAATAAAATTCCCAATGATATATACTCTGATGTCGGAGTGTCCCAAATTTTGAAAGAAGTTAAGAATAGTTATGGTATAATTTCAAAAAAGATATTACAAGTTTACGATATCTAAATCCTTGACTGATAAGGTTTTTTTTGTAATTTGTATATTTTTGTCATGGAAGTCCGAAACATGGGAGCAAGCTCTAGCGTATCTGATGAGCTGAGTGATGTAAATGCCGTGCGATGGCGTTCTTGGAACATCGCCATCAAGCCAAGGAAAATTAACTTCAAAAATATATTCGTACTCCAGATCCAGATGTTGTATTCCATTTAAAATCTCCATTTGATAAAACAACTTTGGCCTTATGTATGGCTTGCCAAAATCAAAATATGTATTTAAAAATAAAGGGCGGACATTCTAAATATGGCCTAAAATCTATGTCAAGCTTCGGACGGAGCTATGTTTTCAGAATAATTAATAAACTTTGGTGACGAGGAATTGACAAAAATATTTCAAAACGTTAGTAAACTTAGGGAATGGTATCCTAAGGGACAAAATAAAAGTCCAGAAGAGATACCAACCTAGTGGTTGAAATTTAGACTTGCTCAAGTACTAATATCAAATAGATTTGAAAAAAATACATTTGAATATCTTTTTATTCAGTGAAATACCTTAACTAGCTTCTCTGTTTCGTTATGTAAGTCAATGCAACCAAATGCCCTTTGCCTACAGTTTTAAAGGAACATTTTTTTTCATTTTTCATTTTTTTTTTATTAAACATTGAAATTCTCTTCACAAGATTTAATATGATATAAGGACTTTAGCAAGTCTAGTTGAAATTATCAGTACTGAAATGTATGTACTAGGGTAAGAGTTCCAGTGCACCAATGCGCATTTCAACAGTAATGAAAGAAGCAGAAATAATTAAAATATGAAGAGCGAAGTTCTGAATTCAAGGATCAACTAGGAACAGAGCTATGCCTTCATGTAGATACCTCTTAGTTTAAGGATAATTAATCAAAAAATTGTGTCGAAAAATTTACAAGAATATTTCAAATCTAGTGTCGAAACAGTGTAAGAGAATAATTTATCAAGTTAGACTCTTTCGAGTTTTGCTCCGAAACTCTTTTAGTAACCCCTTTCTAATAACTTCAATAGACTCTTATATTTTCTTTAATGTAAAACAAATCGAAATTCTAGAATGGGATTTACTTCGAATGCATGGATGAAGAGAGGTAACTCATTTTTCACAATGACTTCTTTGGATTTTTCGACAGCCTGTCTACAATCAATTTGTTTGCACTGACTCAAATCACTGTCTCGTATCACGTGATACGCGAATGATATGTTCCACGGGAATCCCCTTTGATTAAACCAAGTGCATACTGTTTAAATCTTCTTTATAAGATTTTACTTAAGGCCTATCATATGGTCATTATCATCAATGATATGATGGTTATCTATTCTGGTTAAGAATAGACGTGTATTCGGAGAACACTTAAACAAAAATTTTTCAATGCTCACCACATTTTATGATATGGTGCACGGATAGATACAAAATTTTCTGTTTAAGTGTTCTCCAAATATACGTCTATTCTTGACCAGAATAAATTACCATCATATAATAAATAATAATATGACCATATGATAGGTCTAAAATAAATTAAAATAAAGTAGATTTAGACAGTATTTACTTAATCAAAGGGCATTCCCGTGGAACATATCATTTGTGTATCACGTGATACGCTACAGTGTCAAATTTAGATATGGAACAGAGCTATGAATTCAGGGAAATACTCCGTACTTTAATAATAATTTATTTTAAAAAACTTTGTCGGAGAATTTACAAACATATTTGAAATCTAGCGTCAAAACACTGTAAAACTAGGTACCAACATTGTCAACATTGAAATATGTATGTGAAATACGCCTATTGTAAAAATTGTAATTGCATCATATGCGGTTTTCAACAATTAATGTATCATTAGTGATGCTAAAGGACCAAATAAAGGAAATTCGAATAATGAGCAATTGAAGAGCTAAATTCAAAGCAATCCTAAGCTTATGTAGTAATTTTGCATTTACATGAACTAAAGCACCCCATCCCCATTTACAGATTGTTTCACTTTAAGGTAGAGCATCCCTCAGGTCTCAGATGCTCATATTTCCTAAATAACAACTTTTACAATATTTTCATTTGCCATATATTCAAAGCTATGTTAAACCTGATATACAAACAAAATATATTTCGTAGTTTCATGATTATACTGAGAACTTAGCCGTTTGAACTTTAACGTTGGACACTATGGGAAAAGAAAGAAATATTCCTTTAGAGCACCAAATTGAACATCGACGGACCCCTAGCAAGCTAGAGGTGGGACCAGGTGTCTGGGAGGAGTAAGCATCAGCACCCGCCGTCGGTGTTCACGCACGACAATGATAACAATATATAAAATACATGCACTGTCTGAGGCTATGTCTATATAGAAAGTGTTATAGAGACCATGTCAGGGGAAAATATTCAAAACACTTACTGTCAAACCCCTCGAGGGGAACCTTTTTTACGAGCTCTACACGGCAAAGGGCATAAGTGTGACACAAATGAGTTAAATAAGATCCTGACGATAATCTCAACAGCACTCAGAATAGAGCAAAAATTGATCATCGACGGACCCCTAGCTTCTTTTTTCTTTTCACAAAACCATATAAGTTTGAAAATCTGACCAATACTCTAAGAAACAAAAGGTTATCCAGGCAAAAAATTACAAGCAATTCTAACCTGAGGGATACTCTACCATAATTTCACATTAGACCAGTTATTTCGACAGCGTTTGGCTGCCTTTACTTTATTTTTTTTTAATTTCATAATTATAATTTGACATCTCAATGATTTTTTTTCTTTGGCGAAGGAACTAATGCGCACATTCCTCCACGTATCCGGTTACATACACTGCTATCCATGAATTAGTGTACACCATTTCTGTTCATGTTGCTGTTAGAAAATACAGTTTCGAATCCATTGCTGTATAATTCTGAAGATGAACCTTATAGAAATCATTCGTAACATTCTTGAGCAAAATATTTGCATTTTTGAATTTTTATGTTTTTTTTTATATAGAAATGACAATTTTTGGAAAAAAATTGTGCTGATGAAAAAAGTCTATATTTCCATTTTTGTTATGAAAATTCACAATTTTGAAATATGTGAAGTCAATTATTATGGATCTTTCAATTTTTGAATGGAAAAATTTGGATAAACTTATAAAGAATTTAGAATGATTTCCTTGTTTGTATACTTATTTATGGATGGCAGTGTAGATGTCTCCCAATGCGCTAAATTGTTATATAAAATTTTAAACAAAACGCTTTCTCAGTATATGGTGACATCACAACCTGCAAATAACTCGGAGGGCACAAGGTTACACAAAACTCTTTTGGTTGAATTTAAAAACGATTTAGCATACGAAAAAAAAAAAGTCCGTGCTCATAGAATCATGATCAAAGGCAACAATTTTGATATCAATGGAGAACAATTAAATCCAAAAGTATGCTAATATTTTGATAGGTATTGATAAAACAAACTTTAAAGCATTGGTACATGTATATAACATGAAAATAGTATGTCCAAGATCAAGGACACTTACAAATGCTGAAACAAATGAAAACAGCTGTCAACTGGATATATACGAGATATCAAAATCATGACACTGTCATTTATGGTTTAAAACGTCAAGGAGAAAAGACAAATGCAATTCAATGTTTCGTCTACAGAAATAGAATTTAGATGAAATATAATGATCCTACAACATATGTTACGGAAAGTTGTGAACAAAAAATCACAAGTTCCACAAAAGCATTCCCTGAGCAGCCTTATTTATTCAAATAAAGAGAATGTGGATTTAATGGTATGTAGCTCAGTATGCCTTTCAGATGGCTAAAAAACATAAAACGTTTAAAAACAAAGGAATAAGGTTCACTCATACACTAAGTAGGAAAACGGGTAGAAATATATCAACCTACATTGAGTTGTCATAAAACACACGTACATATGTCAACTGTCCCTCTTGGAGGGGGACTCCCTCTTTTTGACCTCTTCTCAGTCCTTGTCATTCCTCCCTCGAGGGAAACCAAAATCTCCCGCTTTTTGACACAATTACACTCTTTCTCCCTCTTTTGGCATATTTACCAAAGAAGAATGAATAGCGACATTCAGAGCATTTCATGAGAAATTGCATGACAAAATGTAAGAATAGTTATATAGAACGCAATAAATTCTTGATACATGTTTCATAGTTTATAAATGTTTTTGCATTGAAGTGTCAGCACATTAAAATTATTTGAAAATTGGTTTTGCACAAAATGTTGCTATTCATTAAAATGTTTTATGACAACTCAATGTACAAAATGGGTTCACACGCATTCTCCCTCTTTTTCAAGTGCTAAGAAGGGAGATCTCCCTCTTTTTAATGCCTCGTTTACACGGAGAGTTTATTGCGCAGTAAACGTAAATTTGTTGCGCAATAAATTTGTTTTGCGTTCACACGACAAAATTTATTGCGCAATAAATTTTCGATTTGTTCCGCAATAACTTTATTGCGCAACAAATTCTGCCGTGTAAACGCTTAGCGAAACTGTTGCGCAATAAATCTGACGCATGCGCATCATCATGTCAAGAGAAAGAGATTGTTATACTTATGAATATGACTATTCGAAGTCTTCATTTTTAAGATTCTATCTATAGATTTTGATTTTTCGTATATATAAGAACGCTTTTCTATAAGTCTGGAAGAATGACGTCACAATTGAATGACGTCATGGTCCAGACTGAAATGACAAATAGATGAATGTTCCTCTCAAAATAGTCTTTTTAAAATTTAGACTTTACGAAAATTATTCGAACAATTTTTCATTAAGGTATACGTTGTACACTTTTATTCATGATTCTTGCATTTTATTGCGCAATAGTTTCGGTCTCGTGTGAACGCAAAAAAGGTTGTTGCGAAACAAATTTGTTGCGCAATAAAGTTATTGCGAAATAAATTTATTACGCAACCGTGTGAACGAGGCATAAGATTTCAAAGTTGACAGGTATGCACGCGTGGAACCCGCTTAAGAATTAAGATTAAGAATTCTGTCGAGTGGCCTTAAAAGTTCTGCTTACATGCTTTTGGTAAGGAGCTGATAAGATAAGGGCCGTTTTTAGCACTAAATCTCGTGCCGTATTTCTTCCGCATAACGGTACATATGCAGACAAAAGATAATCATTATTGAAATGAAATGTATTTGAAGACTTTTTGTATGTTTTACTTTTCGATGAAATACTCCCAAGATACTAAAATGATATACGGTAGCAAATTGCCGTCTATGAATCGTAATTTTTTGTAACGTTTCATTTTTAAAAATATCCATCGTGTCACATGTTCGGACGATCGTTGGTAATACGAACTAATTATCAATTCAATTTTAAGTGATATAAGTAAATAACGTTCTGTATGTAACACGGATTAATATATATCGTCCCAATTTTTTCAACTTGGCGAAACGAATCATTTTAAGGCAACGGCGCTAACATCCCGATTTTATTCACGTTGTGTAAATAAATCCTTTTAAATGTAAACGTCTTCAAATTGAATAGCATCATTTAAGAACAAATAAATTGGCAACGTGGACCAGACATGCACGTTTCGGGTACTTAACCCTCATCAGTGATCCTTAATCTAAACAATGTAATATGCCAAAAAGTATGAAAGTTACTATGTCGAAAAAGGGTACCGAAAGACGTAGCAGGATTGGTGGGATATGATGCTACAGGACCCACTTTTTAGAAATTTCAAGAAATTTTGATAACAGAAATTTAGATTGCGTTGAAGAAACGATCAACCGAAATTGATCGAACTTGGCTACATGTGCCCTCGGGGACTCCTGGTCCACCACCAGTGACACTCACCAAGTGGTATCAATGTAAACGTCTTCAAATTGAATAGCATCATTTAAGAACAAATAAATTGGCAACGTGGACCAGACATGCACGTTTCGGGTACTTAACCCTCATCAGTGATCCTTAATCTAAACAATGTAATATGCCAAAAAGTATGAAAGTTACTATGTCGAAAAAGGGTACCGAAAGACGTAGCAGGATTGGTGGGATATGATGCTACAGGACCCACTTTTTAGAAATTTCAAGAAATTTTGATAACAGAAATTTAGATTGCGTTGAAGAAACGATCAACCGAAATTGATCGAACTTGGCTACATGTGCCCTCGGGGACTCCTGGTCCACCAGCAGTGACACTCACCAAGTGGTATCAATGTAAACGTCTTCAAATTGAATAGCATCATTTAAGAACAAATAAATTGGCAACGTGGACCAGACATGCACGTTTCGGGTACTTAACCCTCATCAGTGATCCTTAATCTAAACAATGTAATATGCCAAAAAGTATGAAAGTTACTATGTCGATAAAGGGTACCGAAAGACGTAGAAGGATTGGTGGGATATGATGCTACAGGACCCACTTTTTAGAAATTTCAAGAAATTTTGATAACAGAAATTTAGATTGCGTTGAAGAAACGATCAACCGAAATTGATCGAACTTGGCTACATGTGCCCTCGGGGACTCCTGGTCCACCACCAGTGACACTTACCAAGTGGTATCAATGTAAACGTCTTCAAATTGAATAGCATCATTTAAGAACAAATAAATTGGCAACGTGGACCAGACATGCACGTTTCGGGTACTTAACCCTCATCAGTGATCCTTAATCTAAACAATGTAATATGCCAAAAAGTATGAAAGTTACTATGTCGAAAAAGGGTACCGAAAGACGTCGCAGGATTGGTGGGATATGATGCTACAGGACCCACTTTTTAGAAATTTCAAGAAATTTTGATAACAGAAATTTAGATTGCGTTGAAGAAACGATCAACCGAAATTGATCGAACTTGGCTACATGTGCCCTCGGGGACTCCTGGTCCACCAGCAGTGACACTCACCAAGTGGTATCAATGTAAACGTCTTCAAATTGAATAGCATCATTTAAGAACAAATAAATTGGCAACGTGGACCAGACATGCACGTTTCGGGTACTTAACCCTCATCAGTGATCCTTAATCTAAACAATGTAATATGCCAAAAAGTATGAAAGTTACTATGTCGAAAAAGGGTACCGAAAGACGTAGCAGGATTGGTGGGATATGATGCTACAGGACCCACTTTTTAGAAATTTCAAGAAATTTTGATAACAGAAATTTAGATTGCGTTGAAGAAACGATCAACCGAAATTGATCGAACTTGGCTACATGTGCCCTCGGGGACTCCTGGTCCACCACCAGTGACACTCACCAAGTGGTATCAATGTAAACGTCTTCAAATTGAATAGCATCATTTAAGAACAAATAAATTGGCAACGTGGACCAGACATGCACGTTTCGGGTACTTAACCCTCATCAGTGATCCTTAACGAGATATCACACGCGTTTCAGTAGCCTCCCTTAGACGAGAATTTTTTAGAAATCTCCACGCTGAAGATTTCCGATTTTCGTAACTTAAAATGTCTTGATGTTGTTGTTTTGTTATAATCGCTCAATCGGTATGTCGGTCCAATAGCTCAGAGGTAGAGCTCATGCCCACCATACGGGAAGACCGCGGTTCGAGCCTGAGCGTAGCAGTGACAAAAAGAGTGTTATTCGTATATACATAATTTTGTTTTTCTTTGCAAAGTAATGGTAAGCCTAGAGTGACCAAGAATGGTCAAATTTTTGCTGAAATTGAACTTACAAATGTATTTGAAAATTTTGTTAAGACTTTTTTACCTACATACATATCTCGTATCTATTCAGAAATAAGTTAGGTGTCAGTAAAGTGTTTGAATGTAGAGAAACTTATAATATAGTTACCCATATGGTACATGTAATATCATTACACATGTTCACATACTGTCGTGTTATCAAACAAAATCTGTATTCGCCTCTATTTATTTACATATTGACATCTTTGTGAGTGAAGGAACACTGCTGTAATATTTCAAAAAGATGATTATATAAATTCGGATGCTTTTGTCTTTGGTCACATAGTAAAGAAAGATAACTCGAATTGCACTTTTAAATATTTACATAAAAATTTACACATTCAGTCAGATTTTGCAACATATGACGTGGTCATTGAATGATTTCTTTCTATAAGAATTTGCTGAATATGTTGAGGGAATCATATGTGAAGTTTCATTTGAAAATCTTGGGCTGAAAACATAATATAGCCAAAAAATGAGCATTTCCATTACAATCAATGGATGGCTAAAAAGTCTGATCAATTTCAAAATCTCAAAATTTTAGATGGTGACCTCCTAATATTGTCCCTTACATCTGAATTAAATTAGGAAAACAGAATTATGCTCATTTTTTGAAAATAATTGTTGTATGACACGAAACGTGTGATATCACCTTAATCTAAACAATGTAATATGCCAAAAAGTATGAAAGTTACTATGTCGAAAAAGGGTACCGAAAGACGTAGCAGGATTGGTGGGATATGATGCTACAGGACCCACTTTTAAGAAATTTCAAGAAATTTTGATAACAGAAATTTAGATTGCGTTGAAGAAACGATCAACCGAAATTGATCGAACTTGGCTACATGTGCCCTCGGGGACTCCTGGTCCACCAGCAGTGACACTCACCAAGTGGTATCAATGTAAACGTCTTCAAATTGAATAGCATCATTTAAGAACAAATAAATTGGCAACGTGGACCAGACATGCACGTTTCGGGTACTTAACCCTCATCAGTGATCCTTAATCTAAACAATGTAATATGCCAAAAAGTATGAAAGTTACTATGTCGAAAAAGGGTACCGAAAGACGTAGCAGGATTGGTGGGATATGATGCTACAGGACCCACTTTTTAGAAATTTCAAGAAATTTTGATAACAGAAATATAGATTGCGTTGAAGAAACGATCAACCGAAATTGATCGAACTTGGCTACATGTGCCCTCGGGGACTCCTGGTCCACCACCAGTGACACTCACCAAGTGGTATCAATGTAAACGTCTTCAAATTGAATAGCATCATTTAAGAACAAATAAATTGGCAACGTGGACCAGACATGCACGTTTTGGGTACTTAACCCTCATCAGTGATCCTTAATCTAAACAATGTAATATGCCAAAAAGTATGAAAGTTACTATGTCGAAAAAGGGTACCGAAAGACGTAGCAGGATTGGTGGGATATGATGCTACAGGACCCACTTTTTAGAAATTTTAAGAAATTTTGATAACAGAAATTTAGATTGCGTTGAAGAAACGATCAACCGAAATTGATCGAACTTGGCTACATGTGCCCTCGGGGACTCCTGGTCCACCACCAGTGACACTCACCAAGTGGTATCAATGTAAACGTCTTCAAATTGAATAGCATCATTTAAGAACAAATAAATTGGCAACGTGGACCAGACATGCACGTTTCGGGTACTTAACCCTCATCAGTGATCCTTAACGAGATATCACACGCGTTTCAGTAGCCTCCCTTAGACGAGAATTTTTTAGAAATCTCCACGCTGAAGATTTCCGATTTTCGTAACTTAAAATGTCTTGATGTTGTTGTTTTGTTATAATCGCTCAATCGGTATGTCGGTCCAATAGCTCAGAGGTAGAGCTCATGCCCACCATACGGGAAGACCTCGGTTCGAGCCTGAGCGTAGCAGTGACAAAAAGAGTGTTATTCGTATATACATAATTTTGTTTTTCTTTGCAAAGTAATGGTAAGCCTAGAGTGACCAAGAATGGTCAAATTTTTGCTGAAATTGAACTTACAAATGTATTTGAAAATTTTGTTAAGACTTTTTTACCTGCATACATATCTCGTATCTATTCAGAAATAAGTTAGGTGTCAGTAAAGTGTTTGAATGTAGAGAAACTTATAATAAAGTTACCCATATGGTACATGTAATATCATTACACATGTTCACATACTGTCGTGTTATCAAACAAAATCTGTATTCGCCTCTATTTATTTACATATTGACATCTTTGTGAGTGAAGGAACACTGCTGTAATATTTCAAAAAGATGATTATATAAATTCGGATGCTTTTGTCTTTGGTCACATAGTAAAGAAAGATAACTCGAATTGCACTTTTAAATGTTTACATAAAAATTTACACATTCAGTCAGATTTTGCAACATATGACGTGGTCATTGAATGATTTCTTTCTATAAGAATTTGCTGAATATGTTGAGGGAATCATATGTGAAGTTTCATTTGAAAATCTTGGGCTGAAAACATAATATAGCCAAAAAATGAGCATTTCCATTACAATCAATGGATGGCTAAAAAGTCTGATCAATTTCAAAATCTCAAAATTTTAGATGGTGACCTCCTAATATTGTCCCTTACATCTGAATTAAATTAGGAAAACAGAATTATGCTCATTTTTTGAAAATAATTGTTGTATGACACGAAACGTGTGATATCACCTTAATCTAAACAATGTAATATGCCAAAAAGTATGAAAGTTACTATGTCGAAAAAGGGTACCGAAAGACGTAGCAGGATTGGTGGGATATGATGCTACAGGACCCACTTTTAAGAATTTTCAAGAAATTTTGATAACAGAAATTTAGATTGCGTTGAAGAAACGATCAACCGAAATTGATCGAACTTGGCTACATGTGCCCTCGGGGACTCCTGGTCCACCAGCAGTGACACTCACCAAGTGGTATCAATGTAAACGTCTTCAAATTGAATAGCATCATTTAAGAACAAATAAATTGGCAACGTGGACCAGACATGCACGTTTCGGGTACTTAACCCTCATCAGTGATCCTTAATCTAAACAATGTAATATGCCAAAAAGTATGAAAGTTACTATGTCGAAAAAGGGTACCGAAAGACGTAGCAGGATTGGTGGGATATGATGCTACAGGACCCACTTTTTAGAAATTTCAAGAAATTTTGATAACAGAAATTTAGATTGCGTTGAAGAAACGATCAACCGAAATTGATCGAACTTGGCTACATGTGCCCTCGGGGACTCCTGGTCCACCACCAGTGACACTCACCAAGTGGTATCAATGTAAACGTCTTCAAATTGAATAGCATCATTTAAGAACAAATACATTGGCAACGTGGACCAGACATGCACGTTTCGGGTACTTAACTCTCATCAGTGATCCTTAATCTAAACAATGTAATATGCCAAAAAGTATGAAAGTTACTATGTCGAAAAAGGGTACCGAAAGACGTAGCAGGATTGGTGGGATATGATGCTACAGGACCCACTTTTAAGAAATTTCAAGAAATTTTGATAACAGAAATTTAGATTGCGTTGAAGAAACGATCAACCAAAATTGATCGAACTTGGCTACATGTGCCCTCGGGGACTCCTGGTCCACCAGCAGTGACACTCACCAAGTGGTATCAATGTAAACGTCTTCAAATTGAATAGCATCATTTAAGAACAAATAAATTGGCAACGTGGACCAGACATGCACGTTTCGGGTACTTAACCCTCATCAGTGATCCTTAATCTAAACAATGTAATATGCCAAAAAGTATGAAAGTTACTATGTCGAAAAAGGGTACCGAAAGACGTAGCAGGATTGGTGGGATATGATGCTACAGGACCCACTTTTTAGAAATTTCAAGAAATTTTGATAACAGAAATTTAGATTGCGTTGAAGAAACGATCAACCGAAATTGATCGAACTTTGCTACATGTGCCCTCGGGGACTCCTGGTCCACCACCAGTGACACTCACCAAGTGGTATCAATGTAAACGTCTTCAAATTGAATAGCATCATTTAAGAACAAATAAATTGGCAACGTGGACCAGACATGCACGTTTCGGGTACTTAACCCTCATCAGTGATCCTTAATCTAAACAATGTAATATGCCAAAAAGTATGAAAGTTACTATGTCGAAAAAGGGTACCGAAAGACGTAGCAGGATTGGTGGGATATGATGCTACAGGACCCACTTTTTAGAAATTTCAAGAAATTTTGATAACAGAAATTTAGATTGCGTTGAAGAAACGATCAACCGAAATTGATCGAACTTGGCTACATGTGCCCTCGGGGACTCCTGGTCCACCACCAGTGACACTCACCAAGTGGTATCAATGTAAACGTCTTCAAATTGAATAGCATCATTTAAGAACAAATAAATTGGCAACGTGGACCAGACATGCACGTTTCGGGTACTTAACCCTCATCAGTGATCCTTAATCTAAACAATGTAATATGCCAAAAAGTATGAAAGTTACTATGTCGAAAAAGGGTACCGAAAGACGTAGCAGGATTGGTGGGATATGATGCTACAGGACCCACTTTTAAGAAATTTCAAGAAATTTTGATAACAGAAATTTAGATTGCGTTGAAGAAACGATCAACCGAAATTGATCGAACTTGGCTACATGTGCCCTCGGGGACTCCTGGTCCACCAGCAGTGACACTCACCAAGTGGTATCAATGTAAACGTCTTCAAATTGAATAGCATCATTTAAGAACAAATAAATTGGCAACGTGGACCAGACATGCACGTTTCGGGTACTTAACCCTCATCAGTGATCCTTAATCTAAACAATGTAATATGCCAAAAAGTATGAAAGTTACTATGTCGAAAAAGGGTACCGAAAGACGTAGCAGGATTGGTGGGATATGATGCTACAGGACCCACTTTTTAGAAATTTCAAGAAATTTTGATAACAGAAATTTAGATTGCGTTGAAGAAACGATCAACCGAAATTGATCGAACTTGGCTACATGTGCCCTCGGGGACTCCTGGTCCAACACCAGTGACACTCACCAAGTGGTATCAATGTAAACGTCTTCAAATTGAATAGCATCATTTAAGAACAAATAAATTGGCAACGTGGACCAGACATGCACGTTTCGGGTACTTAACCCTCATCAGTGATCCTTAACGAGATATCACACGCGTCTCAGTAGCCTCCCTTAGACGAGAATTTTTTAGAAATCTCCACGCTGAAGATTTCCGATTTTCGTAACTTAAAATGTCTTGATGTTGTTGTTTTGTTATAATCGCTCAATCGGTATGTCGGTCCAATAGCTCAGAGGTAGAGCTCATGCCCACCATACGGGAAGACCGCGGTTCGAGCCTGAGCGTAGCAGTGACAAAAAGAGTGTTATTCGTATATACATAATTTTGATTTTCTTTGCAAAGTAATGGTAAGCCTAGAGTGACCAAGAATGGTCAAATTTTTGCTGAAATTGAACTTACAAATGTATTTGAAAATTTTGTTAAGACTTTTTTACCTACATACATATCTCGTATCTATTCAGAAATAAGTTAGGTGTCAGTAAAGTGTTTGAATGTAGAGAAACTTATAATAAAGTTACCCATATGGTACATGTAATATCATTACACATGTTCACATACTGTCGTGTTATCAAACAAAATCTGTATTCGCCTCTATTTATTTACATATTGACATCTTTGTGAGTGAAGGAACACTGCTGTAATATTTCAAAAAGATGATTATATAAATTCGGATGCTTTTGTCTTTGGTCACATAGTAAAGAAAGATAACTCGAATTGCACTTTTAAATGTTTACATAAAAATTTACACATTCAGTCAGATTTTGCAACATATGACGTGGTCATTGAATGATTTCTTTCTATAAGAATTTGCTGAATATGTTGAGGGAATCATATGTGAAGTTTCATTTGAAAATCTTGGGCTGAAAACATAATATAGCCAAAAAATGAGCATTTCCATTACAATCAATGGATGGCTAAAAAGTCTGATCAATTTCAAAATCTCAAAATTTTAGATGGTGACCTCCTAATATTGTCCCTTACATCTGAATTAAATTAGGAAAACAGAATTATGCTCATTTTTTGAAAATAATTGTTGTATGACACGAAACGTGTGATATCACCTTAATCTAAACAATGTAATATGCCAAAAAGTATGAAAGTTACTATGTCGAAAAAGGGTACCGAAAGACGTAGCAGGATTGGTGGGATATGATGCTACAGGACCCACTTTTTAGAAATTTCAAGAAATTTTGATAACAGAAATTTAGATTGCGTTGAAGAAACGATCAACCGAAATTGATCGAACTTGGATACATGTGCCCTCGGGGACTCCTGGTCCACCAGCAGTGACACTCACCAAGTGGTATCAATGTAAACGTCTTCAAATTGAATAGCATCATTTAAGAACAAATAAATTGGCAACGTGGACCAGACATGCACGTTTCGGGTACTTAACCCTCATCAGTGATCCTTAATCTAAACAATGTAATATGCCAAAAAGTATGAAAGTTACTATGTCGAAAAAGGGTACCGAAAGACGTAGCAGGATTGGTGGGATATGATGCTACAGGACCCACTTTTTAGAAATTTCAAGAAATTTTGATAACAGAAATTTAGATTGCGTTGAAGAAACGATCAACCGAAATTGATCGAACTTGGCTACATGTGCCCTCGGGGACTCCTGGTCCAACACCAGTGACACTCACCAAGTGGTATCAATGTAAACGTCTTCAAATTGAATAGCATCATTTAAGAACAAATAAATTGGCAACGTGGACCAGACATGCACGTTTCGGGTACTTAACCCTCATCAGTGATCCTTAATCTAAACAATGTAATATGCCAAAGAGACTAATCTAATGTACATGTTCACAACGATATACATAGAGGTATGGACTACATGCCGGCACGTGTCTTGGACAATTGAATTGCCTATTCGTATGCTTGTATTTCTCTAATATAGATCTCCTTTTTTACCGTATATGTACCTTGTATTATAAAGTACTGTGTTTTCTCACAAATGTTACGCCATCTAAGTATAAGCGAGAGAGAAGTCTTCTCGTTAGGAACGTCAATTCCTGCATTTAGGTACGACTACAATTTTTTATCTGACTGGTTGGAATGAAAATTTGTTCCGATTAAAGACAACTTCAGGTTTTTTTTGTTAAAGAATAATCTCGTCCGACTCTTATTTATATTTCATGATTGGTTATTACGACACGTAGACAATCATGATCTACCCAGTACAAATGTACATTTAAATCACGGCGCGTGTACTATCATTATCTACCCAAGCGCTGGCGTTAATCCAATTATCTAATTAGCTATAAAAACAATAAGCGTTGCCGGATAGACCATGACGTGGACACGGTGAATACAATGTCGAATACTTTCTTATTGAAATTTGATGTTGCATCTGAAAATTTTAGCGCACTACTTAATTTAGCGCAACCATGCCTTTGCGCTAATGGCGCTAAAATAAATCGAGCGCTAAATATTCTCGTTTTACAGTATTTGTTCTTACAAAAGGTAGGGCATCATAGCAAATTTCATTAAATTTTCCTGTTTTCCAGACCTTTTTTCTAATACACATATTGAATTTTTTTTATGTTGGATTCATCTTTTGGTGTAAGTAAAGGTCAAGGCAAGCAGCGGGACGCAATTGGTACCCATGGGGATACCAACTATTTGCTTGGAATACAGTTTCTTCAAACACAACAAAATATTGTCAATCAAAAACTCAAAATCCGGATGATTTCGTGTTCGGTATACTTTTTGTTTGAATCAGAGTATTCCTTCACGAAATAAGCATCCTCCCACCCTATGACAAGGTATTTGTATCTCCTGTTCCCATTTTATGAAAGGAAGGTTTTGCGAATAATATTGACCAGTCTGTTTTGAGCTTTTGTAATGCCTTGTCCTTCCTCTTGGACAATATTTATGTTAGATTTGGTGAGGTTCTATACAAGCAGGTTGTAGGAATTCCTATGGGTACTAACTGTGCGCCTCTTGTTGCAGATTTATTTTTATACACTTATGAAAAAGAATTTATCCAAAATTTTCAAAAGCAAAGAAAATTTGATGATCTGAAATGTTTCAATAATACTTCTAGGTATCTGGATGATATTCTAACCATTGACAATCCTGCTTTTGAATCATATAAGAATGAAATTTATCCACAAGTATTAGCACTTAACAAGGCAAACGTTACAAATACAAAAACACCGTTTTTGGACCTAAATATCAAAATTGTAAACGGAAAGATTCATACAAGTGTATATGACAAAAGGGATGATTTTGGATTCAACATAGTAAATTTCCCCTGGCTTGACTGTGATGTTCAAAGATTACCGTCATACGACATTTAGATATCACAGCTCATCCGGTACGCTAGAGCGTGTACTGATATTTTAAATTTTCACAGTAGAAATTTACAAATTACCCAAAAAGTTTTAGGTCAAGGTTTCCGCGTTCATAAACTAGTTAAGACTTTCTGGAAATTTTACAAAAATTACAGTCAACTTCTTTTAAAATTCGGATCTATACACAGAGTACATTGCTTTGGGTATTACGCAACCTGTCTCTTATGGTGATATGATAAACAACATTAGAAGGATCAAAGGTAGGCAGCATAACCATCGAAAATGCGTCAGAATCATCAAACGCCTTTTATACCGTGGATATGATCCTAATGTCACCAGACGGACACTAGGCTTGGTACTTAAGTAGACCAATCTACAGTCTTGTACAAGCGCATCCTTGAGACTTGCACTCTGACTGACTGTGACGACGGGACTCCATGACGGGCCCTGTCCATACCTCTTTAGAGAAGACAGGGCCCCGACCACCTGTCCTCTCTGAATGTCAGTCGGACTCCTCGGGTGATTACATACATGAGCTCGCTACAGCCGACAGAGCACGGACTGTATTACGCATAATCATCTGTGTTTCTGGGGCCTCTACGTTTCGCGGTCTTGTTTGTGTGAGGTAAACTTACAGTGAGGAGGTTGTTTTACACCACAACTGTACATTCTTCGAGACCTCTGGGTAATTGGAGAAGTGAGAGGGTTGTGCGCACGTAATCCAGGATAACCACACCATTTGCTACTTGCGTGACAAATGGCCGTCCAAAGTCGGCACCGGTTGCCCATTGGTCTCGTCGGTTTATGTGTAGTCTTTTGTGTTGTTTACTTGTCGTGTGTCTCTTTTCCGTCTCGTGCTATACTCGTCTTTTGTGTTTTTGTATCGGGTGTTTTTGGTGTTTTGCTGTTGATGCTGCTACGGGGTCTTGTTGGAGATCTCCTCCCTTCTTTTGTGGAATGGTAGCGTACAGCATGGAGAAGTCGAAAGATTTTATGCTGGTAATATGATTGAAATTGGTGTCTTTTTTAATTTTCTAAAAGTTCCTTAGAATTCTTTAGGATCCACATCTTTTTCTGGAATATGTTGGAATATGTTGTCTTGTAGTATGTTTGAAGACCTTGCTTGATGCGAGTTAATATTTTCGTCAGCAAAATGGAAATATGTTTAGTGGAGCACCTAGACGGAACGGCAATGAATCGGTGTTTGTAAGGATTTTTCTGCATTTTTGGAATTCAGTAGATATGAGGTATTTCAAGATCAGAGTCATCAATATGAATACCGAAGGACTCAAAAACAGATTTGTGGTTGGATTTCCAGGTGCTGAATATAATCCTAGTTCCTCTCTCAGGCAATTGAAATATTATGACTTGTAAACGAAAGCTAAATTGTTTGCCGCTTTGTCAACAGGAACAATTATAAATTTTTCATGGACGTCAGAAAGTTCTTTGGCAGCAACAGGGTCATGAAAAATTTACTCGTGTCTGTTGTTAACTGAGTGCCGAAGACGCCCTTTTCTTCTTTTAAGTAATTTCCCGATGGATTTCATCCATTTGGTAAGTTTGTCTAGTTCATCGTCCTCCTTTTTTGCCCACCGTCTGGCGTACTCCTCACATGCATCCATAATCATTTCAGAGTTTTCCCGCCATGTGAAATAACGGGTTTCCCTGTATTTTGGACCTTTACTGAGAAGGTTTCTAAGTTTACTGTTACTTATTAAGGTCACCAGTAACCACATTGCAACATGGTTGGTAGATGAAAGCAGAGGATGAACATGTGCATTGTATGGGGTTTTGTGAAAGGTGATGTACATCTAGACTTATCAAAATACATATTAAAGCAACAGATTGAGTATATGTATAGGAAATTCATGGGGTAATCAAGGAATTCATAAGGTAACCCGTGAAAAGCTTTCCCATTTATTGACATGCACATTACAGTGATTACATCAGCATAAACTTGCTGTGTAGTTGAAGCATCTATCAGGATCAAAATTAATTATTACCTACTGAAATTATGATCAATCAATTTGCCATGTTCTCCTTTTTGGATAATGATAGATGCTTCAATTGAAAGCTAAAGCATCCATCTTTGGTCACCTGATCTCATTTCCGTTGTGGATTCTGCTTTGCTTCTTTTCAGAATATTGTATTTGTTTTGTTAGATTTTATTTTTTATTTATAATTTTGCATGCCTATTGATACAATTTTTTGTTTGACTTTTTTATATCAACGTTGTACATGGAAAAAGTGTATATCTGATAAATATTAACGAGTAATTTCAGTTCGTTATCAATCTCAATTGTCTTTGTAAAAGTCAAATCATTGGCTCGAAGTAGAAAAAGAAGGGAGGAGATCTCCAACAAGACCCCGTTGCAGCATCAACAGTAAAACACCAAAAAACCCGATGCAAAAACACAAAAGACGAGTACAGCACGAGACGGAAAAGAGACACACGACATGTAAACATCAAACACAAAAGACTACACATAAACCGACGAGACCAATGGGTAATCGGTGCCGACTTTGGACGGCCATCTGTCACGCAAGTAGCAAATGGTGTGGTTATAAGTTATAAGGTTAGAAGTAGAAGGTATTAACCAAAATTTGATATCGAAAAATTCAAAAGAACTTAAAGTTAATAACACATGAATTCTGCAGGTTTCAATGCTGTACTAGTATTTCCTATTTCATCATTTTTTTGGCATTTTATACAACGAGTCCGCATTCTTAATTGAAAGAAAGAATTTCTCAAATCATTGAAACTGCCTTCATCAGCAAAATGGCAATCGCATATACATTGTTGTTAGTTACAATAAAACATACATTTATTTTATTGCGGAAAATTCTTATTTTTGATTTTGAAAATTCTGTTTTTCGAATACACAGCCGATGATGTTATCAAAATGTTGAAATTTCTGATTAATACGTATTTGTAGTGTGTGGAACATAAGCCTTTCAGAAAATTAAGGAAATTTCGAAGGGAATCAATTGTGCTACACTTCTTGCTGATATGTTTTTCTACATATCTGACGACTAAAAGGACTTCGCTCTGAGGGCAAGGCGACAACCTGAGAAGCTACTCAACAAGGATGTATTTGTGAGCGACTGACTTTATTATTACAAAAATACATTTAACTGTACAATAAGAAATACATAACACTATATTCTGTATAAAACATTTTGTTTTCTAAAATGCTGAAATATAATTTATGTCAGGTTAGAACTATCCATAATTACCGGTGTACCTTTTCTGCTCGGCGGATTGGATGTGAAGAATGATGCTATAGAGGGGAAGAGCTGCTTACTCTCCTCTGACACTGATCTCGTCTCCACTTTGGATTCACTTATGATTAAGTTTCTTTGATTAGTTCTTGTAATATATAAGGTTTTGTACACACATTGATTTAGATTTTTTGGATTCTGATATTGGGTTTCGTATTAGACTTTAGTAGTCCACTTACATGTATAAAGCACGGTCGGATATCACGTGATAGGCAAATGTTATTTTCTGTGGGAATCCCCTTTGATTAACCAATGTAAATACTGTCTAAATTTACTTTATATGAATTTCTTTTAGGCCTATCATATGACCATGAGTATCACGATGACAATCTATTCTGGGCAAGATTAATAGTATATTCAGAGAACACTTAAACGAAAAACTTTGTATCTGTCCGTGCACCATATCATAATATGTTGTGAGCACCGACAATTTTCTGCGTAAGTGTCTCTATTCTTTTTAAGACCTTTTTTTTCTATTGAGTCCATCCTTTCCATGAGATTTGCACTCTGACTGACTCCGACGACAGGACTCGTTAGAGAAGACAGGACCCCGTCCGCAAAGGTCAGCCGGACTCCTCTCTATAGCCGGCAGAGCACGGACTGTATTTCGTACTCCCTCTTTGTTACTTGGGCCCCTTCGTTGTGTTATTTGTATTGCTATTGTACAGTGAGGATGTTATTTTACATGTGCGTTCTCCGAAACCTCTGGGTAACCGGAAAAATGGGAGGGTTGTGCCCACGTAATCCATTTGCTACTGGTTTATGTGTAGTCTTTTGTGTTTGATGTTTTTATGTCGTGTGTTGGTGTTCCTTGTCCCTTGTGTGTCTCTTTCTGTGCTTGTCTACTCTGTGTTTTTGCATGGGGTAGTTTGCTGTGGGTGCTGCTACCGAGTGTTGTTGAAGATCCCCTCCTTTCCTTTGTTTTTATTCTATTCTAACATTTTATCAAATCTAGATTTATGTATATCATTCTTCACCCTGTATACATATTTAGTCTTTTACTCTCTCTTTTTTTATGAATTTGTCGTTCTTATCATGATTTTGTTTTGTTTTATTTCACTAATGTTTTTTAATGATTTGTTGATCTTACAATTTGAAAAAGTAACCAATTTAAATTAATTTAAAAATCTGGTAGAATGTTGAATAAGTAATCAACTTCAATTCTAGAAGAATGTTGAATAATAATACGAAAGTCCAACTCTTTACCTTCTTGAAAGGAAATTTCAAAGCAATTTTAATGCACCAGTCACGTGTTTCGGAAATTAGTAACGAGCTACATATCTAGTAGTATGGTGGCATAAATGTAAGATACCTTTCTCCAGATTATGTAAACATGCAAGTTAAATATGTTAACCTGCAA
Source organism: Pinctada fucata (assembly GCA_028142955.1). Taxonomy (NCBI): domain Eukaryota; kingdom Metazoa; phylum Mollusca; class Bivalvia; order Pterioida; family Pteriidae; genus Pinctada; species Pinctada fucata. Next base: position 84,855,007 of record AP027102.1, on the reverse strand, counting down.
GTAAAATATAATAACATGCAAGTTATTTATGTCAGCATACAACTTAATTTACTTACATAATAATACGGAAGTGTTCCAACTCTATACCTTCATGAAGAAAATTTCAATTCAATTTTTCTGCACCAGACACGTGTTTCGAATATTAAATTCTCATCAGTGATGCTTCCAGCGGAGCCACCAAAATTCATTTCAGTGGCGCCCTCTTTTATTTTTTCTGTTTGAATTTAGATTGGTACATTTACTTTACATTTGGTGCGCGGCTCCAAATTTCCTGTAGGGTCGATTCAGTAGCATATCCAAATAAAATATATGGTCAAAACAGCATTGGAGGGATGGTGCTAAGATGTTAAACTCCTTTAATTTCGATGATAGTTTTGAATGGAATGACAAGTTTTCAAAATAGCAAAATACTATTTCTGATGTCAAATCGATAAAGGGCCAAAACGAAGCTTCTCTCATGCGACAGAGCTGGAAAGAAGTAATTAGTACAATTCTAAACATCAAGTCACGGGGAACGATTTTAACTTCTTCATATGTCTACATAATTATCTACTGTTTTGCATGTTGACATAATTATCTTGCATGTTGACATGATTATCTACTATCTTGCATGTAGGAGACAGAAGTATGCGACCATATAGTAGAATGTTGAATAAATGGATTTCATTGACATATTCAATGTTGAAAGTTGCGACATTCAATTAGTAACAAACTTCTGATATACATGAAGCCTTTACACAACAACAGAATAAGGTTAATGATTTGAAAAAAAATAATAATAAGAGTAAAAAATATGTGTGTATTTCTGTATTGAAGTATATGTCCCTAATGGTCCATCTGATATAGAATAGTGATAAATGATCAAGTCGAGATGTCTGACTTTAATTATGTTTGTGCTGCAGGTGGAATTGAAGTATTCATTTAATAACGGATACTGGAAGCTTGATCAGTTGTAGATTGAAGCGAACTTCTGAAAAAGTTAGACTGTAACAGAAAAAAACGTTTCCTAGACACAAGAAGAAAAAAATAATAAAGGAAAAGAAAAAGAATAATTATTTATGAAATCACAAAAAAGGAAGCAGATAAGATCGTGACAGGTTTTTTTTGTTATGTTTTGTTTTGATTTTTTTTATTTATATAATTCTTACTCTATGTATGAATTTTGTTCCTTCCTTTAAACATAGGTAATCACAGATTACGAAGCTCACCTCGTGATAGCAAAATTCAATTCAAACATATTTCTTAGTACATGTATATTGGCTTTTAAAGGCAAAACCACTCAAGCAGAAAAAGTAGGTCAAGGTCATTTTATGAAAGTTTGATCAAAGATACATCCAATATGCAAGTTTGGTACATCTAGCAGTTATACTTTGCTCAATATTGGCTTTATAGAACAAAATCACTCAAGCGGAAAAAGTAGGTCAAGGTCATTTTATGAAAGTTTGATCAAAGATACATCCAATATGCAAGTTTGGTACATGTAGCAGTTATACTTTGCTGAATATTGGCTTTATAGAGTAAAATCACTCAAGCGGAAATTTTAGGTCAAGGTCATTTTATGAAAGATTGATCAAAGATACATCCAATATGCAAGTTTGGTACATGTATCACTTATACTTTGCTCAATATTAGCTTTTAAAGGCAAAATCATTCAAGCGGAAAAAGTAGGTCGAGGTCATTTTATGAAAGTTTGATCAAAGATACATCCAATATGCAAGTTTGGTACATGTAGCAGTTATACTTTGCTCAATATTGGCTTTATAGAGCAAAATCACTCAAGCGGAAAAAGTAGGTCAAGGTCATTTTATGAAAGATTGATCAAAGATACATCCAATATGCAAGTTTGGTACATGTATCACTTATACTTTGCTCAATATTGGCTTTTAAAAGCAAAATCATTCAAGCGAAAAAAGTAGGTCGAGGTCATTTTATGAAAGTTTGATCAAAGATACATCCAATATGCAAGTTTGGTACATGTAGCAGTTATACTTTGCTCAATATTGGCTTTATAGAGCAAAATCACTCAAGCGGAAAAAGTAGGTCAAGGTCATTTTATGAAAGATTGATCAAAGATACATCCAATATGCAAGTTTGGTACATGTATCACTTAAACTTTGCTCAATATTGGCTTTTAAAGGCAAAATCACTCAAGCGGAAAAAGTAGGTCAAGGTCATTTTATGAAAGTTTGATCAAAGATACATCCAATATGCAAGTTTGGTACATGTAGCACTTATACTTTGCTCAATATTGGCTTTTAAAAGCGAAATCATTCAAGTGGAAAAAGTAAGTCAGATGCTGCATCCGATGCATGGGTCCATCTCGGCATCCCAAGATGAATCACTTGTGCAAGTTTGGTTACTGTAGCATTAGTACTTTGTTACATACTGAGCTACCCCAAACTTCTTAACCAAATCACTCAAGCGGAAAATGTAGGTCAGATGCTGCATCCGATGCATGGGTTCACCTCAGCATCCAAAGATGAATCACTTGTGCAAGTTTGGTTACTGTAGCATCAGTACTTTGTCAGATACTGAGCTACCCCAAACTTCTTAACCAAGTCACTCAAGCGGAAAATGTAGGTCAGATGCTGCATACGATGCATGGGTTCACTTCAGCATCCAAAGATGAATCACTTGTGCCAGTTTGGTAACTGTAGCATTAGCACTTTGTCAGATACTGAGCTACCCCAAACTTCTTAACCAAGTCACTCAAGCGGAAAATGTAGGTCAGATGCTGCATCCGATGCATGGGTTCACCTCAGCATCCAAAGATGAATCACTTGTGCAAGTTTGGTTACTGTAGCATCAGTACTTTGTCAGATACTGAGCTACCCCAAACTTCTTAACCAAGTCACTCAAGCGGAAAATGTAGGTCAGATGCTGCATACGATGCATGGGTTCACCTCAGCATCCAAAGATGAATCACTTGTGCCAGTTTGGTAACTGTAGCATTAGCACTTTGTCAGATACTGAGCTACCCCAAACTTCTTAACCAAGTCACTCAAGCGGAAAATGTAGGTCAGATGCTGCATCCAATGCATGGGTTCACCTCAGCATCCAAAGATGAATCACTTGTGCAAGTTTGGTTACTGTAGCATTAGTACTTTGTCAGAGACTGAGCTACCCCAAACTTCTTAACCGGACGCGGACGCGGACACGGACGCGGACACGGACGCGGACGCGGACGCGGACGCGTGGGGTTATAGCATAAGCTCACTCAACTTCGTCGAGGTGAGCTAAAAACACCCTTAGAAATGAATTAATTAACCGACTTCTTGAATAAACAAAACATAAATAATAACATCAAGACTTTGTTTTCCATGGCCAATCTAAGATATATGTGTTTAATCAAGCTTAAGTGTTTTCGTCGTGATTCCTTAGCGGATATTTGTTTTATGTTGTTTTCTACATTTCTTTGTTGTTATTGATCATTATTTACTACCCTGTCTCTTCTCTTTAATAAAAAAAATTCAAGTGAAAGAACATCAAAATTTTACCTTTCGTGATTTATTGTTCACGCTTACCTATCTATAGTATTGATTAACAAAAGTCTATTGCAAGCTCTTAATTTCGTCATTTTACCATTTTACTCGGTTTCAAATCATATATTGGACTGATCTACAATATGTGCTCTTGAGCTTCTCGATGGTTGTACACTGTCTAACAATGGCTGTAGGACTCGGTTATATAGGCTTGACTAAACTCTTACTTGAGGAGACAAAAAGATAGGCATTTACCATCTGTTCTGTAAGATAGTTGGTCGGAATCCTCAGATGATGTAATCCGTACCCATTTTATTAATAATGATTACCAATTAACCTTTGAAAAGTACTCTTTTATGGAGAGGATAGGTGAGGTTGCGGGCAAAAGTTTCATTCGACGAGGAAAGGTCTGCCTAAGGATAACCAAAATCAGGCCTTATCGGACTTTAAAACATTAAACACCAATAAGGAAACTATAAAGAAACGCGCGCCACTTTACGAAAGTTATTTGCTAAGCTGATACCAAATGGCGTCGCTACCATGTATGCTTTAATGCTAAAACATCCATATTTAGTACAACATAGTACTTTCAAAATCTCTGAGGACTTTTTTTCTTGCTTTCCATTCTGACATTCTTCACTTGAAATGACTCAGGTATGGGTTTCTATGCGGTCCTTATAAACCTTGCATCATGAAAGGCATACATTAAAAACCCAAGCTAAGCCACTGCATCCAACAAATTTGGCGAACAAAAGGTCCCAAAGAATGGACATTTGTCGGTATGTTAAAGAAAATAAAGATACCGACTAAACTATAAAATGCAGGGGAACAGGGAACAAGGTGAACAATAATACGGAAGGAAGTGTTTTAAGATTTTAAACCAACCTTTAACATGATGCTATTGAATTTGAAGACGTTTAACATTAATGTACAAGACGCGCCTCGAACAGCAAACCCTCAACCAAATACCGAGGCTACCCCCCCCCCCCCCCCCCGGGCACAGCCAAATGTATTAGTAGAGCTATCTAGCTTTATCCTTTGATATTAACCTTCATTAAATACGATTATCTTTTTGGATAAAATGACAAGTAAGTTTAAAAATATTTATTTCAATCAAGTAATAATGCAACAACAATAATAATTCACTTATATTAATTAATATTCCGCTCTCACCATGATTCTGGAGATGAGTGAACGCTCACATTCTACCTGAATATATGATCTAAGGAACTTAAACAATCAGATGGAATTATATACTGATAGAAAAAAATGGCAAAATGAATGCATAAAAAAATAACAAAAAGATGGTCATTGTATGAAAATGAGTGATAAGCATGAAAAAAATAACAAAAAGATGGTCACTGTATGAAAATGAGTGATAAGCATTATGATATTTTGATTTGTCTTTGTAAGACTTTATGAGAAAGCAATCACGATATGGGTAAATAATACAATTACAGTATGACAACTCTTTACCTTCTTGAAGAAAATTTCAAACCAATTTTCATGCACCAGACACGTGTTTCGAATATTAAATTCTCATCAGTGATGCTTCCAGCCAAAGTGCTTTTCATAAGCAGTTGAAATTAATTTCACTAGCGCCCTCTTGCGTTATCTTTATAATTTGAATTTCTGCATTTACTTTAAAGAGAGTGTGCGGCTCCAAAATTCCTGTAGGATCGATTCAGTAGCATATCCAAATAAAATCTCACATTGAATTTAAAGACGTTTAACATTTGAACTACTTAGTGAGTGTCACTGCTGGTGGACCAAGAGTCCCCGAGGGCACATGTAGTCAAGTTCGATCAACTTTGGTTGATCGTCTGTCTCTTCAACGTATTTGAAATTTTCTGTTACAAAATTTCTTGAAATTTCTAAAACGTGGGTCCTGTAGCATCATATCCCACCCATTCTGCCTTGTCTTTTGGTACATTTTTGGACATAATAATTTTCATACTTTTTGGCAATATTACATTGTTTAGACAGAGGATCACTGACGAGGGTTAAGAACCCGAAACGTGCATGTCTTGTCCATGCTGTAAATTTATCAGGTTTTAAATGATGCTATTAACATTGATAAAGGGCCAAACGAAGCGTCTTTCAGGCGACAGAGCTGGAAAGAAGTAATTAATACACTTGACAAACATCAGGTCACGGTCAGGTTTCATAAATAGCAAAAAATAATATGTGATGTCAAATTCATAAAAGGCCAAAAGGCGACAAAGCTGGAGAGAAGTATTATTACACGGAAACATTCAATCACAGGGAACGAATCAAATCGCTCCACACTACAAAAGAAAATAGGTATTTATGATCCCATTATGGCGTCTCTTCTTCACCATCGTCTATAATGCAGCTCTTCATACCAATTCTCTGTAAGGTCCAAAAAGCATCCAGAATACTGTCTTGTTTTTTTCGATAGAGAGCTAGACCCAGAGGTCAAAACCTCGAGTGAGCAATTGTTACATTCACAGTACCTGTATATGTATTATAATGTCTCACAAGGTTTAGATAATCATTTTTCTGGACGAAGATTTATTTATTTCTGACTCAAATGATCTCTTTTTCGGAATTGTTCGAGAGTCACTTTCTGCAATAGAGAATTAATATATGTAACTAAAGCTGGTGAAGAACATACATGATATTTTGTTTTCTTGGGTTTTTCATAAATAGAATGCATTTTGATGTATATCAATCAATGTCCAGTGTGACCATGACCTAGCTCATAGTATAAGACAATTTGAATACATGCAGTCGTTAATTTTGCCTGATCCTCACATAAAACATCATCCATACCCCGTTAACTGATGTGAAGTAGTATTCCATTATATTTTTCCTTCTCATAAAATTTCAATAGATCATTAGACCACGTCCTTCCTGACAATTATACCCTTTTTGTAACCATACATAAAGAAACTGAATCAATAGCTGTTGTCTTTGAGCAGAATAAACCTATCATATAATGTAAGTCGCCATTCGAATGGGAAGAGAGGTATTTTCATTGGTTCTCGTCGGAGTATGAATTCCTTGACATTTTTATACCAGGAAGAAGAAAAAGTATAATGGTTTATATCCAAACAGATCAAGGACTCATTAATTTCCGAATAAATCATTCATAATGAGCACAGTCATATATGCTGAAAACAATGCCATGTTTCCTTCTTATTCGCTTTTATTGAACGGTTCACTCTAAATTTTCTGATTTTTTGGATACTGATATTTACTTGGTTATGTACTTTTATCCTTATCTTGCTATTTTTAATAGTACCGTAATATAAACCCTTAAATACATGGCAAAAATTTGTTGCAGAACGATACTGGAATTAAAAAAAACTCAAAGATTTCAATAAACGAATATACGGCAAACAAGTATACGGCAAACAAGTCACACTAGCGGACAAAGCCTCAAATAATTACACATTTACTTGCAAAAAGTACTATTTCGACAGTATAGTTAAAGAGTTGGGTCTAAATTCGACACCTGGAAATCCCACTTACACCCCAACAAACCTTTCGGCCTCTGAAATAATAGATAACCACAAATCAGCTCTTGCTTCCTTTGGCTTCCACACTAACAATTTAGATTTAGATTTACCATACTTATACTGCATACCTAAAATGCATAAGAATCCGTACAAACAACGTTTCATCGCTGGTTCCTCAAGATGTTCTACCAAATCTGTATCGATCTTACTCACCAAAGTTTTATCTGAAGTCAAATCTGGGCTTCAAAAATTTTGTTCGGCAGTATATTCTCGCAGTGGTATCAACCAGATGTGGATTTTAAAGAATTCGAAGGAACTTTTAGAACATCTGAAATCCACTCATTTTAGTAAAGTCCATTCGATCAAAGCCTTTGATTTTTCGACACTTTACACTACAATTCCACATTCTAAACTGAAAGAAAGACTCGCAAAAATTATAAATGCGTTTACAAGTAAGAACGGTAATCTAAAATACAAATTTATTGTTGTGAACTATGACAAAACCTACTTTGTAAAAGAAAAATCCGATTCTGAAAATAAGTACACTGAAAGAGATATTATTCAGATGTTAAACTTTTTGATCGACAACATTTTTGTGGTGTTTGGAGGAAAGGTCTTTCATCAAATTGTCGGAATTCCAATGGGGACCAATTGTGTCCCACTCCTTGCCGACATTTTCCTTTACTCGTACGAAGCTGAATTCATTCAATCTTTGGTCTCTGAAGGGAAAAGATACTTAGCTTCTGACTTCAACTTCACTTACAGATACATAGACGATGTGTTGTCCATCAATAATCAAAAATTCGCGGATTATCTGAGCAGTATCTATCCTTCAGAGCTTGAAGTCAAAGAAACTACAGAGACAAATAATTCAGCATCCTATTTGGACATAATGTTGTCCTACGACACTGATGGTCACATGAACACCTCACTCTATGACAAACGTGAAAACTTCAATTTCACCATTACAAACTTTCCCTTTCTGAGTAGCAACATCCCTTCATCGCCAGCTTATGGTGTGTTCATATCTCAGTTGATACGATATGCCAGAGCAAGTACCAAATATACGGATTTTGTTCTGAGAGCTAGGCGTCTTTCAGATAAGCTTCTCAGTCAGGGATATGTTTGTGACCGACTAACATCGTCACTGAGGAAGTTCTACGGTCGATATGGGGAACTCGTCATACAATATGATGTCCCACTCTCCAGAATGGTGGATGATATTCTGTCATAGACCATTTGAACCATCCAACCAAAGATTGTACTCTATGTCTTCCGAAATGGAAGTAACCGGATGTGACAGTTCTACCAAATGGAAGCGGCGGGTGTTGCATGCAAGCAGGAGATGCTTACTCTTCCTGGGCACCTGGTCTCACTCCCATGTCGGGAGTTCGCTTCTTTTCTTATGGTGGAGGTTTTTGTTTGTTTGCTTTGGTTCCTGTTTTATCCTGATTTTGTATGCCTTTGGTTTCTGATTTTCTGAATTATCGATTTTGTGCTGTATACAGGGATATGGTCATTATCCATATTTGTCAAGTACACATGGTGACTAATATATCATATTCATTTAGGTCCATTTTTATGTCTTTTTCATCTTTTTTATTGCATAGCCTCTGGTAGTATAAAAAAACAAATAACTGATTTCACAGCTGTTTCAGTAAAACAACTCAATTTAGATATTTTCTTATGTTTCAATCGTGTTTTATTCATAATTCAATAAAAAATTAAAACATTTTCATAAATACTTAATTCTTGCACATTCACGTAAACATATTTCATATTCATAATTGAGAGACTAGAAATATACGCATGTACCGGTGAATTTTTCCATATGCCATTTAATCTGTTCTTTTGTCAATTTCATCTGTTGAGAACTACAATAATCGAATTGACCATTGGCGTAGTTAAGGAGGAATTGAACACCAAGATTGCGGCGGTATAATTTGCTTTCTTACAAAATTTGAGAAAAAATGAATTTGGCTGCTAAGTGTTCAATACCTCCTTGATTTGGATCGTTATTTCTTGAAGCGTCACAACAAAACCGACACATCTTGAACTGCCTACTTAAGGTAGAGTATCCCTCAGGTCAGAATTGCTGGTGATTTTATGCTTGGATACCCTATTTTTTCTCTTCAGAATATTGCTCAGATTATCAAACTGATATGGTTTTTTACAGTTACATTTTATCACCTCTAAAAAGGAATTTTTCTAACTTATCCCATAGGGTCCAATGTTAACGTTCAAACGGCTAAGTTCTGGGTATAATCATGAAACCACGAATTATATTTTGTTTGTATGACAAATATGGATAATGACTATATCCCTGTATACATCACAAAATAGATAATTCAGAAAATCAGAAACCGAAAGCATACAAAATCAGGACAAAATAGGAACCAAAGCAAACAAACAAAAACCTCCACCACATGAAAAGAAGCGAGTGGGAGTGAGACCAGGTGCCTAGGAAGAGTAAGCATCTTCTGCTTGCATGCAACACCCGCCGCTTCAATTCGGTAAAACTGTCACATCCGGTTACTTCCATTTCGGAAGACATAGAGTACGATTAAGGCAATAGGAGGATCAAGAAGAGGTTTACAGGGATCAGGGGCCACATTGCATCTGCCAAATATACTGACTTTCCACATTCTTATATATGATTTTCTCAAAATAACAGACTTGAACCATACCCTCCCTACAACGGTGGGAAAAAGTCTGGATCTGCGAATGCTTTCACTTTAAAATCAATTGAACAGCCATTTCACATTTTCAATTCTTAAAAGTGAAAATGAGTGGTATCATCGAGGATGGAAAAGGTAGGATATATAAAATTATGGAAGATTGAAACAAAATTTGTAAAAGTATATGTTTCTGTAGACAGTAATTTGTGTTGACCCCGATATAGTAAAATTATGATAGATGATAAAAAGTCAGGCATCCGGGAATAATTATTTTTTTCTGCTTGTGTAAAGCCCCCGTTCCACTGCAATCCCGCTGTACCTACGTTCATTCCCGACCTCGAAAATTGCCAGATCGGGAAAGAACGGCTCTTAGTCGTATCTTGGTCTGGTACAGCGTATGTTGGTCTAGAATCGATCGGTATTAGAGCGGGCACGCTTTAGAGGTCGGGAAAAGTTTCCCGTATTCTTTCAACCGGTTGAAAGAATACGGGAAACTTTCCCGCTCTCTTTGTGGTCGTGAAATAGTCGGCGCTTGGTCGGGATAGTCGGGGGTACAGCCTATGTTAATCGTGTCCTGGTCGGGAAGGACCGTGGTTTGAGCGTGATCTGATCGGCATTTAACTAAACCCCGCTCTCTTCACGCATCAGGTACGCTTTAATTACGCCCTGTTCCCGATCTTTACCCGTCTATTCTACGCTCTTACCACGATCTATCCACTACAGATTCAATGTTTGCTGACCTTTCCAAGACCTTTTCATGATCATCTTGCGACCTATTCACGCTCTATATGACAAAGTTACGACCAAACGACGCTTAAAATAGGATGTGTGCATATTTCATTCATTTTCTCGCACTGATATTGATTTGTTCAAAATACTTATTATCAAAATGTCGCCGCGACGATTCTTGGCTATCCAATGCAACTTTTTAAGTAAGAACAATTTTTAATTTTGATCGCGACACTGTTGGGTAAGGCTTGGTCAAAACGAGAAATACAGGCTTCTTCTTGGTCGATACGGTCATTGGATGACAAATGAGATCAGTTTAAGTTAGAAATTGTGTTTTGAGCGGGAATGCGTCGGGGACAGTCGGTAATAGATCGGGATTGCATCGGCGATAGATCGGCTTTTGGTCGGGAATAAATCGGAGTTTGATCGGATAGAACGGGACTTGGTCGGCAATATGATCGTGAGTAGAGCGGGTAAAGCGTGAGTAAGTCCGCGATGAAACGTGATTCGGTCATAAATTGATCGGGAATCGGTCGGGAATAGAGCGTGATGTCAAGAAAAAAATAAAAAGGTCGGGAAAGTTTTACCCGCTCTTGTGAAAATTGCGGTCGGGAATGGTCGTAGGTACAGCGGGATTGCAGTGGAACGGTGGCTTAACAGATGGAGTCCCAAGGACAAATAAAGCTAGCGGGGACGAGCTGTGCTGGTGTAACGAGTCAGAAAGGGTCAGGCGTGGCAATTTTGTATGTTAAGTAATTGTAGTTAAAACTTTTTGATATAGCAAAGTATACCAGAGAAATTTTAAGATTCAGGGGAATCTGGCAATATTGTGTGAGTCTTCGTCATCAAGTATCAATTAAATAGTTCATCGGTTGGCCTAAGCCTTCTAAATACTTTCTAAAATTATTTACATGGATCTTTGTTTTGAATAGCAAATAATCGGGCATATTACTCATTTATTTTCCTCATGAAAATACCTCGCTATAAGTTACAGAAATTATTTGCTTTGAAAGTGGATCTGGTTTTGAAAAATACTGCATTTGCACTTCAATTAGTGTATTGATTTGCTTATATCTTAGGGTATATAAAACTATGAAAGATTGAAATAACATGTTGTAAAACAATATGTTCCTGTAGACAATAATTTAAGGCGACACCGATGGATATAGAAAAAAGATAATGATAAAGTCCATGCATCTGGTAATGATTAGTTCTGCTTGTGTAACAGATTAAGTTCCAAGGACAAATAAAGCGCGCGGGGACGAGCTGTTCTCGTGTACTTATAGTCAGAAATTAAGGGCATCACCTAGAAAAATACTAATATTAAGTGTTCTATTGACAGTTGGTCATGATCAGAAGATTTTTTTAACAATAAACTTTAATAAGATATCATCAGATACAAATATGGAAGCCAATCCTCTTCTGTTGATTTACTTAAAATGTTTAAAATCGGCATCAAAGATCCCATTTATGGTCACATAATCAAACTTTATTTTACTTCTTTGACACAAAAACCAAACATGCCAGGTACATTATGTATGAAGGGCTTAATTCGCTCTTGTTTTACAGTTAGTCATGGTGTGTTAAAGATGTATAATTGTAGGTCACAGAAAGGATAGGATCTCCATCCGGACTCGGTGTAAAGGTCACGTTCAAGTGACAAAGTATTTTGGTACCAACAGAAAGGTGTTGTCACAATGAACATGCATGTCAAAATAAGAAGCCTAGGTCATAAGGTACAGTAGCACATTGTAATGGCAGATATTAAAGTTCTTGGCGAACGGATGGATACCCAACATCTGTCGGACCCTAATTAGACAGTAACTTTGGGATTACAGATATTTCTGCTGGTACCGTTTTTACTTTGTCACTTAAATCTTGGTGTTTGACGCTCTTTTTAAAACTCATTTTTCTAATATCTTGTATGGTTAGTGACAATACTTTCACATTTGTAATTCATGTAGCTAGGACTTTCTAAATGTAGCAAAATAGCTAATCTGGTGATCCTGGCCTTCTTTTTACTTTCTCAATTTACATGGAGCATTAATAGACATTTTTCATGTTCGTGGACTTTGCACTTCGGACACTGCACTTGAAAGGGGCTATGTCACAAAAGGTCAAATGAACCTCGAATACTTTGTGTGATAATTTATTTATTAAACATGTGTTAATATACATACATGTATTCAAAGCTCTCGAATGTCATTTCGTCTTTTCTAGTTTCAGATTTTACTTTTTAAAATTTCACCTGCGATGTCCGGAGTGCGAAGTCAGAAGTATACGTCAACTTGAAAAATGTCCATTATTAAAAGCAACTTTGACGTTGTCAAGATTTTACTGAAATAATATATCTTTTATTTCAATTGTCACAGAAAGCAAGCGCGGATCTAGAGGGGGGGTCGGGGGGGTCCGGACCCCCCCCCCCCCTGGAATTTTCGAAGCATAGTTTGATAACGCTTTTAAATTTACATATTTCATAAGATTAAGTACCGATTCCCCTTTTTTGTTATGACATTTGAAAAATAACATGAATTTGTATTTAAAATCTTTCATTTTTATTCATTTTTTGGTCCACATTTCAAAATTTTCCCGGGCTCGCGTACGCTCATTGCATATACATATCAATTTCAAATGATGCTTACCTTTGCAACCCTTATACATTGTACATCTTTGTCAATAAACAAGTACAATTAACTGAATAAATACAGTAATAGAGGATGCAAATAGTATTATTGTCTGTCCTTTTTATTCCAACTCTGACAAATTTTCGCTGGCTCGCTACCGCTCGCCAGAAGACTATTTTACATATAATTTGATTATTAATCAAGAACAGCGCGTTGGAAATTCAAGATTTTCTCCTTGTTTTTCTTTTCTTTTTCTTTTTTTTTTTTTTTTTTTGCTTTTCAAAAAATTTAGGAACAATGAATTTTAGGACCCCTCCTGGAAAAAAATCCTGGATCCGCCCATGGAAAGTCATTTTTCATGATTGACCTTCGAAAAATAATAATGTCGAAGGGTTCCAACTATATGCCTAGGCTTCTTGAAGAAAATTCCAAACCAATTTCCATGCATCAGACACGTGTTTCGCATATTTAATTCTCATCAGTGATGCTTCTAGCGGAGCCACCAAAAATCATTTCAGTAGCGCCCTCTTTAATTTTGTGAATTTAGATTTGTACATTTACATAACAGAGAGTGCGTGGCTCCAAATTTCCTGCAGGGTCGATTCAGTAGCATATCCAAATAAAATATATGGTCAAAATAGCATTGGAGGGATGGTACTAAGTTACATTTGCACTTAAATAATAGATTGATTTGCTTTTATTCTAGGTTAAATAAAAGTACGAACGATTGAAGTAAACTTTATAGACTGTCGTAAGCACTTTATGTTGACCCGATAAAGTAAAATTATGACAAATGATGAAAGTTTAGGCGTCTAGAGATGGTTTCATATGAAGGACAAATTACGCGAGACGAAATGTGCTCATGTATATTGTCAAAAAGGGCCCCATCTAGCAGAATTCTAAAATGATGTGTTCTATAAAAAGTTGGTCAGTGCCAGAAGATTATTCAAAAAGAAGTTATAATCAAGACTTACATGGAAGCAAATCCTCCTCTTCTGTTGAGTTACTTAAAATGTTTAAGTTCAGCTTTAGGTCAAAGGTCCCAGACAAATTTAACGTTGTGAAGATTTTACTGAAATAATATATGACAAATATGGATAATGACCATATCCAAATACATAGTACAAAATCGATAATTCTGAAGATCTTAAACCGAAGGCATACAGAATCAGGATAAAACAAGAACAAAAGCAAACAAACAAAAACCTCAAACACACGAAAAGAAGAGAACTCCTTATGTGGGAGTGAGAGCAGGAGCCCAGGAAGAGTCAGCATTTTCCTACTTGCGTGAGACACCCGTCGCTTAAATTCGGTAGAATTGTCACATCTTTTGTACATAACAAAATCCTCTATCTTGTTACATAAAGCCATGCTTCATGACTGACCCTCGAACAAAAAATTACATTTGCACTGAAATTAATTAATTGATTTGCTTATATCCTAGGGTATATAAAAGTATGAAAGATTGGAATATAAGTAAAACTTTATGTTACTGTATACAGTACTTTATGTTGACCCAATATAGTCAAGTTATATTAAATGTTGAAAGTTCATGCGTCGAGTGATAATTAATTCTTCTTGACCTGTGTGACAGATGAACTTCAAAATAAAGGACAAATTATGCGGCCGGGGACTATCTATGATCGTGTACTTATAGTCAGAATTCTAATTCATTCTGTTTGTTTCACGCATTCTGATTGGTTCACAGGATTTCTACAAGCATGTATAACGACGATATACATGCCGCAAACCGACTCACTTGACATACTTTAAAATGTATTCCTACGTAAATTTGCACGTTACAAGCTTTAGCGCATTTTTTGCGTATGACGTCATGCTCCCCTTTGTTCTTCGGTCTTGTGACGTCATGCTGTGACGTAAAACTACAAGGCATGAACTTGTAAATGGCGTTCTCCACATGTAAGCAACAGAATAAGTAAGTTTATTATTGATTACACTTTGATTTTTCGCTATTGTATTAAATACGAAGCAGTTGTATTTCATATTTTGCAGCGCAATAATTTCTGTTGGTCGTTGTTAGTCCTCCGTAGCAACGTCACCTCTAAAGCGATACGTGAGACCCTCTGAGGGGTATAAAAAGTTAAAAGATGTCACATGAATTAGAATAGGGATAAACGTACTGTGTTTTGTGGTTCCGACAGGTATATGTTGGATATACTGTTGAAAACATACGTTATACCGTCGGGGACAAGCCCCGACGGTATAACTGCGTTTCCAACAGTATATCCAACATTTACCTGTCGGAACCACAAAACACAGTACGGTTATCCCCTAAAGAGCCCCCACCTAGCAAATTACTAATACATATGAAGAGTTGTCTTATAAATTTGTTTTGGTCAGAAGATTGTATTAAAACTAAGCTATAATCAAGTTAAATATGGAAGTAAATTATCTTCTGTTGAGGTACCGGTACTAAAATTATCAAATATTCAGGGGATGTGACTGAAATCTAGAAATTTTCAAGCAAATACGATTTCTTCATACGACATTTCTAATATGTACACCACACTTCCTCGCGACAAAATTAATCGATTGTCCAAATGTTAAACGTCTTAAAATTCAATAGCATAATTTATAAACGGATAAATTTGCATCATGGACAGGACATGCACGTTTCGGGTACTCAACCCTTGTCAGTGATCCTCAATCTAAACAATGTAATATGGCCAAAGAGGGTGAAAATTATTGTCAAATGTAGCAAAAGATGTAGCAGGATGGGTGGGATATGATGCTACAGGACCCACGTTTTAGAAATTTCAAGAATTTTAGTACTAGAAAATTTTGAATGCAATGAAGAGACAGACGATCAACTTCGAACTTGGCTACATGTGCCCTCGGGGACTCTTGGTCCATCAGCAGTGACACTCACCAAGTAGTTCAAATGTGGTCACATAACATAATGAATTTTTCCTGGCTTGACAGTGATGTTCCTAGATAACCGTCATACAGTATCTACATTTCTTAGCTCATCCGGTATGCTAGAGCATGAACTGTTTTGGATTTTCATTGTAGAAATTTCCAAATTACCAAGATTCTTTAGGTCACGGATTTCGCTTTCACTAACTAGTAAATACTTTCTGGAAATTAAAAAAAATCATTGTCAACTTCTTTTGAAATTCGGATCCATACAAGCAACAGAGTATATTACTTTGGGTATTTCACAACCTTCATTTTATGGTGACATAATTAACAAAATAAGAAGATAAAAAGGTAGAAAGAATTACCATCGAAATTGTTTTAGAATCATCAAGCGCCTTTTATACCATGGAAATGATAACTCTGTCACCAGACGGACATTTGGCTTGGTACTGGACCATTTGAAACGTGCAACCTTACAACACATGTCATAATTTGGATAGAGCTTCTTGCTCCAACATTGATTAGAGGGAACCCCAGAATATAGCTAGGGAACTGAGGTAATATATGCATATGATTGTTACAAATGATTGGGGAAATATTTATGATCACCAAAGAATCAATATCAATTACACAAAACAAAAATATCAAAAATGAGTCCTAATATAATAATATAAACAAATTTGTATTTATATAAAGCTCCTATCCGTATTTATCTAAGGTAAAATGAGCTGTGGCTCAATTTGACTCGGGCTCACTTCGGCTCAGCCTTATTACTGCTCAAGCTCGTCTTGGCTCAAGCTCATTTGAGTTCTACTAACTCTCTCTAGGTCTACTAGCTCCCTTTAGCTAATTATTCCTTTACGAAGGGGGTGAGGCATTATTTAGCACTATCAATATGTATTAAATGACTATGGCTAAGGAAAGACTTATTCAGTCACGTCTTTGATTTGATTGGACAAAATACAGCAATGTAATTGGACAATACTTCTTACAGTTTCAATCCTACTTAATACAACTTACTCTGACGCACATAAAAGAAGCACTGTACGTATATATCCGGATTTGGATATTATAATATCATACCGACTTTTAATGTCTTGTTATGTAATAATGAATCATTGTCACACAAACTACACCCTGGTACTAGCGCATTCTTACGAATTGCACTCAGACTGACTGTGACGACAGGGCTCCATGATGGGGCCTGTCCAAATCTCTTTAGAGAAAACAGGGTCCCGACCACCTGTCCTATTTGAATGTCAATCTGATTCCTCGGGTGAAAACATGCATGAACTCGCTACAGCCGGCAGAGCACGGACTGTATTTTGTATGCCTTCTGTTTTTTAATATCCATTTACATATCCATCTATGTGGGCCCCTGTGTCATTCTGACAGGTCTTTTTGTATGTTCATCTTATGTACAGTGAGGAGGTTCTTTTACACCACAATAGTACGTTCTTCGAGACCTCTGGTTAATCGGAAAAGTGGGAGGGCTGTGCTCACGTAACCCGGATATATATTGGAACAAAATGTTACTGTAGACAGTAATTTATGGTGACCCCGATGAAGTAAAATTATGATAGATGATAAAAGTTCAGGCATCTGGTAATAATTAATTCTACTTGTGTAACAGATGAAGTTCAGGCATCTGGTAATAATTAATTCTGCTTGTGTAACAGATGAAGTTCAGGCATCTGGTAATAATTAATTCTGCTTGTGTAACAGATGAAGTTCAGGCATCTGGTAATAATTAATTCTGCTTGTGTAACAGATGAAGTTCAGGCATCTGGTAATAATTAATTCTGTTTGTGTAACAGATGAAGTTCAGGCATCTGGTAATAATTAATTCTGCTTGTGTAACAGATGAAGTTCAGGCATCTGGTAATGATTAATTCTGCTTGTGTAACAGATGAAGTTCAGGCATCTGGTAATAATTAATTCTGCTTGTGTAACAGATGAAGTTCAGGCATCTGGTAATAATTAATTCTGCTTGTGTAACAAATGAAGTTCAGGCATCTGGTAATTATTAATTCTGCTTGTGTAACAGATGAAGTTCAGGCATCTGGTAGTTATTAATTCTGCTTGTGTAACAGATGAAGTTCAGGCATCTGGTAATAATTAATTCTGCTTGTGTAACAGATGAAGTTCCCAGGACAAATATTGAGCGCCGGGACTAATCCCTTTTGCGATGTCGGCTAAAAACAATCGGTAAACGGCATCATAAAAAACCGGTCCGTGCCCGAATCGCAAAAGGGATTACGCCGGGACGAGTTGTGCTCGTTGTACTTATAGTCAGAAATGGTCCCACCTATAAAATACTAATATGAAGGGTTACTTCCCGTTTTTCTCACTTTTGAAAAAAAAATCCCACTTCAAATAGCAATAGTCAGCAATTATCTTAATAGTTATTTATTTAGCTAATATAAAGTAGTGTGAACATATCTTGGAACAGATCTAGATCTAGAAGAAAAAAAAAATATTCTAAATAAAAAGTTACGAACAGTCTATCCGTGTTAACTAAAGTAAAGGCAAAAGAAACCACTGAAAGCATTAACTCTGTTTCATATTTAGTTATCTTCTGACGAAAATGGTCACCTGAAATTTATCCACAAGAATTAACACATAACAAGGCAAACGTTACAAATACAGAGACACCATTTTTTGGATCTAAGTATCAAAATTGTAAACGGAAATATTCATACAAGTGTGTATGACAAAAGGGATGATTTTGGATTCAACATAGTAAAATTCCCCTGGCGTGACGGTCATGTTTCAAGATAACTCTCATATGGCATTTACATATCACAGCTCATCCGGTACGCACAGTAGAAAAGATTTTCACAGTAGAAAAATATACCTTTTATACCTTGGATATGATCCTAATGTCACCAGACGGACACTAAGCTTGGTACTTGACCAATCTACAGTCTTGTTGTAGCGCATCCTTGAGATTTGCACTCTGACTGACTGTGACAACGGGACTCCATGACAGGCCCTGTCCAAACCTCTTTAGAGAAGACAGGGCCCCGACCACCTGTCCTCTCTGAATGTCAGTCGGACTCCTCGGTTGATTACTTACATGAGCTCGCTACAGCCGGCAGAGCACGGACTGTATTACGCACGCCCTCTTTTTATATCTATTTACATATTCATCTGTGTTGCTGGGGCCTCTACGTTTTGAGGTATTGTTTGTGTGATGTCATCTTACAGTGAGGAGGTTGTTTTACACTACAATTGTACGTTCTTCGAGACCTCTGGGTAATTGGAGAAGTGAGAGAGTTGTGCGCAAGTAATCCAGGATAACGACACCATTTTCTACTTGCGTGGCAAATGGCCGTCCACAGTCGGCACCGGTTGCCCATTGGTGTCGTCGGTTTATGTGTAGTCTTTTGTGTTGATGTTTACATGTCGTGTGTCTCTTTTCCGTCCCATACTATGCTCGTCTTTTGTGTTTTTGCATCGGGTGTTTTGGTTTTTTGCTGTTGGTGCTGCAACGGGGTCTTGTTGGAGATCTCCTCCCTTCTGAATACTTCAACGTCAAAATTACAAATTTCCCTTTCTTAAGTAGGAAAATTCATTCGTCCCCTGCCTATGGTGTATCCATATCACAATTGATACGCTATTCTGGAGCATGATCAAACTACAATGACTTCGTTATGAGGGCAAGGAGACTACCCGTAAAACTACTGAACCAAGGGTTCATTTGCGAGCGAATGTTTTGGACAATACAATGAAAATACTACATATTACAACATTTCTTCGCCCTCCATGCAGGAAGATAATTTAGGTTAAAACCATCTAAAACACCGAATTTAACGAATTTAGCGGACATGAATTTTTATCACGGCCTAAGTGACGGGTTTTGCTAGCAAACGGGAGATGCTTACTCTCCCCGGGCACCTGATCTCATCTCCATTAGGAATTCAATTTTGCTTTTTTGCAGAATTTTGAAGTTAATTGTATTTATCATTTGTTGTGAAAATCTATACTACTAAATAGAGTTTCTTTTACTGGCCAGTTCCACGCTGCATTGGCAAAGAGTAGATTTTCTTTTATATGTAATAATTATGTGGTAAATGTGTACTAGGACGAGTTTATCTTTTCTTCCTCGTTTGTGCTCTTTTTAATTAATAATCACTGTTATTAATAAATCGATTCCGGGTTGGGTCGAGTACGGTTTGCATTTTATATGCAGGAGCCGATAGCTCAGTCGGTGCGTTGGGCTGTTGTGCCAAGGGTACCCGGTTCGAATCTCGGCAAGGGTCTATAGCCATCTCGCCCTCATCTGTTTTTCAGCTCAGGAAGGGGAATTATGCATTTTACCGATATGTGTATATTGAAGACAATTATTGCATTCAAATATACCATATTGACACGCTAGATGTGACATTTTAATATATAAGCAATTTTTATGTTGAAATCAATCCCTTGCATTGGTCTAATGTTTTGTAAGTTCCCGTATAGTGATTCATTTAAAAACGAAAGGGTGCGTAAAATTACTTATATAAACGCAGCTTTGCGCATTAAAGCGAATACTTCCGTATAATATTGCATATGGACATATATAACTTAGATAAATAGAATGTCGACATAAATAATGTGAAGTTCATCATTTTTTGGTAAAAATATGAAGTTAATTGGTCCAGATATGAATCTACTGTCAGGTTGGATAAATTATTCAAAATAAGACTGATTTTTGGGTCAAAATAAGCGTTTTTCCTATAGAAATCAATGGAAAACGGAAAAGTTTTTCTACAACATTGTTCCCCCCCTCGGTTCAGAATGCCACTTTTACCAAAGGTGTATATCAATAAAACAAATTTTCTGGCCAAGTGGGGTTCTGAACCGAGGGGGCGAACAATGTCCCACAGGCGAAAAACGAAAAAAAGGGGGGATGGATAACTATTTTAGAATCAGTATTTAGAGCGGTAAAATAAATCAAAATTGCCATTTTTTTCATTTAATATCATGTTACAATCTATTTAGAGTGTGTTCCGATCAAATGATTAACCGTTAGGAAGGAAATGAACGAGAAAGTTGTCTATTTCTACGCTGTGCGTATTTCGCGCCTGAAAGCTACATATGTGGCTGATAAATACGAAATATAAACGTTTTTCAGTTTCCGGACTGCGATTTTTGCCGAAAATATTGATATAATAACATCAAGGTTAATTTTTCTTATCCAAGTTTGACATTAAAAGCTAGAGAAGAATAATAAACATAAAATGTATGTAAACTAATGCATTTTTTGTGAATTTTCGCTCGATATTTGATGTTTTCTCTCATCCGTACCCCTACCTCTTCAACCCGTAATTATAACATCTTTCACCAAATCTATTCAAATAAAATACCTACTAAGAATCTTCTAATACTTTATATTCTAATGCCGACCACTTTTTATGTGAAATAGAAGGACAGCGCACGAGAAATAATCGAGTGATTTCAGGGCTAAATCAAGCCCTTATCTTAACAGCTCCTTTATCTTTCCATCTTAAAAGAATTATCCTAGAATTATTTGAGAATAAATTTAAAGATGGATAGTGCGCGAGAAGCCGGCAGTTTATATTGATAGTTTTGCACTTCTGTCCATGGTCTCGCAAGACTTCGTTTAAATGCAATGATGGCAACATTTTAACTAATCATACGAACATTGAAACATAGGTAATCACAGATTACGAAGCTCACCTCGTGACAGCAAAATTCAATTCAAACATATTTCTTAGTACATGTATATTGGCTTTTAAAGGCAAAACCACTCAAGCAGAAAAAAGTAGGTCAAGGTCATTTTATGAAAGTTTGATCAAAGATACATCCAATATGCAAGTTTGGTACATGTAGCAGTTATACTTTGCTCAATATTGGCTTTATAGAGCATAATCACTCAAGCGGAAAAAGTAGGTCAAGGTCATTTTATGAAAGATTGATCAAAGATACATCCAATATGCAAGTTTGGTACATGTATCACTTATGCTTTGCTCAATATTGGCTTTTAAAGGCAAAATCATTCAAGCGGAAAAAGTAGGTCGAGGTCATTTTATGAAAGTTTGATCAAAGATACATCCAATATGCAAGTTTGGTACATGTAGCAGTTATACTTTGCTCAATATTGAATTTATAGAGCAAAATCACTCTAGCGGAAAAAGTAGGTCAAGGTCATTTTATGAAAGATTGATCAAAGATACATCCAATATGCAAGTTTGGTACATGTATCACTTATACTTTGCTCAATATTGGCTTTTAAAGGCAAAATCACTCAAGCGGAAAAAGTAGGTCGAGGTCATTTTATGAAAGTTTGATCAAAGATACATCTAATATGCAAGTTTGGAACATCTAGCACTTATACTTTGCTCAATATTGGCTTTTAAAGGCAAAATCACTCAAGCGGAAAAAGTAGGTCAAGGTCATTTTATGAAAGTTTGATCAAAGATACATCCAATATGCAAGTTTGGTACATGTAGCAGTTATACTTTGCTCAATATTGGCTTTTAAAAGCGAAATCACTCAAGTGGAAAAAGTAGGTCAGATGCTGCATCCGATGCATGGGTCCATCTCGGCATCCAAAGATGAATCACTTGTGCAAGTTTGGTTACTGTAGCATTAGTACTTTGTCAGATACTGAGCTACCCCAAACTTCTTAACCAAGTCACTCAAGCGGAAAATGTAGGTCAGATGCTGCATCCGATGCATGGGTTCACCTCAGCATCCAAAGATGAATCACTTGTGCCAGTTTGGTAACTGTAGCATCAGCACTTTGTCAGATACTGAGCTACCCCAAACTTCTTAACCAAGTCACTCAAGCGGAAAATGTAGGTCAGATGCTGCATCCGATGCATGGGTTCACCTCAGCATCCAAAGATGAATCACTTGTGCAAGTTTGGTTACTGTAGCATCAGTACTTTGTCAGATACTGAGCTACCCCAAACTTCTTAACCAAGTCACTCAAGCGGAAAATGTAGGTCAGATGCTGCATACGATGCATGGGTTCACCTCAGCATCCAAAGATGAATCACTTGTGCCAGTTTGGTAACTGTAGCATTAGCACTTTGTCAGATACTGAGCTACCCCAAACTTCTTAACCAAGTCACTCAAGCGGAAAATGTAGGTCAGATGCTGCATCCGATGCATGGGTTCACCTCAGCATCCAAAGATGAATCACTTGTGCAAGTTTGGTTACTGTAGCATTAGTACTTTGTCAGATACTGAGCTACCCCAAACTTCTTAACCGGACGCGGACGCGGACACGGACGCGGACGCGGACGCGGACGCGGACGCGTGGGGTTATAGCATAAGCTCACTCAACTTCGTCGAGGTGAGCTAAAAATGGGGCGAACTCGAGACTGATGCTCGTTTCAGTCAATTTTAAATATACCTGTATGCGAATCTATTCGTATGATTAGTTAAAATGTTGTCATCATTACATTTTAGTGTGACTTGAAATTTTCTCCCTATATGTACCATAGAACTCGCCTGGTGTAAAATCTCCAACAAACTTCAAATGCGCTAAGCTCCGCCCGTTCACGTGTTATATTAGAATATAAAGCGGCTCGGTGATAATTTGATTGGTTCATGCGACTCGTGGAATTACTGGACAATAAACCACGGCTAGCTAGTTGTTATTTCTTAAATAGCTTTGAATGTGAATGTTTTTGGGAGCAACCACTGATTAATTCAGGAAGGGACGCAAGACATATTAAGAGGCGGAAGGGATGGGTTTACATATATTCATGTATCAAAATATTCCACATTTAGATACTATTTACTCATGAGTATTTAGTATAATATATAATACCCATATATACACTGACCGGAAATGACCTTTTAGTAACCATTGATGTCCTCCCCAGCATCAGAAAGACAAACAGACAGACAGACAGACAGATACCACCACCGCCATCGCCTCAACCACCTCCGCCATCGCCACCACCACCAATGCAGCAGCCACCATTGGATAATATTCACTTTAAAATTAAAACATTGCTGCTGCTGCTGCTATGGCGGCGGCGGTGGTAGAGGTGGTGGTGGTGGTATGGTGTTTATCTGTCTGTCTGCTCTGCCTGTCGGTCTGATCCTGGGGGGGGGACATCAATGGTAACTAAAAGGCCAATTCCGGTCAGTGTGTATGGTCAGATATGGACTGCCCTCTACGACTTCCCTGCACCACTTGGTTTGTGTGGTGCTATGGGTTAGTGCCATATTAAAATCTGCTGTAGAAGTCCCACTTTTTTCATACTATGCACAACCAGTGTAATTCCCTGAGATAAAACTATTGAAAGGAAAGTATTTGTATTCCGCATGAAAACCTTCGTGACGTAACAGTGCATAAGATCTAAATGAGTTAAAGAAGATCCTGTCGACAATCTCAACAACACTCACAATAGAGCACAAAATTGAGCATCTACGGACCCCTAACAAGCTAGAGGTGGGACCAGGTGCCCGGGAGGAGTAAGCATCCCCTGTTGGCTAGCCGCACCCGCCGTCGGTGTTCACGCACGAAAATGAAAACAGTATATAAAATACATGCACTGTCTGATGCTATTTCTATATAGAAAGTGCTATGGCGACCATGTCAGAGGAAAATATTCAAAACACTTACTGTCAAACCCTTCGCAGGGAACTTTAAAAGAAAGATGCCACGACGGCTGTTCTAGCCGGCAAAATGAACCCGCGATAACCTGAATTTCAACATCACCTTTTTACTGAGAAAAACGCGTTTACAGAAAACAAGAATGAGAGAAAAAAAAAACTCCGATTGTGCTGCATATTTATAGAATAAATGTCATAATTTGTATTTTGTTAGCAAAGCACGATTTGTGCTAACGCGCATTACATATAAGATAAATACACTTGCTTTGTGTTGCATATCCGTAACAAAACACAAATTCAGACACTTATTCTCTATATTACGTATATACATGAACCAACAAGATGTAAAAGCAATACACTGATGCCCCAAATAGTATAAAAGAGATGCAGCTAAACTTTATCAAAAATATCAAATGAGAAGTCAAGGTCATTATTTATTGTAACACCAAAAGGGTTATTTCATACAAAATACATATGTGAAATAAACAGCAGTTCTGTTACTAACCATTAAAAGATATGTTCACTCTTAAAGTTTTCAAAAGTAGGTCAAACTTCAAGGTCAAGGGGTAAAAAAGGTCTCGAGATTGTCACGAGATGACCACACAAACAAGACAGCAAAACGCAGGGGCCCAAGCAGCACGCAGATGAATATGTAAATGGATATATAAAAACAAAGGGCGTGCGAAATACAGATCGTGCTCTGCTGGCTGTAGCAAGCTCATGTATGTTATCACCCGAGGAGTCCGACTGACATCTAAAATCACAGCATAGTTATGATGTAAAAGTAATTTTTTTTTTTACTAATTTAGATATTTAAAAAATCGGTTACGTTAAGAGTTACGGGCCCTCACAGTTGACATTAAACTTAATTTTTACTAAAATTTTCAACAGAACGATGGGGCATCAAATATCGATTGGTCAAAGATTTCTAAAGAATATATTTCATCAATTTTCGCTGAAAAATCAAAAGTTCAACAATTAGTTTTTCTGCAATTTATTTTTTTCTATATTTGTCAACAAGGGGAGATAACCCTTTTCAAAATATTTCTTACTTCGATATCTACTAGGCTAGTACAAAAGTTGTTAAAATATCTTATGACACAGAAAGATATTCAATGATGAATATATGCACAGCCACTGTAATTGCCTTAGATAAAGCTTTCAGGACGATTGTTATTGATTTCCGTATAAATGACAGTGTGAAATCATAGCGCCCGACATAGCGCGAATGAATGAAATGAACAAAATTAGTTCCAAACTGACAACATCTAGAGAGTAATAAATTATTTGGTCATTATTCCATTGTTGAATTTCTAATTTGTAATACTTGATATATCACAATTTATTAATTTATGACATTTCAGTCACACTGAATGAGCGTGACGTTGCCATGGGGATACTCCCGCTGTTCCTTTCTAAAATTAACTCCCCTCCACATTGGTGGACGGATTCGCTTTAAAAATAGAATTGGGAGCTTTCTTTGTTCTATTTTCGGCTTTGAAAGCGCATATATATAGAATAAGTGTCTAATTTTGTGTGTTTATGCAGAAATAAATTACAATGGCTGATGCATTTATTTGATAAAATGCGCTAACGCGCATTATATCAAAAGAAATGCATCAGCCATTGTAATTTATTTCTGCATAAACACACAAAATAAGACACTTATTATATAAATAAACTTAATTTCAATGTTTTGGCGTAATTTCCTTCATTACCCATTTAATACCTGAAGTATTTTATGTAGTGGAAACCTTGACCTAAACGTTTCTTGGTAATTTGTAAATTTCTACAATGAAAATCAAAAACATTTGTACATGCTCTAGCGTACCTGAACTGTGATATGTAAGTGCCGTATGACGGTAGTCTAGGATTATCACCGTCAATCCAGGGGAAATTTACTATGTTGAATTCAAAACCATCTCTTTTGTCATACACACTTGTATGAATCTCTCCGTTTACAATTTTAATATTCAGGTCCCAAATGGAGTTTCTAAGTTTGCCTTGTTGAGTGTCAATTCTTGTGAATATTTCATTCTTATGTGTTAAAAAAAAGGATTGTCAATAGTCAGAATATCATCCAGGTACCTAGAAGTACCACTGAAGCATTTCAAACTTTTTGTGCTTTAGAAGATTTTGGATAAACTCTTTTTCATAAGTTTATAAAAATAAATCTGCAACAAGAAGCGCATAGTTAGTACCCATAGGAATCTCTACAACCTGATTGTATGAATCCTCACCAAATATAACAAAACAGAGTAAGTAAATCGACAACTCAATCCAAAATGTCAAGATATAAGTGCAGAAATTTTGCATTCATTGAAATTAATGTTGCTTCATATCCTCCACATATATTGTCTTTGATCTCTGAGATTGTATTTTTATCACAATTAATTTTCCGTATTCAGATTCTATATCATTATTATGATAAAAACGCGTACAATTCAATTTGTCTGATAATTAGTACACGTGTACTGCTGATATTGACGGAATCATTCCATAATCCTATATTTTGTAGCCTATTTCTTCAGGCATTATAATCGTGTTCTTGTTAAGCTCTATCACATTTAAGATAATGAAGCTTTCAGGAACAGAGAGATGTCTACAACTCAAATTCTATTAACGATATTAACTGACTATGTAAATAACATGATACTTGCCATAATGTCACCAAGTCCGACGCCACTTTTTTTTTTTATTACTTTCGAAGTTAGTGCAAATGTATAAACTTAGTATACTTTGGGTGTACACAAATCAGACTTTCAAATACATACAAGAAAATTAACAACTCCCTCCCAAATCGAGGATATGCTTCTTGACTCTTTTCTTTTTATGAAACATTCATTTAAAAAATCATCGAAACATATACACGTATGCACTCTGAACCTTCTGTATCAAAGATCAATGTTCAAGCTTTTATAGAGGTACATATACAATATACCATGTTGACACACCATAAATAAATTACAGGAATAGCTGTCAATGCAAGGAACCATACTCCACCTGTGACATATTTCACCGTTTCATAATCGATTGCTTCTCGTTGGTTATCGGAAATGTTAGTCAAGTTTACTTTTCTACATTCTATTAAATCATGTTTTATATCGTGACATCTCCTGTACTCAAATTGTACAGAAATATGGTCACCATCGTAATCATGGAAACGAAATATTTTGACGTTTTAGAAGGGAAAAAATTATATAAAATAAATTCTTTTTGCACTGAATATCGAACAGATTTCGTAAATTTATTGAATTGGCCTCAAAGTATCGAGATTTTCTAGAAAATTTGAGCAAAGTGCGGCGAAGTATGGTCACTTGCATTGACTAGCAGTTTCAAAGTCCTCATCCATATTACATACATCTTGATCGTTAGTCAAGAAAATTTTTCCTCTAGAGGCACAGCGTGTATTGGACAAAGAGCAATAACTCTTGTTGTATGTTATTGCCATATAAGGAGAGAAGAGCCCACATCTACCTTTACCAGGGACGTATATATGAATCATAACAATGCTAGAACAAAGATTTTTTGTTTCAGATGTTCCTGATAGACACTAATAATTGAAAATGATAACCAAGACAAGGTTCTACCATACAGGTCACTTTGATCTTGACATGTTACAGATCCTTGATGTAATGTACGTTCAAGGTCTTGAAACACAAAATGAATATGGCCAGTTGTAAAATAACAATTAAATTCATGTAAGCAGTTAAAATTTGTGATCCGGAACATGTGCACTGTAAACCTTATCCTTTGAATGTTGATCTCTCTATAAGGCAATGACGCACCTTTTGGGTCTTATGGAACAATTCTCTGGAATATCATTCAAATCTATGCAGATAAGAAG
This sequence comes from Pinctada fucata, assembly GCA_028142955.1. Lineage (NCBI taxonomy): Eukaryota > Metazoa > Mollusca > Bivalvia > Pterioida > Pteriidae > Pinctada > Pinctada fucata. The sequence goes on along the minus strand of AP027102.1, from coordinate 84,826,699 downwards.
TTCTTGCCCATTCAAATAACATAGTATCACACATCCTGTCTTAAGATTTAGACAAGGTGTGAATACTGTGTTCATTAATCATTATTACTTGGTTGGTTGGTCGGTTTGGGGGTGGGGGGATTGCTGCATGATTCTGATAATACGGATGGCTCTCAATCTAAACCAACAATTTATCCATCTTGACAAAAAATAAGTTAAGCAATCATGTGTTTTTAAAACTATATTTAGTTCATGTCAAAGAATTATTTAAATATTGAATAAACATATTAGGAATTTTAGTCAAGTCTTCCACAGGATGCATTTTGGTATAAGTTATAAACTGACGTCTGTGTCTCTGAAGCTCAGCAAGAGTTACAGGCCTTGTTACGAAAAACTGAAGGTAAAAGTTAAGGAATATATGCCCTAGTTAGTGATAAAATGCAATCCAATGTTTCAAACAAATTAATTCAGAAACTTACAAAAATAGGAAAATAAGGAAAGTATTTGTATGAGGATACTTTTTCTGTAGATCCTTTGACTGTGATTACATCTCCTGGCATACAAGTTTTCTGTGAGTCCATTATTGTCTGCAAAGTAAAATATACTATCACATGTAGATATGAATGTAAATATCAAGAGCATGTATACTCAAAATGATTAAACAAATTTTGCAACATCACTATTGTTGAATTATTTGATATATAGGCTTAAAAACCTTCAGTCATTATAAATCTTACACCAAATCAAATTGCCTTACAGGCAAATATTTACCCATGTAAAATAAAGAAGAAGCAAAAACAATTCAGATGAGGAAAACTTACAGATACAGCGTCTTGAGTGACTTTATCCAACTCATAAAGGAAATTTGTTGAAGAAAGTGGTTGCTGAAATGAAGAAACATTTTTTTAGAATACATGAAAAATACCAACGCTATAAATGTGCTGAGTTTCAAGAGTGTAGAGAAGGATTATATATTTCATATTTGAAATGCATGATCTTGAATTATTTTTCCTCCTGAGCCATACTCATATTATAGAATAGGTAGAAGATAGTGACAAAATACATTTAAGCCTGGAAATTAGTTTCTTTCTTACATTTTGAGTTGCCATATTTGGTGGTGGGGGTTTCCTGTGGAACAGTGCATCAGAAACCTGTTCTAATGGAAGTTGATCTTCAACTTGTATCACAAATAAAGGACTATCCCATCTCTGGTTAGGATTGGGCTCTTCAAAACGCATCATTAGACCATCTAATCTGAAGTCATAATTAATACATGAAGTTAAACAATTATGCCTCAATACTGCATCAAACAGTAACAAAGCTTATTTATTGGTTTTTAATTTTACGGCCAAGGTGAAACTGCAAACAATGTTGTACTATTAAAAGAAACAATTTCTCTCCACAAATAATTATGTCCAGAGTGAGGATTGCTTTATTGACTACCATTACATGTTATCTAAAGAGTGTTGTAAACTACTAGAAGCTCAAATATCAGGATTATGATTTAAGTTTTGTAGTCATGGAATAGAGGGTCTTGTGATAAATATATTCTTTCTAAATATGAAAGCTCAATCATACCGATCATAACATATGAATGTTTGAAAAAGCAATGGCTATAAGGATTAAAGTTTATAAAAAGAATAAAATGTCTCAATGAGTCCAAAATGTCCTATAATAATGAATACACAATATACTTACATATCTTTATGGTACTGTTCCGATTCTTGTCTGCTATCATTAAACTGATGTGCCTTCTCCTTATTTATATCACAGAATATCTAGACAAAATTGAATTACAGTTAATTCTATCAAAAATACATCTTTTTCTTCTCATCAAAATTCTTATTCTAGATATGGCTACAATAATGCCTTGGTAATGTTAATTCAGGATATATATTGATGCTAGTATGTATTAACTTGTCTATGAAGATTCAAGTAACATTTAATTCAAAAGAATGTCTAGCATACAATTAATATTATTTTTTGACTCCAATTAAAAAGCTATCACTTTGACATTGCAGACAATTTGACAAAACCATGAAAGACCATTTCATTTAAAAGTTAAACTTATCAGTGAATAAGATGATTAATACTTACTACACAATGAGGGGTTTTACAGGACTTAGTAACACAGTATAACTCATATCTAAAACCTGAAAAATTATATACCCGTAGTACATGATACAACAAAGAGACTATACTTTATAAATACTTTTACTTTTCCCCCATTTTAATCCATGAAAGCGACAAAGCTGCTTTTATATCTATTTTAGTGTAGATATTTTTCATAGTACATGTACAATGTATGTAATGTACATGTACTGTATGTTTCAAAAAGAGAATCTTGAACTGTACAAAATATACTTTTGATTTCAAATAATCTAATATTCTCCATATTTTCAGTAGAATTTTCCAATTTCATTTTGCTGCATTACAGTTCAAGGTTTTGTGGGTTTGTTTTTTTTTTAATATAAAGACAGTTTCTTCTCTCTCTTCTAAATCATCAATAAAGAAACTTTCAATTTCATTTTGTACATTTTGTATTTGTAAAGACATTAAAGCACAAACATACTAGTATTACTACATACCTTTTATGTAGTTTAATGAATCTAGAATTACTACTTCATCCTTATTCAATAGCCTACAAAGAAAGAAAACAAACATGTACTAATAATAATATTCTTCAAATTTTCAGTATAATTTTTCAATTTGCTGCATTACAGTTCAAGGTTTGCTTTTCTACAGGAGAAGTACATGAAATTTTTAATGCATCAAAGGACTTGACGCAGTCGATCCAAGTGATCATCAAAATTATCACCCGAGAAAACGATGGCGTCATCTAAATATATGAGGCAGTATCTATGGTGGAGGTCCCCTAAGCATTGCTCCATCAACCGCTGGTAGGTAGCTGGTGCATTTATCAGCCCCATTGCCATGCGATTATACTCGAAAAATCCTAGGGGACCCACCGTGAACGCCGTGCGTTCCTTGTGGTCTTCCGCTATAGGTATCTGATGATAACCCGATTTCATGTCGAGTACCGAGAACCACGAGTTCCCACTAAGTGAATCAAGAATTTCATCAATTCGGGGTAAAGCGTAATTGTCTTTCTTAGTTATGCTGTTAAGATGGCGATAATCAACGCATATGCGTAACTGTCCGTTTTTCTTGCGGACTAGGACGACATTCGAGGCGAAAGGCGATTTCGACCTGCGGATGATACCTGCGGCGAGCTGCTGTTCGATATGCTCTCGTACTTCATGTAGCATCGAAGGAGGTATCCGTCGAAATCGCTGCTTGAAAGGTGTTTCATTGAGCAATTCTATTTTGTGCTCGACAAAGGGACAATGGCCTACATCAGTCTCACTTTTAGAAAACAAGCTATCAAACTCATTTACCAATGCCTCGACTTGTTGCAATTGAGTCTCTGTGAGGTCGTCACTAGCAATATCAATCTTTTGATATGCTTCAGAATTCGTTTCAGATTTTACTTCCGGATCCGGTGCACTACTAGTATCTATCGTGACCCGTTGCACTTCACATAACAACGCATGCGGCTGTATATTGAATGTGTCCGTGGTAACATTACTAATTTGTACAGGCACTACATCTCTTCTGTTCAAATCATATGTAATGACAGAAGGTTCAATGTCAAGGTCATTGGAGATACCCGAATCTCTAGTAGGTGTCAACATCCCACATACAGGGTGGTATGGTACCTCATCATACAAGTAGCCATTCACAACAACACTACAGTTTGGCCGTATGGTAATGGGTTTTAGTTCAGCAGATCTGACTAGTGCTAGAACATGGGAGCGATGACTTAGCTCCCTTTCCCTTAAAGTCATACATCTAAAGGCCAAATACCATGGCATATACAATCCAGCTTTCTGTAAAAATCGAACACCAAATCTCTCTTTGGTGTCGGTTAAAAGAACTGATAAAATATTGGTACCTATTAGTACTGGTACTGTACTGTGATAATCGGTATCATTTACAACCAAGAACAAACATTCTAAGGCTCCCTCACACTCAGGTATGCCTTCTACATGTAAGTCACATGTAACTACGCCATAGTATGGTAGCTCTGATCCATCAGCGCATTCTAATGTAAGGATACTATTGACCGGTTGTAAAGGTAGGTCGTGTAGGTATGTTTCATAAAATTTACGACTCATAGTGGACACCGCAGACCCAGTGTCTATAAGCGCTGTGGTAGGTACACCATGCATATGCACCTTAGTCTCATTTGAAGAACCCACTAGGGTAGAGGTGCGCTTTGGTTTTAACCTTTTCATAGAACTAGGTTGCATAAAATCATACGAAAGCCTCTTAGAGTGATCAAGTCTAACTCTACAATTTAGATCACTGTGACCTTTTTGACCGCAACGTTCACAAAATACGTCATCAACATCTGACGGTACTTTGACCTTTGATTCTGCGATAGATGCAATATGTGCATTATCAGCTTCACACTGACCTTGTTCGTTATAATTGGGACAAGCTTCCACATCAGAGCCCCTAATATGTCCCTCCTTAGTGGCTCCTATTCGTTTAAAGTACCGTACTGACTCTGCTCCCGGTTGTTAGAATATCCACCTCCGCGTGGATAATATCCCCGAGCAGAATCCCCTGAACTACGTAGGGGTCTGGGACCACCTCTAGGTCCACCCCTGAAACCACCTCTTGGTGAACCTCTACCGTTTGACATATAATCATGACCTCTATTGCCGGTACCTTGACCTCTATAGCCTTGACTTATATAGCCTTGACCTCTACTCCTGTTGTAACTGAAGTCGTTACTAACGTTTGACCTTTTGACCTCTCGTTCAAGGTCGTTCATGCGCTTGTTCATCTCATCAAGTTTCTTAAGAATAGCATCCATTGAACGATCTTGTTCAGTATTTCGGCTCCCTACTTGAGCTACTTGGGACCTTTTCTTATCAGAAGTAGTGCTTAAGTCAAGTTCAATCGTCCGCAGTTCTCTAAGTAATGATTCAAAATCGGGTATAGTGTCGAACTTGTATCGACTAGCATTTCGTAAAGAACTGTCGTACAGTCCTGACCATATTTTGTTTCTAAGCATTTCATTCTTTGCATCATGATCTATTGACCCTCTATCAATGCAAGTTTGTAGCAGACTTTCTATTCTCATGCCATAATCGGCTACGCTCTCATTTACTTCCTGTTTAGAAGCGTAAAATTGCTGAATAAGCTTTTCTGTGGGGTAAATATTCCCATAAATGCCATCAAGTTTTTGTATAATCTGCATAGCAGTAGCGTCCGTCGGTAATGTTAAAAGAAGATTGCGGGCTTTACCTTTCAACGATGAACGAATCGATTGCACGATTATGCTGTCGGAATTATTTGCATCGCTCAATGCGCAATTTACATCGTTCTTCCAAACTTCGTAGGAGGAGTCCGATTTTTCCTCTCCGCTAAATGTTGCAAATCGAGGTCGCATGACCCTGGGGTCACAAACAAAGCTTGCTTGTGTCGGTATGTTAAACGGGGGATCGTCCTGTTTAGATGCGGTTAATTTCGATCGAGTCCCACCCCCAGCGGAGGGAGAGCTGTGGGACATGGGATTTAACATTTTATACTCATCCTCCGTAACTACTTTGTACGTCGTATGTTTTGACAGATAATCTATCATCTGTTGTACCTGATCATTGGATGGGGGTTGTACATCCCCAGAGTCGCTATTTGCGTCACCCTCTATCTTACCAGTACTCATTTTGCACGAATTGCAAAGAGTGCACACTAAAAGTAAGATCTTAATAACTACCTTAAATCTAAAGTGCATCTAAGTAAGTGTAGTATGGTAACACTACAAAGCTGAAATGAAAATATGATAAAGTTCTGCTGCCTCTGAAAAAAAAAACAAAAACGAATGTCCGTTGGTACACTGCAGCGCTGAAAAAAAATCTAAACCAAACAACTCATACAAATGAGTAGGTAACTCTTGATTAACACTAAAGATTGGGGTCGCTCGACCATGCGTGACGAACTTCCGGGAAGCAGTTAATGACGACAACTAGGCTGAAGGGGGGGGGGGTATGTTTTCAGAACAAAATACAACATTGACAGACAGACAGACTTCTGGGATTCTGTAATGTATTGTTGTTCATGTAGTGTTCGCTGTACGTCAAAATGTCTCTAAATGTCATATAAAGACAGGTAATACATACAGGTAGCTTGTAAGAAGGTATGAGAAAAAGGTAGGGTGTTAGTTCAATGCATTCAATCATTCGTAAAAAAAAAGTCACCCTCTCTAATCTCAAACAGCTCAAAAATGATTTGTGCACAGTGAAACTTAATCTAATAATCAAATGAAAAATGATCATTAGTGCCAGGTAAGTCAATTGCTACTTTACCGTACTTCAATGTCACAGGTAATTGCACTAACACAATAGAAGTCACTTTTGTCCATGTACACCTTTCTACGGCGACGAAAAACAGTTCAAGTCTTTTGATTCCTCGTACGACGAAGAAAAAACAGTTCACTTCAAGTCTGTTGGATTCACAAATGTTTATAGTCAATCATCAACGTGGGCGCCATTTCTGTAACAGTTTTCTCTGTATGTATGTACAATAGAAACTGCGGCTTGGGTCCAAATATCATTTATTCAGTAATATATGCATCGTGATCCAATAAGACAATAAGTATCTAAAGATGACAAATATCGATGACCCTGATTGTGGATCAAGGTCCAACCAATCGGCGTTAAATAACTGGCACAATGTATTTAGCGTACAGTCCTGGTCAAGTCATCATGAATAAGTTGTATGTTCAGGTAAGTATAATATATGAAATCTGGTTTGACATGTCTGAACTCTATGAGTGCTATCTGATAATTGCCTTTGTGTGGTCGGGGGTATGCGCTTTCCAGCGCGAAAAGCTGAGAATGACCAATGGTCATTTAGGACAAAAAAAGGAAAGAAAAGGGAAATTCAAACGAACCAATAAAAGAAAACCTTTCAACCAACTTTGTTTAAACTTGGCCTAAGGGTAGAATTGGATTAAAAGAGTACGGCGGGAATACGTACGTACGGATTTAATTGGTTTCCGGAACTTAAAATCGGCGCGCAATATACGATCTATAATATTATGAAATGATTTAATTCACATGATAATGATATATATACAAACAATAAATATGACAATAATATATAATGGCATACGGAGTGAAATTTATCACTCTACCACACTCACACGAATTGGCGGGAAACCCGCCCAGATAGCAAAATCTCCTCTAGGGTTACTTAAACTATTCTAATGTAAAAAATATATATTTATAGATAGAAAAATTTATAATCTATAATATTTACGGTACTCATATGTTCATCATTTTCATCACCAGTACACCTACTTGGCATTTATTCAAAATCGAAACAACATGGGGTCCGCCATTTAGAGTCTGTGGTATTACGTTATAAAAACCAATAAAATGAGATGAAAATAAGAAAATCATTTTACTCTGAGTTATGTTAAGTTATCATACATTTAAGTGTTTTTTAAAATAAACGGTAGATTTATTGTTCTCCTTCAAAAACTAGTATTTCTTTTCCGCACTAAGAACTACATTTTTGGTTCATCACTATACTCCAAATAGTTGACAATGGATACCGGTAAACGCACTTAGTGCGTTTCCATTATGAAAAGATAAGTTAAAAACTATCAGAAAAAAGATTTTTTTATCGTCATTCGTAAAAAAGATAATAGAGTGTTTGATAAATAAAGGAAAATAATATAAAATCGAAAACAGTGTTCTTTGTTGCAAGTGTTTGAATGAATATCTCGAAAGAAAAAATGTAGTCGCAGAATGTTTACCACTCACCCAAACCAACTAAATGACTTCATAAAAGTAATGAATTAATTAACATATTACATATTATTGCAATGTATCATCACTCTAAACCCATCGGGAGAAAACATGATAGATTTATGTATAATAACTCCAGATTTCAAGCCTTTTCAAACACCCCCCCCCCCACTTTTTTTTATATTTTGATCGCCTGGTTGACATCGTTCCCCACCTTGCTACAGGATCTTACTTGTCATGCTGGAAGATCTTGTCAGACTTAAGTTACTATTAAAAGGAAATCCTGAAGCAAGGTGGGGAACAATCATAACTCTAAAAAACTTTTCCAGTTTCTATAGGCTTTAGTGTTAAAATTGACTGTTTTAACTCAAAGTATACACAAAATATAGGTCATATGTTTGAAATATTACTATTTTCATAAAATTCATCAAAATTCTTACCGAATTCAGAGTTTTAATTTCTTTTAATGAGAAAAAAAAAATTTCGGTCCCAACTGGGCGGAATTCCCTGACAAATCGTTTGAGCTCTTTTTACCTTTGAGTTGAAGATTTCAAATTTGCTCTGACATCTTTCTCTTTCTTTGAGTCTGAAAATGTAGTTGGATTTATTTTGCATTACAATATTTTATGTTGGATTTCAAAAATTTAAAACAGTTAATTATTCATATTCTAATTACTGATTTCTATGCATGCATATCATTAGCATATGTAAAATCCTTCTTCGTGAATTCATAAAAAAAAAACAATTTGATTAAAACCTATGGTGGCATAATTCTGCCTCTTACATGCGAGATATTTTTCTTTAGAATATGTCGACATGCGACTTACGTATGTTAACATGCAACTTAATTATGTTAACATGCAACTTAATTATGTCAACATGCAACTTATCTATGTCAACATGCAACTTAATTTGTCAACATGCGACATAATTATCTTGCATGTCAACATAATCATCTTGCATGTCGACATATTTATCTTGCATGTCAACATAATTATCTTGCATGTCAACATATTTATCGTGCATGTCTACATATCTATCTTGCATGTTGACATAGATAAGTCGCATGACGACATAATCTATAGAAAATATCTCGCATGTAGGGGGCAGAAGTATGCCACCATGAAAACCAGATCTCTAAATGTTCTCCATTTTGTAACAGCTAGGTATGTCCTATAAAGCTGGTATAAAAATTGGACTATGTATATTTAAAAGATCTGGTTTTCTGGTTTGAATCATATAGTAAAAGACAAGTTACCATGGTTACAGTAGTTCCTGCAAAACAAAATGTAATCATTTGCAAGGTATGAGGAAACAAACAAGAGCTCCAGAGCCGGGGCAAAGCACTCACCTGATACCCTTGCATACTCATAACATACTGACAGTGCATAACGAAATTTGCACTTTCCAAGGGGCAGATCCAGATCAACCTTAATTATGAGTCTGACCTACTTTTGTGGAAGTGTGCACCTCATGACGAATCAGCACAAAGAGTGGGTTTCCAACCATGCACCATATATTTAATGAGTTTATGAAAAAATATAATGAAAACTGCATGAATACTTTTTCTGAGCAGATCCATTTCATGACCTGACCTTACATTAAATTTTCCAAATAGATATTCTCTCATATAAAGTAATCATTCAGGGTAAAGGTTAATATGTCAAATAAAATGCTTAGTATGTTAAATGTTTTATAATATATATAAGAGAGTCTTCAACATTTTAAAAATAGCAATCCAAGGAATGCTTGTGTCGCCTGCGAAGCGGTTTGATTATTATTCTAGAAAGTGGATCAAAATTATTGGTATCAGTAGAAAAGTCTCGAAATTCATTTGAAATATCAGATCTCTTAATTACAAATTAAAAATATGGTCATTCTCAAAATTTTCAGAAAAGAGTGTCAATCATCTAGGTCAAGGTCACTACGTAAAAATTGGTAACAAAAAGGTCTCATCATAAGAAATATTAAAGACCTATCACCTACCAATTAAAGATATATACAGCCTTAGAAAAGAAGGTCAAATAGCTGGGTCAAGTTCAAAAGGTAAAAAATTATGGTATGTTTAGAATGGCATTGTTACAAGGAAAATACATGTGAAATATTAAAGCCCTATCACCTACCAATCAAAAGATATAGCCAATATTACTTTTCTTGAAAAGTAGGTCAAATATCTAGATCAAGGTCAAAAGGTCAAATTCTATGGTCTGTGTAGAAAGGTTTTGTCACAAGGAATTCACATGTGAAATATCAAAGCCCTATCACTTACCAATAAAAAGATATATCTATTCTTAATTTTTTTTGAAAAGTAGGTCAAATATGTAGGTCAATGTCACTAGGTCAAAAATTATTGTATGTGTAGGAAGGTCTTGTCACAAGGAATACACATGTGAAATATCAAAGCCCTATCACTTACCAATCAAAAGATATAGTGAATCTTATCTTTTTCAAAAGTAGGTCAAATATCTAGGTCAAGGTCACAAGGTCAAAAATTATGGTATGTGTTGAAAGGTCTTGCCACAAGGATTGCACATGTGAAATATCAAAGCCCTTTCACCTACCAATCAAAAGATATAGCCATTCTTAATTTTTTTGAAAAGTAGGTCAAATATGTAGATCAAGGTCACTAGGTCAAAAATTATGGTATGTGTTGAAAGGTCTTGCCACAAGGATTGCACATGTGAAATATCAAAGCCCTTTCACCTACCAATCAAAAGATATAGCCATTCTTAATTTTTTTGAAAAGTAGGTCAAATATGTAGGTCAAGGTCACTAGGTCAAAAATTATGGTATGTGTTGAAAGGTCTTGCCACAAGGATTGCACATGTGAAATATCAAAGCCCTTTCACCTACCAATCAAAAGATATAGCCATTCTTAATTTTTTTGAAAAGTAGGTCAAATATGTAGGTCAAGGTCACTAGGTCAAAAATTATGGTATGTGTAGGAAGGTCTTGTCACAAGGAATACACATGTGAAATATCAAAGCCCTATCACTTACCAATCAAAAGATATAGCGAATCTTATCTTTTTTTCAAAAGTAGGTCAAATATCTAGGTCAAGGTCACAAGGTCAAAACTTATGGTATGTGTTGAAAGGTCTTGCCACAAGGATTGCACATGTGAAATATAAAAGCCCTTTCACCTACCAATCAAAAGATATAGCCATTCTTAATTTTTTTGAAAAGTAGGTCAAATATGTAGGTCAAGGTCACTAGGTCAAAAATTATGGTGTGTGTAGGAAGGTCTTGTCACAAGGAATACACATGTGAAATATCAAAGCCCTATCACTTACCAATCAAAAGTTATGGGCTGTGACACCCAAAGTGTGACAGACAGACAGACTGACAGACGGACGGACGGACGGACGGACAACGGACAAAGTGATCCCTAAGTGTCGCTGTGCTTCGCAGGCGACACAAAAATGCATTAAAAATCTAAGTCCAAGGGCAATAACTCTGGTATAACCTTTTTGGCTGCATTTCCCTTGCTTCATGCACATCTAACATCTAATGGTTTTGGAGGAGTTGCAATGACAAGGTTTGACAAAATTCATTGAAAATGCATGAAAAATCTAAGTCCAAGGGCCATAACTCAGGTCTTATTTTTTCGACAGCAATCTCCTTTCTTCATGCACATCTACATATCATGATCTTTCATTGTGTAAAGTTTCAATGAAATCCACCAAATGGTTTGGGAGGAGTTGCGATGACAAGGTTTGTCATTTTAAATGCATGAAAAATCTAAGTCCAAGGGCCATAACTCAGATCTTATTTTTTCGACAGCAATCCCCTTTCATCATGCACATCCACATATCATGATCTTTCATTGTGTAGAGTTTCAATGAAATCCATCAAATGGTTTGGGAGGAGTTGCAATGACAAGGTTTGACATTGTAAATGCATGAAAAATCTAAGTCCAAGGGCCATAACTCAGGTCTTATTTTTTCGACAGCAATCCCCTTTTTTCATGCACATCTACATATCATGATCTTTCATTGTAAAAAGTTTCAGTGAAATCCATCGAATGGTTTGGGAGGAGATGACAAGCTTTCATCTACAGACGGACAGGGTGATTCCAGTATACCCCCCCTAACTTTGTTGCGGGGGTATAAAAATAGCAATCCAAGGAATGCTTCTGTCGCCTGCGAAGCGGTCTATTTTTAAAAAGTTGATCAAATATATAGGTCAAGGTCACTTGGTTTAATATTTGTACATGTATCAGTGGGAAAGTCTTGTCAAATGAACTCACATGTGAAATATTAAACCTCTTACTTACCAATTAAAAGATATGGTCAATCTATTACTTTCAGAAAAGGTCAATCATCTAGGTGAAGGTCATTGGGTATATACAGCATCTGTAGTTTCTATATCGTATCCTATTTTAATTTAAATGGCACGTCGCACATTGTATATTGAACTTAATGCAAATGATTTATGATTAACAACTCTGAATTACGTACGCATCCCAAACTCCATGTCAAAGAGTAATATTGGTGGTATAAGGGAAAGATATTTATTATTTTTATTTATGTCAATACCAATACATTTATTTGGAAGCCATTATTTATAGCCAATAGTGGTAAATGTAATTTTTTTCAATTCAGAATTTATACATCCAAATAATCACGTAAATTACATTGATATTCCGTGCTATACTTTCAGTGCAGAATTTTCTACTTCCTCATTAAGACTGAGTCCAGCAATTAATTATATGCTTTGGTCTATGTTTGTTTTTTACCAAAAAGACAAATTTTCCTTTTTATTTGAAATTTTCATTTTTTCAAAATGGCAAATTGAATACACCCGATTAAAAGAGAATAGGTGGTAAGCATCCTCAGATGCCAGTGATTTTTGAGGCCCCATTTACCGTCGAATATCGGTGGCTTCCCCTCGTAAAAATCTGCTTTATTTTCCCAAAAATCAGCCCATGTTTTACCAATACATGGAGATCAAAATTGTTTTCAAGATTGAATTGAATTTGACATGAAGCGTTCACAAAAGTAAGAGAAATCTCTTAAGCGTTTGGTGGCTCTGACGCAATGAAATCGTACCCCAAAAGTATGAAGCATCGTACAAATGGCTTTACTTCTCAACAGTTAAAGGGGGGTGTTACCTTTGTAAATTTTGTGAACTCTTTCACTTTCCTGAATAATTTGAGCGTTTCTTTAAAGAAATTTTGTTTCTAGATTTTCCCAATTTAATTTGTTCCAAAATGTTGCATATTTTCCCAAATGAAAAGGTACAGGTGGCTTTTAAGAAACTTTCCCTGGTAAAAAAATCACTGGATGCATCATCCATGCAAGTTTGCTTGATGTAGGACTTATGGTTTGGCGGGAATGGACCTGTCCTTTTTTGCTTAACCTATAGTGTGAATGCCGACGCCGATGAAGGGGCGATAGCATAAGCCCCCCTATACTTGGTCGAGGTGAGCTAAAAATGTGATACAACAACAGACAACTTGCTATGACAATAGACTAAACTAGAACTGCCCTAAAGTGAGGAATTTTTAAGTGACGAAATTTTTAAGTGACGAAAGTGACGAAAAGCCCCCCGCGGGACGTTTTTCTCTACACCGATTCATGTATGACATAGGAATCTATTTATATATATACAAGGTCAAAGTTCAAGGTCAAGGTCACTAGGTCAAATGTCTTGGTATCAAAATGTAGTACTTATTATAGTGAATGCATGTGTGAAATATGAAAGGCCAGTATCACTTATACTTAAAGAGTTATCTGCTTTAAGTACTTCTTAACCGGACGGATGGACAGATGGACAGACGGACAGGGTGTTTCCTATATACCCCCAAAACTTCGTTTGCGGGGGGGTATAATAATCCAGTCTACTGTCTTAGTATACATGTACTGCTGCCGCTAAAAGAGACTGAATAATCCCACCAAATTTGTTCAAGACCGAAGTCTGATGACGAATCAGAACGAAGGATACAAATATCACGTGATCAACATTCTTTATCCTTCCTTCTGATTGGTCGGTTCTCTGAACATTCGCTTTGCCTGTTTAGTTTGGTAGGGAGGTAAAAATTCGCAAAAAATGCAATAACGAAGCGAGAAAAAAATGCGAGGTGGGTAGAGATAGTTAGATAAATGTTTTCTTTAGTTCCGTCAACAAGAAAATAAATATTTCAGACCTTCAAAATGGAAAAATCGTAGGGCAACAGTTTCGTCCGACTTCGTTCTGTAACAAACATTGTGGGTTTCAGTCTGTTTTAGCGACAGCGGTAGAGGCTGGATTATTTAGTCTACTATGACAATTGCTCGCTAAATCTTACAAGCACAGCTTAAAATAAAATTAAAATTAGGCAGACCTGAATAGACATCATTTTTGTCAATTCCTATAGAGGTATCACTGATTATATGGACTGTTTTCTTCAGTTCTTCCTGAAGGTATTTTTTCAGTTCCTCAGATCTTCGTGACTTTCCACTTGAGGGAAAACCACAAATAATGACAAGTGGCATGACCTTCACTTTGACATGCAATTATAAAGTGACAGAATGAGTTCTGTAAATCTGATTCAAGGTAGCCCGAATTTTCGCTGATTGAACCGGATGAAAACATACCGTTTTCGGTTTTAAACGCATATTCGAATAAATTACTTTTCGTCTTTCAGACAATCCAAAGGGTGCACTCATCAATTTTAAAATAATTAATCCATTCATTGATAATGTGTGCTTTTAATAATTTGGCTAGGGCTAATTAATTTTAAAATTAGTTTGCACCCATTTACAGGCTCTTTGTTTTTATTTATTACAAGGACTTAAGGGGGTATGAGTGTGAACCGCATTTTCAGGGAATAATAGAAATTGAAAATAATTGTCTACATATAAAAGAATATCCCTTCCTTCATCGATTGCAATATTTCATGAAAAAAAGAGTGTAGCCGTTTGTCCCCTATATACCGACAAAAAAGGGAGGTAACTCTGCACATTTTTTTCTAAAACAATGTCCCAACTTTGGACTTTATTTTAAAAATCAACATAACACAGTGCGAAGTAAATTTTTATCCATTGACGTAGCAAATGAAGTAAATTTATCATTTTCGGAAAAAATATTTATGTTGCCATGGTAACCATGCTGGAGAAGGGCATTTATTTCATCCCATTTTTGACAGTAAAAATTGTATGAAAAGTTTAAAAACATTGATTTTCGAAGTTGTTGGCATAATAGAATTTTGATAAAATGTTTCTTTTATCATCTAGTGATACAGGCTAGAGATAAAAAAATAATTTATAGAAAAAAGAGTGTAGCCGTTTAAAAGATATTTAGCTTAGAATTCCTCTGACCAAGTCTCTGGATATGATAAATCCGTTGTTTATGATTGAAAATGGAAAGTTGTTATATATCTATACATTTTATCTGAGATTTCTTATAGTCTGAACTTCAGACTAAAAATTTGAGTTATATTCTGATCAATTTCTTATTCATTTTCCCAACACTTAGCGCTTTTAAGCACCGACAACGTAACGTGACGTAGCGCTCATCGCGACGCTCACTTTAGGTAATGCTCGGCGATATTGTATACTGCTAATCTCAGTGAATGAGAAAAAATGAATGTGCTAGATTCCTATCTGTATGCTTCTTCTGTATATCATTTCTCTCAAAATTGATTTTGCGGCATCTACACGTATCTATTTATATATGTACATGTAGTTTTGACATTCGTACATATTGTACCAGATTTGAAAAAAAAATGAAGCAGCTTTAGTAGAACAACGATACGAGGGATTTCTTAGTCTCTTGATAAGTTTGCTTTGAAACAATTCATCTAAAGTTAGCTGAGGCACATTTCTAGTTTCATTTTACTAAGTGCTGGGATTAGAAAGGGGGGGGGGTGTCGGTATGATAGGAAAGGTAGTTAACGCACACCCTGTCTTCCGCATTGATTTCCTGCACATGCTCTCTTCAATGAATGTCGTTATATCATAGATTATTAAAATTGAAACAGAATAATTCCCTTTTCAACAGGGCGTACAATGGGAAGTGTGTATATGGAGTCCTTCGGGTCCATTTATTTTAAAACATACATGTACATGATGTAAGTGATCTTTGGTCCTTTTGATGATTTGACAGTCGGTTGTCATGCTCACTTTCTAATCAATAGTCCTCGTGATATAAATTCTGACTAAATCATTATAACATATACGTTTTGTAAATGAAAGAAAAGTACTTTCAAGATATTTAAGTTTTACACGTTTTCAATATTTGGGGTAAATTGCTTGGTCAGTAACGCCGCATCGTCAACTTGAACTATAAAATATATTTTTTCTTTTGAATTTATTTGTGTTTTTTTTTATGCAAGAATAAATTTGAAGAACATGTATTAAACTGTTACTCAATTCAATCGCAATCAAATTATTCCGCTCCGTAAAGTTGTCATGGCGTGAAATAATATAAGACAAACTGAATTTGCAGGACTTCTAAAGAACAAGCACAAAGCGCTTTCATGATAATTCGCGGAAAAATATTACAACGTCATAATTCAGTATGACGTCAAACAAACTCCCGTTGATGACGTAAACTATATGCCAAGGGTAAAACGATGTCGTGATAGAAGCGTATTTTAGATGTAAACAAGGATATATATTGCTCGTCATTCGAAATGCATTGCTCTTTAATCTAGAGGTATATTCAACCATTAGTTCAACAAGTTTTCATATTTTGTTTTCTTTACGACATCGATACGGTTTACGTTTGATTTGTTCACGCTCATACCCTCTTAATATGAATCAAGGCAAAGCCTTTTTGTACGAGCGGAGAGAAAACAGATATGATTATACAAAATAAAAAAGATCCTACAAAACTTTCTGTTTGATGATTGCCAAAAAAGGTTATAGCTAGTATAAGGCGAGTTGAAACACGGAAGCATTTGTAAAATCAAGGACTTATAAACAGATAAGTCCTTGGTAAAATTGATCTAGACCACTGAGCAGATGAAAATTTTAAGGGGGGGGGGGGCTTAAAATATGGTTCTTTAAAAATATGGTTCTTTATAATTCATTTCTTTTTTGTAAGAATAATGTTAAGGCTAGCTGAAAATATATTACTTAAGAACAAAAGAAAAAACAAACATATTCCGACTTCTGACAGTACGAAACCACCCGAGACGAGAAAAGCAATCAGAGCGAAACGTCTCGTTTAAAACCGGAAATGTCGGATTTCCCGTGGTTACGCCACCTTGTTGATGCTATAGGTGTAACTACAGGAAATCATTTTAGCAGGGAATCCCTTCCCTTTTGACTGGTGAACCGGGCTGAATAAAAGGTGTCACCTCATTGGTCAAAACTATTGAAAATTTAAAAATAGCACATGAAATCGATGTATGATTCCCTGCTGTCTGGAGAAATTGAGTTTTGAACATAGTTTTGCCTTTTATGTAATCAATAGATCGATTTGAAAATGTATAAAAATTAGCAAATTTTCAATTCGGAAGGAGGGGTCATGTAAAAAAGTGAATTTTGCAGAAAAAAGGTATGCATGACCCCCCTTTTTTATTTCGTTTTTATGCGTGCCAAAGATGTCCTAAGCCAAAAAGACCAAATTTATAAGCTTTGAAGCATTTGAAGTCACCGAAATCGAGCTAAATGATTAATCATACAAAGAAGGTTTTTTTTTCCTGTAGTTACACCTTTATCGTTACCTGATTTACGAAAAATATTTTCAATAAATCTAACTTATAAACAAAAACTGAGTATAACATATACGTCTACTTGGAGTCGAAAAGAAAATTTAAATGGCAATATCCAGCATCTCCGCAGCAACTCTGTCTGCTAGGGGACGAAAGTTTTTGAAAGCATAGTAGTACATTCTCATTATTTGATTCAGCATATTTTGTCAATAAGATATGTGTATACGCGTTACCATAAGGGCGAGCTTCGCTCGCAAAGGCCCTTTGGGCCTTTGCAGCGAGCTCCGCTCGCTATAATGTTTATAAGTCCTTGTTTATTAATTTTGCAACTAAAATAGAAATCGATCTATTTTTCCAACACCATTGAGTCATATAGAGGTCCTTGTTTTCCATTGCCCCTTAAAATTGCTTGGGGGTGCTGCCTTTTTCATTTGCCGGGTTTTTCAACCGCAGTGGCGGATCCAGCGCCCCCTTTGCCGGGGGGTCAAGGGGCGAATTTTGCCAATTTTTACTGAAAATGGGCCATAATGTACCTGCTTTTGGAAAATTTTGGGTCTGTGCCGGGGGGGGGGGCGGACGCCCCCTCCGCACCCCCCTGAATCCGCCACTGAACCGAGTGGTAATTAATATGCACTCCTGAGTGATCTTAGCTTGGTAGGCATGATATGAGCAGCGTCTAATGACCAGTGATATTCCACGGGCAGGAACACGTTACGTCGCCTTACAGTACCGTTGTCAGATGTATTTAAAGTTCTGCACTTAAAACCGTCCGTTGACATTATGCCACAGGTGAAGATATGTTGGAAACAATCCGTTGTCATGAAAATTACCGACAAAAATTCAGTAAAATCACTAATAAATCATTAGGTCACCGATAATTTCTTTTAAAAAGCAAATGGGGGGTAGCCACAAGCTTCAGTAATGTATTACTACCATGAAATGAATTAAACTTCTTTTATGTTATGAGGAGATCTGATTGGCGATGACCTACTGTCAGCAACGAAAACGGAAATTTGAAACGGAAAACTATCGTGTCCCTTAATTATTTGATTTTATATACCAATTCTATGTAGAAAGTTATCCACAACATTATCCCAACAATATATGTGAATGGCCGCTGTTTACATTGTATATTTATTGTATAATTTGATTATTTGATAAAGCATGTCCCTTGTTATGACAAGACAAGAAGATATGGTCCGTTGACATGACTCTTAACGGTATTTGGGCATGAATGGAGAATTGGATCTTTATTTGGAATCTAAGGCTTAGCAATTGAATTAGCTTGGTTAATTCTAAAAGTATTTTAGCTCTTTTTTTAAGCCGGATATCATAACATTTTATGTAACGTGAACATAGAACATATAGAAAAATATTTAAATTTGAAAATATGATTCTGAAATTTGAAGAGTTGCAAGTAGGTTTGAGTTTATGAATAATGAATATGTACATGGATCAATTGAACAATAATCGTTAAAGGGGTTTTGAAGTCATATATAGCGTTAAAAACAGAGACGTAATTGTTCCGAACGTTCTATACACGAAATCGCTCTTTGATCTAGAATTTTCGCACGCTTTTTCAGAAACAATAAGATTCTTACCTGCAGATGGGTTGTTGGGCACTGTTTTATCGAAAGGACAAATGGATATCAAATGCATAGAAATAAAGGGGTTTTGAAGTCATATATAGCGTTAAAAATAGAGACATAAGTTATCGGTTATGGAAGACATTTTGATAGCCTTAGCCTTTATCACATAATTGTTCCGCACGTTCTTTACACGAAATCGTCTTTTTTCAGAAACCTGCAGATAGGTTATTGGGTACTGTTTTATCGAAAGGACGAAATGGATATCACATGCATTAAAATAAATAGAAACGTATACAAAGTAATAAAATACTAGTAATGAATTGCCATTATGATTTCCCCATAGTAGCTCCCCCTCCTGGAAAAACTGCTATACACTTACTGGACCCCCCCCCCCCCCCCCCCCCCCTGGCGAAAAACTACTTTATAGTAGTCTTTGAAATCCCCTTAAGCAGATTTCCCTCGGCATGGATTTTCTCTTAGAAACATTTTTCAAATTTTGCATTGAATAGAGATTTTCGATGGGGGTATGATATAGATCTTACATGTATATCTCATGTGATAATTAATATTGTAGTTGATATGTTTATTTTAATCTGTGTGTGTCTGTATGTAAGTTCATGTGTCTTTTTTATGTCAGCGTCGATGTCGGTGTCTCCGTCTGTCTGTGAGCGAGTTTTCTTGTCCGCGTTTGTCAGCATGTGTATCTGTCTGTGAGTGAGTGCATCTGTCTGTGTCTTTTGTGTGTCTGTCTGTCTATATGCATGTATGTCTGTCCGTTTGTGTTGCGTATGTTTGTATGTGTGTCCCTGTGCCTGTCAGTCTGTCGTTTTGCGCATGTCTGTGTATGTTTTTCAGGATGTTCCTTTCAGGATGTCCATGTCTGTGTTTTGATCAGTGTCTGTCTTTGGGTCTGTCTGCGTGATTGAGAGTTTCTTTTTTCAAGTTAGAGATACTAGTATTGACCCAGTCTGAGTTTCCGTCTGACCTGCATACTTTGATAAATTGAGGATTTACTGAAATCAAAGTAAGTTCATGTTTTTGTTTCTTTGTGTTTGAGTACATCTGTGTTTATCTGTCTACCTGTCTATCAGATCGCCTACGTATATCTTTCTGTATGAGTGTGTATTTGTTGGTGAATGTGTGTGTGTGTCGGTATAATGTGTTTATCTGAATATATGAGTGTGTCTAAAAGCCCATATATGAGTGTGTCTAACCCCCCCCCCCAAGAAATCTCAAGCATATTCTACAATGTTTTGTGATTATAAAATAGTATCCATAATACATGTATTCAAAGATCAACTTTAAGCGTAAGATTCGGAGCATTTTTCATGTATTTTTCAATATTGGAAGTTAAACAAATCCGGACTTAACAGGGGGGGGGGGGGGGGGTTATATAGCATTTCGTTTCTATTGGAAAAATCCATGCTAATATGAGGAAATGCTAATAAATATCGGAATATCCCCCAGGGGGATGAAACACACTATATAGAAAATTTCCCTATGTAAAAACTACTACGTACATTACACCGGTTTATAATACACTTATGAAGTAAGATACTGTATACAGTCAAATTTCCGCCTCCATTTATATTTAACCCTTTTCGTCCACAGCCCAAAGGATGAATTTTGAAAAGACGGGACGACTAAAATGTTATGTTAATGATATCTTATCAAAACGGATAATTCGGCGAATTCAATTCAGGGCAAATCAGTCTCCATTCTAAATTGGTTGAAAATTAAATTTTGCGTATTCATAGCTGTATACAGTATATCATGGTCTGATTAGCACCGGTATCAAAGTATCATCCTATCCATTAAAATGTCAAAGCAGACAACGGACATCTGACAACGGACAGAATTTTCGCAACATGAATTGACAACGGACCAGTTTTAGAAAAGTCCAAAAAAGTAGTCCAAAATTGAATTCGTGATAATGACACTACCAGAGGAGCATGATATATAATTGATATTTATCATGAGTATATATCTGGAATAAGATAACCTATATATTCATATATTTCAAGAAAAACGAAGGATACAACATATGATTGACGAGGTGATCGAAGGACGCCAACTCTATCTCCTCTTTCCAAACTGTATATCAGTACCAGAAAAGCATATAAACCAACAGCTTAGTGTTATGACTACCCCCCATTGAATTTTCGGGTGTATTTCTTCTAAAATGTTAACGTTATAAGAAAATCACACTTTCCACACATGCTCATTGTCACGACAACGGATGGTTTCCTTCATATCCTCACCTGTGGCACAATGTCAACGGACCCTTTTAAGTGCAGAACTTTAAATACTTCTGACAACGGTACTGTAAGGCGACGTAACGTGTCCCTGCCCGTGTATTCGCGAGCGATGTGTGACATCCAAGACATACCGATAGATATGCTTATTATGCTGATTAGATATACCACAATTCTATCTATTTGAAGCTGTCAATCAAAAATTGAGGGGTTTATAAATGATACATCAGACATCGCGAAAGTTTTTATAACTTACCAGACATTTTTGAACTTTTGTAGAAATTCAAACATGTTTATTTAGAAAAAATTGAAATATTTTACCAGACCGAAGCAAAATTTACCAGATTTGTCTGGTATGTCTGGTGACTTTCGGATTGACTGATACATAGGAACAATCAGACTGCGATTAGTATGGAGAGCCAAATTAACAGAAACTCAAATAATTAAAGAGCTCTTCAATTCATTATAGAGCTCTATAAAAGAATTGAAGAGCTCTCTAATTCAATTATAGAGCTCTTTAATTCAATTATAGAGCTCTTTTATTCATATTTTGCCGATTATTATAATTAGAGAGCTCTTCAATTCTTTTACAAAGCTCTTTAATTCTTTTACTTTCTAAAAGAATTATAGAGCTCTCTAAAAGAATTATAGAACTCTTTAATTGAATTAATGAGCTCAGTAAAACAATTGAAGAGCTCTTTGATTAAATTAAAGGGCTCTCTTATTACAAAAATCGGTTTTGTATGAATTAAAGAGCTCTATAATTGTATTAAAGAGCTCTTCAATTCTTTTATAGAGCTCTGTAATTAATAGAAGAGCTCTTTAATTCTTTTAAAGAGCTATTTAATCCACATATTTATTGCGCTCATTAAAAAAAATTAGAGGGCTCTTTAATTCATTTATTGCGCTCAATGGATGATGTGAATTAAAGAGCTCGTTAAAAGAATTAGAGAGCTCTCTAATTGTATTTATGAGCACAATAAATGAATTATAGAGCGCAATAATAGAATTAAAGAGCTCTTTAATTGAATTATAGAGCTCTCTAATTCTTTTAAAGAGCTCTTTAGTCAATTGAAGAGCTCTCTAATTATTTGAGTTTCTGTTAATTTGGCGTTTCATAGATTAGAGATGTTAACCCTATTATGTACAGCGGTCAATGAGGAAATAATAGGAAATTTACCTGTCTTCCTTTATACTATAGTCCCGACCCGGCCTTATTATATTATATAATAAGGCACGGTCCATTTTATATTCGGGGGATGGGGGGGGGGGGGTTGTCGGAGCAAGATTATTTTTTTCGCCCTGGACCGGGACAAGTCATTTTTTTCTTGCAAAGTTGGAGCAAAGAATTGTTTCCTAACAATTTATGTGCATATTTAGAATGTTTGTGTTTTTTTAACAGAAATTCTTTATTTTTACTTAAATTGCTCTAAACATACTAAATTTTTATGTAAAAGTTCTATTCACTTCTAAACTGAGAGAGATAAAAGATTTTTACAATATATTATCAGTGGCGGATCCAGCGCCCCCTTTGCCGGGGGGTCAAGGGGTGAATTTTGCCGATTTTGACTGAAAATGGGCCAAAATATACCTGTTTTTGGAAAAATTTGGGTTAGTGCCGGGGGGGGGGCGGGCGCCCCCTTCGCACCCCCCTGAATCCGCCACTGATTATTTTCAGTAAACAAAATGTATATAAGGTCATGTAACATGTAAGAGGGCCTGAGGGGAGGGTCTTCTAGAAAAATTTTTAAATTTAGAAATGTAAACTAGTAAAAAATGTACGCCCCAGGGCTACGCCCCTTGAACCCGCCACTGATGGATATGAAACATGATATACAGCTTGTTCATGTCCTGGGTTACGACACAGTAGAAGACCGAACGAGTCTAAACCAAATGGTCCCGAGATTATATTGCGGGAAACTTTGGCGCGTTCATACGATGAATGGATGCGTTGTCTCAGAAAAGGACGCACAAATACATTCAGAAGAACCATCTCCTAAGAAGCCCTGCATCATGCCGTTGGATTCAGTAATCCTAAGATTCGCTAAACTTACTGAACATGCATTCACACCCTACTCGAGGGTCAAAATTAGCGGCTGGATATGACTTGTACAGGTTGAAATTGAAATCCTTTCTTTCTTTCAATAAATGAATAATGATAGGCCATCGATTACCGAGTGTTCTTAACATCGAATCCTAAGATGAGATTTATCTAAGGAGGTCCAAAACAGCCAGACTAAATAGAGATCCTATCGTTTAATTTTCCTAAAAGTTATAAATGTTGATAATTGAAACATACTTTTTCTAAATGCAAAGCTTCTTCCACTCTCCAACCCCTGGCAGGGTTCTGCCTCCACTCCAGCCCACACACACCAATTGTTCACCTCGTCGTCATGAAAGGTTGTTTGCAGGTGCCCGGTCAGGGACTTGAACCTCGGCCATCAGGGCCATTCTCTATGTCGGCATGATGTCACACAAAGGTTCAATTAGAGATGAGCACTGAGAAAACTCGGGTTCATCATAGAGCATACTGTATGGAAATTGCTCTATACTTAGGCACGGACCATTTGATATTCTGGGGGGGCTTGGGTTTTTTGTCGGAGCAAGATTATTTTTTTTCGCCCAAGACCGGGGCAAAATTATTTTTTTCTTGCAAAGTCAGAGCAAGGAAATTTTTTTAACAAAGTGATGTGCATATATATTAAGAATGTTTGTGTTTTATCAATAGGGATGTTCGCCGTGACGTCACAGGTCTCGCGAAAACGAGGCTGGTTGGCAAAAACGGTTGGCAGTGAAGGGAAATATACGGGATACCCGGGGATAAATCGACATTTGATGCTCTAATATACGCTACTTTCCTAATATTATTTTATTGATAAGTCCTGCTGTGATACTGACCATTCTAATCACAACAATGAAGAAATCCCGCTGAGTTTGTTAGTATATCAGACTGCCGTTCGATGGGGAAGGGGGGGGGGGACAAGAATCAATAAACTGCCGATTTTTTTTTCTTCAAATTTTGCTTTTCAATGAAGCCGGTGAAATTCATAGTGTCCCATTTTTATGCTCCTGTATGAGGTGTGACATACCCGACTAATTACCAGTTGTTTTGACAAGTACACACCTATCCCTCAAACACGCATATTAGTTGTGATTTAATTAAGGCGGAGCATTTGAACGGGATGGAAAGAGGGAAATAGTTTGACCAAAATTAATGTCAAAACTGTTTGAAAACGCAAAACGGAAAAAATTGATTTAACTCACAGACAACGTTAATGAAATAAAGAGTACTAATTTTCTTAGCTGTTTTTAGCTCGCCGGGACGAATGTCCGGAGAGCTATTGTCATACCCCCCGGCGTCGGCGTTGGCGTCTGCGTCTGCGTCTGCGTCTGCGTCTGCGTCTGCGTCTGCGTGCGCGTGCACAAAAACTTTAACCTTGCTTATAACTTTTTAAACCAATACAGATTGGGCTTTCATATTTCACATGTGCATTCCTTGTGACAAGACCTTTCCATGGATACCAAAATTTTTGACCTTGTGACCTTGACCTTGGAGATTGACCTTCTTTTGAAAAACTTTAACCTTGGCCATATTTTTGGAATGGTAAGTGATAGGGCTTTGATATTTCACATGTGTATTCCTTGTGACAAGACCTTTCCATGGATACCAAAATTTTTGACCTTGTGACCTTGACCTTGGAGATTG